>OY829516.1:3167873-3767873 GCA_963691665.1 Clepsis dumicolana | reverse complement strand
GAACGTTTCGGAATCGACTGTGGTTTTTGCGAGCTCTGCGATTCCTGAATCAAAAACTCGTGAATTTTATAATACTCCTAACGCACAGGGGAAAATTAAATCACCGCCTTGGTATAGCCTCTATCGTCTATCGAAGGAATCATTTTAGAGTAATGAGTCAAACTTAGTACCTAATGTAGAGCAGCTTTCTGTATTCTGAAGTGTCAAAAATGACACGATGGGACTACATGGCCCTAAAACCCATAACAACGACTCCATTTTGCACTCATCCAAGTCTGCTGTCTTCATATCAGGCCAGAGTTTTTTCTAGTTTTTTTATTTTTATTTGAATTACCTATAGGTAAGTACATGACTTTGACTAATGACTAATGACTTTGTGCCAAATTTCTTGCGGCGCATTCTTCTTGGCAATGATGGTCTTTCCGAAAGCGCTGGTAGACTCAAAAAAAGTGACGTGTAAAAGAGCATTCAACTGCCTATTTGCTGAATAACATTTTGAATTTTGATTTTGGTACTGTGATCTCTAGTACCTATTTCTAACAATACAACTACTGCTACCCTCATTTTTTTCAACTTTGGCTGACTTAGTGTGAGGCTTTTATGATTGCTCTATGTGTGTTAGGGGATAAAAAAATGATTTGAGCATCTTCGCAGCTCCCGCAGACCTCATATTTAATGCTCATAGTCATAAAATGACGAAATAAAAATGAAGTTCATCATAAAACTTTTTTATTTATGCTCCCGTAGTTAACACTTGGCAAACTTTTCCCTACCAGACTTAAGTCTGTAACTAAATATCTCATTAGTTTCTTACACCTTGCGATATTTGCGCCAACCTAAAAGTTATTACAAGTTCAGTTACTTCCATAACTGGGTTAAATTAAACCTATAATGGTTCTTCGTCCCGGGGCAGAAAGTTGTACCATTTATGTCCCGCACTGGCTTTCTACATACCGACATTTTTCGTGTCACATAACGGACGTGCGTTCCAAGAATCAATAAGGATGCGGGCGCCAAACTTCGAATGTTTTTGTTTTGTTATTATGGATGCGTTCGTCAAATGTTATAATAGTAGTTTATGCAACTGCTACATAATGAGGGTCCTTAAAACACGAGTGTGTTTTTATGAAACGAGGCGAAGCTGAGTTTCATAATAGGATCACACGAGTGTTTTAAGGCCTAATTATGTGGAGTTGCATACATTACTTTATCTACACACATATTATAAGTACTCTAAGATGGGTTCAGAAGCCGAAGGCATACCCATACCTGTCACGAATTTGACTGTTTTTTTAATCATAGACAAACATACCGAGCGGACGTTTCGTAAACTGTTTTTTTTTATTGTAAAAAAAAAATCACATTATTATTTACACATGTCGGACTGAACTCGACTTATGTACGTGAGTGATCCATTTTATTTCACTATGATTGTAAATTACGTTGGTTTTCAAATTAGCAACATCGAATTCGATATCAAAAAGTCATTACGACATCGAATACGATTCGAATGTCGTAATGACTATTACTTTACTGCTGGGGTGATGGTTGGCGGGCACTGGCGGTGAAGTCATCGTCGTGCTGCAATGCTGGTCATTTTCTACGGTTTCTGAACGCATTATAGAGGACTTATGATATGTGTGTAGATAAATGCTTTTGTTATGGCGACGTGAGCTGTAAATAAAGAGATCGAATTCCCTGCTGTATGCGCAACGCGATATTAAACAAAACAAAACAGCAATAAAAAATCTGCGTGAACATTATGGGAAAGTACAAATGGCGCTTCTTTCTGGGGCAATCGGGTAAAAACATAGTGATTATTATGAATGAAAAAGACAAACTTTTTGAAACCCATATTATATGATTAAGATTGACTCAGGCATATGTCAGGCATACCCTATGTCTCAAAAAACAAAACAGTGGTAGACTGTCGATGACACGCCCAGACAGACAACAGATAAAAAATCTGCCCTCTTTATTTACTGTTGGGAGTATCTCCTGGCAAAAAAGAGTAGAAATTAATGAGGGCGCCACATTCATCCTATCTGACACAGTTTTGACGTAAACTGCTTAAGGCTGAATTTGTATATTATAGACCTTGGGATTGGGGGAACATGAAATAAGTGCACATAAAAAAAAAACAGTTTAAGTAATTTAATTCACTCACCCAAGTTATCGTAACGGCAGCCGCAATCAAAAAGCCAACCCATTACCTACGCGTCCGGCCTTTTATAAACTATACATTTCAACCCCTCCACGATTTCCTACAAACTGCCTCTCGAGTCATAACACTCACTCCTTTATTATAATAATAGTTAAGTGCAAATAAATTGTGATTTAAATTGTAGACAACAAAAAAAAATAATCAAAATAATATTCATCAAGTAATTCTATGTTATATATCTTAAATCGATCTTAAGTAGGTTTGTCGTAGGGTGGCTTCGATGTAGTGCCGGTAGATGTCGCTAACATTCGGCCATCCTGCCACGGCCGTGTCCCACGGCGCTCGGGTGGTGCCGGTGGAATGGCTGATACATTCGTTTCAAGGTTCTGAAATTAAAAAATAAGAAGCACAGTAATTTGTTTCAGGAAATGTAATAAAGTGTGGAGTGCACTAAAAAGGGTGCACACAGTAGTAAAGTTGTTTCTGTTTAAAACGGGCAATTGACATAGTAATTATATATTTAATTTTGGCCTTTTTTCATAGGTATATGCATATTCTGTTAGTTAAGTTATACACAGCAACTGCGATTATTTCAGCATGGTGCTCAGCCAATATATATCGTCACATAACTCATACATGGTTTCATGTGTCACAATAGTTTTTCATAATAGTTGATGGTCCCAGTATCACACAGCAGTATCATACAGTAGTATCACACAGCGGTGCCACACAGCGGTATCACACAGTAGTTGCACATAGTAGTTTCACACAGTAATAATATCACACAGTATTAAATCTACGTTAGTTTATTATTTGATTTGTATCTTAAAGCGAAGACGATCTTCAGGTAGATAGATAGGTATGACGTATAAGCATTTATTACTTGCATGTATTCGATCTAAATGGTGACACACACAGCTACATGCGATTTAACGAATTTTGATAATAGCTTTTTGGCGGCTGTAATCAAAGGTAAGATAGACTAAGTATGTACGTTAAGTTTAGTAGAAGTTACTTTGTGAATTTACGTGTTATTTTTATTTAATTTTGAGATTGACAATCTTTGCTAAAGATTACAATTTGCGCAGGAAGTTCTATGATTTACACAATACCTGATTTACTTATGTTAATTACAATAACATACTCATACATTAATTTAAAACAAATTCAGTGTTCATTATCCAAGGTATTTCTTACCTAAGCTTAAATGGCGAATGGGCGATAACACACACTTATTTGAAGTTTCTAATAAAATCAACTTTCTAAAAGATCGATTAAATCATCCCTATCAACTTCGAGATCGCTGCCCGAACTATCATTCTCAGATAGAGTAGGTTTATAAGGTCGAAGAGCCTCAGCCCTAACTACTGCATTAAATCGTCTGTACCCTTTCATACCTTGTATACTGGATATCGAATAACGGTCCAGATTATGGTCACATTTGGTTACTCTGTATGGCCCAGTATATAAGCCATCTAATTTTTTTGTTACCCTAGCCTGAGTATCTCTCGCAGACCCACCTTTCCACAAAACAAGTTGACCTACCGAATATTTTTTACACGGTTTACGTTTCTTGTCGAATCTACTTTTCATGACAGTCATATTACGATCGATTCGTAATTTAGCCGTTTCCCTACGAGATCGTAGCTGCTCTTGCTGGGTCGTCGCGTCAGTAGGTATGTCAGATGGATAACCTGGGAACCGTGAATTGCCGTGACCGAACATGAGACTAAAAGGAGAGAACCCCGTGGTGGAATTAATGGTGTTATTGATGCCCCATACTACGTCAGCTACTTTGCTATCCCAGGTACATTCGCTCTCCGCCATAGTATTTAACCCATTTAGGAGAGTTCGGTTTACCCTCTCTACCTGGCCATTTGAACGTGGACTCGCGATAGCGTTAAGGACGTGTTTGAACTGACACTCGTCTGCAAATTCTTTGAAGTACCGACTCGTAAAAGCTTTACCTCGATCGCTTATAACTCTACTGGGGTTTCCAAATTGGTAAATAACGTCCTTAAAATGCTTAATAGTCTCTACCGAGCTAGCGTTTTTGGCAGGCTTTGCAAATACATATTTTGTGAAAGAATCTATTATCACGAGTAAGTAAGTGTTACCGAGACGAGTCTTTACAAATGGACCTAAATGGTCTATGTGCAAGGTATGCATAGGTATGGCTGGTTTATTGATTGGGTGTAGTTCCCCTTCGAGTCTACCAAAATTACCCTTACCGTAAGCACATCGTAAACATGAATTTACGTATTTTCGAATGAAACGAGTCATACCTTGAAACCAAAACTGTGCCTTGATACTTTTTTCGCATTTTTCAAAACCTGGGTGACCTATTTGATCATGATATTTTTGCAACAAGCCATATTTAGCCAATTTTGGGATGACAAAACGTTCTCCTAACAGCGTTTTCCTGTACAAAATTTCTTCCTTTAGTATATAATTAGACGTTATATCTGGGTTGCTAGTACCTTCACTTAGCTGGGTCCTAATATTTCTTATCTCCTCATCTTGCATTTGGAGCGTCAATAACCAGTCCGACTCTTCGATCATATGGATCTCCGTAGTGATGGGATTCCTGCTAAGGGCATCAACATGTTTCATGCGATCGCCCGGGCGGTATTCGATTAGAAGATCAAAATCTTGTATGGTTAGCCACCACCGGGCGATGCGCGGAATTAAATCTCTTTTAACTAGAGTTGTGCGTAGGGCAGCGCAATCGGTGATTACCTTTACAGGGATCCCAGTCAAGTAAACTCTAAATCGTTTTAAAGACTCTACAACAGCTAAAGTTTCGAGTTCGTAACTATGATAGAAACGCTCTTCTTTGCTGGTGACTCTACTGAAATATGCGATAGGTTTGAGTGTACGATCTGATTGGTATTGGAGCAATATACCACCGAGGCCTAAGCTGCTAGCGTCAGTATGTAATTCAGTGTCAGCGTTTCTGTCGTATATTCCTAGTACCGGTCTTTCTATCAACTTATTTTTTAGGGTTTGAAATGCACTTTCTTGCTCCGACCCCCAACGCCAGTCAACGCCCTTTTGAGTCAATTCAGTAAGTGGTCTAGCTATCTCAGCGAAACCGCGGACAAACTTTCTAAAGTACGAAGTAAGCCCGATAAACTGCCGTATTTCATGCACATTAGTGGGCCGCTTGTATTGGCTTACGCATTCGATTTTTGCCCTACCCGGTTGTATAGTCCCTTCCGTGATTTCATGACCCAAGTAGTTAGCACTAGATTTCAAAAACGAGCATTTTTTTAAATTAAGTTTTAAATTCGCGTCCTTCAACGATTGTAATACACGTTTTAATAGATCCAAGCCTTCATCAACCGTTACGGTAGGGAGCATGACGTCATCGAGATATAGCGCTATTTCGTTATGAACTCTACCTAGAGCCATCTTTATCAATCGAGAGAACACCGCGGGTGCGTTAGACAATCCGAATGGCATTTTTAAAAATTCGTATTGACCAGATGGTGTGACAAAAGCTGTTTTATGAATGGACTCTTCAGCTATTGGCACCTGCATATAACCTTGAGCGAGGTCTAACGTTGTGAAAAACGCTTTGCCAGATAAGCGAGTCAGCTGATCATCGATATTGGGTAATGGGTAACGATCTTTTATAGTCCGTGCATTTAAGGCCCTATAATCGACACACAACCTATAATCTCCGTCCTTTTTTCTAACTAGTACAACGGGACTCGCGTACTCCGACATGGACTCCCTAATTATACCAGCATCCAATAAATCCTGCAACTTTTGATTAACAATTTCGTTTTCACTATGAGATAGCCTATATGGCTTATAAAAGACAGCCTGGTCATTTGTTGTTTTGATTTGCATTTTAATCAGGTCTGTGCAACCTAAATCCTTCGTATTTTTCGCGAACGACGATTTATATTTATGCAATAAATACAAGAGTTTGTCTAAGTCTGAATCATTGAGATCACCTACATCTAGCTCACTTATAGATATTTTTGCTTCATTTACAACACTCTGTGTCGAAATTTCAACTGGTAGGACTATGGACTTCTCACTATCATCCTGACTTATTATTTCGGCACGCGCTAGTAGTGTACCCTTCTCCCAGTGAATCGAGTCGTCGCCTACATTTATCACCTTCAAAAACGAGTTTCGCCCTGTTAAAATAGCTTCGGGTATAAAATAGGACATACTTCCTAATTCAAAGCACACTGGACGCAGCAGAAATGTGTGTTCACCTTCATTCTCATTGTAATCAATACTGACTTCAACAAAAGTATGATTGTTTTTCGTCAGTGCTACATCAGTATTTAGAAAAACAGGGTACTTTGTAACAAAATCCGTGGAATCTAATTGTACGTTCTTGAGGGTACTTTCAAAATCACACGTGCGAACAAACGTCACAGAGTTATTTGTTGTGACTAAGCTAACATTTTCCTGATTTATCAATGACTGGCCTATAATGAAGTCTATCCCAGTTAATTTGTAATCTGTTATTTCTGCGACACCAGTTAAAATCACATTGTCTACAAAAATTTTAACATTTACAGTGCCAAGTGAGTGTGAATGTGAGCCTCCAAAACCTTTCATCACGACTGAGGACGGGGCAACCGTAAGTTTCATTCTATTAGCTTGTTCCGTGGTAAGGATATTGAGTTTACTGCCCGTATCTATATACGCCGTTAGTTCGTAGCCATTCACACGCACTTTCTTTTTATAAAGGTCAACGTAAACATTGTAAGTGATATGCAAAACACTACCGACCTTCGATATTTGTTGTCTTGAGCTCCCGGCGGCAAACCAGCAGGTTGCCGCGCTGTGTCCGTTGCGTTGGCAGACATCGCAGTGAAGAGATGTTCTGCAATCGCGCGCCTCGTGTCCCGGACGCCGACAAGCATAGCACACCTTTGGTAAGGAATGCGCTGGTACTGCTGATGTTCCTCGTCTCCATGTCGATCTTCTGGCGGAAGCAGCTGCTTCCACCTTCTTGTAATTTTCCAACGACGATAAATAGCCATAATATAATTGCTCTGGAGTCTCGCATTGGTATGCCTTTGCATTTGCACGTAATTCTGTGGGCAGACCTTTAATGATGCACGATATGGCGTCTTCGTTGTGTATTTTGCATTTTTTTAGCAGTGACAGTTTCTCGTGGAAGTATTTCGTCATTGTTTCAGTGTCGACCTTGGTCCTCGCCAGCATTTCCTCTAATTTGTCAACAAAATCCGTTGAGCGTGGAAATGCTGTTTTCAACGATTCTTTCCACTCGGTCCATGTGAGATTATAATCTTCCAGGTCGTCGTACCAATCACGTGCTGAGCCGCGAAGTCTAATCTGCATAATGAATTGGCGATCCTGATTGTTCCAGCCATATACGTCCCCCAGTTGATCTATTTTATGCAGCCATCCAATCACATTGCTGTTTTTTTCGTCAGGTTTAAATTTAGGGACAACTTCAGCTTCCGTGGGCGTTATTCTTCGTCGTTTGGTTGCAAGCGTTTCTGGATCTTGTTCGTTACAACCACGTGGTGTGGAAGAAAAAAAATCAGCTTTCTCTTCGGCATCGGAAACTTGGGATGTGAATTTTCGTTTTCTTTTCCGTCCCAAACCAGCAATATATGGGCCTGACATGACTAGGTATATCCCACTTCTGAGGTATTATAGACCTTGGGATTGGGGGAACATGAAATAAGTGCACATAAAAAAAAAACAGTTTAAGTAATTTAATTCACTCACCCAAGTTATCGTAACGGCAGCCGCAATCAAAAAGCCAACCCATTACCTACGCGTCCGGCCTTTTATAAACTATACATTTCAACCCCTCCACGATTTCCTACAAACTGCCTCTCGAGTCATAACACTCACTCCTTTATTATAATAATAGTTAAGTGCAAATAAATTGTGATTTAAATTGTAGACAACAAAAAAAAATAATCAAAATAATATTCATCAACTAATTCTATGTTATATATCTTAAATCGATCTTAAGTAGGTTTGTCGTAGGGTGGCTTCGATGTAGTGCCGGTAGATGTCGCTAACATTTATGAGAAATTTTAGTGGCTCTTTTCTCCAGTTTTTACTATTTTTTGCCAGACTATGTACTCATCGGCACTATTAATCACCCAATCCTATTTTCCCTGATTATTTTATAAGTATTAATTTATTTAATAGTAAGTAGTTTTCAAAATAGTTTCTATTCGCGATTCATTGTTCAGGAGAGTATATTAAGCTTGATTAAAATACGAGTAGGTACGTTAATTTTTTGTTGGCTGCTTTTTTTTATTATCGCTGAGTAGCAATATTGGCGAAGTACGAATAAACCAATACTCACACAGAGATCATCTCACACCCCTATTATTATTACAAACTTTTATGACATCTCACCCAAAAGATCCCAAAATCTCTCTAACTTATGACAATTTATCACTCCTTAAACGCCCCATTGGCCAAGAAATCCTTCAGGATTTATATAAAACCCCTTGTCGCCTTCACAGAGTTCCCACGGAGGCCGTAAAAACATCATGAATATAAATTTTACGGCAAAAGGAAGTGATATTAACGTGTATTGGCAACTTTCTACATAAGTTTTGTGTAAAAAGTGATACATTTAGAAGACAGAAAGTCTCATTATGTAAATACGAATAAACAACAAAGTCATCGAAGTGACATCGAAACGATGTTAGTTTGTAATTGTCGATTATCAGCCAATCGCCGGAATAGGCTAGTGTAATGAGAAATTTCGACTTCATTGCAAAACAAAACATTTAATGTTTTTTTTTAAATTGATTACATTTCTCTTACAATTTTAGTGTGTGAAGACTGTTTATTCCTAAGTACTACAACTTATTTGGCTGTTTCTTATTTATTGTGTAAAAAGTAAATCTCATTTGAAAAGAACATAAATTCGCAGAATACTTTTATGGTCCCGACTTCTGACAAATTACTTTCAAGACGTAAACAAAACAACGCAGCTAACTCATACGAGGACAACGTCTTTGTTGATCGTCCTATGTTTTTATTAAACTCAAACAATGGCCGTGTAATAATGTCGAAAAAACCATTTTCGTGTCCACCGTGTCTAAACATGTCCGTAAGTACGTAATTATTTGCGTGGGAAACAAAAACTCACTAAAATTCCCACTATTATTTGCATGAACTTGAAATATTATGACATTCCTTGCCGTGACGAAAATAATTTTATGTTAAAAGATGTAAAAACGGCCGGTCTTTAAGTACGGTTTAATGAGGTATAAATATAAATCTTCGTAATTTAGAATACTATAGGTTGTTAATTAACGTGACCTAGCGGTCATTGAATATAGAGGATGATTTACAAAATTCGCTGTCGTTGCAAAATGGATTTTGTAGTCGTGTATAGTTGTGTTGCAGTTTACGTCGTAACGAAACTTAACATATTATTTATTACTATGTAGGTACTTACTTGCACTCGAACATTAAATGCCCGTCAGAATTCATTTAACTTACTGAGATCCGACCATTTATTTTGCTCTTAGCTTTAATAGTTTCAAATTATTGTTACATTATCTTATAAAAGCCTCTTGAATTGTAAATTTCCAACGTTATTAAAGGCCAGCCCCTAGGTTCCGCTCGGTTGCTTACCATATGGCCGATGGTGAGTTTTATGGGAAAGGACAAAAGCAATTAAAGTCGCCCCAAAAGTTTGCATTTAAATAAGTGTAGCTTAAAATTCCCAAGGGAATTACATTTCCTGATGATTGCATTTTAAAAGCAGATAAATTACTGATCTACACATACATTTCATGAAAATTAAAATAGCGAAGCAGCCATCAATCAAAAGTCCGCAGAAAGATTCCATTCTCAAATTCTTATCATGTTTCACCAAAAACTAACGCTAACCTCACCGTTTACTTTGCCTGTGGCACTAATTGAACTCATCATCATTGGCAGCATCTTGATGATGAAGTTTTGACTTATTCCATACAACTGAATTCGCTTTACCATACAATCTCACTATAGATATCGATCTCTATGTATGACTCCGAGAACAGGCGCCTCTGCCAACGACAAACTTGTCAAATTATCTCGAGTGCATTGCGGTGCGAGGTGCAACGCGGTCCGGAATACTTCCGAACACACTCGAATATTCACGAACATTTGAATAATCACGAACATTCGCGAATATTCTCGCAACGTATTGGAGCACCCTCGGCGTGAATGCCTCGAGTTCCGGGATAATTCCGATACACTCGTCGCATTTTGGCAATTGGACTGGATGGACATTGCTGGAAAGTGGCAGATCGCTCTTCTTTTAATTTTTAATAAGTTTGATTTGTGTATCTATGTGTCTGTCTGCCTGTGGCATCGTAGCGTAACGCCTAGAGTCTAAACAGATTGACCGATTTGAACCGCCTCTTTTTAAACAAAGCTAGTTTAATCGAGATGATTCTTAAACCACAGATAAAGCAAGTCTAAACGAAATGTTAAAGTTTTATTTTAAACCAAGCAATCAATCCCATTTGTCTATAAATCATGAGCTGTCACTGCAAGGGGTGCGCAAGAGAGTGCTTTTTCTGGTTCCTGTCTGACACATGATGGAGAAAGATCTCGACTCTGGGCTATCGATAGACTGTCTCGAACGTTTTTCTTTTGTTTATGAAATAGAGAAAGGTTTTATGTTCACTATCAACTGTTGGAGTGGAATTTGTCGCGGGAAAGATAAGTAATTGATAATTCCAGGCGTTTAAACCCCGTCTTACTAAATTAATAAGTTTTTGGTTTTGTCAAAATTTTTGGTTCATGCTTACTACACAATGACAATTGAGTGAATGTAGAGGCTTTGTGGAAGAAATAATGGCGAGTAAAATCTAGTGATCTGCCAGTGTTGTTGTATTTAGATCTCGATTGGTATCATACAAAGAAACGTAAAACAAATTGGCAACTGACTCAAAGAGGTGTAAACTGATTTTTTCAACCATAGCGAAGCGTTCTTTAGAACTGTATGCTACTAAAGAGAGTTAAGTATTCTCTATCATAAGTAGATACAACATCTTAGATTGATTGATACAAACTGATATCAAAGGCCGTTGGCGTCACAGATGTATTATTTCAGTGAGCAAAAGGGTTAAAATTAGTACTAAATTCCCTCATCTCAGATAACTCTAATTAAGTCCAGCTACCCCTCAGCCACGGCTATACGTGACGGCAAATTTAAATTCGGACTTAATTTTGCGGAAATCATCGTGCAAAAAGTCTTGTTAGGGATGAAACTTTGGTGAAAAGCCCCGGCCCATTGTTCCGGCCATTGTTAGAACCGTGAAGAGTGGGTGACAGCCCTGCAAAATTGGGTTCAAGTTTGAACTATGAAAGGGGAGGGGTATATGTTGTTGTCGCTCCGTCATTAAATTTCCACGGTGATCTCAATAAAGTTTTGAATGGAGTTCTAAGTAGGTAGTAAATGAACGGGCTAAACTAACTCTTAGTGTAATATTGCAGGGCCTTGGGTCCCTTTGTTACTGGAATTAACTATCGCAGAAGAATATTTAAACTCAAAAGTGTGCACTGAAGTTTCTGAAACATCTCTCTGCCCCAGACTTACAATATGTATAGTAACTGCCAGTCTTGCCATCTCCATGAACTTAATTAGTTTTTTTTGTAGTCGAAATTGGTACAAAACTATATTTGTTTCTAATTTATTGCATGCGGAACCCCTCCGAGACCCGACTATGGTTGTGACGGACCACGCACCTTAAAGAACAAACATACATACAGTGGAACGTAGAACCTCCTCCTTTTTTGAAGTCGGTTAAAAAATCAAAAACACACCTACTCCTATTATTGATGCTTTCTTCATTATTAACGTTCCATTTTTATTCTGACAACCCCTGATTGGGAACTTGAGAATGCGGTCTAGAATACAGTAGACTCGTTGTACAGGAATTTACCAATAGCATGCTTGAAAGCAAAATAACGGATGTTAAAAGATATTACTCCTACACACATTTCCGCTCGTGACTCCGCGTCACAAGTATGAATTATTTTTAAAAGATTTGAATGATTGCCTGATAAATGGTGAATTTTTACTGAAATTGTTGCTATACTGCCATAGTTTCTTTAAAAATCTTAAGTACCTATCACTTGAGATAAGGAACAGTTAAAAATGTATCGTAAAATGTTGAAGTATGAATGGATTATTGCTATAGACGTACATAGGTCAAAACTCTAGAGGCCATAACGCATTACAAGTAGCATAATTTATCAATATAAAACATCTATCCATTTCGCTCCCGCTTTTTGGTTAGAAAACTAAAAGACTTGTACTTAGTATTTCTACGACAAAACGCACAAAGCATTAAGGGTCACTCTTCCTGCATTATCTAATTTATAATGTTTTAGCTAAGGAGGGAAATTCACTGACTACGTCTGTCTGTGTTACCTAAATACTATAATCCGGCCGTCTACGAGTCTAGGGTGAATGCACAATAAATTTATAGGTATGTCAAATTTTATTTTCTCTTCTATTTCAACTTTCTTGACTTTTGCCACAGAATAATTAATAGTACCTACTACGTACTCTTTGGTAGGTCTATAGGTACGCACACATTGCCAAAATCGTCATTATAGTAGTAGTGTGTTGTAGTGTAGTAAGAGCGAGTATTTATTATTAATTAAGTATCCGACCATTGGTCGTAGCTGAATCACCAATATTTTATACGCTAAACGTCATCAAAATCCGACCCCACATTAGCCCTAACAGAGGCCTGAGTACGGATATTCAAATCCTGCGTAACGTAACGTTATCGTATCAAAATAGAGAAATCGTCATAGTAAATTTTAGTTCCAAATACGGGTTGGCGCTATTCCAAACGTCATACAAATTTCTCTACTACTCGATTACGTGACGCAGGATTCCAATATTCGTACCCGGGCCTCAGCCTGTCAGCTCCAGATTTATGTAAAACACAAGTTGACGAAGGCACGCGTTACGCGATTAAGCTAATCATGCCCATGCGCACTGTTTACTGAAGAATTCGAACAAACAATGGTTAAAATAACCTTTACGTTGTTAATTTGTCCCCGGATTTGCATTTTTATGTGTTATTTCATGTGGTGTCCAAAAAAGTAAAAACTGTTTTTGTTGTGTAGGTGTTTATTGTTAAAGGTTTCATAGGGTTGACACTCACTCCTGAGCGATCGGGGTAACGAATTTAGTTGCTATATAAATTCCTCAAAAGGTTAGCCAAAAATACTTAAAAGAATCTAAGAATTACAATGATGAAAAGAATCGAATAAAATAAACTTTGCATTATCCATCCAACAAGAAACAATTTTCATTTTAAAAACCAACACTATTTCCCGGCGACTGAATCAGTAGCTGAATGTTCCCCGCCGTAGCCCACCGGTAAATCCCAACAGACGAATTGAAATTAAATTCCACAGACTATTTACCAACATAAAATCAACAAGAATCCAATTAAAACTAAACCTTACTTTCAACGCTCTAGCGTTCTATATAGACGTGGTTGAAAATTCCGTTCGATATGTTGGCACACTTGTGTTAAATGTCACAGTCTAGACATGGATTTGTATTTTCCTCCCGAAAACAGATCCTTGGAAATATTTATTGGTTTTTGTGTAATTTATTTTTCTATAGCAAACGTATGAACGAATTCCATTTCGTCGTGGACCATCGCTGTGTTTTATTTGAAAATATTTTACCAGAGATTGCAAGGATTTTTATAATACTCCGCGTTGAATAGGTACCTAGTGTCATAAGAATAAATAATAACATAGTAGAACGGAAACTCCCGCTCCGGACGGGCTCAAGGTCACGATATTAGAGTATTCGTTAAACAGACTACTCAGTCAGACTGTCACGGCCGGCGTCGCCGCACGCGCATTTGGTTGTCTATAATTTGGTTGTAATAGTTTTACGAGAGCCTGTACGTATTTTATTTTATATTTGTAGATAAGTAATACTTTTTTAAATCACCTTAAATGGCTTCATTTGGTATGGCACTTATAATAACTTCTTATTTAGAAGTGTCTATAATATATGTAGACCTTCGTAATGATTTATAAATCTCATATTTTGTAAAACTAGAAAAAAACATTGATTTCTAAGTAAAGAAAAACTTATATTTTAGCGATGTTATCTTTAGACGTAAGTAACATTTAACAGCAACCAACCCTAGCAACACGCCTCGACGACAGAGGGGTGTAACGACGTGAAGGGGGAAGTAGGTATATAAATGGCGGCGTTTTGGACTCGGTCAAAAGAGATTCCGTTCTACTATGTTATTATTT
Source organism: Clepsis dumicolana (assembly GCA_963691665.1). Classification (NCBI taxonomy): domain Eukaryota; kingdom Metazoa; phylum Arthropoda; class Insecta; order Lepidoptera; family Tortricidae; genus Clepsis; species Clepsis dumicolana. The sequence continues at coordinate 3,753,427 of OY829516.1, read as the reverse complement.
ATTCTAATGCTAGTGTTTCCATATTTTTTTAAATCAATTTTACACCTTTGCTCTTTGCGAAACGCAGCAGCGGAGTTGTCGTCGTATTCAGGTTTTCTCTGAGGACGTCTTTGCGCGAAGCTGTTTTTTTTCTTCACGTAAAATATTTACCTACGTGTGTAACCGTTTCGAATTTAGCTTCCAGTATTCCATATTTTTAAACTTTTCTACGGCGTGTTCCACTTTCCAGGTCTGGCGCGAAAATAGATGTTTTTCTCGCTAACTTTTCTCATATTCGTGTTTATACCTTCCTCGAACCTAAACAGGTTAACTCGTAGAATCGACTAACGAGGCAAAAACGCCTAACAAACGTCTGTAAATCAAACAGAATGATAGTGGCCCGAACGTGCAAGTTCAGTTAATTTATTCGAGAAGTTAGCTAGCCGGGTATACACAAGCCGATTGCCGGCGCTCACTGTTCGTTACTGTACAACTTTAAACAGGCGACTGGGTGCCAGATACAAGTTGATTTGGCTGTAATTCACTTTGAATTCACTGCCTTAACTGACTGTGAATGATATCTGAGGATATAGCACGAGTTTTCGAATCCTGCGTAACGTAATCGAGTAGTAACGTTATCGAGAAAATTGTATGATGTTGGGAACAACGCCCGAACGTGAGCGTATTAGGAACTAAAATTTAGTATGAAGTTTCTCGATTTTGACATGATAACGTAACGTTACGCAGGATCCGAAAACTCGTGCTCGGCCTACTGACCATGATAATAGTGTCCCTACAAAATTATATAGGTCTTTTATTCTGCCATCTCAAATTTAAGCAGAGCAGGTGTTATGGGTAGACTAGACATGTGGACTAGACAACCGATAGACATATTTCGGCATACAGATAAATACATTCGTATCCATCATACAGATATCTGCCCAACCAGGGATCGAACCCGGCACCTCATGCTTCGAAGTCAGGTCCTCCAACCACTCCAAACACCAGTAACAGTAGTTGCTGTAGCCAAAAGCTTGACATTGAGCGAACAGTGCTAAGTAATGAAGAATGACGTTTTGTTTTAAGCTCCTCCTCCTCAGTAGGTCCCCCAATGTTGAGGATCGTGACCCCGACAAACGCAATCAACAGCCTTGCTCCACTCGCTTCGGTCTTCTGCGCGGTGGATTGCTGTGCCATTGCTCATCTCCAGGTTTTCGGAGATTTAATCAGACCATCGTTTCGGACTATGCCCTCTTGGTCGTTTTCCTTCCACTTTTCCGGTTACCAACAGCTTTTCCAGATTTTCGGGTGCTTTGCGCGCAATGTGACCGAAATACTGCAACACTCGTTTCAAGCAGGTGGACAGTCGCCATTTCCGCTCCAGACTAAGCTCAGTTTTAAGCTGAACTATTGTTATATCCATTCCACCAGTTTGTCTGACTGATTGATGGGATGGTCCACGAGTATGCTACAGTGGCTAACCAATACCTACACGTTAACCGCAAACTTTTAATAATAACCATTTCCATACCTCTCCACTATTGATTATACTATCTGGTAGCGTAGTCTGAAACAATTGCCGGCTCGCAATAATGAGGAATACATCTGCATAATTACCGCGCGATCGCGTCGTATTTGCATTGATTTGCATGGTGCCCAGTCGGCGGGAAACGTAAAACCGCTACCTACGATACGGCTCAATATTTATATGATGAAAAGTAAAAAAAAGAAATGTGCAATCGTCGACAATGCGTCGACAAATCGTTTGACGACAGGATAGTCACTAGACCAGGGTCTCTAACCGCACTTGTGGTTAGAGACCCCACATTAGTGGTTATGAAGCTTGAGGTCCCGTGTTAGATCCTCGGAATACGAATCTTTGTTCTCGGGTCATCCTCATCATGTCAGCCGAAAGACGTCCACTGCTGGACATAGGCTTCCTCCAAGGCGCTCCACTCAGACCGGTCTTGTCGTCCTAGAAACTTGAAACTTGGTACGAAGACAGCTGTTATAGCACAAACACTTAGAAAAATCTCAAAATTTATGTCTGTCTGTATATGTCACAAAATGACCTCATACTGCGTAGGTACATTTTGCTTAGGAGCAGAGCTCTGCTAACACTGGACAACTTAAAACACTGGGGAAAAGCTGGCAAAATTTTGTACGAAATCCTCAGTGCGCGAGTCCGACTGGCGCTCGTCCGGTTTTTTTTGCCGTCCCGTCGGAGATCCCGCATCCACCTCAACCAATTGGCAAGCCAAAGGTACAATTTCGATCTGAAGTGTGTCGGTGCACCAGCCCCTTCCCCGTAATCATGGCTTGGGGTCAGATAATGAGGTCTCTCTAACGAACAGCGTAATTGGTACTCCAAATGAACCGGCGTAATTAGTGAATGAAAATGCGACCTCTTTCAAGCATTCGGTGAACGAAGCGAATTGAAATAGAACGGTGCTTGCAGGTGTAAATTTCTGGTAGAAAATTGTACGAACGAAATTGTATTTACATACATTTGGATAGAAAATACACGTTCCATGATGTTAAAGACGTAATATTACCATTACACTGATTTGGTAACACCACTTTGAAATTTTAAGACACCTATACAGACCCTGTGTTGCAGTAAAAATAATTATTTTCAATTTTCAAAATGCTTGGGCATCAAGCATCATATTTAAAAGGTATACCAAATTTCAATTTGATAGAATTAGTAGTTCTTGAGATAACCAGCTGTGACGGACAGACAGACAAACAGGCGGAGTGAGACCATAAGGATTCCTATTTACCATTTCGGTTCCGTGCCCTTAGTGTAATCAAAAAGCACAAAATACGTCTCGATCGCGTTTGTGTTAAAGTGTCAAATAGTAATCGCCGACCAGGCCAAGAAATACGTCTCGATCGCGTTCGCGTTCAACAATTCTCATACTATTTGACACTTTAACGCAAACGCGATCGAGACGTATTTTGTGCTTTTTGATTACACTAAGTGCACTGAACCCTAAAAAGCAAGTTTAAATAAAACTTGTTTAACACAAAACTTATTTTTCCCAATATGTACTTACCTAACTATAAACTCTTTAATTGTCAGACTGTAAATGTTGACTGTTGAGCTTGACCCACTCATATATGGGGAAGGCTGGTGTTCGAAGGTAGAGATCATGAGGTCATCAAGCTTGGGGTAAAGGGTTAAGGAAAAGATCGAGAAGAAAAGAAAAGGCCAAGGTTGGGAGTGTTTGGGTGACCGTGAGGTCTTCGATAACCCATAGTTAAGATGAATGGATTAACACGTTTACCAATAATTGACACCCTGCCACATTTATTGCTACGAGTTCGTATTAAGACTGAAGGTACCAGATATCGGGACAGTGTAGGGCAGCGGTCGACAACCTGCGGCCCGCGACCCTATATCGGCCCGTGACTGTTTGTAAAAATAAATCAAATCGGAGCCAGACAGTTGGGTACCTTTCCCTTGTCAGTTTATGTGAATAAGCTGTTTCCCGCGACTTCGTCCGCGTAGATTTCCGTTATCGCTATCCCGCGAGAACTATACAATTTTCCCGAATAAAAAGTAGCCTGTGTTATTCCTCAATATTCAAACTATCTTCTTACCAAATTTCATCTAGATTGGTGCAACGGTATCCCCGTGAAGAGGTAACAAACAGACAGACAGAGGGACAGAGAGACAGAGTTACTTTCGCATTTATAAAATTAGTTAGGATTAGGATTAGTTAGGATTGGCGCTCTCCACTAGCTGTCAATATCGGGAGCAAACCAATTGATATCTATTAGCACTACGCGATTCCGATTGGGTCGAACCTTGATTTGAATAAACAGATGCATCGGGGACTCTGATTGTTCATAACTAAATTGTGGTGCATTAACGTTATTGGTGGGTTTATCCAATAATTGAATTGGTAGTTATTTGCATATTATTGTTGCTGTAATGACAAATTATTTGGATCTAATGTTTTAGCGATTGGATTAGGTAATACATTGAAATGGAATTAAATGGATTTATGATCTCATCATCATGATAATAATATCTACTATGACAATAAAAAATCCGAGGTTTATAATCACCTTTGAAAGCGATGTAAATCTGTGTATTGCTGCATAACTATAGGTCAAATTAAAATTTGACTAGTTGTGATTACTTATTTATTTTATTTATTTATTGCACAGTACATTAGGGCGATAATTGTCTCCTACCGAACTCGTACAATACAATACAATACATATATTCTTTATTGAACTGCGATCTCTGGCATACAACCAATTAATCCAAATTACAGGTGATCAAAGGGCTGGCGCGTTCCTCGGCCAACGTATAAGCATTGCTATACAAAGAGGCAACGCCGCCAGCCTTTTGGGTACCTTGCGTGTTCCATTTTGCGTTGCGTTTTCCATTTTAGGTTCTAAATTTAATTATTGTTATTATTATTCTTTTTGTTTTTGTTTGTTTTGTTGTAATAAATATAGTACACTTTAAAAAAAACCAATACCTAAAAACAAAGATTATTATGATTTAGGTGACAAAAACAAACAAAGAGTAAAAACTAAAAATTCGAAATAAGAACAACACAAATAAAATACCTACATACATAAACTTTTTTTGTAGTAATTTAAAAGATCTCTTATCTTTATCTTCGTGTTGCAATTAATCTCTCTAAGTGTGGCATTAAGAGCTAGCTTTTCTTCCGATAAACAGACGTACATATAAATCCAACTTGTCACCGGAATTGTAAGACGATCCCACGAACGATACCATCTGGAAACATATGGCCATCTCCATTGACGATTAACGTCTACATCAAGATAAATAGCAGATTACTACAATTAGCTACTGGCTAATTGTTGAGGAAAGCGGTTAAACAAAAGGATTGCAATCGTGCCACGATTGCGTAATTATGCATAGTTGGCAGTTGGAAGACAGTACTGTAAGTTGTGACACACCGTGTGAGGACGCTTGAGCGTTATAGATCACCGTGGATTTTTTTCATTGAAAGAGAGAGGCGATCGAGCAAGCGGGTCACCCTGATGGTAAGCGATCACTGCCACCCATGAGAACCAGCAACCCCAAGAGAGTCAAGGAGAAAAAGGGATAGAGGAAAGGGGGGAGGAGGATAGAGCCTACGGCACTCTCACTGACCGAGCGAAGCGAAACAACGATTTTCTGCGAGATGGATTTTGTAAACATAGCGCTGCTCTCGTCCGATCTATCGTTATGATGTGATCACGCTCAGAAGTCACAGAACGCGTAGTGGTAACAGGAAAAATGTTACTTCATAACAATACTGACCGATTGCGGTGTTACTCTCATGATGTTGGCGAAAACTATAAAAACCTGAAACAGCAGCAACTGGCCAAATGTATGAAAATTCAAGAAATAGACCACGTCTTCATTAGAAGGATGTTACGCCTACAACTGAATATCATTAATGCAATACTTTGGTATTCTGGTAAAAAAACAAATGCCACAGTATTAACGTACTGTGATTGTCTTTCTACTGTGACCACGTAGGGCTCCGTACCTGCCATTGTCTGCGGAAAATTGAGTAAAAGTTGTTCACATTCTATCCTCCGGTAACTTTTCAATGTGGAAAATTATTCGTGTGTGGGAAATTTCAGTATAAATGACTTTCAACCGGACGGCAATTTGAGGAGTTCTAAGCATACAGAGGGTCGAGCACGAGTTTTCGAATCCTGCATAACGTTACGGTTATCGTATCGAGATACCTCATACTAAATTTTAGTTCCAAATACGCTCACGGGCGGGCGCTGTTCCAAACGTCATACACACTCGATAACGTTTACTATTCGATTTTACGTGACACAGGTTTCGAATATTCCTACTCGGGCCTCAGAAAGTAAGGTAACAACACCTTGGGGAATGCCAAAACATTATAGTCCAAAATGCACAACAATCAATGAGTTTTAATAGTTATACTAAATAAAAAACAGTCACCGCCAGCTTTGCTCGCATGCAATTTGCCCTTTTCTGGGCTGGCTAGCTAGGGTATACTAGACAGACAGAAATAGATCGTGTCACTTCCGCTGAATATGTGACTGCTCAATATATGAATATCACATCAAACCATTTATGTATTATTCCAGCCAAAAAACGAACAGCAGTCTCTAATCAACAAAATGCACGGTTTTAATCAAATCAACCTTCATGAATAAAAAATAAAAATGCAATACCACGTCCCGCGGGAAATTTATATCGCAACCTTAAAACGCATTTCATGTGGACGCAGTTTTATGAGTGATATACTAAAAAACCACGAAAATAAAGTACACCTCAAAGATTTTATGCTATTTACATAAAATGTTTCGTCAATGTGAGACTTTGTTTTTTACATTTGCGGTTCAACGTGGCCACTGAATAACTAATCCCAACGAAAACATTTCATGTAAAGTTGCCAAGACTCACCATCACCATAGACAATAACGAATTCACTGTGAAAAAGTTATGAGATCTCTAGAAGAACCAAGCCCCTGACTCTAGAAACTCTACATCTTATTCAAAAAGTATTCTCAATGCGTAGCCGATCCCCCGAAATAAAACAGCCAAGCCAGACATCCTACCAACCAATAATTATACGAGTAGATTGTCATTCATTATTATTTCGTCTTCTTTGGTGCTGAAAGAAGGCTGACCAGAGAAGTTCCGCAATGTTATAGAGTACTTCCATGGTACCGGTGGCACTTAACTTAGTGCGCGCGAGTATAATCTAGGCCCTTGTCTTCGTGGAATTAGTTTTAACAAATGATTCTTGACGATAAATTAATACAAAGTTATAAATAAATACGTAGAATTTCGAGCGCTTGAGGGCCCGGACGTCTACCCTGCTCGCCACCCCCCCCCCCTCCTCTGTAGCATTGTAGTCTTCATTAGAGCCTATAAAATTTAGTGGCGGGGGAAGACCAATAATTATCGCATTTTTATGCGTAATGTTGAGCGGAAACAATAATAATGGCGTCACTCCGGAATCACTTCTGAGTAAGAAGTGTAGGAAGGTCTTACGCGGCCGTAAAGCAGAGTAAAGTTTTTACTCTGATCATTATGAGGTATTGTTTCCTTGTTACTCACACTTTCACTATCCAAGCTACTCTACCACAACTTTGGTATTGCGGGAAACTGCTGTTTGGACTTGTAGACGTTTTCTTTGTTTGGACGGTTGTGAATCAATTGGCGGAACTAACGAAGAATTATGGCACGAAATGGCGGCTCCTTATTAAGTGCAAGAGCCTCTTTTGATAATCAATTCTAGAGAGGTGCTGAAATGATGATGATTGGGGAATTTTTGTTTTCATTTCGTTGTTTGTGATTGAGATAATTTGAAGTAATTTGAGGTAATTTAAAGATTTTCTTTGTCTAAGTTTATCTGACCATGACTTACTTTCAGTGATTTCACCTCTAAATTTACTTACTGAGTGTTGAAATTTTTAATTTTCTGCTCACAGGGCTCTTTTTTTTTTGGCAAATTTTGACAATTTTAAGAGTAGCTTGGAGACCAACATAACAACCCCTATTAAAACCCTTCAATTGTCAACAAACTTTTCATAGCTGTTTCATTTCATCGAAAGCTATTTTCTGACTTATTTTCTTAAACTTTTGATTTAATAATCCTCTGAAATAATGATAAATAAATAAATGAAAATAATCGATTTATTGATTATTTTTGTTTTTATTTTTATGAAACATTCATAGAATGAAATTCAACATACAATGACAATGCAAAGAAAAATCCGTTAAGCAGCTGGACTTGAACCAGCAACCTCGGTAATCCGTACCACCGGATTACCGGGTATCCGGATTACCGAGGTTGCTGGTTCAAGTCCAGTTGCTTAACGGATTTTTCTTTGCATTGTCATTGTATGTTGATAAATAAATAAATAAAATAAAATAAAATGCGCTTATTTCGGACAACAGAAACTAAAGCCTAAAGTTTTATGGCCTGGCGGCACTAAGTAGCAGAAATATGAAGTCGGTGCGGTGCGAGCGGAATATTCTTTTAATAAGGCACCAACTTCATATTTCTGCTGCTTAGTGGTAGGCAATAAAACTTTAGGCTTTAGTTTCTGTTGTCCGAAATAAACGCATTTTATTTTATTTTATTTATTTATCATTATTTTAAAGGACCATTTTACGTTTTTTCTCTAGGGTTTTTTTTTGAAGGCGGTTTTACTTTTTTGTTAAAAGATTTTTATTTCACAATTTTACGTGGATTTAACATTTTCAGATTTATCCTCCAACTCCTAACCGTTAAGGAGTTGTACCTTCCATCATCAGCTCATCAACATGAGATGATGACTACCAGACGCAAATACTTGAATAGCTTTAGAAAATATATGAAACACATAGTATGTGCCTGTAAAATTTGAGGGTTGCCTTCGATTTCCCTGGGATCCCATCATCAGATCATGACTTGGTGACGATGGGACCACCTCAGGAGTATACCCTTTCGAATAAAAAAAGAATTTTGAAAATCGGTTTACAATTGACGGAGTAATCGATGTACATACATAAAAAAATAAAAAAATACATACAGTGGAACGTGGAACCTCCTCCTTTTTTGAAGTCGCTTAAAAACTAACCTAACGTATACAACAAACAATAAAATTATCCTGTAATTATCCTGGCTTTAGCAGAAAATAGCTGTCGGTGAAATGTAAATGCGATGAAATGACGATTCAAGGGGCTCCCCTATTATACTAATTAGACAAATGTTAGTAACTAAATCGCTGACTTGGTGAGTTTTTGATTTAGTGCGCTTCATACTGCTGGCTATGAAATGTAGACCGAATCATCACTGTCATCTGTCGCTTGTAGGATTTGTGGAAAAGGGGCCAGCTAACCCCAAACTTAGGTCCAATGCAGGGTCGAAGGGAACAGTTGGTCAGAGGGGTACAGTGGCTCACCAAGTTCTTATTAAAAAACCTCAGCCGAGTCACTGTACTTTACGCACGGACCCGCCCTAGCGTACTGTCATAAATAAATAATTGATTAATAATAATATCAGTATCTATTTATTCCATTGTAACTAATTTAATATTTTGTTTAGTTTAAGCTTAGATTTAATGTCATTGTAAATTGCTTTTATTATGTAAATATTTTGTTAGTTACATAATATATCCCTTATTTCTATCACGAGGGCGCCACTTTCTTTCTTTTGTCATAAGTCATAAAGTGCTTGAACATGGCAATACAAGAAAAATAACAACACTTTTTTTTCATTTGCCACTTGTATCCGTTTTTTTTTGTTGTTGTTCTCTACTTGACCCTACGCGGAAGTAGGGAATGTTGATTTCACCTACTAAAGCAATAAGCAAGCATTATTAGGTACTCGTCTATGGTACTAATTAACTGCCTTATCAACACAATTATGCCACGTATTATCTTGAATGATAGATGGCTGCTCCAATTATAGGACTAATCGAGCGTGGCGCCGTGTAAGCATCTATATCGACATAATGACATAATATCATGTTGGCAACACTGGACTAGTACAGTTTGAGTGCGGTTTGGGTGTGGCAATGTGTGATGCGGACTGAATACGATGGTGTGCAACAGAGTGAATTAATTTGGACTGTTGCTTGGACGATCTGACAATGCCATTAGAATGCTTTTTTTTAACAAGTAAGATAAGAAGACAAAATCCTTGATTAGCCGTACTGCAAAGGAGTGGAATTCCTTGCTTGCGTCTGTATTCCCAACACTATGTACTTATATACAATCTGGCCGTTTTCAAGTCTAGGGTTAGGGTTTTTATTAAAGGGTTAGGGGTCTTAGTCTTGGGTTAGGATTTTTTGTCTAGGATTAGGATTTTTAAGTCCAGGGTTAGGATTTGTTTTTTTTTTTAGTCTAGAGTTAGGGTTAGACTAGGTTAGATTAGGGTTAGGAAAAATCCTAACGTCCTCATCCTAATCCTATGTCTAGAGTTAGGGTTAGTATTTTGAAAACTAGAGTTTGGGTTAGGGTTTTTAAGTCTGGGCTTAGGGTTCGGGTTTTCAAGTCTATCGTTTGGGGTCAGGGTTTTTAAGTCTAGGATTAGGGTTAGGGTTTCCAAGTCTATAGTTAGGGTTAGGGTTTTTAAGCCTAGGGTTAGAAGGTTTTCAAGTATATTGTTAGGGTTAGGGTTTTTAAGTCTAGGGTTAGGGTTATAAGGCTCTCCACTCAGAGTCTTTTGCTCTTCATATCCACCGCGATCCCGCGATCTTTACCAGGTCGTTGCTCCATCTTGTTGGAGGCCTACCGACAGCTCGTCTCCCGGTACGCGGACGCCATCCGAGAACCTTCTGGCCCCATAGGCCATCCGTCGTGCTAGCAATGTGCCCCACGAGCTGCCACTTAAGTCTAAAATCCTCTAGGACCAACCAATCACAGGCCAGTGTCTTGTCTCTCATTGGTGGAGAATGACAGATAGACCTCACTCGACACTAGCGCACCTAGCGGATTTTTGACTCGCGATAGCTTTAATTCTTCCAGAATTTCCCAGCGCCAGAAGTTTCCCTAATTTAAAATACGAACGAAAAAGCTTTATGTAAAGTTAGTAATGAAATGGTAGAGTCATCGCTGATGTAGTTTAAAATAAATCCAACAAAATGGTGCTGTTGAATTTTAAGTCTTAAATCTCTTTTTCAAAACTTTCAGTTGAAACTATTTTCTTACTTCAATTAAAAGTTTTTGAAACGTAAAATAAAACGCTAAGTTATCTGTTAAAATGCCATGTGTTGGTAAGATTTTTTAAGGCTTACCTACCTGCCGAAGTAACTACCTTATCCGAATGAGAAAAAAAGCTTATGCCGCCTGCTCAAAATCCATCTATCCATAATGTAATGACCCGTGGGATCATCAATCCTTTGCCTGCGTGCGCGCAAGAACTCAATACGAAACAGGTTCACGTCTACTCATTCACTATTCAGCAATAGTACAAATTTAACATTGCTCACTAAGATGGCGCTAGTTTCTACGTTTAACCGTGAGTTAGCACGCAGTTATTTTAGTTCTCATTTCATCCGCCTCGTTTAACAGTTTTGTTACTCGCAATGCTGTGTTATTGTACCACGGGAACAAATATCATCAAAATAAACAAAACTCAACTTTATGTTAAGCCAATAACAACTATGCGGGTTGTCTATGGTTCTTTTTTTCCATCAAAGGCCGTTGACTGACGCTAGCGCCGCCATGTTGGTACGCGTTACGTTGGTAGCCATGATGCAACCGCTTGACTCGCTGACAACTTCGCGGCACACGCAGTTGTTTACGAACGTTAAGATAGTTACGGTTTGAACGTCTCGTCTCGTTTGTTAGTTTACAATCGAAAACATGGAATTGCGGTTTTTATCAATGGAACTCTATATTAAAAATTGTGCGCTAAGTACGTTACGATTTAAGTGTGTGTTAGGCGTTGTTTACCTGTGAAAATTATGTTTCAAGTGAAAGTGTGGTTATGTTTACGGTTGTAGTAAAACAGTGTTAAATCGATTATTGAGTAGCGTAGTGCTGCGCACTACTAAAGGTGATTATTTTAGTGCTTTCTGAAATTATATCTAGTTAATTATATGACTAGTTTGACCCTGTTAGCTAGAGATCGCAGAGCCCAGTCCAAGACCTTCAACGACTATAAGTAGCGATCAAACCTTCACACGAAATAATCTGTGCACCGAAAAAGGATAATAGAATGTCTATTGATTGATTTATTTATTATCTACTTCCGGTAAACAGTTCCGTTTGCACGATTGCACGCACTAGAACGGCTTTATTTTATTTTAAATCGTAAATAAAATATTTTAACAGTTTTTTATTGGAATAAAAAACTACCCCCCGTAACGGTACCAATAGTCTCACTAATAAATTAGATAGGTACTTACAGCAAAACATTAAAAAGAGTAATATAAAGGAATTACCTACATAATATTATGGTTTTGCCAATGTATTGGTAGGTAAGTACCTATTTTGTTGTGATGAATTTTACTATGCAGTAACCTCTTGCAATAGGTAATTGAATTACCAAACGCTTACATAAATCAGAGTTACCAAATACCTACCTACCTACCTATTGCGGTCTTCATGAACGCCTATAAGTTGTGAGATAATTTCTTATTAATTTATCAGCGCAATCAATCAAATGGGAGCCCTGGAAGCTTTGAAACAGACCTAAATGAGAGAGACGATTCGTCATTATTAATGAAGGCAAGTTGTAGAAAATATCAACTTCTGGGAATCTGCATAAAAAGCAGGCTACTGATGGTATTTACCAAGAAAGTGTTAAAAAAAATATTATGGAGATATCTCCATAATATTTTTTTTAACCTAAGTACAAATCGATTTATAATCCTTAGCGTTCTGTACTAGACTAAATTTATTACGAGAGAATTCAAGCTGCTATCGACTATATACCTACATTAAGTCAATGTGCTAGATTTCGAATAGGTACTTCAGATGACATGAAATGCTAGTAAATAGATATTAACGTAAATACCTTCACACAGGTAGGTACCTATTTCATATCACAGGCGCTTTCAAATACCTACCTTACCTGGCCAACATACGGACAGATAAAATCTTCATTTTTTTTAGAGATATGTAAAGGTAATACTGACGATCATGATTGAGTCGGGGTCGCCATCTACCTACTTTGGTTAGAATTCTCCCTACTGTTTTTTTTATTGTTCATCGTATTGCGTCTTTGATGCCCCCAGTATTGCCAGACTCGGAATTGAAAGCCTAGAACACAATAACATGAATATTGGACGGATGTCACTATGGAATTTCAATTTGAATGCTGTCTTAACTTGAGTAAGCTCAATAATTTGTATTTGCTTTAATGTTAATTAAATTCAGTCAATTCAAGTCACATTTGATCTGGACGCAAAATTAAGCGATGTTCCAGATGTAACTGAAGATAAGGAGGACCAGGAGAGGCCTGCTCAATAAAATTCGGCTTCTTTTGTGGTCGAGGGTGAGCAATTTATTGTTTTTATGTCATGGATATACCTAGACTTCGGCAAAGTAACGCCTGATTCAATCAATTATTGATAATTCAGCTTGAAACGCAACCATCACAACTCGTGAGTGAAAAGCTTGGAAGTTGCCGCTTAAAAACTAATCAACTTCAGCTTCAGACAAAGTCAGAAAACTTTAGCAGATTCCTATTATGACTATGACTACAGCGCGACATGTGTAAAGGATATGGAGCTTTTCTTAGGCGAGTTTTTTTGCAACTTTTTTATGCGCTACCCTCGGCAACTTTGTCGATTTATGAAAGTACCTACTTATTAATTCTTTTGAGGTCGCCATCTCGCCATAAAGACGAGCATGTTTACTTTCCGAGAACCATTACAATCCACGTCGTATTTGAATATTTATTGAGAAAATTACTTAGGTACACGCTAGTCATTGACAAGGTAGGTATTACATGAAATGATTTGTGAATGTATTAGATCATTCTATTATTTAACAGTCATTGACATAATTCATGATGAAAATGAGTACGTAATGCAACAAGAGAGATCAGTGATCAACATTGTGATCATTTGGGGAAGTTATTATGATGTAACGCAAGGAATTTTGTAAAACCAAGTTCTGGAATATATTAAAACCACTGAGATGTGTTTCATGCTAACCTTTTGATCATCCTCTTCTCCGCCGACCTGAAAAGCAATTCAACTCAAATAAATTTTGAGTTGTGGATGAACAGCATAAATGTTTTAAAGGAAACAGCGGACTAAAATAATAAAAGCCTAATCGATATAATAAGCAGTAGCCAAAAAACGCAGACCAAGACTAGATTAGGTACTATAAAGAAAGTTGCGCTGCAATAAAACATCACTAAGTGCGGAAATGCTAGCACGCAAATATTTTATGACCATACCTGCCCTTATATTCGATTCCCTAACGTTAACTATTCTCTATTCTATGCAAGCAGTATCAACAAGTATACTTGTGGCTTATGGCAAATAACCAAGAAGTGTACCGTAGCGTAGTCCTCACGCAAAATTTTGATTATCACACAATTATCTCGTTGAAACTTCTCTCGTATCAACAACTTTGGCAACAACACAAGCCTTAAAAACGTCTCCCCAAAGGTAGCAAACCTGGTTAAAAAAGTCCAGGAAACGTCACAATAAAAGCCATTGTTTCTAGAGTAAGTACAAATTCCTATATCAGGTAGCAGGTGTCCCTTTGTCGTGACCCTCTTTTACGCATTTAGGACGGATATTCTTTTTTGCCATCGCAACTAATTTGGGGTTGTGTGCGTTAGCATAGGGTATGCATATGTACCATGTATGTGTGTAGTATAAAAATTGATTTGGTAGTAGGAATAAGATTGTTATCTGCTAGTGGTATGCTTTTTGAGGTGTTTCGGCGGGTGATACTCAATGAAACTTTTCATAAGTTGAACATTTGATTCAAATTAACAAAAATTGCAGAGAGAAGTAATAGGTATTCAATATAGCAGGACTAAATTATCCTTGAAGTTTCTTAAAGTCAAGTGGTGAATTTTAAAACAAACTACCCCATAGCAAAAATGTAAAGACATCTGTTTCAATCATTGTCAGAGAACTTACGGAATGGATCGATATTTTCAGTAGTAGTTACTATATTTGTGCGATCTGGTAGCACTGTTTTTGGTCTTATATATATGCAACTAGTTTATTCTAACACCCCAGACTCCAGCTTTATAGCCAATTTACTAGCATCGTGTAAAACTAGATTTTCTTTTCTCTGGCGAATTGTTTCTTCCTTCGTAGTGTATTTATATGAAAGGTTTGCCTCACAATATTAATGTTGAATCTAGAGTTCTTCATAGGTTACTTCTATTGAAGTGTACACAGTATCTTAGCTGCAAGGACTCTTACTACAGTTAATTATATGTTCCTTTAATATCTGAACATTTTAAAACAGAGCCATTTGATTTTTAATGCGGTGTTAGAACTTAATTAACTTTCGTACTAGCATCACCATCAAGGTTCCTGTATAGGGTGTTCCCAAAGTGGTACGTAACAGTAACACTCGAAGGTGGACGACGGCGACCTTAGTAAATGTTGCCTGGTTTCAGAGATATTAAACTTTTTTTAACTTCGGAAAGTGCGCTAGCTTTTAAGTCAGAATTTTTAAGAGTTTCAAAGTTTCAATAATGCCATCAAACGAGACCTAATTAAATCTGACTTATACGAGCACATTTTCCGAAGTTAAGAAGAGTCGAAAACCATGCAACTTTTACTAGGGACATGTTAGACTGGCACGATGGATCTTTGGCTATTCTACCTTCGGTGTCACTGTGACCTACCACTTTTGGAACAACCTGTATTTGCCAAAGGTTAAATGCCATACGAAACACTTAACCATATTGCAATATTTTTAGCCTTTGAAGAGTTTTATGTTAGCAATTTATCATAAACTGCCTTTATGGGTAAACGAAAGCTTTCAAAGTTGCATAAAAAGTAATTACCTCTGTCTATGGTTTGCTGACACGCGACGCCACGTGTTCTGGATACCTACCTACCTACCTATCTGAACTGAACAATAACTACTATTCTACCAAGTACAGAGGTACAGTTAATTTATGTAAATTTTTGATCATTGTCCTTGTTCAGTTGTTTTTTTAGTTAAAATGGGCAAAATTTTACGAATAAGTTGGATAATGGGGATAAATTACTTACCTACCTTGATTAGTGAATATTTGACGTCATTGGTGCTTTGTGCTTAGTTAAAAGGGTCATTATAATCAAGGGTTATTAGGATATCCTTGCACTGTTTGTGGCATAGAATTAGTAGGTAATAAATAGTTTTATATGTTTTCAGCTTGTCACTCAGTGCATCTGTATTTCCATATCAATAACAATTAGAGCAGGAAGACAAAGCTAATCGTAGTCTCTCGTGCTGGCCGGGCTAGGAAAACTAAATAGATATGTCATTTATAAGCAAGGAGATAAATTGCATAGCAAAAAAGTAATCTCGGGAGCCGGGTCTGACATGAAATAAGAAAAAATTAAGTGGTACACATTAGAATATCTCTTACGTATCACTAAGAAAGTTCAAACCAACTAAGAACAGATAACTAAACTTATTGTAGGAAATGATGAAGCGAAACGGCCGCGGCTCGCCTCTGCAGGAAATGCAAATGTGTTGACTTTGAGCCCGTCAAAATTAATAGACGCGGAAGTTGGCGATGAACCGGTGCCCTAGATTTGTTAGAACTTGGTTCCGAATGGAGATCACTTAACTTAATGTCGTAATTATTATAGCCTGCGGCGAAGTAAGCGCTGATTAAATTAGTAGCTTCTTCTGATTACCTACAGCAGTGTTTCTTAACCTGTGGTTCGTGGACCCCTGGGAGTATGTACATGGGGGTCCGCCTTCCGTCTTATCTATGGACATTTAAATCAATAAACCAATGCCAGCAACTCTTGTTCCTGTGTTCTTTTATTACCCCCCCCCCCCCCCTTTAGGACTCCCTTGAAATTGTGCTTGATTTTCTAGGGGTCCGTGGACTGAAAAAGGTTAAGAAACGGTGACCTACAGTATGTCAGTCGAATATAGCCGGACATGTTTCGGACTAATTCGTAGTCTTTCCTCTGGGAGCACACGCTTCGGCGGTTTATTTCACTACAACACTACTTTCTACACAATTCTGGCAATCGCATCATAACTCGCATCGTATTTTCTGTATTTTTTAGCAATGTTATATAGGTACATATAACGCGTGCTGCACATATTTTCCCGTCGGATCACGTTCTCTGTGGCGCAGTGTCGAATTCCAATTCGGTGGATCGGCAAACAAACAAGCCTCGCTTTCAGACGAAATGTCACCTAAAGGCTGTGGCTGCATGTGTTTGCGTCGCATGATCCGAGTTCTGTCAAGCATGATCCTTCATTTTACTCATACGACCGGTTGCAGAGTAAAGGTACAAAGGTAGCTGACTGTACAGTCAAGGAATTTAATTACCTACCCATTTCGTTGAAATGTTGTTAGACATTCGCTATGCATTAAGGTCGAAAATATCAACGTAAATGCGACATGTCAAAACAACGTCTAGCTCTTATGGTGACAGATTGCTATACGATATTAAACCTTAGGTGGGTTGGAAATTTAATTCCTTGACTGTACAAGTGAACACCATTGTCAATGTGGGCTATCGCGAGTCAAAAATCCGCTATAAGATCGCTGGTATCGTGTGAGGTCTATTTGTCATTCTCCACCAATGAGAGAGAAACTTGAGACAAGCTACTGGCCTATGATTGTGGTGGTGGAAATTGACAGATAAACCTCACTCGACACTAGTCATCTAAGAGGATTTTTGACTCGTTATAATTGTAATGATTATGAGGTAGCGGAGTTGACCAATAGGATTTTTTAGTCTTACAATAGGTTTAACTGAATATGGCTTTTGAGGCTAATGTAGTGCTAGTGCTCAGAATTGTCAGGGATCCTATTCGTAAGACGATGGCAATGAGTAAACTTTATGGCTCTTCCTACTGGTAAATTCTGACAGTAAACCAATTAAATGGTCT
This sequence comes from Clepsis dumicolana, assembly GCA_963691665.1. Taxonomy (NCBI): domain Eukaryota; kingdom Metazoa; phylum Arthropoda; class Insecta; order Lepidoptera; family Tortricidae; genus Clepsis; species Clepsis dumicolana. Next base: position 3,735,927 of record OY829516.1, on the reverse strand, counting down.
TTGTCTGGCTTTACTGTACTTACGATCCTGAAATGTACTTACCTAGAGTATCTGTCTTACTGTAGACATTACTACAACACTAATTATCGCAGGCATCATATTATCTTTATCCCTCAGAAACGAGACATTAACAACACCAAACGTGTCAACGAATTCAACTAGGCCACCTTAACGTCAAAGTTTAATTACAGAACCGTTTAGAATAACTCGCTCGATAAACCAATAATGAAATTGCTGGTCAGTGAACCTAATGGTCTGTTGTTTCTCTTATCGGCCAAAGTGAAGCAACACTAAACGCGTCAAAGAATCTAACCAGGACAACATCACGTCAAAGTTTAATTACTGAACAGTTTAGTATAACTATAACTCCATTGATAATAATTGCTGGTCAGTGAACTGGTTGCGTGCCGCCACTTTCCAGCTCGTTGGAGATGTCTGTGCCAGCGTCAGTTAGATAAGTTTCATTTACCGACAACAATATTAGAAGGGTTTGAAGAAGTTCATGATAACGGTGTGTGAACTCTGCAGTTATGGTGCTAGTAGAATACTTGTATCCGCTTATGGTAGTACTAACGTAGGGTTAGTTAGATAAGGGTTTGGCTGTTATGTTTTATTTTATTTTACATGCACCAGACACAATTGGAATTTAATTAAAGTGTTAGTGTGTAAACAAACAAACAAAGGTTAGGTATTATGCCCACATACCACATACTATAAGGCGTTAGTGCTGTTATGGAACTTTAGATTTTTTAGACCGTTTTAAACAGGTACGTACCGAATTATTGGCAAAACTTTACGATTCAGTTGGCTTTTTAAAAACGTTCTTTTTGAATTGACTGCAATCTTTGGATGATCAATTTTCAAGTCATAAAAATCGGGTTGTTTTAAAAAGGTTGTTTTAAAAGTTTTAGTAACAAGATAACACGGGATAAAACAAATGTATAAAGGTGAACTTTACCCTTAAAGACGTGTAAAAGAGTGTTTTAAAGACGTTTAAAAGAGGGTTTATGACGTGTTTATGTGTGTATTAAACTGCCGATTTGCTGAATAAAATTTTGATTTTGAAAGGAACATAACCTTCGGACGATTGACAAAGGACATCAGAAAAAAGAAATAAGGTCTTGGTTTTTAAATAGCTTTATCTAATGTTTCATGAACATCAGTCCTCTAAAGTATACACCAACATCGCGCGGTATTAAGTTTCATCGTTACACGGGCCATGCTCTTATTACTGTATTTAATAATGCACGGCTTAATTAACACCGTTATTTACATACATTATCAAGCAGCGATTCGACACGCCTAATAAAATCCCTCCGACACCGCAATGCCTTTGTAAATTAGACAAGCAATCGATCACACGTAACCTATCGCAATAGCTATCGTAAATCATAGGCCAGCGATCGCCGGATCACACATTACGAAACCAACCGGCGCTTGGCCATTAAATTAAAAGAACTTAATCAAATCTGCAATCTCGCAAAACAAATACCTCCTCTTTTATCAGATCTCTACGTCACAACAAACAAATCTCTGTCGCGGTGACATGCGTACTCCAAACCGCTATCAGCCGTATCTTATCAAATCAAGTGATTGTGCAAATGAGAACAGTTTATCAAACGATCGCTTAGACTGCGGACTGGGCTGCTGCGAGCTCGAGAGCCCTACCAGCACAGTACCAGTAGCACTCCACTGTTGCAGGCCCATTCGACCGCCCGACGCCGCTTCGAGTGAACGTCGGAAACAACGACTCACGTAACTATCGTTTGAGTGAATAGCGTGCGCGTAGTCGATCGTAACGTGCGATGCACAGGGCCCCGCGCGCCCCGCGACCCTTCCCAGGGCTATGGAGACCCTCCTCGATAGGTTCAAGCGGGAGCAAGGAGGCCTACGACGCTCCCGATCCGTCAGAGCTTCCCTGCGATTGATCGGCAATCGCTTGCGCTCCAGCAAGGACGAAGACCCCCCAGATGAGATAGATAAGCTCAAACGCAACAGCGTCGTCTTCCCCACGCAAATTTGGAACACCGAAAAGGATTTCGACGTCGCCTTCAAAGGCGTAGAAGGAACTTACAAGGCTAAAACTCCTACGATGGCGAAAAGGAAACCGGACTCGATCAAGCAGAGAAGGAAGAGTGGTGACATCGATTTGAACTTGAAGCCACACAAGCATGGCAAAGTGGAAAAAAGTAAATTTAGTGATTTCTTTTCGAATAAGAAACTGAAAAGTGCGTCCGCGAAAGAGTTGTTGGTGCCGGAGAAGATACCCCCGAAGGCGGCGGCGTTGCTGCACATTCATTCTCCGGAGAAGAAGGAGGAGAAGGGAAAGAAGAAGTCAAGAGGGATGGTGAAGTCGGAGTCGGCGAAGGCGATGCTGGATGCGGTGCCGCTGCGGCGCGTGCGGCGGGGCTCGGAGAGCGACATGTCGTGCGATGAGCCCCGCGGCCTCGTCAACCGCGCCTTTGTCTACAGCACACCCCCAAAAGACAGGAAACTACCGAAGTCTCCCTCCGCCTATCTAAGTACGTATTGTTTTTCATGCACGCTACTCTCTTTTATTACCCAGATTATGTCTCGTGATTGCGAATACAAACTACGAAGGATGCCCTTTGGTGTCAAATGCGATTGCTAGATCTAGTAGCACGCTTACAAATAATTTAAGCCGTTTATGTCATGAAGTTTGTACAAGAATGATATTAAATTGTTAACCAAACAAGGTGCAATAAAGCTAACGAGGTCGCGGACGTATATTGATGATCTTTAAGTATAACTGGATAGAGGGACTGTGGCATACAGTTAGCTGCTATAAAAACTGCCCAAGAGATAGATTAGGGTCGAATTCGTAACGGTTTCATATTTCGGCCTAATCGTTTTATTAAACTCGGATCGATCTTTATCTAAACTCGGGCTTTTACACGCGGTTTCACTCGTAAGGTAAAACCGGTAGGTTAGGTATCATAAAAGAATTTGCAATTAATTAAAAGTGCCAGGTATCTTTTTCAACTAAACGGCCTGTCTACAGTTGAAGTTCATTAAAAGTCACATTTCTAAGTTGCTTTTAGTACATTTGTTTATTCAGTACTGGATTGCTTACTGTCATAGTTACGTATTACGTAATGTCAGATGAGTACAGCCCGACATATTTCGAACTACTCTGTAGAACTTCCTCTAGAAGCACACGCTTCGGCGATAGCGAAATGCAAACTATTTATTATATCAAAAATTCTCCTTTACATACATAGATGTTGGTTATGCGTACTTAAATCTTGGCTATTCAAATAAAAACAAAAGAAAAATACTTGTTTTTGCCTGTATAGTCTTTCTCCTTTACAATCTGCTTGACAGACTGACAAAGAGCCCGTAGGTTAGGATTCGAGTGAGTTCGTATTGACATCTCTCTTTCTTTGACATTAGAAGCGCCATTGACATCTGAAGTATTTCTAAAACCCGAATCCTATTCTAAATTCTATCGAACAGCACAAACATGTTAAAGGGGTGATGTCCACTGACTGTCCTCTGTAATGTGAAGAAGACAAGCTCAAAATGCGTTATAGTTATGACGTAATTGACAACTTTAACAACTAAACAGTTTTTAATAATAGCACAGGTTGTGGTACGTGTAAGGTTTAAATTAGAATGTCGATAAATACGACTGCGTTTCTGTTTTACAACAAAATGGCATACGAATAATTAAGTAATAATAACAATAAATGTTACAATAAAATTAACCGTGTTAGTCGAAGCTAAATAATTATCGAAAATACCTAACACAGAGATTAGTATCGAATTTTAAAGTTTCCTTATTTAGCGGTTTGGCACGACATGAGGCATCCTTGTGTGTACTCGACCCAATAGTATTATTATTCTCACTCGATCCTTAATCATGTAGTTTTTCCTTTCCGTATAGGGTCTGACGGTAACGAATTAGTGTCCGAAATTGATTACAGCCAGTATCGACGGAAAATAGACGTTACCATTGTTTCTCGATTTGGAATAAAAGGCTGAAACTTCGATCTCAATCAAGACTTTAAAGGACCCTAGATTTCTAAGCTTCCACTGTCCGTCCGTCCGTCCACCGTTTCGAGGGATGTACGGTGAGAACCGTTAATACTTGGAATTTTCACAGAGTGGGTATTACTACGGCGGCTATACCTAACAACAAATAAAAAATATACGCAATGTTACATAATACGGAACCCTTCTTGTGCTACTCCGACTCGAACTTGGTCGGTTTTTACTCTTTATTAGCAAAGTTAGTTTCGCCCTCAATTTAGAAACATTCGTGAATTACGGATCAGTGCCCTAAGCACGACTTGTCGAATCCTGCGTCACGTAAAATCGAGTAGTAAACTATAACGAGTTTGCATGACGTTTGGAACAGCGCCCGCCCGTGAGCGTATTTGGAACTAAAATTTAGTATGAGATTTCTCGATCTCGATACGATAACCGTAACGTAACGCAGGATTCGACAAGTCGTGCTCAGGGCACAGAACAAAACGTTTTAACCGAGCCCTCGTGGAATATGCATCACGCTTACGCAACTTCGCTGAAATTAACTAAGTCGCGGCGTAGTGTTGCGAGACGCGAAATAATCATGTTCTTAATAAACCGTGTTAGTAATTACTAGTAATTATACTTAGTAAGTTGAGTCGTAACTGGCAGAAACTTCGCTACGTTTTGCTTACGTGCTCTCCGCCGTTCTGCCACACAATAACAGCCAGTCAATAACGGTAAGGCTTTAATAGAATAGCGCAATCTATTACGGAATTAATGAAAGGTTAGATGTCTATCATTAATTTATTAGAGCTACCTATAGAATGAAAAACAAATAAGGAAAAACACCCGACCGAATGATTACTCTGAAAAAATTGCATAAGTTCCACAAATTTGTAATCTCTTCAAGGAATTAATGGTGTTTGTTGTTTAGTTTTGATTGTCTGTAACTTTATTCATTTGACAAAATTGATTCGCTTCCGCTGTAAGATGTTTTCGCAGAAAATATCGCGCTTTCGTTCCATAGATCTGTCAATGAACACATTGTGAAATTGATGGGGAAAAGGTTCTACGGTAATACGGTTCTAGGTATTATGATGGTTTGAATTGCATAATACGGAAATCAAGATCAAGTAAAAACTGCATATTTAATACCTTTTAAATAACCCTAGGTAGGTCTGTACGAGTTCATAGATTTTTTGATACGGCTAAATGTAATATATGAAAAGAAAACGATTCCTGGATAACTTTGACTACTAGCCGAGTTTAGGAGACCCATGAGAATCTGGAGGTAAAAAAAAGACAACGAGGACACTGTTATCCGAAGAACTTTTTCATTAAGCTCCGTACAGTCAGCTTCAAAAGTAATGGAGCAATCTCATTAAATCCACACTCGAACGTCATTGCGAATCGATTCGATTTGAAAATTTCTTGTTTCACCGTTTTTTCGTTTGTCCGATCCGAATATTTTTTTTTTCTGAAACTGTAAATATTTCAGAATTTTTATAAAACAAACAAGGGTCCTGACATAAAGCCTGAAATATTTTAAGTTTCAGAAAAAAATGCATTCAGACAAACGAAAAAAATGTGACACGAATTGAAGGTGAAACGTTTCTTCGGAGTTGTGATAGATTACCGTTCGACTTACTTTGAATCAATTTATAAATGAGTATAGGTGTTTACGCAGAGTGCGTATTTATTTCGGACCGCGGAGCGTTTCAGCCTTCTGGTCGGGTAATTTGGAGCACTTGAGCACATTAGTAACAGCTTTATTAGCCGACTCTACATTTAGCGGTAAAAACATGTATCTATCTACTTTTTTACCTTACTCCGACTAGGTAAAAAAAGTGTTTGTCTTCGTCTTTGCGCTTACCGCTTAAAAAACTGTACTTAGGCATCGCTGCTACCTAAATGTAATCATTATAAACAGACTCGAATGTGCGTCATTTGTGCCACTTTTATTGAAGTCTCCAAAGTTCGCGTTTCTTGTTATGATGGTACCCGAAAATTGTCGTGACGACATGAGAGGGACCACTTGTGTAAACATATTTTTCTGGCCTTCTCGTGAGAAAGTTTGTTTTTCCGCGAAGATATCTTACGTGTCGCGATAACTTCTGCTAGCTCTGGGGTACCTTCAGGTATTTCATAATAAATGACGTTGTTTTATACTGTTCATTCTCCAAGCCTATTTCCGTTCCGCTGCTGGGCACATGCCTTACATGAAGGAATGACTTGACCTATAGTTCCTTCGTGGGTCAATTTGGATTGATTTTATACTTAAAATTTCTAATGTTACTACACTAACTTATTTTTAGATATACCTGTAAGAAACGGGGTCCGATGCTACTTACAAATTGCTGTACAAAATATGTAGTTACATATACGTTATTCAAGATGTGATTTGACAAAGAGACGACGGCTCTCGCTCCTCAAGAGATATAGCGATCTCTATAGCCCTCCTGTAAAAACGTACAATGAAAAGGTCCCTTTTATGTAAGCATAAATCGTTCTGGTTTGCGTAGGATCGAAGGAGTCCATTCCAAAATCTTGCCCTTAAAAATGAGGTCGTTCGTTTCCGCAAAACGAACAGGGTAGCGAAAGTCAGTTTATAACTCAACAGAAAGTGTTACGACTTGGAAACCCTTTTTGTCAGTGACTGCAGAATATACAGTCGTTCAACAAAGGTAGTGGCATTGAGCAACTATGAATAGGAGTGTGAGGCAAACCCAGGACAGTTATTTCGTTCGGTAACGCCGCCCGCTTTGATAATTCAAAATCAACGTCTAAATGTCTTGCCCCTTTGAGTTCCAATCCTGCTTTCTATACAGGTCTATTTTCTTTCTATTCTATTTATTTCTGCGGGTGGTAGAACCTTGTGCAAGGTTCGTCCGGATCGTTACCGCCATCTTGCTCGCTAATCCTGCCGCTAAGCAGCAGTGCTTGCACTGTTGTGTTCCGGTGTGCTGGAGAGTAAGACAACCGGTGTAATTACGAGCACAAGAGCCATTTCATCTTAGCTGTCTGGGTTGGCAACGCATCTGCAAACCCTCCGGGGATAACTTACTTATATTTAGAGCACTTTAGTACTATTAGTAGTATTAGTTATTCCGTGATTAGAATGACTATAATCAGAGCTTGTAGACTTCAGCTTCAAGCTGTTTGCACAAGGAGAGTCGTCTTCAAACTATTCAAAGCACTTTAGCTTTATAGGAACCCCTATGACTATAAGACATAGAATAAACGGGTAAAAGAAGTTGTGGTAAAGTCTAGACTTTTTCAACTAAGTTTTAAGCTTTTGTAGACACTAGCTAGAGGGCCTCGAACACGAGGCGTTAGATGGCTCATTGAAAACAGGTCTGTGCACACACGTATGCCTATCCTCCAAGCACGAATATTCGAATTCTACGTAACTTAATCGAGTAACGTTATCATATCGCCATCGAGAAAATTCATATATTTCAGTACCAAATACGCTCTCGGGGGCGCTGTTCCAAACGTCATACAAATTTTCTCGATAACGTCACTACTCGGTTACGTTCGGGTTTCGTTCAGGGCATGTTTATCAAGCCTCGTCCTACTGGCGCTTCAAGCTTGTCACAAGCATGCAATGCAACAATATTTGTAACCAATTGGACAATGTATTTCCCTTTTCTCTCCAATGCAACAAGCTGTCTCAATGTCTGTCCAGCTACCTTGACTTGAGTGTTTGACTTGAGTGGTTTCCCTGTCCCCCCCGATTACGTAGGTAATTTCTGATAAGACCGTATCAGTTCGCTAAGTCTACGGAATTAAGATCGATCCTAGCCAGCCTAACCCTAAGCTTAAAGTTTCCTAACTTAGTTAATATCAGATCTGACGGACGTGATGGAACTAAGTTTTGGTGTTTGTAGTATAGGAACAGCCTTGGTACGATAAATATAGTCATCAGGGATGATATTTTAATCTCATGCAGGCAGCACACACATTATATTTTGTTTTGGTTTCATTTTTAAAATGTATTTAAATGGAGACCTTATTTTAGTCCACCAGAAATGTAACGATGCTTTTCTAACTACTTGCCTTTAGGAAAGCATCTCGTTTTTCTCTTGTCAGATAGTCCTACTGTTACTATCTAAATCCTTTTATATTGCGCGATATTATACAAAAAAACAGTTTCTAACTAAGTCATCATTACTCTCTCAAGATAAAATTTAAGCTCAGTTTAGACGTGTAAGAAAAATCTTGTAAGTTGCAGTACATTGCGTCACTGGATCGACCCCATCTATCTCGTGCGATTCACAGCTTCACATTGTACTTGCAACTGACAAAAAATTTCTTGCAAGTCTAAACTGGGATTTACAATTTGCTGCAGTCTTTTCAAGTTAGTACCTTTCCGTTCCAAGGCTTTCTCACGCCTTTTTACAAGCCAATTATACAGCGTGAAAGCGACAAGGTACAAACAAACAAAGCATTATCAGATCGCAGAATCAATCACTGATTGCATGATTGCATCATCCTATAATCTTTTAAGTGAAATGTTGAGATTTTAAGATTCAAGATAAATGTCTACATGACTGCCGACACGCCGCACTTGATTTATTGTATTTTTTTTGTGTGGCCACATTTTGAGATTTGAAAGTCTGAGCGGCAATTGAATTTAAAACTACTAATTTCATTGTCATGTGAGTATGATAAACGTACAATTAAAAGTAGACCACCCGCTAACATCTTTTATATGGGCGACGCTCTAATGTGTTTTCGTTGGCTACATTAGCTACATTATAGCATGCCACCAAAGATCTACTGGAACTTAGTAAGATCTACTGTAGTCGAAATCGGCATGATAGAATGGATATAATAAGACTTTGTTTATTTCTCATTATATTTAAAATGTCAAAAATATAAGGAATTCACAAAAGAATAGTCAAAAAAATAAAAATAGGAATAAAATAAACTCAAGATATGTACGATATAATAAAATGTCAAGGCGTGTAAGTATTATAAGTACATTAAATTTTACAAAAAATAAACTCTTACATGTAATGTGAAATTGTCACAAGAACAAAAGAAATAGCAAATAAAATGTCAAAAATATGGTACTGACTGAAACGGTACCTAAGACAATACGTAACTTATCACTGTATTGATGACATCGTCATCATTATCATCATCAAACGTTTGCAACGCCACTGCAGCCACAATGAGGGCTATCGCGATTCAAAAATCCTCTAGGATCAGTAGTGTTGAGTAAGGTTGATAATTTCCACCAATCATAGGCAAGTAGCTAGTCTCTCATTGGTGGAGAATGACAGATAGACCTCGCAGTTGCGATCCTATTTAAGTGTTGACTCGCTCGCGATACCCTCTTTTCGTGGTCATTCGAATTTCGAACGCACTTCTGCCCCTATGCTACATAGTGCAAAATTCGAACTTCGGTCGTGCCTTCCCGCTCACGCTAAACTTATTTAATACGAGAGTGAGCGGGACGATATGATACGAACTTCGATTTTTGAATTTTGTAGTAGTCCCCCGTGCAAAAGTTTGGAACCTTTCAGCTGCGAATGCGCCTTCCTACCGGTTGTTATTGTAGTTAGTAGTTACAGCCTTAGAAAATCAAGCATTTCTCCGCGTCGTGGGAACTCGTAAACCCCTTAGCATTGTAGATGTTACGATAATAAGCGTAAATGGGAGAGTTTGTAGCCATTTAAGTAGTGCCCATTATGCGAAGTTGAGTTTCTTGCCGTGAAACATGTGTAGCGCTGTTATATGGCTTTAATGGCTTGCAACTGGCTGTTAACTAATTAGTTATGATATATTAATGGATTGTTACGAATGATGGTTTTACGCGGACGTGACTTTTTTCCGATTCGTGTTCGTTTGTTGTTTGAATGTGGATGGCACATAGAATTATACTGCTTTAAAAAAACCGATCAAGTGCGAGTTGACCGCGCACACGAATGGTTCCATACCACCGTAAAATATTTAATAATGCCTACTTGTTTTTAACCCCCGACCTAAAAAAGAGAGGTGATGTGCATCTATGTATCCGTCTGTGATATCGTAGCTCCCAAAAGGAAAGACCGATTTCGATACGGTTTTTTTTAATCGAAAGCTAGTTTAATCGAGGTGGTTCTTAGCTAACTTTCCTTAAAATCCGTTCAGCGGTTTTTGTAATATTGAACTATGAAATGACAATGTCGGGGGTTTTTCAACTTTTCTAAATTGGTTAACCCATGTATTCTCCGAACGGCGGGTGGAAGGACGGGCAGACGGGCAGACAGCAGAGGCCTAGTTATTGGCACCCTTTGGTACCCTTATATAATAATAATAAATACTTTATTTTTGCATAAAATGTGGTGTTACAGTGGTCTTTAATATGCTTTGTTTCACACATTTCTCCAGCATCTGGAAAGCTAAAATTTTAAAAATTAATTAATTTAAAACAGAATTTCAATGGGGTATTCAAGTACATAGACTTAACTAAAATAACAACAGGTACCTAGTTACTAAGGAACCCTACTACCGTGTTTGAATCGGAACGAATTCTTCAACTGTTGATAAAGTAAGGTAACAAACGTCCCAATGCCCGACACTCTAATGCCCAATAGTTGACACCCGTCTGTTACGTCGGTCGCTATGACATAAGGTCGGAGGGACATAAATATGTTTCATATTCAATAAAAATCGAGCTATTCGCTTGTTCAATTGTCCCTGTTTCAAATAAAAAAAAACGCTGTCTGGATTATAGCATGTGTATTTGTGTATTATTCTCATTCGTCAAACTTCGAGGCCCTGGCCACTCGAAACAGCGACACACAAAGGCGACAATGATTAACATTTACTTAAGGCTTTTTCCTTCAATAATGTATTTGTCTCGCTTAATCAAAGTTAAACGGAAATGGTTTATTGCGCCACAAGGGAAATAATCTGATGAACAGCAGGAAGAAAGGGAAACTCTGTTACTCGGGAGCGGGCGTGAATCATTTTGTTTTCCGCTTTTTCAAAACCATATCGCACCCAAACGCGAAAGATTGGGTCCCGGGAGTAATTTCATGGTCGATTTCGTTCGGTTATGGACGGTAAATGTCGGGAAAAATTCAAGAAATCAAAATCAATCGTTAGATACTTAACTGATTCGTGCTGGAAAAATTGCTAAGGAAAGAAAAAATAAACATCAAAAAGTTAAAACCGCCTTAAAAAAAAACATGAAAATAATGGAAGTCATTAGTTCAAATTTGTTCTTCATCCACTTCATACTTGTGCTAGGTCGTAAAACTGATGGCTTTAGAGGATTATTTTGATTTTTAAAGCAGTCTTACATTTTTATAAAAAATATATATATATTTTATGTCTAAAAAATCTATTGAATGGATTTTGATCACCTCTGAATCGCGTAACAAACGCACAAAAAAACCATCGAGTCGAATTGGGACTCCCTCGTTTTTGAAGTTGGTTAATCACCTATGTGTTTCACTTACGAAGTTAGTTGCGGCTTTTGTCTAGAGAGTGAAAGAGAAATAAAGACTCTTTTCTACAAGAGCTAACATCATGTGCCAAAAAGAATTTTCAATCACTTATATAATTTTCGTTCTTGCCGAAAATCTAAAATGGAAAAAGCGACTATATTACGAATTTATTCAATTAGCACTTCGAGATTTTTAATTCAATCTGTCACCTACATTAACCTCAATCCACGTATAAGTAGAAGAAACAATTAAAATTCATACAGAAATTAGTTTCCTCCTGTCAGCATCGCGATACAGCGATGAAATGCTGCCAGCGTCTTTTGGACCATGCCGCGGGGCATCTCTTTTCTAAATTAATTTTATTTATTAGTATTTTTAATTACCTACCTTGAATCCAAGCCAAGACTAATTAAACTAAAACTTGAAACTAAATCAAATCTAAATAAGGCCCCCGTGGCATGGTGCCCAAAAGGCTGGCAGCGTTACCTCGCGTAATAGCGATGCTGATTCTTTAAGAGAGAAAACTGCCAGCTCTTTGGTCACAAGTTGCATTTATTAGTTACATATTTTTGGAATATTTAATCATAGTTTTTATTTATTGCCATTTTCTTCGTTTACTTGTTTCTTTTAACAAATAAGTATTTTCTCATTTCCTTCTTCCATTGTGATACAGTTGTTTCGTTTGCTTTACTTTAGAACACGCAATTATCATGTTACTTTAATTTCTCATTAAAATAGCATCATAAATAAATTATTATGGTATCCTCTGCTCTACATCATTTTCCCTGTAGTCAAAAAACCACACTCGTTTCCTGGAAGAATATAGTGTCATCCTTCTCCATTCCATTACGATGAAAGAGATGGCTACGTGAGACAAATAAGCTTCTTGCTTGTTATTTTTCATTGTTGTCTATCTTAAATTCTACAAATTTTATTCTTATTAGGAACTATTTTATAACCTACCCTAGAAATAACTTCAGACAGCGATTTACTGTGATATCCAGGACAACCGTAAAAATAAAGGCTTCAGGGTCTGTTCATTTTAACTTGTCTTAAGTTTGTAACCATAAATTATACTTTTTGTCACACCGAAATTGGATATTCGCAGAAAGATAACAATCCAAACGCAACCATTTAGAGTTACATTATGTTTTATTTTAGGCGTGTGATTTAAGTGACATTTAGTTAGTTAGTTAATGGATCCTGTATATAGGTACCTATATAAAAAAAATCTGCATTTGTCACGTAAAGACTTTCATATCAATCACGCGCGATGCATGTATTGTCGTAATATTTATATTTACATTCATAATTATATTAATGATGTGTACGCAATGTAACGTCGGAATTACGCCTCTAAATCCTTAATGTTATGGATCTACCTTTAAATAATACTAATGTTGACTTAGACGTTGCAAGAAACGTCACAAAAATTTCCTTATGTACATCTTACTAGTAATAATCTTTTCCGAGAAGAGTCCGTAGCAAATCAAAATATCAGTCTTTCGGACGCGTCATATATTCGCGAGAAAATATCCCGGCTATTTCATATGCAAATAATGTAACGTGTGACTGTGAGTGTGATGTAAAACAAAGGCGACAATTTCCTTATGTGGAATGTGTAAACATTATAAACCATTGCCAAATTGTGTAAAGTTGGCTTCAAGAAGATTTCGTTTCGATAAAAAAAATATAGATTTCAACCTAGGTTATACAGTTAACTCACTAATTCGAAGTTAACTTAACGTCAGACAATAACAGGTTCAAATTCGTGAAAAGTGAGTGCAATCCGGCTCTAGTCTAAAACATCCATTCTTTTCGCATACGTTGGTGGCAATACACATACTCCGACTCTATTTTAATGACATAGTAATTGTCAGTTTCGTCTAAGGCGGGGCAATGAGGAACCAATGGAACTGCCCAAAACGATTTTCCTGCTCGTCTCGCTATCTATTGATATAGCGAGTACATCATTATCTTATAAAATACGTCATTATCTTTGTGTAATTCGCTCCTTTATGACTATAGTTTTTGTTTCGCTGACGTCACGTCAGCTGAAGTAAACTAGACTTTGCCCTTGTGTATCCAAAAGTCTACACGAGATGAATTATGGACTGAACACTGATTTCAAAACATACAGTCATTTGTAAAAACATAACATGAGGTTTTTGAGCCGAAAATGGTGAAATCTTTGAAAATGTTGTTCTCTTTTGCTGTCTTGCTCATGCATAGGAGGTGTTTAACATTCTCGCTGGTTAATTGTATATAGGTAATTTTCTATGTTCAGTTTTAGGGTTGATTAATATGTGATTCAGGTTTAACTTGTGTGTGTTCAAAATCGCACTTCAATCTTCGTGCCGCATGCAATTTGGAGTACTGTGCCATGTTTTATACAGCTACAAGTTACAATTTACAAGTGGAAGTCTCATTCTACCACCTTTTGTTAGAAAGAGACTTCCGCTTATAAATTGTAACTTTTAGTTTTATAAAACAAGGCCCTCCACGACTCCAAATTTTCGGAAATTATTTTCCGCACTGTTATTCGTCCCACCATGTAAAGAATGCTTCAAATGCAAATTGAGTATTCTGAAACTCGTTATACCTTATGAAACTCTGGAAATGCTGGAAACTGAACTTATTTAACAGTACTGATATGGTCCTAACTAAGCTAGCTGGCTCGGGAGGAAGTCACTTTTGACACAATTTAGTGCCTTGGGCTTGTTCCATGTACGTCGTGTCTGACGTGTATATGCCTCGCAAGGCCTTTACTAATGAACGCAGGTGACCTATGGTAAGTGATGATGGTTATGTTGTCCTCCACGATTTATCATTGAAACATTGTCTTATTGAACCTAGGTTTGTTTCCGCTCTTGAAATTGAATAATGACTTGTGAACTCAAATATCGTTTTCATTGTCATCCTAGTTAATGGTAACAACCGGCAGTCAGTCAAAACTATAACTTAAGTAAAGACAACTGCCAGCTTAGCTAGGTTTTTAGAATTGTATGCGAAATTTTATTATATTTTCGAGGTAGGCAAACCTACATACGATACATCTACGAAGCGCCCAATCTGCTCAGTACCCGCAGAGAAACTTATGCTCAAGCGATCTTATTGTGTGAGGCCTGATCCTGGCATTCTATTGATGAAAGATACCCATTATAACCATCTTGATAAATGATGGCTAAATTCAGAGAATTACAAACCGAAAACTTCCAAAGAACCATAATTGCGTCAAAAATTATGATATCACGTTATATAACCATGAAAATCACAATAGGCGTATGGGAAGATCCGCACAATGTTACTTACGCGTATGTACAACGGTTACGAAATGAAGATTACAACGAAAGTTGAGACATTGACCTCTCACCGCGCCAGGTAATCCGTGTATACGTTGATGACATGCCATTTTTATTTTCACTTTCTTTAATAATTTCCGCGTAGCTGTTAAAAGGGGATTAATGTACCGCTAACCGCAGTTACTTGCTTTAGGCACACGGAAATTTGATGTAAGCGTGCGGTAACGGAATTTGAGGCCTAATGTTGCAGCATTTAATGCATGCCAATGGGGAAATCTTGGAATGGAGAATGATTTGATGTTTTCGCGGTTGTAATACGTCTGAAGAAATTAACTTGAAACCGTCTCATTTGGTAAAAAATGCTGAAGTATGAATTGCTTTTCAGGTCCTACCACGTCACATGACAACTAAGTTCCCTAATCGTAGTTTTAAATCCCAGACCAAACTGTTCCGATGACAGCCAAACCAAAATGAAAAAATACAAGTTTTGACTTTTTCGATTCGGGACTACGTTAGTTATACCAGTTATGTAGAGTCAAAGATCCACTCTTTTTCTCCGATAATATCGCCTATCTAATGATCTGTCTATAGCCCTTTAAGTGTCTCAACTAAATCTCAGTACATAAAGCCTAATTCCTAATTTGCGTGTTTGAACTTATATCTTAAGGAATGCCGTGTAATTCCCAATTCAAATGCGCTTCCTTTGCCCCAACAAAGACAAGGGTCTCTAGAGTTATCGGTTAAAAATAGACACTGTTAAAAAAGCTGACACTAACCCTCCACCGTCGGCACTAACCCAATTTGAGAAGTAAATGGACCTTGCACTCAACCTAGTTAGTCCCAGAGATGGCACTCTCTAGATGTACGATATAAGATCGTGATTGTGCACACAATGCCGGCACGAGAGGCGTGCAGTCACAGTCAGTTGCAACCATGATACTGCAATGGAGCGACATGCTAGACTTCCTTTCGTGCGGTCAGTTCCAAATTTAAACAGTTTATCTTTTTAATTCCGCGTGGTGTCAGTGGCCAGCTTTGTGTTGACAGTTTAAAAAGTTTGCAGTGCCGTTTGGATTGCGTTGCGTCATTTTGTTGTTAAGTTTTAATCTTCGTGTGTTTCTTTTATTTTGTATCGTTATCTATCATTGATATTGTCGATATCTGCCATGATTTTAAATCAATTTATCTATATAGTACAGTACAGTTTAACGTCCGAAATATCATAAGTATCGTTTCGCTATTGACCGATTGATCCGATCTTCGCGTTCCGCGCAACAGGTCTAAATGATTTCCGCCATTACTGACCGTAGAAACGATTCATCACTGTTGCTTTCAACGTTTTTTGTGCGATAATTGAGCGTGGAATTGAGTAACATATGCCACGCGATGCAACTATGGTATCGCTACACGGCAACGCGTCACGATCGATACAACCAAATTATAGAACCTGTGACACAGTTTTGAACGATAGTGCAGCGGTATTTTTAATTGTTGCCTGGGTTTCTTTGTCAAAAAAATTTAACTGTCACACGCAGATATGTCAATTAATGTTTGATGATTGGCTTTAATAGAATGACTTTAGAAGTGTTAAGACTTGATCGTGAGATGTTACATGATATGATAACATTTATACTTGATCAAACTTAGATCTAGGATTATCGTGGAGATGTCCATGACTTCATCATTCATAAAATGGTGCCCAAGCATCATAAACTTGAAGCAAACTTAAATCAGTCAATATCCTTCAACTCTAAGATAATCAGCTTGATGCAGATAACTGGAAGTCATTGAAAAGATTTATATATCTCCTTTATTTGGATCATGATGAGGTAGTGTCAGATCAATGACCTCTGCTTGATTCTATCACGTCGAGGGACCGCTAAATAAATAAAACAAATACAGGATATTAATTATGCAATAAATTAATAACAGAGGCCGCCGTCGCGACGTCGCTTCTATCAAAATATTAGCAAGTATATTAAAGGTAACGTTTTTTAGATCGGCACAAGTTGAAAAGCCCCCGACATTGTCATTTCAAAGTTCAATATTTCAAAAGTGGGTGAACCGATTTTAAAATGTCTGCTTTTAAAGTAAGCTTTTTTTACTGACTGTACTGGCGCTGTCGTCGAATTTACGTATCCTTATCAAAGTTGAAGTCATCCGACCACTGATGAGAGTCAAATTTAACTTCCAAAATTTGACCTAAACAAACGCACAAGCAAGCTTAATAACATAAATACATCCTTAGTTAAGCGCTTAGCACATCTCTGGTGGAAAAACAGCCTTAACCGCTTAGTTTGTGCGCAAACGCAACATGACTGAACAATTATGGGAACTTTTCACCTCGTGTCGTACGGAATCGCCGGCTTTCTTTTAATTTACGCAATTAATTATGTTACATTCCTTTTACGTAATATTTTACATTGATGACATAATTATTTTAAAGCAACTGCGTTGTTGCAGATTGACTGTGACCACGCTTAAAATATGTCGACACATACATGCTCACGCGTCTGTTGCGTTTTTAAGGCGCTAAGTGATATACCCATGTTCGTTTTAGATTCTAAATATCTCTTTCTAAATTCTCTAAATTCAAAATCCGTCTTGGTATTATTGTAGATCCTTTATCAGTTTATCACCTTATCACCCATTCGTTCGATTTAGCGTCATATTATATTAGAATGAAGGTAAGTATGTCCGTAAGACTCTTTATTGCACAAATTACAGGACAGCACAATGTATAGGTATAGTGAAAAAACCTTTCCCACGGGCCAAAGAAAAATCAATCTTGTGACAATGTCATAAAGATTTTGACAGCGAAAAACTTTTCGCGCTTTGACTATAATTAGAATATTACGCGCGTGCTATGTTTACCTCGATAATACTCATTTACTGAAGGTTCGTAATCGGATAGAGGCATTATAAAAATTTAATCTTGTTATTTTTTTGCGTTGTTTTGAGGTATTAGGTAATTGATGAGTGCACGCATCAGTGGTCTCTTACACATTGATCCCGACACGCACACATACACAAATATAACAAACTAACTTTAACAACGTATACAAGAACATACAGTGCACGCCTGACCATGACCACATTCATCGCAACACGGACGTCGTGAGATAGAACATATGAATCGATTTTAAAGTATTTCGCTTCTATACGTCTTAGTAAAGAGGTGAGAGAGACTTCTGTGTACATTTAAAAGTCAAACTATTTTTTCCAACCTACACACTCAGCTTTCTCAAATGAGAACACCAGCGCGAATTAATTAGGGAACTTAGGCACTCGGCACTCGTTTCATTTCAAACAATTGCCGTGGTTCTCGAAGCAAACAATTGGGGTTACGAATTTCAGAGATTTGTGGCAACTTCTTACCAAGAAATGGTAATATCGCAAGGAGCGTACTATTAGGGTAGGTTAGGGCTAATTGTTTCAGGCACCTTATTTCGGACCCTTAAAAATCTATAGGCTTCGTTTAGCTTCAAACTTATTAGATTTTTTTCCTTCCCTAGCCTGAGCCAATTGGCCGGCATACATAACTATCCTTCCGCCTTAAAATTGGCTTGCCGTCAAAGTCAAGGTGCCTTGTAATACTTTTGATGTGTGGTCGGCTAATCGTAATGTGCCGGGTGTGCCAAATAAGGCCATTCGGGCAACCTCGCGTCGCATTCGAGGACATTCGGTTTCATATGTATACTCGAAGTCAAAAGTACCAGATTAGTAAGATGCTCCAAATTGTATGCTCTGAGGCCTAAATAGAAATTGCTCTTTGAAATATTAGGACATCAAATTAGTGCTTTTGTATTTCATCATACACGGCAGCGAGGCAACCGGCACGGCTCAATAAAGATGCGAAATTTATGAGATTATTCATTATAGAGCAACCTTTTATATTACCGTGAATTTCCACGGGAATCTTTGAAGGGAAGTCTAATACCGGTTCTCCGTGGCTGGGGATAGGTAGAATTATAAAGTGTTCAATGCCGTTTAGTACTGCCGTTGGCGAATGTGTATTTCTTGAATATCCTGACAATAGGCCTCTATTTGCAAAAACAACCTAACATGAATTAGAAAAGCTTCAAACTCATGGGCTTTCCTTCATAATATGGCCTTAAATACGTACATGATAATATGAAGTGTATTTTTAAAATCCAGAGACCAAAATGACTGCGAAATGTAGCGACATTCGTAGAAGAAGGATGCAAGACTTATTGCATCATTCTTCCTCATATGGTGCTACTGTTAGCTGTAATTCTTGTGTCCAGGGTATAAAAAACAATTTACGATCATGACAGTTCTTGATGCATTTTAATTAACAGACATTTTAATTAACATTTGAGCATTCAGACGCAAAAATACAGATGCAGCAATATTTAACTCCTTTATGACCTTATAAAATGGTGTAATAAATAACTTTTCGAGACTTGCATGGCACATATTTTCGCTTTTGACTGTACTTACAGTTCTCCACACATTATATCATACAATCCGTTCGGCATTGATTTAGCCACGAACGTGTCGTAGGCAGTAGGCTCTTAGCCGTGAAGTAGGCGTCTCTGGGTTACCAGTAGGGCCTATGTCAAAACTGTATGCCACCGGGAAAGAGATTTGATGGGCTTGCGTTTGACTTATTTTTGCTTAGAAGGTAAATTTGTCATCGGTTATTTTGATCTAAACTGCTGATTTATAGATTTCTATGCCAGTGTACCTCTGCGTTGTTACTGTCTTCCTGTATTTGTATAAAGAAATTCGAACTTGCCTCGATTTAGGTCAGGATAATGTTTGTCGCAAAACTTGTATTGCATTTATACGTACGGCAATTCATGGTGAATCATTTCTGAAATTTAAGCAAATACTTAGCAGCAGACAATTAAGTTGGCAATCTCTTGGAAAGATACCTCTGTTACATTAGGCTGCTACTAAAAGAAAATAAAAAAAAGTTTAGTTTTGTTACCTACTTACAATTGGTTTTTCATTTGTTTCTTTCTTAATAATTTTTCATTAATTTCAAGGCCGCTTTTGTTACGTATTGCCGACAGGCCTCGAATGAGAAGAACGATGCCTGCTTTTCCAGTACCTACATTCAGTAAAATGGAATTGTCAAAGCAAGCATGTCCTTCCTCGCGGCAGAAATTACAAAATGCCACCATTATTTTTGTTTCTGATTCTCTTTTGTTTATTTCTTTTTTTTTTTATTTCACACTTTCTCTCCCTAGAGCTACAGTACGGCGCGCTCCTGGAGGGGTGCGGGGGGGAGCTGCCGTCGCTCAGCGCGTGCGCGCCTCCCCCCCCTCACGACAAGGCGGCGCGGCGACAACAAAAAGACGCGCGCGCGCATCAGGACAAAGTCACCCAAGTTAACATACATTTACACGGTATTTTTGTTTTTTTTTTGGTGGTGGTTTACTTTTAGTTTGTGTGCTAGTTTCTAATATAACATTATCTATACGATGCGATGTACTTACAGAAGATTCTGTCGCATACCTAAGGCTATCGCACATAGGACTTTATTCTAACTTTCCAAATAGGAACCGTTCAAAAGTATTTAGGATCAAACTCGTATACATGAGAATTGAATATGTAAGAAATACCTACTATAAATCTTACGGCCAACGGAAAAAAAAAACGATTTTTCCTATGGCATCACTCTACCTGTCCATTAAAAAGAACATTACTTAGAAGACTAACAATTGGCCTATCAAGCAGCGATCATATCTGAACTGATTTAGACTGCTAAATCCTAACCAATTCTTGAATATCTGTATCAGTGCGATACCTACTCAAAACCAAAGATTTCTCTGAAAGCAATGCTGAAAGCGCAGATTGAGATAAAAGATAAGTTAGTCCTAAGCATGTCATAAGTGTTTGTCTGTCTGATTTCGTGTGCTTATCTCTCTTCTCGAAGTGTTTTCAAATTACCTACGGATAAGAATATTGTCAGTTGCTTTCAAGGGCTCACCGTTTAATGTCACACTGTCAGTCGCAGTCTGTAATTGGATAATTTGACAGCTTCTGTTGCGTCGTTCAATGTTTTCTTGACGAGTTCTAAAAACTTTGCAGTTTTCCTTGACGGCGAGTTATTCCTTACGGTGTTCGAAAGAAGTTCGTGATTGATTCAATTATGTGATTCAAGTAGTAATTTAAGGTGATTTTATTTTTAATTTTTGAAACTCGACTCATAATCACTAATGATTTTGTGTCGACTCTCCCGCAACAAGATACTAGAAGCTTCTCATTCTAGACAGCCTGCTAATACCTATAAGTAGGTCATTTTTAGGGTCCCGTACCTCAAAAGGAAAAAACGGAACCCTTAGGATCACTTTGTTGTCCGTCTGTCTGTCTGTCGGTCAAGACCCTTTTTCTCTGGAACGCGTGGAGGTAGCATGCTGAAATTAATATCAAATCAAGTCTGCAGTCCCTTGAAGCTTCTAAGTTAACGCAATCAAAAGATACAGTTCTTGAAAAAGTTGTTTCCATACAAATTGCCGTACCCTGAAAACCTAAAGGGTACTTCTAGTTGTCCTAGAAACTTGAAATTTGGTATGAAGGTAGCTCTTATAGTACAACCACGCAGAAAATTCTCAAAATCTAAAATTTTTATGTCTGTCTGTAGATTTCACACACCAATATAAGATAAAGAAAGAAGAAAGAAAGAAAACTATTTATTGCCACACAAAATAATTAATACAAAAAAAAAGTGATACAATTAGATGACCCCACACTGCGTACATATTGCATGGGAGCAGGGCTCTGCTAACACTGGACTTCTTAAAACACTAGGGAAAAACGTTAAAATCTTTGTACGGAACCCTCGTGCGTTTCCGCTTGTCCGGTTTTTCCTTTGTTTTTGATCATTTTTGATAAATTCCTCGGCATGCTAACGGAGCAGACTGATTCGACGCACCTACAAAGCGTAGCGATGAATATCTATATCTCTCGTTATTTCATCCTACTTATTGGACTTGGGTTGACGAAAAATGGCTGATCATGGCCAAGGCTTACTGTCCGGTTCATGTGATTTAATGTCTTGTTTGTTTCAGCTCTGTTCGCTGCTGTCGAACATGGATACCTGGACAAGGCCAGAAACATCCTTGAGTCTACCGACGTCGATGTTAACAGGTTATTACACTATTCACTTTCTTAGCCTATACTCGTAAGTGTCTCATCGGCACAGCCCTACCCTTCCTTTGGCTATTCGTCCTTGTAGATAGATCTCTTGCTCCTAATAAACTCTTTTTCGATCCTTCTCTGCTTCGGTAGCCCTCTCGCGAAAAATATTATCAAACCAATGAAATAGTAGACTTAAGTCCGTATTTAAAAATAACCTTTATTTTACTTAGCACCAAACAATATACTTGCCTTAGAGCCTACTTATCCTAATTAACGTTACATTTAGTGCTTCGTTAAACCTTGCCCTTAGCTCGATATCGCACTAATTAATACAATGGAAATTAAGCTCTAACTACACTTAAGAGATTTTCAAATTAATTTAAAGGAAATGAGAGCCCTCAGTGTTCATGTCCCTAATCTAAATACCGTAAGATATGTGAAACACCTGTTTTCTTAATTTGTCTGTAAGTATTTGTGCAGTTTTTGTGAAGTTTTCGCATATAGGCCGCGCGATGGATTAAGATCGCTCGGCGAAACTGGTGGGGGCAATTTGGCGCATCTGTACAATTGCGTACAAAATTGTTAAGTTCTGAGTGTATGTGTCTTTGAAATATATTTTTCTTATTTCGCATTTTTTTGTACCTTTAGTCACCTAACATAATAACACTCGCTTTTGCTTGTGACTTATTTTGCTAGTATGTTTATTCAGAGTCTTGGTAGTATTTTTACCTGCTTTAAATTACCCATTATGAAATTAGTTTCCTTTTTAACATAACAATTCACGTCGTAAACCGTTTTTCTGGCTTGCCGTGTACAAACTTTAAATTTGGGATTTTTTTTTCACCAACTACGACATCATAACGTACTTACTACTAATAGTAAAACAATCCGTACGCAACGCGATCTTAATTCGCCGCGCGACCTATACTACGTATACCTAAGTATATTATCATGATACTCGGGACTTAATCGCGTAAAAAACTTTTATATTTAAATTTGAATTTAAATACCTCGACGTTTCGGACGCGACGTTGCGTCCATGGTCTCGAAGGGACACACATGATAATGTGTGAAAATCGCGAAAGTTTAAATCAGTACCTACGTATAGTTATTTACAAGGCTACGCGAGCGAGGGTTTGAATTTTGAGATGCATTACAATGAATTTTACACTTACATATTGCTTTACACTATTAGGTACGGGCGTATAAAGAAACAAAAATATTCCTAAAAGTTAACATTATCTGTTTGTATGTAAACTACATACAGGGGAACTTCTTAAACTATAAATATCAAATGCATTGTAGATAGGTACTCATTCAGGTAGACTCGTTTAACCGGGCCCTACAAGCAGTGTTAAAAGCTTTTCTTTGTTAACAACGTACCTATTTAACAAACTTACCGACTTCTTCGACCGAAATCTTATGTCTCTTAAACATTTAATTCCTACGGGTGGCAACCTTACACAAATAGTGGTTTTAACAAACATTGTGTCAAGATAGTGCCATGCGTTTTGCAATATTAATCAGATAATAAATAGGTATAAATCGTCAAGGACTCCCTTATTTTCTTGAATAAATAGTATGAATAGTTCACTAATTTACCACCGTGGAACTTTATCATAGTTAAATGGTCGTAGTTTCTTCCCATTACCCGACAAGGAAAGTCAGTAGACCATTTACTTTTACTGTGAGATCGCTCTGTAGTATATCAGGATTCAAATAGTTCAACATACCATTCGGAATATAGTTTATAACGGTCAACTTTATAAAATGGTTTTAGAAAGTTGTCGTAGAGATACAAGGGTCGGAAATAGGTGTAGATAAATTAACGAGATCTGTCGGCTGTTGTATTTCTCGGTTATAGTTATAGAATACGCAGTCATTGCAGTTGTGAGTCGTGCTAGGTGCAGTTTTCTAGTAATGCACTTTTGACATTGTTTCAATTACATTTGGCTACCACCAACCAGCGGCCTTATTGTCAAACTCGCTCGGAACACAATCGCGTTCACTTTGTATGGGCTGACAATTTTGTATCGGTTAGCTCGCTGTCACACTAGTACAAAAATAACATTTCAATCAGATGACGACTGTCAAAATAGTTACGCTGCTGGTCTCGTAACTATTTTTTTTTTATAAATTTGACAGATACACAATGATGTGTCCAAGAACTAAAGACGAAATTATACGTACCTACAGTACAGTTGAGATAAACTAAACTTCTATTAAAGTATTCAGTCGTGTGTATTTTAGATTCATCATAATTCATAATTAAAAAACTTTTACTAACGAACATCTTCGTTCCATCATGTTTCAGTAAAACACAATTATTTCAAAGAGAACTGTATTTTTTGTAGTAGGTAAGTTTATTCTCTTTGTAGGTACCTGCTCAATTGACTTGTAAAACCGAGTGTCGTATAAGATACCTATTCCATTTCTCATCCTTTTTCAATTTAAATACCCTTCCTTTCTTTTAAACCCTAAAGGCTTCTAGAGAGTTCGGACGCAGAAAATACCTAGTACTTTATCCCAAGGAGGGATTTTGCAAAATTTTCCCCCTAAGGCGGTGAAAAAAGAGGTGGAACTTAGTATTGGATCAAACATTATTTTTGAAGTTACGATTGCCAAACTTAATAAATACAATGTGGTGATGTAGTGATACTAAGTTTTGCGTGATGCAGACTGTCATTTGGTTTATTTTTCAGTCTCAACCCCGACGGCCTGTCACCGCTGGACGTAGCAGTCCTGGCCAACAACCGGCAACTCGCCAGGATGCTCATGGAGTTCGGAGCCAAGGAGGGAACGCAGTGTGAGTACCTTACACCTAATATACATAGCCTAGTGGTTAGAGACCCTGACTATGAAGCTCGAGATCCCGGGTTCGATCCCCGGTCGGTGCAGATGTTTGTATGATGAATACGAATCTTTGTTCTCGGGTCTTGGATGTTTAATTTGACAGACAGACTTTGCCTAGTTTGGGACTAAGTCAATTGATGTCAAATTGTCCCGTGATATTTTTGATTAGGTACCTATATAAAAAGGAAAGTCCTGACTGCCTGACTGATCAACGCCCAGCCCAAACTCTTGGACTTACAATGCTGAAATTTGGCATAGAGGTTCCTCTTATAATAAGGATATGTCGGGATTTTTCGAAAGTCTTGAGAGAACTGTGCAATGTTAGGTTACAAAGGTAAGTACGTGAGTAGTGGGTGAGAAATTTAATTACGTTGTAGTTAGCCAATTTTCTTTTTTCCCCTACGAGTCCACATTTAAACTTAAAATACATAAGGAGCAGTGACTACTTTGAATAGCCAGTGTGCTACAAGGGTTGTGTAACAATTTGATGACTAAGCAAAAAGCTGAAGTGAGTACACAGGTTAAAGAGTTATGGCATTTTCCTTGATATTCTTCGTCAATCGAAAATCGAAAAGCCAATAGTCATTGAAACAAACTATCGGCAAAGTTAAAGTCATTTCTCGCAAAGCCACAGCTGGTTTCCATTGGCGTAAAAAGCTCACTTGGGATCCCTCCTTTGTCGTATAAAAAAAACTGCCCAGTTACAATACTTATCCTTAGTTAAGGGTAACCTTTAGAGTGAGACGTTATTTGTGTGTTTGTGCACATGTTCATTAGGTATTTATCTCCATAACGGCTTGACAGATTCGGACGCGGTTTTTTTATCAAAAAGCTAAGTTTAAGTAATCGCGATAGTTCGTAGCTTATTATGAGAAATTGGACTTTGAAATAAAAATGTTAGGATTTTTCATTGACGTACTAACACCACGGACTTTGGGTCTAGTAAAAAATTCACAAAAAATGTGTCACAACACAACATGGCATTTTTGTCGTTCGACCAAACTAAGACTGACTGACGCTCGATTAGTGGTCTTTTTCGCAAATTAGTGGTCTTTTGATTCGGACGTTTTCAAGCGCTAACCCGAAGTCCATGGTGTTAGTAAATCAATGGGGTTTTCAAACACTCAAGGCTAGTTTCTATTTTTTAAGTACCTACCTAAAGCGGGTGTTACGTTTTAATAGGTGGTCGATCTTTGTTGGTAATTTTTTGCATAGTTTACTTACAACATGATTTTTAAATGTTCACTGCCTGTACTCATTGAGCAACAGACGAATCAAACGGACCAAAATGCGCATTCAATTGAATGACAATAGGTTTTTGGTGCATTATTCCGCGTTTTGTTAACATATCGGATTTCCCGGACGAATTGGCTGTCGTAATAGGAAATGAAAATTTCGATTTATGCTGCTTGCATCCTATGGAAGTGCTGTAATAAAGTAAACAAAAACTGTATTGTGTTTTCGCTCTGAAGACTAGTACAGACCAATACATAGCACAGATAAAATTAAAGCGCAGCGCACACAGAGAGCGGGCGCGGGTCGGGCGCGGGTCGGCGGCGGGCCTATTTACGTGGCTGTAAGAATAAGTAAATATGAACAACAATACACAGAAGCAGAAATAATATTATGAACAGGCCTGACGCCGACCCGCGCCCGACCCGTTACCGCTCTCTGTGTGCTGACGACCTATAGCCCGTATTATTGAGCTTTGTATGTAGGTAGAAGTGAAATCAGTGGTAGCCTTAGTGTTTTGACCTACGGCCTCTCAAGCCGAAGGTCGTGGGTTCGAGCCCCGGCTCGCACCTCTGAGTTTGAGTTTCTTTCGAAATTTATGTGCGAAATTACATTTGTAACTTATCATGAGTTTTTCGGAACAGAAAGCATTCGTCAGAAAATCTTCCCACTTCTAAGTATTGTAGCATTCGATCATTCGTGTATACATACCGATATCCACCATTGCGTGTTCTGAACAATCATTTAAACTTATTATAACATAGAATCCGGCTACATCCAACTATCAAACTTATTTCACACATCCTCATTGGTTCGTTGCGTGCATTGTATAATATTTCCGTTAAACATGTTTCTAACTCAAATGTCCGCTTTTTCATGATTTTCGCCAATTTATTTTTACTGTAAGTACCTACCTCATAACTGATTGCTTTTGTTTGCTTCACACGAACTTTAGTTTTAGTTTTCCGCAGCGCGAAATTGTCGGTAATTTTAACGAATGGTAGTTAAATAAGAAATTCGAATTAACGGTTAGGTACATTAAAATAACACGAAAGAACACTTTTGCTCATGCAAAACCGGTTTACTTTAGTCATGTCTGAGATATTGGACTTTGAAATAAAAAATGTTGGGGGTTTTCAACTGAACATTTAAGTTGTAGTTACGTTTAAACGCTCGTAAGGTGCAGAGGGTCCAGTACGACTTTTCGAATCCTGCGTAACGTTACGGTTATCGTATCGAGATCGAGAAACCTCATACAAAATTTTTGTTTCAAATACGTTCACGGGCGGGCGCTGTTCCAAACGTCATACAAACTCGAGAACGTTTACTATTCGATTTTACTTGACGCAGGTTTCGAATATTCGTATTCGGGCCTCTGAGTACATAGTACAGTAGCGTTACAAAAGCTCCACACCAAAGGGCAAGACTAATGATTTAACCGCGAAGCGAAGGTTCAACGAATCGTCCCTTAATGAATTGTAACCGTGTAATGAATTATTCAATTATTCCACGCAGTTCCGTGACGCAATAAGGAGATTAGTGTCGGCCGCTCGTTTGGTGTAGAACCGCAAGATGGCTGATAACAGAAGAATAACTAGTACTATTGTGAAGTTAGGTTGAAGTAGTCACTAAATGAGTTTGGTAGCATGAACTGTGTTGGTATTTTTTCATCTAATATATAAAAGCGAAAAACCAGAACGGGATAAAAAAACGAGACAGAGCGAGTGGCACTCTACAACACCATTTTGACACGTTTCTCCCAAACAACGCATTATCTCTCTGGAATTTTAAAGCAATTCGATTTTTTGACCTTGGGAATCGCGAAAAACTTGAAAAAATATGATATTGGGTGGGCAAATTTTGTATATTGAGCAAAATAAAATCGCAAGTTCGAATTTCGAGCCAAAAGCGAGTGATCTATTATCTATGCCAGTGTTGCCATTCTGGGAAAAATAAATCCATTCATTATCCTGCATAGCAGTCTACGGAAATTTTAATTTTTATCCATGTAAATTTTTATTGATATCATAAAGCAAAATATACGTGTCCAGTATTTTTTTTTCGATAATCTGTCTGACGGGTTAATTAGAAAGATTACTTACCCTGAGGACACATTGCTATTGCTAAAGAGATTCCTTACGTTAATATTATACGTAACTGCATAATATAATATTCCACGCGGGCGCCCTCTACTTTTTAATAACTCATCATAATCATATCAGCCGGAATAAGTCCACTGCTGGACGGCGGCCTTCCCCAAGGATCTCCACAACGATCGGGCTTGTGCTACCCGCTTCCCGCGATATTTACCAGCTCGTCCGTCCACCTTTTAAGGTCCCAAGATTCAGGCTCTGCCTACTTTGGGGCCTGTCTAGTGGATATCTAGATATCCACTTTTGTATATTGCTGACGTATGTATTATGAAATAAATTATTTTTATTCTTACTTTACCACCACTTCGCCTTCTGGTACGCGGTTTCTAATAAATACGTAGGCAAAATGAGGAATGTTCGTGTAAAATGTTGCGCTGTATAATAAATATTTAGGTACTGGTAAGAATAAACAAATAGGAAGAAGCTGAATTGTTCAATTAACTCCTGTATTATTGATCAATTAATGTAATGAGTAATGAGGCAACGACCGTCATGAATTCATTATATCTGGCAAAATTAACGATTCTTGTTTCGTCCATATTTTTCTTTTCTTTATAAATGAAAAAAATAAATTTGCGGTTGGCGTCCCATAAATTATATTTAATAGCAACATGAGATACCTATTGTACCTCATGTTTAAATAATGACGGCGAATCAACAACCAATCTTGTGATGGAACAGTCTTTCTCAAATAAATTGTTTTTGTTAAGTAAATAAATTATTGGTGTACTTAAACTGACTTCAAAAAAGGAGAAGGTTCTCAGTGTACGTCGGAATATTTCTTGTTGCTGAGTTTCAAAGCCTTCTGTTCTGAACTATCTTGTGTACATCATCGTCAAGTCACGGCTCACCGCACAGCGCGAAGAATCCATTGTTACGGCGGTTTTGCTTAGGAATTCCCATAAAGCAAAGTACCTACTACTCATTAGGTTATACTGCACGAAGTTGTAATTGTCCTTATTGTATTAATCTGTGGTTTCGCATCACAATAGAACTATTGAAACGGGTTTGGTATATCGGGGGGATATGTTGTCACCAAATATCCTAGTATTTGGTGACAACATATCCACCCGATACGACCCCAGACGGACGGCAGCCCTAGCTGCCGTCCGTCTGGGGAGGAGCGCCCGGAAGGGGTTTTTAAACACTTTTTGTGTCCGAGAATACCGATTAATTGAAAGATAAGCAATCAATTACAACAAACCAATAAACGGATCACTGCCGTATATAAATATAAGTCGAGTTTAGCCGGACCGACATACTTGTAGAGATTGCATCTCGCTGGCGCTAAGTCGTGCGCTCCAAGCGAAAGGACTACGAATTAGTCCGAAACTTGTCAGGCTAAAATTGACTTATATGTATACGAAAGTGATTTGTTTATTCTACTGTAAATGTGAGTCATAATAAATAAATTAATGTGTTCCTTCATTAAAATAATTAAATACCTACTTTGCGATCATTTTCATTTTTAACCCCTGACTAAAAAGAGGAGTGTTATAAGTTTGACCTGTGTATCTGTGTGTCTATGTGTCTGTCTGTGGCATCATAGCTCCCAAACGGATGGACCGATTTCGATGCGGTTTTTTTAATGGAAAGCTAATTTAATCTAGATGGTTCTTAACTAAATTTTATTAAAATCGGTTCACCCGTTTTTGAAATATCGAACTTTGAAATGACAATGTCGGGGGTTCTACAACTTTTCTAAGTTGGTTATCTGTCAAACAGTTCAAATTCGTGTACGAATGCCTAACCCAAGAAGAGAGCGTGGTGAGATCTCTGACCCTCTAGTATAATCGACGCGACGGCCGAAAAATACGCCTTAAACGCATTTGCGTAGTCAAATAATATGAGAATTGTTTATTGTCGACACGTGCCACTAGTGGCGCTGCCAACTTGCCCATAGTAATTTAGACGTAAACGCGAACGCGATCGAGATGTTATTTTGATCGGCGATTACACTAGACGCTCTGGTTATGACTTCTTCTCGCCGCCAGAAATTGTAACATATTACAAAAATCGGCGGTCACTTATAAAACTATAGTAACAGTGAAACGTAGTTCAATATCAACTCTTTAATTGAGGATATTACGCTATATGATACTCAGAACCCCTATCAACTGTCCGTGATTCAATACTCCTTTGAAGGTACCTACCTACACCTTATTTCAATTGGCATAAAGTTGTATTTACTATAGCCATATATGTGAGAGCCACAACAACTGATAAACGTTTATTGGCATCGGAAGATAAGCCGCAATAAGCGTGACTATCTCGCCATCAAATCAATCGCTCTATTGTTTTTGACCCAATTGGAATAATGACTTTTTTCTATCGTTATCGCTAGCACGCTTTTCTATCTGTTGCTGATGGTACAATGATGAAAAAGAGCGAGGTTTTTCCACTAGCTTTTCCCTACATCAGATTATTACTTATCACTTACGAAAATACTCTTAAAAAACCGAGGCCTTTACTTATTACTACCATGACTGAAAATTATGACCTTTTTGACATTTCAAAAATAAAATTGCTGATTTGACCAAGTATTATATGTAGGTATAGTCGTCTCGTCATCCTCATTCTGTGATCATGGTCGCTTTTACTGTCTCTGTCACTAGCTAATCGAACAAACATATTGCCCTCACTCGTCAGTCTAAAGTTTCGGCAGCTCTTTTGATTTTGCGACATTATTTTCTGTTATGTTAAAGGCTCTACCTATCATGAAAGCATGTTTTTTTGTTGAAATAGCATTAGAACAAAACATTTGTTTTAACTTTTGCCAAATGACTACCAGTTAGGTATGATTTGTGTCAATAATTCTGATTTAGCCTCGAACGGGTGATTTGCTGAACCGTCGAAATTACTTATTTGGCCCATTACCCGCCATTTTGTCCTTAATAGCTTATTCCTATCGATTCTGCGTCATATTGGGAATTTGTATTTCGTATTACTTACCTGAATGGAGGTAGTTAGCATTGAATCGCATTATAATATAGGATTAGCTTATCTCGTTATTCTCCACGAAATGTACTCACCTAATGGTTATTTTCATAATTCAGACCAATTATCGTTTCTGGCGAATGATCAAAGGAATGATTTGAATGTAAAAGGGCCTATGATTTCTGAATAGGCTTTATTAACTCGTAATTTGAACATCTACTTAGTTTCTTTATTTTTGCTCAATTTGTAGCTATTTATGATACCCAAGTAACCCGTATGATGAGTAATTAAAATTACTGCGGAAAAATATACAATAATTGCCAACCTATAGTAGTAGACTTTGCTTTATTGGTCTACACATCGAAGCAGGCTTGCAAGACAGAATCTGCACTTCTGTTGTGGTTTGTTCGTAGTATATCCCTGTATATCTCGAACCAGCCAATAGTTAAGGGTCTTTCTGATACATATGCGTATGTATTACAAGCCGATACGAAACGAGCTCCAACCATAGAATTTTGTGAAAAACAGTGTTTTCTTTTCGGATAAGTACATACTCTATCGCAAATGTATTATTCATTTCATTATTCAGCATCAGTTCATTCAAAGAATTACCTTTTAATATGAAATTTATCCAGGCACAGACTTATATGAAGATTAGTAGATGGGAGGTGTAGGAGAGGTAAGCTTGTTCACAAAGATTTATGGCCATACTTAATATAACAAGTCGGGGAAATGGTATGGTGAGGTTTTAAAAGGGTAATCCAACTAAGATATGTTTTGCTGCGAGCTGTATGGTCATCTCTTTTTGTCTACATGAGCAGAACAGGGATACACTTATCAACAGAAGAAAAGCAAAGGGAATGACCTAATTTATTTTTATGTAAAGAATTGCGTTTCCGAGTAATCCTGGTCGTGTTTGAAGCTATAAATTATCCTTAGCGAGATTTTATAATCCTTAGGCTATATTGGACGGTTTGGGGAAGCAGGAAATGCAGCGGGGAAAATATTATGCAAAATTACACAGTAGGTAAGTACACAATGCGTACCTATTTGAACATAAACATAATATACTCGTGAATGCTTAGATATTTAGCCACTACATATCGCTTTAAACCATACAATGACGCGTACATTCGATTGGATGAAATCCAAAGCTGACTTCCACATCTAAGCCTTCAACAGCCTTATCACACTAACGATTTGCGAGCGTGTGCTTCATACATGATCGCCTCAATACAAAACTCGCTCGCAAATCGCTAGTGTGATAAGGCTGTACGAATGAGCGTGATTTTGCTACATATGATGGCGGTTACACCATCTAGACATACGATTCAAAAGAAGGAGGATAAAACTTTTAACATGAAACTACCGTGAGACTCAATCATAGTGAAATAAAAACGGATCGGTAGTCGCGCGAGTAGAGCCGCGGCGCGCAGTGTGCGTCTCGCCGCCGCTGGGTCGTGCGCTCCGAGAGGAAGGACTACGAATTAGTTCGAAATATGTCGGGCTAAACTCGACTTATATACGTGAGTGATCCGTTTTTATTTCACTATGAAGGAGGGTAAAAGTTAGCTCTGTCCTAGGTCATCTATCAAATCGACAACACAGCGGCATAACATAAGGCTGTGGGTACAACCGATAGCAGCCGGTTCGACCAAACCGGTGTGTAAACGCAGTGACGTGACTTATCCGTCACGTTTCTTATATGGGTGTCGCTGCGTTCAAGGTGCGTCGGTATATTTAGGCACCGGTGTGGACATTATTTATGTGTTAAAAACGTGACGAATGAGTCACGACATTGTGTTTACTGTGCGTCAGCGTATTTTAAGCATTGGTGTGATCGAACCTTAAGAGACAAGGAAAAACTATCTGCTAAACTTACTTAGCAGTGGGTTGGAGCTTCATATATAGTTAACCTAAGTTATTTTGTAGACCAAGACCAAATACAGAACGCTATTGCTCGTCATTTCACCACGTAGAGAAATCAATAGATTTACGGTCCCTTAGGACCAACCTCGGACTTATGAGAAGTTACCGGCAGAAATAAATACATTTAGCACGGCGTTCGACATCGTCCAAGCAATTTGCTTTATTGTACACTACTAATAGGTATGTTACATACACACAAGTAAACAGATACGTGAGACTTTTTCATTACACGTTTGTTTTAATCCCCAACGCAAAAAAGGGTGGATTTGTGTGTCTGTTTATGGCATCGTAGCTCTTAAAAGGTATAAGACCGTTTTGGACGCGTGTTTTTTAACCGAAAGCTAATTTAATGGGGATGGTTCTTAGCTAAGTTTCATTAAGATCGGTTCTGCTGTTTTTGACATATTGCAGTTTGAATTAAAAATGTTGGGGTTTTTAAGTTTTATGAGTTGTAGTCACTTATGTACAGCAAGCAGTTCTTCAATGTCAAAAACTTACATATCCACAGCGGCACATGAAAAACGCTTGCTCCGCCTGATGTAGTTGACTTAATTTCGATTCTCTTTATATTCTAAATCTCAGTTAAAGCAGCTTAAATTGTATGTTCGTCCCTAACCCCAAAAGTTTTCCATTTCGCCGTGCATGGAAAACAACGCGTTATGTGTTTTGCATCCGAGCCGATCTCGAGGGCGTTGGGGAGCCGAACTTTCCCAATTTTACTCCCCTAAAGGCTGGAAACTTGAGTTATTGTGTAGTTTTATATATAGCCAATCAATAGTGTTATATACGTGGGAAACTTGAGGATGCGCAGTTATTTTATTGTGGACGATTGATCGATAAAATCGCGTCGGCCGGGAATACGTTGATTGTAAATCAGCGGGGCAAAAGTTATAATTACTTTATGAGAAATGGAAGCTATAACCTATCGTAATAAAATAACGAGTTCGTCCGGTGACTGAATTAAAAGTTACTGCTTAACCTACACTAGATATTTTATTTATTTATACAGTAAAGTACCTGTAAGATTATATAAAGGCATATGCGCCTCTGTTATCTTTCGTTTTTGATTGTACAGTAAGCGTCAGAGAAAACGACCCCCCCCCCCCCCCCCCCCCCCTCTCGTGACAAGTGAATCAGAGGTCTCGCGGGTTCAAATGCACTTCTACGAAAACTTTTGTTTTAATTTTTCGTAGCATTTTTCTGACCATTTAGTTAGGTAAGTAAAAAAATAAATAATAAAGTTTTGGTCATAGATAATATTTTTTTAGCCACACTAGAATCGATACAATACAATCTTCGTAGGTTTGAGTGAGACAAGAGAACCTTAGTAATAATATCCGAATTGTATTTTTGTTACCCGACTGCGTTTTATTATTATTCCACGAACGGGCAACTTACATTAGTAACAGAACTCTTTTTTGATTCAATACTCGCATTGCAAGTCACATTCACAGTCTTCGCCAAGCGGTCCGTGATAGCTTACAAAAATATATTTTTACCAAATGTCTCAATTTTTTCTAATTGGGTCGGAATCGAACTCGATTCACTGCAACAAGTGCCATGTCGTATGATTCAATCTGCCGCTAGGCCATTTGAACACTTGACATTGGCTGCAAATTTAATAGTTGCTTGTTGCGTGCCATTACTATTCAGTATATGCCAGGCGGCAAACAAAGCAAATGCAATCTTAGTGCACAGCAAATAGCGACTTTCAAAGAAGCAACGACTGAGATATTGCTAAGTTTTAACTTTGTTTTTCATATTGAGACTTTGAGGGTAAATACTTATGGCAGATATTTCCTTAATCTTTGCATCCTTGTCCAGCTAATGCGTAGATATAGATAGTTAGATTGTGTTTATTGCCGATTGTAGCACTACCGCAATTTTATTATGAGTCTCATTTACTAAACTGAGGGTAGGTAATGTTTATAATGACTACAAGTCGTTACGTTTCGTGTCGATCTCCTAGTGTAAATCTTTACGTCGTAATATTATCCAATTTGTTAAGCTCTCGATTTTTTTATTATAGTTTGATGAACAGCTTTCTTGAAGACTAAAATTATTGTTCTCTGGGAACAAGAACAATCTGTAAAGAAAATAGCACGAGATAATTATGTAATGGGCATAACGGTAAGATTTACTTTATATACTTAATATTTATATTCATTGTTGCAATATTTCTTACAAATTGCACTATTCATGTATTACTATTCATGCTATTATTTTCTTACTTACAAAGAAAAACAGTTCGTAGATGGATACAATAAGTTATTAAGAGACGGGTGATATGTAATGTGATCGCCAAAAGGCCCTTGTCCCTCGCTATGGCTTACACCGATGAAGAAGAGCTCACACCGTAATATAGTGCAAGTTCACTCAGTGGAAGTGCAAGTCCCTTCAAATCTATACGCTCAGGTGCTGAAACTTTTGGGGTGCCTCTTAGCACAATTCGACGGCATCTACACGCGGCGAATATCCATACTTAATTATAAACCCCCCGAAAAAAATTAATTCGTTATTTAAATTTCGACGGGAGAAACGAAATAGTTATATTTACTAATTTTTAATCAATAATAGACAAACCTATATTAATACTATCAATCAGGCTACCCTTGTTTACCTACGAGTATTCGTGTGTTAATGATGAACCATCTGCACATAGGTATTGTTTTTAATGTTGTGTTAGTAGTGTTGTGAAATTGTGATAAAGGAGAAAGATATAAATTGCTATACTATAACAGTTTAACATGTTGGTTCTTTCTCAATGATTCACATGCACAAGCTAATGTTAGCAGCTTAAATAAATGTTTTAACTATGTTTCTAGAAATACGCGAAACGAAATATATAAGCGAAACGTGACTCATGTATCCATTTGTTTTGTTAGTAAATTTAGTTTGGTTCAAAACCTAAGTAAATGGCCATATTTTAACACATATAGAAATCTGTATACTGAACCAGGAATCTATGGATTAAAGTCCTACAAATGCAAATAAATAAACAAATATTGTATTCGTAACATGCCTATCTTTTCTTGTATAGTATACCTCATACCTACTTTAGCAAAGAGCTCTTAAATAATAGTCAATGACTAAATAATGGAAACAAAAATAAAAGCTAAAAGTTACCTGTCGTAGATTCGAACCGTGGACCTCAGTACTGCGAGGCCGATCGAGTAACGACTAGACTAACTTGCTTACTGCGTTAGCGGACAAAAAACTTGAACGCTTTCATTACCAGACGGGGGTCGTTTTCTCTGACGCTGTCTGTACCTATTGAGGTCTATCTGTCAATTTTCACAAATCATAGCCCAGTATCTTGTTTGGAATATTGTGGTGGAAAATCACAGATAGGCCGCACTCGACACTCTAGCGATCCTATCGGATTTTTGACTCATGACAGCCCTCATTTGAGCTTTGAACTCTCGTCGAGGTGACACCTTTCAAGCCTGTATGTGAAGGATACGTTGAGGGAGGTCGTTCATTGATTAAATTTTTAATGTTGATTTGGGAAATGAGTTTAACATTAGTCGGCGAAACATGACGCAGCTTCAGTAAATGTTTCATTTGCTTCGTAAGAACCAAAGAGCGAATGTTTCTAAAATTAATGGAACCGTCACTCCAAAGCAAATATTCGTGCTCCACTTAAATTGGTTTGTGTTAGGGAATCCAATGAATACATTATCGATTTGGGTCTGAAAGGCTTTTAAAATGATGTTCAAACCTTAACATTCGGTCTGGCTTGTTAAACAATCAGCTTCGGTTTTGTTCGATCCCAATTGTGTTACGTATTTGACAAAACTTCGAATTCTATATTGATTGTACCTAATATAAATATCAGATGTAAATTGACCCGGCGAAAGCACTGAGAAATATGTGAATATACGCTTGATTACGTATCTTTAAGCACTCACCATCCACCATCACAAGCCTTTTTCTATGTCCCATTGCTGGGCACAGGCCTCCTCTCAGAGTGAGAGGGCTTGGGCTATAGTTCCCACGCGGGCCCAATGCGGATTGGCAACTTCACGCACATCATTGAATTGCTTCGCAGGAGTGCGCAGGTTTCCTCACGAAGTTATCTTTCACCGAAAAGCTCATGATTAAGTATTGTAAATGTAATTCCGCACATAAATTCCGAAAAACTCAAAGGTGCGAGCTGGGGTTTTTTTTGCATTGTCATTGTATGTTGAATTTCATTCTATGAATGTTTCATAAAAATAAAAACAAAAATCATCAATAAATCGATTATTTTCATTGATTCAGGCATGGCTGGGCTGTTTAGTGTCCTTTTATAATTGATGAACATTTTCTTACCCCGACAGTATCAGTTCTTATCAGCTTCCACTTCTTTTGTATTCGTACAGTCAATAACAAAGAGAAGTATACCTACATGTTACTTTAGTGAAATGGCTGTCATTTTCTTAGCCTCGCATAGCCCACCATAGTATGCTAATCGTAACCTCATGCTCAGGATGTCCACCCAAGCGTGATCCCTAACTTAAACTATATTGTTTCAGTTAAGAGCTCCGAGGCGCTGGGCGCTCACCTTCGGAGACTGACCCGGGAGGCTGAAGCGCGGCTACACGAAGTGGCTGGGTGCTTCCCGGAGAGAGCTTGCCGAGACGATGCTTGCACCCGGTATGTTTACCTTGAATCCCTGGATACTATTACCAGGGCTCCAAGCCCCTATTGCACCAACTTTACAATTGTCAGTTTTCAATGACAATTAGCCAAGCTAACTTTTTATATATGTATAGAAATCTCAAAACCATTTCGAGAAACAAGCTTTCGGTACAGTTTCTGTATATCAGATTTAAAAAAAAAGTCTTACATTATTAAGATATTCGTTGAAATGTTTTGACCTGACCTTTCTGTGAGTCATCAAACGCTTAATGGATAATGATTCCTTTGGCTTATTAAAATAAAAACGACTGACGTCTGTCTAGTCTATATCAAACACAAACTCAAACTTGACATTGACGTAGTCGTTTCGTTTTGTAGTTTGTTTGTTTAATTGTTATTTAAGCACAAAGAGTAAAACCAGCAGCATTTTATCCTCTAACGGCACTGAAAATGGCAAAAAGGACGGCTAATTTCGAAAAGTCGATTCTCGCAATTTGCCACAAGTGGACAACGTCATGGTACTTACTGGAGTTCATGGCGAATTCCAGCAACCTCAACATCGTTGAAATAAGATAAGTTAAAGCAAAATAAAACAATATTATAATAATAAATAGAATCTAATCTATTAATTTATTCGAGTACTCAACGGTCAAGACTTTATTGTTAAACATTTAAATGATCTTCACAACAAAACTGCAAATAGTTCGTGAAGTATTTTTGCTTCACTTCACGACACCATTCCTCTCGCCGTCGTTCTGGGATTGGTACGAATAACAAACCCGGGTTATCCCTGTTGTTATTCGGACATAAAGGGATTTCAAACAAGTTCAGTTAGTGTTAGTGATTTTAATTTTTTTTTGGGTTAGCCGTCCGCGGTCGCGGTGACGTTAACACCTTGACGTTGACTTTACCATAGACTTTACTGTATTTTTTTTTGTGCAGGCGAAGACTAAATTATCCATTATGCGTTTGATGACGTCACGTTAGCAATAAATTAATATTTATTTTTAATGTAGATAGAATCCATTAAATACAAAAATACCGAAATTAGTTTCTTAAAATAGTCTATATTTGTCAAATAAATTATAAAAACTATACAACAAAAATATGAAGCATGACCAATTCGGTGTCAACTGCTGACTTGAACAGCATTTTTTTCAGTGCGCTTCATATTGTCAAAGAAATGTAGTTCGAATTGTCATAAAAAACTGACAATTGTTAAGATATTATTAAGTTATTTCACCGGGGCCAGGTTCCCGATCCACTTACAGTACCTACAGTTCAATCCCGGAATCGGATTTTCTCTTTTGGATAACTCTCCTAAAGGGTATATTATAGTTGAATTGAGAATTTGTTTATGACCTTGATTATAAGATTGATTTTTGCCTGATATGTGGAAAAACTCTTTACTATACCGATTTCGAGTTGACTTCGTCTAAAACTCAAACCTACGGCATGCATTCTATAAGTTTTGGTTCTTGTGGTAGGTACCTATACTTGCCTACCTGTTTATTCTTATGTTTTTACTTCTAATGGTTTCTTAGATATGGAAAATCAGTAGGTAACAGATTTGTAAAAGTTAAACTTATTTCTAGGGCATTGCATATTTTCACAAATTGACTTACGTATTTCCGAGAAAACATTTTCCGTGTATTCGTTTGTTTAGTCAATATTTAGTATAAGTGGTAAGAGAAGACAAATACAACTCAATTATGGGGTTTCCAAGAGGAGTCCTTATATTCTTTAAGAAAGGAAACTGTAGGTACTTACTGGAAATAGTTACTGGTACTGACAAAGATATGGTGTTTTGTATCATTTGCTGAAACTCACTATTTTCTGCCTTAGCAATATGTAGAGTCGTAATTGAAAAAGTTTTCAATGTTGTTTAATCTATATTGGCTGTTGCCCTCGACTTCGTCTGCGAAGTGTTAGGTTATCGCTGTCCCGTGGGAATTTTGCCATTTTCTGCGATAAAAAGTTATTTTACTAAAAATTACTGTTAAATTTCAACGAAATCCGAGTAGTTTTGCGTGAAAGAGTAACAAACATCCTTACATCCTCACGGACGTTTGCGTTTATCATATTAGTAGGATATAGCTGAAAAAACCTATTCAACTTTATGTCAAGGTAACAAAATGTAAAATTCAGGTTAACGAAATTATCTTACCTGAGTTTTCTGTCGAATTGTCGACGCGTCGACTTATATTTAGCAAAATCGATGTCATAGCTAATTAGGTAGTTAAAATCGGACAATTCAATTCTCCTACTCTAAAATCCCACTTAGCCGCGTTACATTTGTAATTGTAACACATCCATTATGAATACGGTCTATTTTAGTAGATCAAATTAAGAAGTTTATAACTTTCAAAGGTTTCAATCACGTTCGGCCTTTCCTTGAGTGGGCTCAGAATTTAAACTTGATTTTAATCCAACTGGCACAAATCGAATCTGCTCAAGTAATGTGGGTAGTTCGACAAATTTACACTTGGACAGCTAAGTGATTGGTATCGGGAGAGGTCCTTGATTGGGTCTGGTCAGTCGTTAAGGACCTTTGATTGGTGTAGCTAAATGACTTGGCCCGGCCTGTAGGACGTCTTACGGAATTGAAGCTGATTTATTTGACAACGGTTGGCACAAATTGCTTAATGTGAACTGAATGTATTTTGAGATAAAGATTTTCTTTTAATGAAAGACGATTGTTTTGGGTATCTCAATAGATACCAAAAATAGATCTCAATCGATATTTAGGTATAGCGAATGTTTTTTTTTTAACACTTAGGCAGAAACAGTCATGTGGTTTTTCTAATGTTAACCGATTACAGCCATCTAGGAGCTTATTAAGTAATAAAATGACGATTTACAAAGTTGAAAACGTCGCCAATTACTGAGGAAGTTGTCAGCGTATACACACAGTATTTATGTGGGTCTGTGTGTGTGTGTGTAGGCAGTAGTGGTGCACGAGTGAATTGCCTGTCTTTAGTTCTGTGTCCGCAAAAGCTTCATTTAACTTAATAGGTGCTAAAATGGCATACCATCAAGTAACCCACTAGCTAGTTTGCCTTCCTTGGCGTATAAAAAAATGGGTTTTGTTGGTAGAGGCCTCTCGCTAGGTGGACGGACGATCTGGTAAAGATCGCACGAATCGGTTGGCTGCGGGTAGCACAAGACCGATCGTCGTGGAGATCCTTGGAAAAGGCTTATGTCTTATGTGCAGCAGCGGACGAAGACGTCCGATATGATATGATGAAATGGGTTTTATCGAAGCAGGATTTTGTGGGATGCCTAACAAACATATTTGTTCATGTTTGTGTGTCGTTTGGTTACAGGTCGTCGGCGGGCGGGCAGGCCGGAACGACGGGGTGCGCGGGCGGCGCGGGCTCCGAGAAAGACAAGCAGGCGCAGCACTGGGAGAGGAGGGTGCGGACGCTGAAGTGAGTTCAAAGTTCACGTCGTCAGCTTCGATTTTACAATACAAAGGCCGTGTCCACAGTTACC
Source organism: Clepsis dumicolana (assembly GCA_963691665.1). Classification (NCBI taxonomy): domain Eukaryota; kingdom Metazoa; phylum Arthropoda; class Insecta; order Lepidoptera; family Tortricidae; genus Clepsis; species Clepsis dumicolana. Next base: position 3,694,851 of record OY829516.1, on the reverse strand, counting down.
CATCTATGAAATCCATGAAACACGCAGTCGCATCGATGGTTTCCTAATCTTCTCGTTTTCGCGTAATCATAATTATTCCACTACATACAAATGCCACTCTCCTTGAAAATCCATGGCACTTAACAAGGGCTGTCGCTAGTCAAGAATCCGCTAGGATCGCTAGTAGTGTCAAGTGCGGACTAACTGTCAATTTCCACTATTTTTTTCCCAATTTTTAACTGAAACATAAATATACTGAAAGACCAGAAAAATGAATTCTCGAACTAGGATTCGAACTTACATCTTTACCAATCCGTGCAAAGCAATTGGAATTAAACTGATGTGTGAATATATACAACTTTTTCGTGCCAACCACCAATTGCTTGAACGGTGTAATTGGTCGAAGCGCGTTACCACGGTTTGGTAAAGATCTAGGTTCGAATCCTAGTTCGAGAATTCACTTTTCTGGTCTTTCTGTGTAATGTTTGAAATTTGGAATTATTATTTTTTACTTTACAATAACTGAGAATCATTTAAAACTGTTATACGTGCGGCATCCAGGCGGCTAGTCCACGGCTGGCAGCAGGCGCGGGCGCCGCCGCCGCCGCCACCGCCCGACCTGGAGGTGTGCGGCGCGCACGCGGTCTCGGTGCGCCTGCGCGACCACAAGCCGCCGCTAAGGGACCCGCCGCTCTTCACTAAGTATAAAGGTTGGGGGATTGTTTGTTACTTAACTTATTTACTGGTGGATCTATGCAGTAGCGTAGCTAGGGGGGTGACCGTAAACATCAGTAGTGCCACCTACAAAGAAAACTGGGGCAGATTGCATAACCACCATTAATGAAATAGAAACAATTTTTTTTTTAACATGCCAGGCCTATGTCCAGCAGTGGACGTCTTTCGGCTGTCATGATGATTTTAACATGCTACCCATACGCATGCTAGCTACGTCACTGGCTCTATGAGCTGTAGAGTTCGCAAACAATTTTTTCCTTTTTTGATTTCCAAAAAACAAATCGGCAATAAAGTCTGTATAATTATCGAACCCGCTTGCAAAATTTCATGAGAATCGGTTGAGAAATGCAACCTGTAGACGAGAACCGCCGGATATCCGGACTGACATACGAAAGCATTTTTGTCCAAGCTGAAACGGAGACGCTTCGCTCGCTCGGCCAGTAAGGGAAAAAAATGCATTAAAGCAATTTGGGAAATGAATCAGTTTGGCAAACGTTCTTTGGCCAAATGACGACTGGTGAAGACGATTATAATTGTGTCAAACGTCCAGTGGAATGGTCGTCGCGCGCGGACTTCTCCAACGTGTGCGGCGCGCGCGAGGTGGCGCTGTCGGGCGGCGGCGCCCGCGTGCTGGCCGCGGGCCTGACGCGCGGGCGCCGGTACTTCTTCCGCGCGGCGGCTGGCAACCTCAAGGGCTGGGGCGGCTACGCCGGCTCCACGCCGCGCAGCGTCGTGCCTAGCAGTGAGTGTTTACTGTGAAAGTCGATTTTCAGCGGACGGCAATAATGTAGTTGCTTAGGTACTATTCAAATGGAAAATCATTCGATTCGAGCGCTCCCCACTATCCCATAAAGAGTGGGAACCGGAACACCGTCCTATACGCAAAGGTGCGTTGCATCGCACGTGCCTGTGCAATCGAATGTTTTGTTTCACGGGAAGCGAAGTTTGACAAAAAACATGGTCTTTTAGTCTGGCAGCACTAAGTACTACCTACAATACAATACATTTATTAGTGAAATAAAAACGGATCACTCACGTATATAAGTCGAGTTTAGCCCGACATGTTTCGGACTAATTCGTAGTCCTTCCTCTGGGAGCGCACGACCCAGCGGCGGCGAGACGCTTTATTTCACTATGATTGAGTCTCACGGTAGTTTCATGTTAAAAATACAATTATTCTTTATTGAAAACCACAAAACAGTACAAGGAGATCACAGGAAAACAGGTACCTATGGTAGACAATAATCGGTCTTATCGCTTAAAAGCGATCTCTACCTACCTGCAATTTGATATACTAATCGGCATATAGTTAAGTTATCTAAGATGCCTATTAATTTCGACTTAAACTACTTTTTACGATCTTTACCTGCAGTACAATACGCGCCTCGGGGTGTAAGTAATCTAATCATAATTATTCAACCAAACCGGCCAAGCTACTTTAATAACTATTGTGTCTATTGTCACCCTTTCAACAATTCCTAAACGTAAACTACCATCAAGGTTGGCGCGACGTGTCGACGCGCGCGTCCCGCGGCGACTCGGGCGGCGCGGCGGCGGCGCTGGAGGCCCTCGCGGCGGCCGCGGCCGGCGCGCGGCAACGCCCGCCCGCGCAGCCGCCGCGCCTGCCGCGCAAGAAGACCGCCACCATACGACAGCTGTTCACCGCTGCTAGCAAGTTTCAGAAGAATTTGAGGAGGTAAACAATTTCAAGCATAATATTAACATTGTCACAGGCCGTTTTCATGAGGGGAAACAGTCTGTTTTAAGGTAGCCTACCTAGGGTTTTGTGAAGGAAACAAATTACAAGTTTAATACATTTATTTCAACAAAATCGGTAGGCTAAATTGACAATTAGAATAGAGAATCTCAGGGGATTGAGTTCGAAGATACTTTTGAAGATACTGGGTTCGATTACACGCTAATGTGGCCTACACTTCCCTCGGGTGTCTGGATCCTCCGGCGACGGCGAAGATAGGGCGCAGGCGTCGTAGAGCAACCAGGAGTGACCAGGGGGCTCGTGTGATGACGTGGTGTTGAGATGGTGTGAAGGGGACCGTAGCGTGCCAACGGCTAGCCTCTGAGTAGGCTGCGAGAGGTCGGCAGGGGTCCGTTAGGAACCAGTAGTGGGTGGAGAGATTTCCCACGGGTAGCGTAGTTGCCCTGTAAATAAGCTGGTGTGAGCCAAACGTCCATGGTATGCTCGCACTGCCATATTCCGCTTTCCAGTCCGACCATTCCCGAGGGAGTGGGAACCAGATTGGCAGTGCATGGCAATACGGAGGGTCATACGGATTTACAATTTAGCTAGAGTCAGAGAGTAAGCTTTTACAGGTTTCTAGTGAGAGTGGATAACAGATTTACACAAAGTGACCGTTGGAACTTTAAATTCCAACCGTTCTAGGAAGACGTTAGGTTTTAAAATAAGCGCTACGTCTATAACCGTAGAGCAGTGAAATAGGGAAAGATTAAATTATAATTAACTGTCCGGAGCGCTATTAAGGTACAGTACTGCTTCGGACAGAGTAACAGAGTGGAAACCCTATAGAATTAAATAAATTACAATAAAAGACACAAGTAGTGTAACACAATGATAAAGTACAGAAACGATCAGTATTCTTACCAAGTTCTGGGCTGGCTGGTTCCACTCAGGAGTTGTAGAGAAATGTGGGGTCTCCCAGCCGTACAAGCGGTTTTATGGTTGAGTGGGACCGGATACGGACAACCAAAAGATTTTGAATTGGGCGACGCCCATGGGCGTGTCCGTGCTTCTCATTTTGAATACCAACGTATTGTTTCTGTGTAGTGTGTAATGTAGTTTTTTATGTGTTTTATGTTGGCTAAGTGCAAGTAGCGGTTGTTAATTAATTAATTTACAACCGATGCAATTTTAATTCTACTTAAATTAATATTATTCGCCTAAGTGCGGAAAAGCGCCATCTAGCGGATTATGGCGGAACTTTTTAATGTCAAATAGCTTGCGTATTGTGACAACATCAGGATCTGCTCTTTGGAACAATTTGAAACAAGAATGGTGTTGCTAGCCCGCTGGCGGGGAGCGGTGCGCGGCCGTCGGCACCCGTGCGGACGTGCGCGCGACTCGTATCGCTGGCACATATTTTAGTGCCACAGAATTGGCAACGTTAACGGAGTACCGAAACCCGAAGAGCCCGTCCATACGCTATATATGTCTTGTATGGTTTCAAGTGATAGTTTTGACCTTATCAATGACAATATCAATCCATGTTTCTAAAGCTACATTCTTCGGCATGCATGTCATGTAGCTGTTAGATTAAGTGAGACATATCTCTATCTTGCTTCTGTGTATTCTTGCATCTTCCTCGGCCCGACAATGGTGCTCGCAATCAACAATAAGATTACAAGTGTAAATTCAAGTGCAATCCTTTAAGGATTTGCGAGACTTGTTTGTATTGGCACAAGGCATAATTAAGTGCGCCTTTATAACTTGTATCTCATTGTTTGTAATACTTGTCTGTACTTCTGTATTTTCGGCACAGTAAAGATACTACACCGTTTAATCCTTTGAACGCCATTAGAACATACATGTGGGTGACAACTCACACTGAAATTTAATTAAGCAAATATACTACGGTGCCCTGAAGGGTTTCACGGCTGATTTTTTAAATAAGTACCTTTAAGTCTTTGTAACCTGTGAAAAGCAAGTAATAAATGAATTTTGAAAGTCGGTCAGTGAGGCGCGACAGCACACGACACCTTTAGACGTTCTTAGCGTACAACTGGTAGAGTGGTTCCGAAGTATTTGTGATAACGTGTGAATGTTTTTTTATTTCAGGGGAGTATACCTTGCCTGTGTCCTGTACCACGAGGACAAAGTGCTAGTGACCAGCGAGGAGTTCCTGCCTGTCATAGAGGTGGACGAGACCTACCCCACTTGCATCTACACTGACTTCCATTGGCTCATGAAGGTAAACCATAATCAGAATCTTTGACACTCGGTACATTTATAGTTATATTCAAGTCTTCTGTGGCTATGTATTCGTCAAACGGAATTAATTTGCGCGCGGAAGTACATAGAATTTCATTTGTGGTGTTTATCGTTTAGGTAGGAGTCTTGGTTGAAATCATAGGTGAATAACAAATCTTATCATTGGTCACCCTAAAATTCAACACCGAAAAACTGTAAAATAAATGAGAAACTGCTTTACGGATTTGGACCAAGTTTGGTATTGAGATAGCTTATAACCCTAGATTAGAATATAGGGCACATAGACTAATATCTTTTATTCCGTGAAATTGCAGTTCCCACAGGATAGTGATTATCGATTTTTATTTAAACGAAGTCGCGGGCAACATGTAGTATTTTATGTATTTTTTATTCCAGGTATCATGCGCATGGGATGACGTGAAGTCTCTGCGATCGGACATGGAGAAGCACACCTCATCCTCCATACACTTCCGACTCAAGCTGCTCACTGCGGCTGCGCAGATGCAGTCCGCACTCTGCATACAGGATCTAGGTAACAGTCATTAACTTTAACAGTTCCTTTTCGCGATTCTCACCGTGGGAGTAAGCTGAGCACCTAGTGCAATAAACGACCAAGAAAAACGACTCAATCACGTTCGCGTTTACGTCTGAATTAGTAGTGCCACGTGTCGACAACAAACTATTCCCATACTATTTGACACTTCAACGCAAACATGCACGTATTTTTTGGCCGTGGATTACACTAGAGGCTCTGATCTGAACTGAAGCGTTTATGAATTTGAGCTAATAAAAGTTGGCGAATACATGTCATTGCGAGGTTACAAAAAAGCACAATCTTTGATTTGTTGGATTTGTCTCCGTTCGGAATAGCGAATAACTAGGTATTAGAAAGCGGAAAAATTCACAAAAAAAAGTGATGAAGAAAATTCACTTTCTCATACCTACTTTTTCCATGAATCGGCCTGAGGCGGTACGAAGTTCTCTGGGTCAGCTAGTATTTAATAAATTCTAATACAGAAAATAACAGAACTGACTGAAGATCGCGATCAAAAGGCGAACGAGGTGAGATAATGTCAGATCAATCGTGAATATTTCAGCCATTAATTGAGCAAGTACGTGAACACCTCTGTGATGTTATTTCGGGAACAGTTTGGATTTAACTTCGTTACAACCCTGATCCTCCGCATTCCAGGTCAACTCTACCACAAGCCGCTCCGGGACTCGCACGGCACCGTGGTCCTATCCTGCGTGAACAGTGTGAAGTCAGCCAAGTCCGTTTCGGCGCTGAACTCTCGGTGGGCGCCGGTCTCGCGGCTCCGGCGACGCGTGCTGAGCGAAGACAATACCATTGGGGAATTGCTGACGGCCTCTGTTCACGACCAGATCGCTTACCACCAGGTAACTAGTTGATGGGAAGTATACTAACTAGTGGCTTTGTGAGCTAATTGTTGAACATTTTAGATTATCGAACCTGGTCACAAAATTTTACGAGAATCGGTTGATAAATGCTACCTGTATACCGTAGCCGGATATACTTACGATTTTTTTTGTCCAAGCAGTGCCCGAAGCACGACTTGTCGAATCCTGCGTCACGTAAAATCGAATAGTAAACTATAACGAGTTTGTATGACGTTTGGAACAGCGCCCGCCCGTGAGCGTATTTGGAACTAAAATTTAGTATGAAATTTCTCGATCTCTATACGATAACCGTAACGTAACGCAGGATTCGACAAGTCGTGCTTAGGGCACTGAATCGGAGATGAATTGCTTGCGTCTCGCGCTCGCTCGGTCTTATTACTTAGGTAACGACACTGCTACGCATGTCATTCAGGCCCCATTTCACCATTTTTACAATTGTCAGTTTTATATGACAATTTGAACTACATTTCTTTGACAATAGGAACCGCGCTAAAACGAAAGCTCTTCAAGTCAGCAGTTGACATCGAATTGTCATTGAAAACTGACAATTGTAAAGTTGGTGAAATATTGGCCAGATATATGATTCGACTGTACGGTACGGTGCTTTGATAGTGTAATTGCCTGCCAGTTTAATGCCAACTATCACTTTGCAGTCGCGAGGAAAGTTCTCAATCCGCACTGGGCCCTCGTGGGAACTATAGCCCAAGCCCTTTCATTCTGAGAGTAGACCTGTGCACGGCAGTGGGACGTAATAAAAGGCTGGTGATGATGATGACATCTTTGCAGGTGTCCCGCGTGCAGTTGCCGCGTGGGCTGTACCTGGGCTACCTGAAGCTGCAGTCCTCGGTGGAGGTGGTCCGCATCGTGGCGCCCGCGCGGACTCCTAACGTGCCCCCTCACACCAGGGTCAGGGAGAACCCGCATGTTTCTGCGTAAGTGACATACTTACTTCGTCACTTGTAGAATCTTTAGAGGGGATGATTTTTAAAATCACGCTCGTGAAAATACCAACCGAAAATGGTGTCTTTATTTTGTTATATTTGTAATAGGTACTAGGTACGTACGTGTGGAGTAGCAGTGATTTGTCTAATCAAATGTTATATTTGAGTGGGAACATTGTGCCAATGCTAAGATTTTAACATTTTTGTACGAATTAAACTGCGATAGGTAACAAAAGTAAGGTTTTTATTGTACTTAAGTTTTGAGTATTAGTAAACGTGGTTTCTTGTTTCAGTGAGGAATGGGACTTCCTGAAAACACAAGCAGGCCACACATCGGCAGAGGATCAGCCAGCGATTACCGCCTTCACGGCCATTGGCAACCAGGAGAAGCCTTCCGAATCTCAAGAGATGTTCCTAGACCAGATAGCATCCGCCTCCCGCCGCCTCTTCAAGGAAATGGACATATCTACCGAAACTGCCATCACCCACCGAATCTATGACCTCGAGGTCATAGAGCTTAATAGCGACGTCAGTTTCATCATGCTGTGTCCGCCCGCGGAACAGGCCTGCTCGGTGCCGGGACAGAAAGAAATACTTCTCCAGAAAGGTGACCTACTCAGTCTTCCCATACAAGCGTTCGAGATGATACACCTACAGACGTATCATACCAACATACTAAACAAATACTCTAGACTCAGCTGCGTGCTGGAACTAGATGTCGCTCTAGCCGCCCATTCTCACAGGGAAGCGTTCTCCTGCACCGAGCTGCAAACTGCCAAAGAACGACTATCAAAACTCGAAGAACTCCAAAATAACTTAAACGCCATATGGAAGGCAGAACGCTGGCTCATGGATCTAATCGGGTTCGCGAGAGACAAGGACAAAGCGGTTCCTTGCTCCGGAATATTGCTCAAGTACGTCATTGATAGAATGCCGACCCAGACAAGTGTTGACGGATCCGACCCTGAAAGCAATGAAAGGGACAGCAATCTGAAGGTGGAGTTCCTCCAAATACCGTCCAGGGATGGTAAGATCACCAAAACTTCACCAGGAAGAGGCTCATGGCCTGGCCCAGCTGGGAACGGGAACCATGCCAACTTACATCCGGAATTCAGCAAGTCTGAACAGCAGTTGAGTCTGGCTCCGCGGCAAACGTCTGTCTCCACCCTTAACCTCAGTAGCTCCCAATATCTTAACGCGCAGCCAAATTACTCGAGAAAAGGCAGCGCTGACTCACAGTTCACTCAGTCAAGTGTAATGAGCAACAATTACATGAGTAGCAATTCCCAATTCGACGTGAAATCCTCGGGTTCTCACGCTAGTATTGGGAGCAACCGCCTGCCTCCATCAAGGAGCGAAGACACTCTAGTCCTCCAAAACGAGAATGTAGACCCGAAACCGAGACCTAACAGTATTAACACAAGCATGTCGACCACGTCAAGTCCTCTACTAACCGTGAAAGGTTATTACCCTGGGAGCATGATCAGCGTGCGTCCATCGAAAGGCATAGTCTCAGAATCCGCTGGGAGTTTATCAAGCGATTCGGAAAGTCAGAGCTGCCCTATAACAGCCACAATGGTTCCTTTAACAATCCGTCCGCAAGTGAAGCACAGAGCTCCATGCAACGTGATAGCGTCGAAGAGCATGACCAATGTGAAGGCAACTGATGTCGAGTTTAGCGATACGGGGCAGGAGCTGACGAAGGGACCGTGTGTGAAGAGGCAGACGCTATCGGAGGCTCAGGAAGAGGAGTATAGCAATAAGGTTCCTAAGACTGACTTGAGGAGCGACAGCGAGGATAGCAGCGTCAAGACGGAACGGCCATCGGATCAACCGGGGATATTACAGGTAGATATTGCATATTACACTTTTAGGTACCTACTTACTATGGATCGTAAAGTTACAAAAGTCGAATTTTCGAAAGTGATTTTGGTTTATTATAAAGTCGTAGGTAGTCGTTTTGTCAGCGTATGATTAAATTCTGGCTGAAAAGTATTGAACATTATATATTTCTTTACAGGTGTTCGCCGCTTACGAGACTGGTCTAGCAGCCGGCACCTCCCTCAAACTACACGTGACCCCGCGCACCTCCGCCCGTGAGGTCATCGACCTGGTCGTCAAACAGCTCAACATGGCCGCCGTGCTCAAAGGAAAACCCGGCCCCGTCTACGGCCCGGAGAAACTACAAGACTTCTGCCTAGTAGCCGTCATAGGAGCCAGGGAACGATGCCTCAGAGACGACTTCAGGCCACTACAGTTGCAAAACCCATGGCGAAAAGGCAGGCTCTACGTCAGACTCAAACACGATGTGTTGGCAGCACTGCAACATTCTGCCAAACAGCCTGCGTTCATTTAAAATTAATTTAACGTAGTTCACGTTTCAACCATTGACTTTTATATTTTAAAAATTGAAATCAGTTTTATTAGAATTAAGTTGATTTCTGGTGCCAATTATTTTCGTTGATGCTTTAATACGTTAGATAAGTAAAGTTGTGACTACAGTGTGTTTAACAGAATGTATGGTGCTTCTCACTGTAAATGAATATATCGCTCTTTCTGTCGAATTTTTTCGGATCTAGCTCTAGACAGGCGTAGGTTGTAATGCTTCTCAGATAGCTTACCGACTTAGGTCGATTTCAATCTCTTGTTGTTCTCTATTTATAACAAATCTAATTATTTAGGTCGTAGGTAGGTAGGTACAATAGCATGAGATATTTGAGTGGACATTTAAATCTGTTTGTATAGAACATTCTTGTGTATTTATTTATTTCCAAATATCTACCAAAAATAACTGAAATCGCAAAAGCACAACTGTTCAACCGTAAATTGGTTTTTGAAAATGCTTCAAGAATGTTTGGATCTGGCTAACTTCAGTATGGTCCAAGACATTCTAATATAAGTTTCTATCAGTACGAAGTTGGCTACATAATGCATGGAAGTGCCTGATTTATTTAACAGCAATCTTCATATCACGTAGGAAAACAGGGTGAAAATGAGAAGTAAGTATATATTTTACTACCTAGAAAGTTCTTCACGAAAACTACTTAACATAAATATATTCGTTGGGTATTCCAATTTCACAAAAAAATTGAAACATCGTTTTCTCTGTGAGCTTTGATATTTGTATTGAAATACTGTTAGAGGTAAATACAATACCTGCAATATGTAATTGTAATTAATCAATTTGGCTCATGATGGATGAAGTTTTTAATTAATTATTTTTCGACCTACGTTTATTGTAAATATTCATAAGTTAATTGATTAATAGGTACACATTTTTTATTATAATTACGTACATTAAGTACTTATAGACCATAACAAGAATAAATTAGATTTTTATGTTCAAGAGTTAATGAGGCATTACGATATTTATGTTATGAAATACCTATTAAATATTACGCGTGATTTGCAAACAGCTGTAGAAAATCAAAAAATATTTTAAGTGTGCCGTAGAAGATTGTCCAAACCTACATAAAAATAATTTATTGTAAAAATACAAAAGACTTCCAGTAATTCCTGTATGTACTTATACGGTAGGAAACTAGTTTAGTAATTTTCTATTTGCAAAATACTTGGGTACCTACGCATCATCTAACTATTCCAAATTTCATGTCGATAGCAGTAGTCTTACTTCCTGAGATTGCCAGCTGTGATGGACAGAAAGACAGACCGAATTACATTTATTACATTTACCATTTTGATTCGGAACCCTAAAAAAGGTTTAGGTTTGCTCAATCAATTTCAATTCAATTTCTTCGGCTTTCGTATCACTTTTGCCCCGTCAAATGCATGGCCGTAGTTAGGGGAGGGCATTATGGGGCAATACCCTACCTTAAAGTACCTTTGCCCCCACCTTAAAAAATACCATCAATTATGATAAATAATATGACAATATACTAGTAAACTGTTTAGTGAATAAAAACGGATCACTCACGTATATAAGTGGAGTTTAGCCCGACATATTTCGAACTGATTTGTAGTTCTTGCTCTGGGAGTGCATGACCCAGCGACAGCGAGACGCACACTACGCGCCGCAGCTCTGCTCGCGCGACTATTAGTCCGAAACATGTCGGGCTAAACTCGACTTATGTACGTGAGTAATCCACTTTATTTCACTAAGATTCAGGTCAAGTTAAATTTTAGTTGCGCCCTACCTGTAATTACCGCTGCCCTATCTTACATTCAACTCTGACCATGGAACTGGTCAAATGTTGTCGACATATCCACAAGACACGTTTTAAATTATTTTTATCTACACACATTATATGATATCATAAGTCCTCTAATAATGCGTTCAGAAACCGTTGGTAATGACCAGCATTACGACAGTCAGTTTTCATCTTGAAAAACCAATACTTTTACGATTAAAAAATAGACGTACCTACCTAATTTAAAAAAATTACTATACAAAAGGTCAACTCGGTAAGTTTGTCTAATGATAAAAAACAGTCAAATTCGTGACAGATTTGTTATGCCTTCGACTTCTGAACCCTTCTTAGAGTATAGTGAAATAAATGGATCACTCACGTACGTGATAAGTACTTACGTAAGTGATCCGTTCAGTTCACGATTGAATCTCACCTTAAAATTTTGGCCTCGTCCCAACTGCCAAGTTCCATCACCGTACGACGCGCCATAAAAGTAGTTTCCATCAACACCACCTTGATGGATGGTGCTCCTCCACTGTACGGTTTAAACGGTCTTTCTTGCCCCGTACGTGCAAAATCTGGAATGACTGGCGGTTGACATTTTCCCATCTTAGTACGACATGGGCTCCTTTAAAAGGCGAGTGTACCGCTTCTTGCAAGGCCGGCAACGCACCAACAGTTCCAATGGTGCTGTGGGTGTCTATGGGCGGCGGTGATCACTTACCATCAGGTGAACCGCATGCCCGTTTGTCGGCTTTAGTATATAAAAAAAAAGTTATAATATTTGTGTAGATAATAGTAATGTATGCAACTCTACATAGGTAATTAGGCGTTAAAACACTCGTATGATCTTATTATGAAACTTGGCTTCGCCTCGTTTCATAAAACCATACTCGTATTTTAGTAACAGTTCAGTTGCATTAACTACTGCCTACTGTAAAACGTACAGAACCTCCAATTCTCATTAGACATTCGCAATCTCCCGATATCGTTATCAATCGCGCAACGTGACTTAGTAAAAATTCAGCATTCAAGGCTGATAAGTAAGTAGGTACACTTTGAACACTTTCATTTGTTTTTTGCAATGTGCACCTTTAAGACCACAAGTACGGCAATGTTCGAAGTCTAAATAGGTAGGTACTTATCTTATCGTCTCCATTTGGTAACAGTAGATTAAGTTTTGGCAAGATATTTTATACAAATACTTATATTGTGTAGGCTTACTCGCCCATAGATCTCTAACGAAGTATTCTTTAAACTAATTATTTTTATAGCCATAAATGTGTTTTATTTTCATAGCAATTTCTAGAAATATAATGGAATAAATACTCAAATAAATTAGTACCTAAGTAGGTACGTTTTATTTCAATTGGAAATGTATATTTTTGTAGTTAGCCATTATGTACAATATATTATGTGTAATGAAATGAATGAAAGATTGTGAAATAGCTATAAATATAAATTAATTACATATTATCAATGATTCGAGCCATACTTAGAGGAGGGTTGCAATTGTTATAATTATGATGCCTAACTTAAATGTCTTATGAAAATTATAATAGATTTTATTTTAGATTATTGTATTCACCTGTCCGCGGTGTGTTGTGCACTTGAGATCGACAGTCCTTTACCAGATGTAAAACTAATGAGACTCAATGTTCTTACCTAAATGACTTTTGCGCAGTCGGTTAAGAGTGGAATAGTTATCTAAAGACATACGAAAGGCCAGTAAGTAGGTAATTCCGTTTTTGCCATCTTTAATAAGTTATAAATCTTATAAATTCGCTTTCAAGGAATACCGAGAGAAGCCAAACTCTTATTTTTAAACTAAAAAGCAGTATATTTCGTGATGAATTTGAACACGCAGATAAACTGTTTTAATATAATATAGGTATAACACGCTATCTCACTCTTACTGATACTTACTCCATTGTTGTCTCATCTCCTGTAGTTAGGCTCCAGCTAGGCGCTCAATTTTATTTGCAAAAATTCTTATTCGTCCAAGGAAGCATGTACCTACACTAGGACGAGAAAATGGCATACCATAACCATCAGTAACGTTGGGTTTGGTTCCAAACATTTATTTGCACAAACGTTTGCACATGCAAGATTGAGCGTGTGCCCGAAGCTTTAGTAAGACCCAGAACGTAAAAAAATTGTAGATCCCATTTTAGAATACGATCTATAACGCCGGTTATAGCTGCATGATTAGTTCTTATCTTATGTTTTTATAAATTATTTAATATTTTACTTATCTGAGTATTATTTTTCTTTATCACCGTTAACACTTCGGGTGGATGTAATCCATGTTAGATACCTAAGTGAACTATTGTGGTTTAACTACGTGAAAAATACTGATAAGGAACTTGTCCAGGTCCTGAGTGTACTTTAGATCTTAGTAAAGTTGGAGTATAACGTGATGCACAAAAATAAATGTAATTCAAATCTTTTCTGGCATTTTTATTTAATTTTTAAACCTTTGTACAGTCATCAAATAGTTCGGTACACCATACAATTTTGTATGGTGTACCAAACTATTTGATCACTTTGGATGTCACCATTATATGACGCTGACTGTACTTATACCTACTTAGTCGAAAAAACTAGTCACATACTTAGGTAGGTACCTACCCAGAAGCAATTTCATAGTCATATACCTTAAGTACCTACCTACTTACCTGTGAAACTTAGGTACTATTAGGTATGTAAGTACTTACTCGAAAATAAAAATAAAAATTTAATTTGAAACAGGTGTCTTTCATACCTACTTAGAGTCAAACGTCATTTATTGAGAAAGATACGGAAAAGAATCTTACAGGGTATGCAGTATTTCAACAGAGAATTATTAGGTACATAATGTAGTAGGTAATCTACATTAAGTATATGTAGATTCGTATCTTGAAATGAACCACGGCCACTGTTTTGTTATGAAGGATGTATCCAATTTCGATTAGGTAGGTAAGTACATAAAAACGGTCCACAGCGATCATTGCGTTTTGCGTATCATACTTACATGCATGTTTTGTGAACAAATAAGTATGGACTTTGTTTTGATTTAACATTCACTCAATAAAATAACCTGCCACTACTAAAGTACCTACCTAAATAAATTATTGTTTTTAGTTCGTAAATACGGACCTCTGCAACGCAAAGTATAACGCCTGATTCAATCAATTTTGAATATAATGTTTTGCTCTACCTAGCTATTACAGTTTTAATTTGAGTGGCTCTTCCTTTTATTAGGTGAGATCAATGCTACTATTACTCGTAGTAGGTACAATTAACAAAGTTTATTTCGTTTCCTGTAAAATTTGAAAACCGCTATGATTCAATGATTAGTATTGAATCATTGAATCATAGCGGTTTTCAAATTTTTGATTCAATTTAGAATTTCCCGCTAAATTTCTTTTCTGCCAGCTGCCAATACAGTTTTTGATTTTTTTTTTTTTATTTAATTCATCCCATAAGGGATAGGCAAAGGAACTGAGTCCATACAGCCACGTCTAATGTGTTTTGTAAATTTCTGTATATTAAAGTCCTGTCATCGTCAGAGTTGTGTCAGTCTGTCCTAGTCACGTCCTGTCAACTGCTCTTGCCTTCCGTAAAGCGATAGTGTACTTTACGGCGAGCTACGGCGAGCAGCAGCCGGCGGATATTTGGGGGTCACAAACAGAGGGAATACGCGTTTTCACTTGAATTCTTCATTTGCTGGGCACTTTCACGTCAATTTGTTGTATAACACACTATCTTTATTATCCACCAAACAACATTAAGCACAGAAACTAAAATTCAATTAACGACACGATCCACTCTCATCGGTTTCCCGCCAAATTCTCTCACAGTTTTTGACGTGACACTTGTTTGACGTTTGGATTGCGGCCAGTCTCTGGAAACTTAGAACATTTTTTTTTTCTATGAAATTTACAACCCTCCTCTACCAACATAACATAACATCTGTTTCCGTTGGCAGCATTGAGTGCGAATTAATACCTAAATACTAATTGTAATATTGGTAGAAATTTTATGAGCCAATTATTTTATTTTGGGATGCGAACGCAGAGAAACATTAAGTATGCAAATTTTGATAACATTTATGTTATTTTTAGAGGGTCACTGCATCGACAGACGCACTTGCAAAAATTCTACCAAAAATGTGGTACTGTTTCTGTTATTTTTTATGGCATCCCAACCACAATGTAAAAAAATATCTGCCGTAACGTTTGTTTGTGAAAATTTTGAAAGTTTTCCTGTGTTTTTGTTTTTCCAAGTATGACTGAGTATGACTCCTGCGAATAAAACGTCGTGTAGAGCAATTGCTCCTCCGTTTTGTTTATAAGAAAACTGGGACTTTATTATTCACGTGTGGTGTGATTTTTCTATCGCGATATTTGACGATTTCATATTTTTAAGACAGTGACTCTAAATTTGTGTTTTTGTGCTTTTCACCGTAAAGGCCATAGAATGTGTGATATTTGCGGTTTATAGGAGAGACATGTCGGCGATAAATTATCCGTGCTTTGTAATTTGTAGCTTTATAAAACACTGCTCTGGTAGACAAAAAAAAATGATGCGTAAAAGAGCATTCAGCTGCCTTGTAATGCTGAAAAAAATCTTGATTTTTTTTTCTTGAAGTGCCTTTAGTCTTTTCATTGTCTGTATTGAGCTGTTTTGGTGTGAAATAAGTGGTAGCTAAAAAAGTAACATTATTACTGGAATATGACGTAAACGTAATAATATTATTCATATTAAGATGAATACTCAATAAATCATTCTATTTACCATTTTCTTGACTTTCATTGTTTTATTTTTATACATTTCATCCACAAACCCCACTGCATACATCCCTAAAATTATCGATATATCGATGAAAGAAAAAGTATCGATATGATGCAGGACATTCCTATTAACCTTTGCCAATCCCTAAATAGTAGAATTAGTAGAATCACAGAGTAGAATAAAAAAAACTGACAGTTCATCATCTCATATTGGTAGCATTGTTGTTTTTACGCGAATGTTGGCACTGAAAGGTTGTAAACCTCCTCAAAAAGTGTTGTATGAAGTTCCCTCTCTTAAAACGTAGTGATTATATTCTCTTTGATTGCGGCTATATTCACCCATTAGTTTGCTGAATAATCGTGTACCGAAATCCGAAATTCGAAGTTCGTATCCGACCGTCCCTCTCGATTTCGTGATAACCTATGTTGGCGTGAGCGAGATGGTCAGATACGAACTTCTGATCCGAGTAGCCCTCTCTCTCTCTCTCTCACTCAGTGTGCTTGCAGTAAACGAACGAAGCGGGGCTGTCCATGGGCTGTCTGTTTCTGACTTCTGTTGCGACAGTGAAGTGACGATAAGACAATAATTTGTCTCGGTTTAGTTATTATCAGTTAGCTCAGCCATATAAATTATAACTTGAAAAGATAAATTTAGTCGTCAAAGAACCAAGGCAAGCTTACAATATGAGTTTGGTAGCTAACACCGGGTGAGTAAACTTATCGTAAACATTTTGTATTGACGTTGGCGTTCCACTTTCTTCTATGGATTATTTTAATTTTTAGTAAACTAGCGGGTCGCACGCTGTTCATAACGGGTGCTTCCCGTGGTATTGGGAAGGCTATTGCCCTCAAAGCAGCTAAAGATGGTGCTAATGTGGTGATAGCGGCGAAGACCGCCGATCCCCATCCCAAGCTACCAGGCACTATTTACACGGCTGCTGAAGAAAGTAAGGACTGAAACATAATTCCATATCTTCCCTAGCCTTTAATTTCTTTTAAAAAGTCTCGTAATTCGTTTCCACAGTTGAGTTATTTACATACAGATGTTTTTCTGAAGTTTGCTTTTTCTGTTACTTTGGACTTTGAACTGGAACAAGACATGTTGATACTCAGCCAAGTAAAGTTTTCATGGTTGTTTATTTATGTTGATTATGGTTATAATTTGGTAACTGTTAGTGAATCGAATTTCTGTTCATTAGTTGGGCTATTTTCGTGTTTTATGTAAATGTTTTATACTTAAATAGTTTTTCTATTATAACATAGCAATATTGAAACTGACACAAGAGTGAGATGTGCTGCTTTCTCTAGAATATAAATTAGAACAGAACATTATTTAATACTTGTGTGTTGTGTCTTTGCTTTTTTGTTTGCATTAAAATTGTTTGCTGGTAATTCAGCCTTTCACCTATAAAATTATTTTGATACAGTGAAATGAGTTTATCCACTCAATTGCTTTTGGCAACTAGAGTTGCCTGTCAACGCTCATATTTTGTTATAAATAGAGTTCAACTCAAAATTCAAAGCAAGTGAGTGGTTATTCTTTTTTGTTTGGACCCTATTCCGAGCCATGGTTTCAAATCAAGATTGTAGTAAAAATATCCATTCCAATTTATGTTTCTCATAAAAGAAAAACTCACCTCTTCCAATTAGATTCATAAATGAGTTATGTTTGTTTCTAGTTGAAGCTCTTGGAGGCAAGGCTCTGCCATGCATCGTGGATGTGAGAGAAGAGAAACAAATTCAAAAGGCCATTGATGAAGCTGTTAAGAAGGTAATTGGTTCATGGCATAATTTTATTATCTTGCAGTTAAGTTGTTATCTGGCGATTTAATGCAGCATTGTCATTGTGGCCTTCAATATTTTTATATTATTATTTGCAGTTGAGATAGTGTGCCATAAGTATCACTTTTACGAGCAGTATTATTTTGATAAAAGTATTATTGTAGATGAACTTATTCTACAGGTAGGTTTAGGTTGACTACTTCAGAAAATTACTTTTTGCGATGTGAACTTCCTAATGGCAGAATCAGTGATTTTCAAGTGTCTTCTTAGCGTTTTTAATTTTAAAAAGGAAACAGGACTCTTTTGAGATAACTTTCTAGTCCATTTGCTTGCTTCTCACTGACACCAAATTGGCCCTAGTCCTAAACTAGGCAATCCCTTTATGGCTACTAGACAATGGATAAACATACTTTCATAGAAAAGTACATACTTTTGTACATATTATACATCCAAGGCTTAAGCACAAACATTCATATTCATCTTACAAATATCTGCTCTGACTGGGGATTGATCGTGGGACCTCTAGTTTCATAGTCAGGTTCTATATCCACTAACCACCTATATGGTTGTCAAAACAAGACACTAATAAACAGGGTTTTGTTAAAAATAAATATTTTTGCGGGCTGTACTTTATGTTGAGTTTGACTTGCGTTTTCATCAAGTCTCAATAATATCCATAGCATATTTTAAGACAATCTGACCACTGGAAATGTGTCAAACTTCACATGTAAAAAGACAAAAAACTATCACTGTTTTGGACTTTGACCGAAAGCTGATGATCTGTTAATGCAACTTATTTTTATATAAACATAATCTTATCTTTTTCAGTTCAATGGGATTGACATTCTGGTAAACAATGCGTCGGCTATCTCACTCACAGGCACCGCAGAGACGGATATGAAGAGATACGACCTCATGCACAATATCAACACTAGGGGTACTTTCTTAGCGTGAGTAAATAAATAAATATCACGAGACAATTGACACCAATTGACCTAGTCTCCCGAGTCCCAAACTAGGCAATGCCTGTACTATATGTACTAGACAATGGATAAATATATATACTGTTTATATAGATAAGTACATACTTATATGTATACATACTAAACATCCAAGACACGAGAATAAACAATTGTATTCATCTCATCATACAAACATCTGCTCCAACCAGGGATCAAGCCCGGACCTCAAGCTTCATGGTCAGGGTCTCTAACCACTGGGGTATCTGGGTGTCAATTAATTAATAATATTCAAGCTGAAAACTGGCTTGAAGCTGCAGGATTGGTATGCGGGTTCTTATTATTACATGGTTATTATTAAATTTAACTATTCCAATGTAAGACAGAAAGTCGCGTTATAATAATTAAAACTTAACGTGGCAATTACTGGAAAACCTCACTCTTCATCATTCATCACCAGCCTGTCGACGTCCCACTGCTGGGCACAGGCCTCCTCGCATAATGAGAGGGCTTTGCCCATAGTTCCCACCCAGGACCAGTGCGGATTGGGAACTTAACACACACCATTGAATAGCTTTACAGGAGTTTGCAAGTTTCCTCACGGTGTTTTCCGTCACCGAAATACCTACCTGTTATGAATAGAATACACAAAAATAAAATTCACGTAACGCTTTTCTTTTTTAACAACAGTATGAAACATTTATGTATAACGGCATTATCAAGCACAGGGTGTCCCAAGACTTTGCGACATGAAGGGAAAGTACCTTAAATATTCAATTCAATTCAAATAATTTATTGCAGACCGGGGTCCATAGATTGTTAGTAGTAGGTACATAAGTCATATTGCAGGTAAAATATTTTGCTCTATGAAGACATCCCTTTATTTATTTAAATTAAGTAATACTGCATTTATTTTTAATAATGACAACCAAATATTATCTTTCAGATCCAAACTGTGCCTGCCGCTTCTCAAGAACAGCAACCATGCCCATATCCTCAACCTCTCTCCGCCTCTCAGCATGAACCCCGCGTGGTAAGAAAAGAACAAATGTCTTAATCCTGCTGCTAAGTTAGTCTAGTTTGGTAACAAATCTGTAATTGACAACATTTCATATTTTTGAGACTATAATTTGATTAATTGTCTGTATTCTACTTTGAAAGAGGAGCAAACCTACGGTTTTGAATTTTCATTAGGATTTACAATTAATTTATTATTAATTTATTAAAAGGTACTTATTCCAAAAGGACGTAACTCCGAAACTACGCTAGGATGGATCAATTGCCTTTGTCTTCTCACGATCAATAAACAAAACCGAGATGTTAAATTTATCTGACATTGTCAAACCTACATGCGATTGTTGCTTTTTTTTTTCGTGAAAAAGCCAAAAGTATTACACCCATTCTTGCGTAGTTTTGGTAGAATTGGTAATTTCATTTTATTCTCTTGTATTAAAAAACCCCGCACCCCTCCGCATGATTGACCTGTCTAGAGGCCTTCATCGGACTGTGGTTATATTCTTGTGTTCCAAAATTATGCCCGGGGCGTACGGTTAGCTGCAGAGAAAAGGCGCGCCCTCGGTGTGGTCACCTCCGTTATCCGAGGTATACTTTTTTTGTAGCTGGCTGTACGGTTGAGGAAATTAATTCCTGACCCACCATGGAACCTTTTCACAGTAAACGTCATAGTGACATCGCTTAGCTTGACAAGGAAAATTGTTATGACGTTTACTATGAAAATGTTCTATGGTGGGTCAGGAATTAATTTCCTCGACTCTACATACATACGTATTTACATAAATCTAATCACTTTGTTATAGGTTAAATAGGCAAAAAGCATAAGTAAAAAAACCAATAAAATGCAATTACATACAAGGGCCAACTTGACCCTTTAAAAGATCTCCACCAGTCACCCTTTAAGTGGTAATTGGTTTGGTCGGGGGGTTTGTGTCATGGTATTTTTCATGTCAGGTTATTTAATTCGTTTTTTTTTTCAGGTTCTCAGTGCACGTGGCGTACACGATGGCAAAGTACGGCATGTCGATGTGTGTGCTCGGCATGAGCGAGGAGTTCAAGCCGTACAACATCGGCGTTAACGCGCTCTGGCCCATGACTGGTAAATACGTGATTACATATACGTGAATACGGTACTCTGACGAAATTGGAATAACCACCTTAGGTTCGCGGTCTAGAGTGGTTATTCCAATTTCGCCAAAGTTTATATACGAGGTTGAGTCAGAGTACCGTCTATATATGCCACAGTATTAGTACATTGTGTGTTAAGGGCGTTATGTGAGGAATTACGAACGAAGCTATAGTAGAAGCCCGAAGTCGAAATATAATAACACTAGTGGCTCTGTGAGCTGTAGACCTCGCGATCTCATATTTGATTATTTTCCGTTTTTTTTTTAAAAGAAATCCAAGAAACGAATCGACAAAAACTTCTATATAATTATCGAACTTGATCACAAGTGGAAGTCCGTGGTCTCTGCTTACCCCTCCGGGAAACAGGCGTGACTGTATGTATGTATGTATGTATGTATGATCAAAAATTTTCAACAAGACCAGGTCATTTTTGAAATTTTTTCGTTTTTTATTTGTCTTTATAAACGAATTGACAAAAAGGTTCTATAATCGAACCTGATTACAAAATTTTACGAAGATCGGGTCACTTTTGAACATTGTTCTTTTTTTTTCTTTACAAAAAATCCAAATTTTGACGAGAATCGGTTGAGAAATGCGACCTGTAGAGGAGAACAGACGGACAGCGGACATACATGCGAAAAAAAAAATTGTCGAAGCTGAAGCAAAGACGATCAATAAAAAAAAAACATCATACATGCTCGTAACAAGGGTCATACTCTAAACATGCAAGCTAATGCTGTTATGTTCTATCTATACCTATAAAACAGTACCGTGACTGACTGACTGACTGACAGACAACGCACAGCCTAAACCACTGGACCTAGAGACTTGAAATTTGGCAAACATATACCTTGAGTATCCTAGGAGGTGCACTAAGAAGGGATTTTTCGAAATTCCCACTTGATAGGAAACTAGCCCATTTTGAAATATTTCACGGGGGCCAAGGCGCGGGGCATAAGCTAGTTCTCTAAATAAAACCCTTGGATCTTTTTAATTTTCATAACGCCCAAGAGCTGTAATGGCCCCATCATTACTGCGCACCGCGTTTCATAACCCCAATAGTACTGTAGTAGTCTGAACATAACGCTATAGCCTTACAGCCGTGCCTAATATTCAATTTAATATATATCGATTTTTTTTACTAGATTTACGAACGATTTGCTATCTGTAGATAGCCCACTCCCATCGGCAGATAGCAAGCAGAGATTGGATTGTCTACCGACAGTGCAATGTAATGCAATGACATGTACTAAAACAAAAATTGTAGCACAAAGGCGAGCCTATCCCTGGAAAGGGATCTCTTTTTTTTACTATAAACTGACCAGTGATTGATGAAAGGTGCAGATGAGGCCTCAAGTGTAACTCACTGGTTCAGTAACAGCGTATTCACTCTAGCCTTGAAGAGCCCTAGATTGTACCTGTCTGGAAATGCAGACCTGGGCAGCTTCCAGCTAACCTGTCTTTATGTTATAGGCATCGCAACTGCCGCCATTGAGATGTTGACCGGAGGCGACATATCGACGAGTCGCAAGCCCGAAATCGTCTCGGATGCCGCTTACTACATGCTTAGCCAGTGAGTAATGATATGGCAACTTTTTTTTTTTCAGCATGTCAAATAGCCTGAGCAAGCTACTCTAGTTTTATGCTCAGAATATAAATTCTGAATACTGATAATGTATAAACATTATGCTCCATGTCGCAATAAACGTGCAGACGGTGCGTACATATAGGGCACGTTGGTACCCATACTTAGGGGGGGGGGGGGCTTAGGTTTTTGTCACGTACCTAGTCAATATTTTCTAGCGATATCTTGCGCTTTTTGGAGCTATAATTTAAAGTCACAGGAGGCAACACTGAGTTATTTTTAATACAGTTGCTCAAAAAGTGGTACCTTTTGTGGCTATGTATCGTGCGGAAAGTTAAAAGTTAAGTAGTACGTGAAAATTGGAGGGGGAAGGGAGAAGTCTTGGCATATACTACGGATGGTCACAAACTGTTAAAAAATTAGTCTCGTAGTATGGGTACGTTTCCTTATCTAAATAAAAAAAAATTGTCTATAATTAAATGGTTCTTAGCGACGCGATCGACCAGTACTCAGTAGTGGTACTTTTTGGCTATGCATCGTGCAGAAAGTTGTTTTTTTCGCACTAGTGCTTTTTACATTTCCAAGGCGCCGGCGGGACCGCGCGCGTCTGTCCTCACCGTCTTTATTTTGATTGTATTTTTTTGCAAATGTGTTAAATATCGTCGTTTGGCACACGTGCGTGCGGAAGTGACATTTTCCGCACTTGTATCAAAAAGTACAATTTTAAAGCTTACGCTTTTTTTCCAGAGACCCGAAAACCTACACTGGTAACTTCGCCATCGACGAGGATGTGGTGAAGAAAGCCGGGGTCAAGGACCTCACGCCATACGCCTGCGACCCGAGTAAGTCCCGCTCCTTTTTTCTTCTCTTTTATATCTATATCATCATAGTGAAATAAAAACGGATCACTCACGTATACGTGTTCGTTTTTATTTCACTATGATTGAGTCTCACGGTAGTTTCATGTTAAAAGTGGCATATCTATATCATCACTGAAAAATTTACTGTTCCATTAAAAATTGGTCTGGTTGCATGACGGACCAGCCACCCTCTGGACACCAAATGTCAGGGCGAACGTTTCCGAAACGCATATGCTCATTTGCACCTATAAATCTCTCTAGCCACCAATCGCTGCTCACTTTCGACCAGATAGCAAGCTATGAACCAATCACGACGCATTCCCCCGGCCCTCTCACCGCGGCTTTTTTCGTAATGACTTTTCAAGTAAATTATAGAAGATGCGGTGTCCAGAGGGTGGTTGGTCCGTGGGTTGCATGGTATTCACCATATCCATATAGTTCCTTAGTGGGTGAGCCGCTTGATTGAGTTGCTCATAGAAGGCGCTGAGAAGTCTTCCAAATAAAAATATGGCAATGCATTGAAAAATCCGTTAGATTCAGCCAATTAGGTATGGCTTAATTGGTGGAGCGTGGTACAGACTAAGGAGGTTGCTGGTTCAAGTCCAGCTGCTTAACCAATTCTGTGCATTGTGCAATAAATTGAATTTCGATTATTCTCATCGGTTGCATGGTGCTAGTACAAAATGCTTGCTTACATTATTTCTTTAACTATGAAACATGAAGCGATGGAAGTCAGCGAGCCTAGTTTAATATACGCATAGCTTTTTTAACAATAAAATTGTTATGGTTAAAAAACTTAACTGAAGCACCTAGTGTAGTTGTCTACAGTTTGCAAAAAAAACGCATAATCGTAATAAATTATATAAATATTTAATGTGTAGAGAACCAGATTTTTTGGTACACCAGATGATTTAAACATCGAAATCCCGAGAGCAAACATTCGTATTCATCATACAAATATCTGCCCCGGGGATCGAAATCGTTACACGTAATTTAGTAAAAACCATTGAATAAAAAGCGTCCATTTTGACCCCAGAGAACGCCAACAATCTGATGGTGGACGCTTTCCTCGACGACCCTCGGGCGATGCAACAACACATACAAGCGGTCAAATCTTCTGTCCGGCGGTACCATACCACTGCGGTTAACTTCGACAAGGTCCGTGTCGCTTCAGAGCCTCTAGTGCAGTGATTCCCAAAGTGGTCCAGGCGGACCCTTAGGGGTCCAAGAGAGACGGGGGTCTACGATGGGGTGAAAAAAAAATTGGGGTTCACTAGTTTTAAGTGGGGGTCCACGGAAATGTATCTGATTTCGATAGTAGGTAAAGAAGGTAAACGTTGGCTTAGCATACCTATCAATTGTAGGCAGAAAATATACTACTGAAAAAAATTAAGAAGGTAAATGTAACCACCGAAACCAGTAAAATTTTGAAAGTGGTCTACGAGAAAAAAACGTTTGGGAACCTCTGCTCCAGTGTAATCGACCGCCAAAAAATACGTCTCGAACACGTTGCGTTAAAGTGTCAAATAGTATGAGAATTGTTTCTAGCCAATACGTGCTGGTGCTGCCAATTTTCCCAAAGTAATTCAGACGTAAACGCGAACGCGATCAAGACGTTTTATTGGTCGTTCATTACACTAAACGCTCTGGACATGAACCGTCGTTGGACGCTTGATACGCTGGCGACTTGGGGGCGTGTCCAGCGAGGCGGTTTGTTAACATGTTTGCAACATACTCGTCTCGTCTGTAGTATTAGCACGACTGGCCGCGACTTTGTTTGTTGCGCAAGATAATATTACCCGTCCCGTTGCATTCTGAGTGACAGAAAAGGACGGGCAGTTGTTCTCGCGCGAGATAGAAGTCGCACAGTGAATTGTGCTAGACCTGCTGCAAGTGTACACCAAAATGGCTTTCGTACCAGGCGGCGAGTACAGCGAGCGGCAGCGGATTTGAGAACTGGAAACACGCACAAATCGCCAACGTGATAAATTATAAGGCTTATAAGATTGCGCGCCTTAAGAAACGCCACGACAGACACGCAAAATTAATGTGTCGCAAATCAACAATGTAATTAAAATTTCGAATTGTATCGTCGTGTCGCGATTTGCGATTATTTATCGGTTTATCGCAAATAAAAATCTTCAAGTTAATAAGGGGCTTCTAAACGGGCAACGTTTTTCTGCAATTTGTGGCCGGCAACTATTGCTGTCTGACTCTTATTACGAGGGCTGTTTGATAAGTACCCGTTTATGGAAAAAAAAAAACATTTTTTTTGTATATATGCATTTATTTTTCTACGTAGTCATCTTTTAACTCCATACATTTGTTCCACCTATACTCAAGCTTCAATAAACCATCCAAAAAGTATGATTTTGGAAAGTCATTAAAATAGGCCTCTGTGGCGGCAATGACTTCGTCATTTGATCCAAATCTCTTGCCACCGAGCCATTTTTTTAGGTTGGGAAACAAAAAGAAATCGCATGGGGCCAAATCTGGAGAATACGGGGGGTGAGACAATAGTTCGTAGCGTAACTGTGCTAATTTAGCCGTCACAACTCTGGACGAATGAGCTGGGGCGTTGTCGTGATGAAACAGTACTTTTTTCTTTTTTAAATGGCGTCGTTTGTCCTTCAACACGGCGTCAAATTCATCCAATAAATTGGCATAGTACTGCCCTGTTATTGTTTTACCCTTTTCTAAATAGTCAATATGTATAATACCCTGCGAATCCCAAAAAACGGTCGCCATGACCTTTCCAGCCGATGGGGCGTTTTTGCTTTCTTTGGAGCAGGTTCACCCGGTAAAATCCACTGCTTCGACTGCTCTTTCATTTCCGGGGTGTAGTGGTGGACCTACGTTTCATCCACGGTCACGAAACGACGCAGAAACTCCTTCGGGTTACGTTTGAACACGGCCAAACACTGCTCCGAAGTAATCAGTCGGTTCCGTTTTTGCTCCTCCGTGAGTAAACGCGGCACCCACCTCGCCGATATTTTCTTCATACCCAATATTTCTTCTAATATGTGTTGTACCCTCTCGATTGAAACGTTTACAGCTTCAATGATATCTCGAAGTTTATTTCGGCGGTCGGCTAAAACGATATTTTCAATTTTCAACTGGCCGGCCTGGGCGATCCTCATCAAAGACGGTTGTTCTCCCCCGCTTAAACTAGTTATACCAATATCTGTCGGTTGTCATAGAAGGAGCACATTCATGGTAAACCGCTTGCATTCTTACTTTTATTTCATCACATGTTTTTCCTTCCAAAAATAAGAATCTAATTACAGACCGATACTGTTCTTTCTCCATTTTAACAATTTTAAGTTCACGCCTTCACTGAATCGTTGTCAAATGAGAAAAAAAAACAAAAGAATGCCATTTTTTTTTAATTATCCCGCCTCTGAAAAATGGCTTAAAAAGGTGGTATACTTATTTGCGGCAAGTGATATTAATATATTTAGAAAACGGGTACTTATCAAACAGCCCTCGTAAATAAGCCAAATAAAGACGAATATAGCTGCCGGTCACATATTGCAGCAAAAATATAACCCGTTTAGAAGCCCCTATAAATCTATATTACAGATTTTTTTTGAGTTATTTTCTGTAATACGATATAAGCTTATTAACTTGATAAAAAAATTGTTGCGAAAAAACGTTAAATAGTCTTAAATTATTTTCTTAATACATTGACATTATTGTTACAATTTATTTGTCAGATCTAGTATGATTGGTGTCGGTTTTAATTTTTTTTTGTTGTGAGGCTTTAATGCAATTTATGGAATGCATACTTTAATTTAGTTTGTACAATTTATTATTTTATGTACGGCCGTATATTGAAAGAAAAATTACCATCAAAACTTTCATTCATTGCGTAATTTCATCTTCACATGCTCTATCATTCCATGTCTTCATAGTGCTTGATATTCGTGTCTTCTATGAGTACTGCTTTTCCATTTTATTTTAATTGTTAACTGTGGAACTCTGAATTCACACCAGAAAAAAAAATCATAATATGTCATGTATATAGGGTGCGTTTTAAGAACCGTCAAGAATCCAGTCAGGGGTTGAGTAAGTCTAGGTAAACACCCCCGTAAAGATTTTGCTGAATGTGTATAAAGCCATTGCTTGACATGTCTCAGACTAGTCCATGGCCCTGTTCATGTACATACATTACTATGCAGTCTCATGGTAGTTCTCTGATTAAATTACTTACATTACTTGGCAGTATTGACATAATCCCTTCGCTTGTCTAGGGAATAAGTAAAGAATTAAAAATCATACATGTAATTGGGGATGCTATTGTATTTTGGACTACACCTCGCTTGAGTAGATATAGTGATGAATAAAAAACCAGCCAAGCGCGAGTCGGACTCGTGTGAGACCTTGCTTCGTGTCAAATTTTAATGATTCTAGGTCAATGGATAATACATACATACAGTCACGCCTGTTTCCCGGAGGGGTAGGCAGAGACCACGGACTTCCACTTGCTATGATCCTGACATGGAAAATACCCTATAGGTCTTAGTTTATTTTGAATTGACAGACGGACAGACAGACAGACGGACAACAACGGTTTTTTTTTCTGTTTGTAGTACAGAACGAAACCATAAAAAGCTACCATTTTGTGCACTGTCGTATTATGGTAGTCTACTTATTGATATTATATTGAAAGTGAATATTTTCACTAACTATTAGATAGTGGGGGTTAAAGGTATACGTTCTCTCTTATGTTTGTGGCGTCTTGTCCGTCAAAATTTAAAAAAGCAAAATTCTGAAATTGGATATATCTATTTGTTTGCAGGTAATGTAGATAATCTGTTTCCTGATTTCTTTGTGGACGCCAACGTCCTTCGGTCATCTTCAAACCAGACCGCGAAAAAGGTGTGAACAAAAAAACTAATTCTAACAAGAAATTTATTTTTAATACATGCAATAAATTTTATGTTTTATCCTAACTCCTGTGTCATAGGTTTTTATTTTTACCAAAACCCCATATCATACGGCCTTACATATTATAATATATTTAAATAACATTATATCACTAATTCAAATGTGACGAGAGCATTTCTAATAATAAAGAGTCAAATTTAAATCATGGTTTTGTTAATGATAGAATTGATGACTTAAATCAAAATTATATGCATATGGCGACGGCAAACGATTTGGTACTTAATATGTATGATAGAAATGCTCTTTTGCTAATGTTAGCATAAAAAAATATTATGTGCGATACTGTATCATGATTAGAACAATATTTAGATCAGATTTAGATGCTAAAATGTGATAAATCACAACCATAAACTAATAATACTTTATGAACTGAAGTAACGACCATTTATGAAAGTAATGATACAGTCAGCAGCAAAAGTACCTAAGCAACCGAAGCGATCACTAATACCTGCACAAGCTCTTATGTCTATAACAATAGAGCCGTGCTTAGATCATTGTGAACGCTTCGGTTGCTTAGCTACTGCAGCTGCGACTGTACCTGAGGACCGAGTAAGAATATTCGAATCCTGCGTAACGTAATCGCGTAGTAACCTTATCGAGAAATTTGTATGGCGTTTGGAACAGCGCCCGCCCGTGAGCGTATTTGGAACTAAAATTTAGTATGAAGTTTCTCGATTTCGATACGATAACGTTACGTTACGCAGGATTCGAATATTCGTACTCGGGCCTCTGCTCCTAACGCTTATCGTTATCATTGTAATCTTGATGTACGCGGCGAATGTGATATACTTAGATAAAAAAGTATTTTCACAATGCTTCTCGCTATTTCTTGAACAACTTTTGACAAAATTGCAACAGATAAAAATATATAAAACCTACTACTGCCTTGAAATAATCTACAGAAAAAAAACGCTTATCAAAATGTTTTGTGAAACGGTTTTTTTTATTCAGTATTAAGCTAGGGCTACATAAAACTCGACGCGTGCTCGTATATCGGCCATTTGATTACGGCAGTTACAGTGTTGCTAACTATAAAAAAAAACCACTAAGTATAAACAATAGCCGTGATAGCCAAGTTGTTTGACCTATGGCTTCTCGAGCAGTTTTTGTGTGCGAAATTACATTTGTAATTTATCATTCTGAGAGGAGACCTGTACCCAACAGTGGGACGTAAAAAAAATAGTGGTAGTGATAAACAAAGTCATTAGAACTTACGAAAACTCGAAAGCGTTTAGTAACGTAAGGTAAAGATACACGTGTGACTCTAGCTTTATGTACAATTTAATTTTACAACACCTGAGCCAGTGTAATCGACGACGAAAAATACGTCTCGATCGCGTTTGCGTTACGGGTGTCAAATAGTATGAGAATTGCTTGTTGTCGATACGTGCCATTAGTGGCGCTGCTAATGAGTCCATAGTAATTCAGACGTAAGCGCGAACGCGATCGATACCTTTTTTTTGGCTGTTGATTACACTAGATGTTCGGGACAACTTTCGTCGCATTTTAGTTATTTATGCAACTGGTTCATAATAAGAGCCATTGGAAGGGTAGGTTCGCGGAAAGAACATTTCTAGTCACCTTGGCAACTTTTTGAGTTATCGCGATTTGAAAGTTTGGAATGATGTAATTACCCATATAATTTTCGTATACATCTTTTTTAAAGATATAAAAAAAGACAAGTTACATAAACATTTCTATTTGTAACTGAGTGGTAACTTATAGTCTCCTAAGCTGTTGCCCGCGACTTCGTCCGCGTAGATTTCGGTTATCGCTATCCCGCGTGAACTATACAACTTTCCCGAATAAAATGTAGCACTATCTTCTTACCAAATTTCATCTAGATTGGTGCAGCTGTTTTCCCGTGAAGAGGTAACAGACAGAGAGACAAAGTTACTTTTAAGCAAAAATTGTTGACATTTTGTTTCTTATGTAATTTTATTAAACAAACTTATAACGTTTCCAACATTTAATGTTGTTTTATTAACTATCAAATTATCTACAATATAGTTTAATTCATGCCGCTAGCTCTATTACTTTAGGAGATATTCTAGTTTTTCGTATTGATCCGTATTATTTAATTCAAGTTAGGATTGAGTGCTCTACATTTTGAGATTAAAATCTCGTTTTAAAAAAAGTGACTAGACACGTTCTTTCCGTATGTATAATGAGGAGTAGCCATATTGTGCTGCGACTGGGGATTGACTAATGTGTTACTGAAATTCTAGAACGCTGAACCCGAAGGCCAGATTCCCACTCTGTTCGCGGCCATCGGCAAGAGTCTGTCTCCCGAATTGGTGAAGAAGACTCAGGCCGTTTACCAGTTCAACGTATCAGGTACGTCTTACAGTTTATTATAATACTAGCTTATGCCCTGCGGCTCTGCCCCCGTAAAATATTTCAAAATGGGCTAGTTCCCTATACCATGGGAATTTCGAAAAATCCCTTCTTAGTGCACCTCTAGGATAATCAAGATATATGTTTGCCAAATTTCAAGTCTCTAGGTCCAGTGGTTTAGGCTGTACGTTGTCTAGTCAGTCAGTTACGGTACTGTTTTAAAGGTATAGATATAATTTTGAAGAAATATGATAGTCTGATCTACAACAGAGTGTCGAAAAGGCTCCCACAATTTTAATCAACCCTGGCTTCATGATATAAAATGTTACAAATATTGAATACAGAGGTATGTTTACTTACATAACAAAATGTTTTCACCGCCTGATATTTTAATACCGATATTCTTTTTTTAGACGGGGATATAAATGTTCGCAAAGCCTACATTAGAGTAACGAATGTTATAAATTGTAACTTATAATAATACTAGCGGACAAGGGCGTAACCAGCTTTTTGAACCCGGGGGGGGGGGGGGGGGGGGGGGGGCAAATTAACCAAGAAGCTTCCGCTTGTATTACAAGTCGTTATGAAACCCTCCCCCCTCTGAAAGGCCCCTCGTATATTTCCAGGCAAAGAGGAGGGTGTGTGGCACATAGACCTGAAGAATGGCGACGGCTCGTGCGGCCAGGGCGAGCCCAAGACCTCGCCCGACGCCACGCTCACCATGGACGGGAAAAATTTCGCCGACATGTTCGCTGGTAACACTCGCACCAAGAACCATTAAGCCTTATACCCTCTGTGTCATCGTCATTCGTCATCCACACGCGAAGTTGGCATAATGTCAACGCGGACTTAAATTATTTGTGTATTTATTTCACTGTTTAACACTACAGCGTCCGCTTTTAACTTAATACCAACTTAACTTTTATATCGATAGCTTTTCAACTGAGTTCAGTTGAGACATTGGCGCTTCTCTCGGTTCCATGGTCCTTGCTCATACCAATATTTATGGTCATCGTCAAACCACAACAGATATAACCTGCTACTTATATTCGATACCACATTCGATGCCGGCCGCATCTTCAGATGCCTCCTAAAACTGCGTGGAAGTCGTAAAAACATACGCGTCGCCAGCACCGAATGCTTTAAAAGACCGTCATGTCATTCTTCTGAAGTGAATAATTTGGTCAACTAATAGAGCACTGTGTTTTTTCTCAATAACTACATTATTATTTTATCCTTTTAAATTTATCCACAAGCTTATTGTCTACCTCACATCGGCATTGGATTGGCGGACGAAAAGGATCGCGATTACGAGCGCCTCAAAAGATAGCTTTCGTGTAACAAAAGGATTCCGATACCGTTGGATGCCAAAATCATTCATTCAATTGACTTCAAAAATGCCTCGGCATCGCTTTCGATTGTCATGACCTTACGCGACACAATTTGTTTCATTTTCAAAGCGAGCTCGGCTTGGAACTGTCGATGAAAGCGGTTGTGATACCAAACGAGTTAGACAATAAGGGTACAGTTATGCTAGATTTAACAAATATATAGAAGGCTGAATTCCTTCCACTTTACTCTTAATGCCAGTATTAAGTATCTGCCTTCTATTTTTAAAGGCAAGCTGAAGCCAGCGACAGCATTCATGATGGGCAAACTGAAAATCAAGGGTGATCTCCAAAAGGCGATGAAGCTCGAGAAAATGATGAAGTCACTGCAGAAGAAGTAACTTCATAGAATTAACATGTTCACAGTCCAGTGTACCATATGTGGTACGCAGGAAACAATCTGACGCAAGACACTGATCGAGACATTTTATGGGAGAATTGTAGAAACAATGGGAACGTTTTGACTGCGATCTTGTTAGTATTATCTGAATCCAGTGCAATAGATACCCAACTATAGTTAAGTAAGAAGTGATACAGGATATTTTTCTAAGAATATTGATAAACGCTAAGAACATCAATATAGTTGATTTCTCTAGAACAGAACTCAATTAAGTCTGTAGGCAGCGTATTGCAAAACTCAAAGGATAGACTGTATTTTGTGTATTATGAAGCGATGTATATTTTTAGATGGTATTTTGTCACTTGTATATATGTTTGCAATATATGTACATAATGAGTGTTCATTTAATGATACATATACTGCTGTGCCTTGTTTTGCCGTGGTATATGTCACTGCCAAATTGTGGCGCAAGATGTATTGGAATATTGTTTACACAGAAAGATGGAATATTATGAATAAAGGTATTGTTGTAAGTTTTTTTTTTTATTACTAACTCGGTATTTCGTATAATTTCAATTGTCATATATTCTAGCAAGTACAGAACAGATTCGTACAGAATTCAAGTTTTTTGTAAAATTGTCTTTAGTTGTGATCTAAGTCCGCCGGAACCAGGTACATTTATATGTACAATAGTTTCGTATATACATACGTACATAACATAGATGTTATTGCTACGAGTATTAATCTTTTAGGCTTCAGAGTGATTGATCTTTCACACATCACATGGAGTCTTAGCTGTGGTTAGCTTGACAACTCTCTCTTCCACAATCTTGGCTATACATAAGTATTCCCTGCATACGTACCTTCCCATTGCGAATTCTGCGCCCAATGTAGTTTGTAAAGGATTACCGTTCACTGGACCAGTTAAAGTATTGTTTGTGTATTTTCCATGCAAGCTCGCAGACCGCACAAGCTATTTGTGTCGTGTATACGTTCATACAAATTTTAGTTATCGTTATCACCCAGTTCGGTTCATAAGCGGTCGTAATTTTTACATTCTGTAATTTTTTTATCATAGATCAGCTTATAATGAACCTATTTACATAAGAATAAATAGTAACATAGTAGAACGGAATCTCTTTTAACCGAGTCCAAAACGCCGCCATTTATATACCTACTTCCCCCTTCACGTTGTTGGTTGATTGCTGTTAAATGTTGATTACGTCTAAAGATAATATCGCTAAAACATAAGTTTTTCTTTACTTTGAAATCATTATTTTTATTTTAGTTTTACAAAATGTGAGGTTTATAAATCATTACGAAGGTCTACATATTATAGACACTTCTAAATAAGAAGTTATTATAAGTGCCATACCAAATGAAGCCATTCAAGGTGATTTAAGTAAGTATTACTTTTCTACAAATATAAAATAAAATACATACAGGCTCACGTAAACTATTACAACCAAATTATAAACAACCAACCGCGCGTGCGGCGACAGTCTGACTGAGTAGTCTGTTTAACAAATACTCTAATATCGTGACCTTGAGCCCATCCGGAGCGGGAGTTTCCGTTCTACTATGTTATTATTTATTCTTATGCTATTTATCTCATTAGATAGAATGTTTGAATGAATGTTCTTGCCTTACCTTACTACCACTTTAAAATACTAGAGTGTATCATCAAACTTAACTGAGAATATAAAGTTGTTCATGACGTGGGAGGCGGTAGTCCCGCTCCCACATTCCCGTTAGTCTCTGTGCGTCTCGCTTCCCCTACAAGTGACTGAATTCACTTTGACACGAACTGTACAAACTGTACTATTGAAGCAAATCAATGTCCTTATCACTAAATTACATGAAGTAGGTATACTTAAGTTGTTTTCATCTGTTTTGGTTGCGAGGTTGGGCCTGATGGTTAATCTACTCATTTAAGAATAATATCGAATTGCATCACTTTGATATTCCACAGCAAAACAATATAGAGTAAACAACAAAACTAAAAATAACTATAATACCTACTTACTACAATTCTCTATGACGTAAAGGACCGCGAACGTTTTGAGGAAAGTGTTTTCTTATTGCTGCACTAATCTAGACGATAGAGAATTTAAAAATATTTAAAAAGCTGTCATTTCTTCAAGAAGGAAACACGATTGGCGAACAGAAAGTGTAATGCACTTTTTCGCTCACTTGCACTAGGTACCTATATTCGATAAACATCCGATTTTTCGAAACTAGCCCATGTTTGCGATTCGATGTAATTCAAACGAACCAAAGTTTTTCATAGTAGGTAGGTTGTACATACTAGAAAGTAACAAAAAATCCACACGTACCTACCTAATTGATATAAAAATCAGGTAATATCCTGAACCTGACAAACATTTTGAACACAGGATCGGCGGTGCGAGCCCGCCGGCGATGAACGGGGCGAGGCGAGCGCGCGGCTCATATCGCTACTGGCACTATTAGTGCCGCAAAGTTGGCAACAAAAAAGGAGTACCGCAATGCCCGTTCATACGCTATTATTTACCTACGTCTATGGTATACATTGTAAGATTGCGGCATACAATATTCATTGTGCACCAGCTATGTGACTCTACTACTTAAGGTCAACTTTACTATATCAATCATTAGGTAAGGACCGAATGTTAATTTCAGTGTTCTACTTACTCTACAATGGGCTCTTATTTCGTAAGCATTTGAACGTATTCTTACGTCAGACACCTCGAGAGATTCGATAACCTTGTTATCACAATTGAAATTCTCCCATTCGTTCGGCCTTAGCTTAGGTTATGTTGTTGCTCTACTCAGTAAACTGACAGCTGCGACGTCTAACGCAACAGCAGTTCATATAATAATTCCCCATTATAGTAGCTATCCGCAAAATGTTTTCCATTGACGCCCCTGTGGAAGTCCAAGATACCGAGTACTGTAACTATCGGTCACCATTGAGCACAAGATATGCATCCAAAGAAATGCAGTACAACTTCAGTGATCAAAAGAAGTTTTCAACGTGGCGGAAACTCTGGATTTACTTGGCTAAAGCTGAAAAGGTATGTTTAAAATTGTAACTAAATGTTAAATTCTGGATAGCATCGACTCGATTATTATATTTATTTTGTGTTTACGTACATTTTAAGGTTACAATTTGTGAATTAAATCAAAAAAGTGACGTTTATTTGTTGTCTATGGATTGAGAACTAGTGAAGAGTGAAGTAGTCATGATAAAAAAGTTACGTTGGTTAAACTGTATCGAGTTTAGTTTTATTTCTAATAATGTTCAGTAAGTAAGTATATCGATATTTTTTATTGTAATTCTGAAGCTGAGAGTAAATTATAGTGATAAGAATGAGATTATTTAACTAGGGTTTTTCAGGAACGAATAGTATGCTCTGGCGGTCAGAAGACGCCCAATTTAGTATAGGTAATAGGTAGTTCTGTATCGTATAGGCACACTTGATAAATCTGGAACCCTATTTTAAACTTGTGTTTTTTTAAGATATCGTTCAAGAATCACGTTTTCTTGCCAAAAACTAAAATTTTGGTTTGACAGCAGTCATTCCCATACAATTTCGTAGTTTTAGGTTAGAAATTGTATGAAAATGACAGCTGTCAAATCAGCTGTTAGAAACTTCACCTCGTTTCTATAAGCCACACTCGTGTTTTAAGGCTTAATTATGTAGAGTTGCATATATCACTTTATCTACACACATTATAATTACTCTAAGTTGGGTTAAAAAGCCGAAGGCATAGCAAATTTGTCACGAATTTGACTGTTTTTTTTTATTAATGACAAACATGCTGAACTGACGTTTCAGTATCGTAAACTATTTAAATTGTATTGATTTTTGAACATGTTCCAAATTTAAAACTCCTAAATGAAATGAAATGAAATGTGTTTATTTGCCTTAAATGTGGTGAACAAAGGTCTTATCCTTAGTAAAAGTATCGCACACTTAGCTAATATTAGCATGCAAAAATTATTTTAAATGTCACAAATATCAAAGTATTATTAAGTAAAGTGTATTGAAAATGAAAAATTAATTGCTTTAAGTCCTACAATAGAGGTATACAATAATAATAAAAATAAAAATATTGCTAATGTCAAAATATCAATACCTACTATACATTATTACATCACATAATTAGTCCTCTGTATTACATGTCACAGTCAAAAAATTCTTTTAGCGAGTAAAAACACATGTCCATAAGCCACACGTACGTTTGTTTAAACTGCGTGTTCGGGGTGACTTGCCGTATGCTTTGCGGTAGATGGTTATAGATCTTGATTGACATTACGTAACAGTTTCTCGGGTATAGTGCACTTCTACATTGTGGCATCAGTAACTTCGTTGGATCTCTGTACCTTAACCTAGGATTGACTAAGCATTTCTTAAAATGGTTCGAGTTTTTTGAGACAAAGACACATCTCAAATACATACATACCAGTTAGAGTTAGCACATTTAATTTTTTTAACAAGGGTTTACATGGTTCTAGGTGAGCAACATCAAAAATAGCTCTAATACATTTCTTTTGGGCAATAAATGCTTGCTTAATGTCACTAGAATTACCCCAAACAATCAGTCCATATCTTAGTACAGATGCTACATATCCGTGGTATGCTGTGGTAGCTGCTAACGACATTACGCTACTAAAATTTTCATAGTAAAACTGGTTGTCGAAATGCTAGTCATTTCGTACAGTTTCTGAACGCATTATAGAGAACTTATCATGTGTGTGTAGATAAACATACCATAAGTAGCACCCCAAGATTTTTTTCTATACTTTATAGATTTTGACAGGTAAGTACTACCGCTGTCGCTCTCTGACTTAGGACTTAGCGTAACTGGGTGCATGGAGCTGACAATGGGTTTAGGATAAAGAATACTTGTTCCGTTTGGAATATTGCTTTTTGTCATATCGTATCGGTCAAGTAATCAAATAATCAGAAATATACTCAATAACTTTATTTAATAAACAATTACAAGGGATACAATGTTTATATACATTAATAATAAGTTATTATACTTAATAAAATTGTGCGTGTCGCGGGTACCTTTTGTTTGAATGCAATTGTGGAATATATAAGGTAACATTAGCGCCGGGTATACTGATATACATGCAACTAAAGGTCTCGCCATGAAAGGTGAGACACTCTTATATTTACCTCTCGCTCACACTCTGTGAGAATGAGCAAAAGGTGAATACACCAATGCCTGAGATACTCGTGTGGCGAGACCAATACAATACTATTTATATTGCTAAATTAAATATACGAAATATAAACCTTAATTAATTATTTATTTTGATGATGAAAAATAAACTAAATTTAATCCTATAAGTAGGTACTCAATACAAAAGAAGAGTTACAGAGTCAGCGTATTGAAGCAACAGAAGGATACTCTTAGGGATTACCAGGTATTACAGATGTTAAAGTGAAAAGAAACTTAAACTATAACTACTGTTGGACGGATACTGATTACTGCTTTGGTTCTCCTTTTCAATAAAAGTAATAATTATTTAACTTAAACTTTAAACGTAACCTAAACGTTGATTAATAATAAGCTCTGCTGGAGCAGATCAGGAAACAAAATAATAATGAATTGGATTCCGATTAAATTTAATTACACTTTGTAAGAGGCGTGTTGTGAAACTTCTAGATGACCCTTGTTTCAGTCCATTCATCTAAAAAAAAAGTATAAAATCCTAATAACCTGAATTCCTTTTAATAATTCTGATTTTCTAGTACTTACTAATTTATTCAACATTTTTAATGTTTTTTACGACACGCACCTAAACTCTAACGTTAATTTGGTTTTAGCGGAATGTTTCAGTATTAACAATTACGTAACTATCGTAAAATTACAAAGTACGTTAATCTAGCCTGTAAAATAATACTTGCAAGATCGGTGTGTCAAATCCGATGCATATATACATTTAATAATTTAGTTAAGCATGAAATGTTATTTATTTATTTATTGACCGAAGTATTCTGCTATTACATTCAATATTATTTTATCTGTGCTATTAGTCTATGGTATAGTGATAAGAGCGCGTGTTTTGAATATTGCGACATTTCGATAGTTAAGTGCGATATGCTGTTATTACAGGTCATTAACGTTTCATACCGCTTTTTTTTCATAATCATTATGTTCAATTAATGTAATACTCGTTGGTATTCATTATTAATCAAGTCTTACATACAATTAATATCGTACAATGCCCTCAAATGAAGTTACCATCATCATAATAATGTGCATGCACGCTTGACTTATTAATTCTCTTATTTACTTAATTTAAAAATTTTTCATTAATTTGAAAGTAGGTAAGACCAATAAACATTATAAACACAACACAATCAAATTTCTTATGCCGATTACGACAACCTCATTTCTTTTCCTTAAGATTGACAACATTATTTAAGACTACGTATCTATACTTAAAAAAAATATTCTACAAATTATTCCTAATTTAACTTGCACTCCCTCGGCCAAAACATAGGTACTGTTTTAAATGAAATTAAAATAAGCTGCCATGACGAATATTTTGAAACTCCAATGCATAGGACAATATTGACAAATTTGTTCGAATTAATTTTCTACAAAAAAAGTAGCTACTCGTTAAGGACAATTGATAAATCGTTATGAAAATATATTTACAAAACTAACACTGGATATAGTTAATACAAAACTGAGAATAACTTAACTCTAACAAACTTATCATAAACAAATTATAATTACAAAACGGCAGTTAACATAAAAATAACAATTAGAGATTCAATTTTTTCATGTTGCGTTCGATTTCGCGCTGAAGCTTTTTAAAAACTTTTATCTCAGCACATCATAGACAAATCTAGCGCTTGCATAGATTTGAAAGCTAGAGCTACGTTTTTTTTTAATACTCTCCCTCCTTCCTGAAAGTGAAGAAGGCGTGGAAAAGGAAAACCGCCACACCGATCACGGCGAAAACGCCGGACGCGAGGAGGAGGTCGTATGCCTGCTTGTTGGGGCGGACCACGACGTAGTAGGAGTTATGCCAATCTGTAAGACATGTACATATAATTTTCCCACAAAATACTCTGAAAACTTAAGAATTGCTTAGTTCGTTTTGTATGTACAATGCCTTATGATAAAATCGCGACGATAACAATAATGAGGGTATAACAGGCACGTAACAGGACATCTGGACACCATAATTCCCCGGATACTGGCCAGCATTACAGTTTAACGAATACATTAATAACATAGAGGCCGAATTAGAAAGGACCGGAAGTAATGGCACCGTTCCCTGGAGTCTGTATTAGTTGCATTCCACCTTACGCAGTATACGGACCTAAAGGCACAGACTATGCTGACGTGCATTATAATCAGCTAGTGATACCTACTTAGTTATTTAATCTGTCCTATACCATTTTTCCATTTCGAGTAAGTACTACATAGTCGTAGATACTATAAATGTTATTAGTTTTTTTTGGTACTGCGTATTGCATTAATCCGCTTGGGCAGTGAATTGAATGTTTGTCGGTTACATTAACAGCTGTTAAAACTATTAATTTAGTAACAAGGAATTGTATAGACGGCGCGACGGTGAGAAAAATAATAATAAAATGAAATATCGTAAGACCGTTCGAAATACTCAGTTTAAAGTACCCCGACAATTTACTATTTATCCTCAATATATTTT
Source organism: Clepsis dumicolana (assembly GCA_963691665.1). Classification (NCBI taxonomy): domain Eukaryota; kingdom Metazoa; phylum Arthropoda; class Insecta; order Lepidoptera; family Tortricidae; genus Clepsis; species Clepsis dumicolana. The sequence goes on along the minus strand of OY829516.1, from coordinate 3,654,860 downwards.
GTAATGGGGTAACTTACCATAGAAGATGACTGCAGCAGCAGCTGTGAACATGACCACTCCTAGAACGGAGAAGCCAATGGAGGTCCTCCATCCGACCGTCTCGCCAAACAGCCGCGCGATGATCAAAATGCCAGTGATGATAATGAAACCTGTTGATCATCAAATGACGATAATTTATATTTTTAAGCACGTCGTACTGGGAAGTTCGAAAATCGTTTATCACGTAGAATTCATGACATGACCATTTACTTAATTTGAATAAAGTAAAACCGTGTAGCGTAACCCATTTTTGTGAAAAAATTACCACATCTGTGGTTAAAATACCATAGACAACACTTTAACATTTTCGCGCGTTAAAGTATCAAATTTAAAATTCGAATCGAATGTACACAAACTGTAAAAAATTGCGCGGGAACTGCTAAGTGTTTTTGACACGCTACTTACATTGATTTATACTTAAAAGTACTTGAAATAAGTTGTCTTTTCACATGTTAGCAGGCTATAAATTACTGTAGCATATGTTTTTAGGTAGGTATATTACGTCAGTTCAACACTTCAATGTTGATTATTGCGACTTTCACACAAAGTTCAATGGAACCTATTTTCCAGTTGACAGTGAAACTGATTGCTAATCGAAATTGTGTAAAAAGGCAATGACACCGATGTTACGTTTTTTGCAGCGTTTACTGATTATGATTACGTTGGAAAATATTACCCATAATATTGGATTTTAACTACTTAGCTTTTTACTTCTAGGTAAAAGCTTTAATTCGTAATTATTGTGATGACGGACTAATATTACAATAGGGTATAAGGATAGGGTTAGTCCAGGTGTAAGTAGGTATTAGCTTGTGTTAGTTAAACTAAAGACGTGACTTTTGACACTAATATGTACAACTTATAACTTCGAATTAAGTATCATTGTCTAGACATAATGAAAACGGGATATTGACCGCGGTTACCTTATAGGTTTGATGAGCTCCCGATATTTCGATGCAGTTGCATGCATCATGATCACGGGCAAACAGCTCATCAAACATATAAGGTAATCATTATGTCTAATGCAATTAACCGCGAATCATTTAAAACTGTTATCATTGTCTAGGTAGATAGTCTCTATTCCTCTTAAAACCTTAGATTCGGTACTTATCCCTGTGGCCCCAAACCAATCAAATGCATGATTAACCAAGAGTTTAGTTTTAAAATGGTGTGACTTGAGTTTTTTTTTATCCTCGTCACAATTCAAGACACTTGAACAAAGTAGAAAAGGAGTAAAAAGTGTAGGAACAAAAACATGAATGGATTGAATAAAATTCATATTTTAATCAAAATGTTCATTCAAAGACGGCATAGGATCTACGTGAATGTATATTACCTATTGTTATTGCCAATTTCCATAGTCACTCATCAATTTAACCAAAATTGAAATTCGTTCATTTCAATTAAGTACTTACCTACTTACATTGCCTTTTTAAAATCTACTTCGAACTGCAGAAAATAAAGTTCCTGAATTATGGAAGTAGTATCAAATTTTACGCTTTTCCCTGGCCTAGGTGGGATCTTTGAATGTCTGAATTCATGGCAGGCGATAAAAAAGATTTTTTTTTTTTTGTAGTGTGCCAGTCTTAAGCATGTCAGGTTGACGTAGAATTTATTTTCCTTGAAATATTCGCAACATCTTTGCTTTAGTCTTTCTGTAGTGTCTGCGGCCGTGTCAGATGGACCATGGAAATTGCTATGGACGTTTAACAATTAGCCACAAATTGAATGATTACAACAAATACCATTGTGGCAATCAGGTCACGGTTTTACTCGGTTTGCGTTAACTAGAATTGTTTTGCGATTTTTCGGACCGTTTACGGTTTGCAGCCAAAAACAGACCTCTGAGAGATTCAGTGGTCGGTCTATGTCAAGTATCAAATGAAAGTGTACCTATGATATTACCTAGTTGAAAGATGATTGATTTAGAAAGTTCCTCACACGCGCATCGTGTAAGGTAACTTTCTCAGGGACGCAGGGATAACAGCTATATCGGAAGCGAAACACACTAAAGTTTCTGATCAGATATGAAAGAGGATTCCATTTGATTACATACATAAATACATACATATATCACGCCTCTTTCCCACGGGGGTAGGCAGAAACTGTGGCTTGCCACTTGTTACGATCCTTGCACACCTTTTTAGCTTCATCCACATTCATATATCTCTTCATACACGCTCGCCGGTTCCGAGTACTACGCACCTGATCTTTACGGAGAATATCACCATTTGATTAGGATAGAGAAAATCTTATAATACATAATAATATCATTATTATTTATGCTTGTATGTACTGGGGCATGCGTGTGGCAAATATGTACGTACACAGCCTATCACTATAGCCGGTACTGTGTGATATAATAGTAGTCACACTATGTTAGAACGCATTATGGCTGCGTCGTGCTTCAGTGACCATATCGTGCGACCCTGCAACCTTGGCTATTTTATTGTTAGGGAGCATTTTGTGAATCATACCGTAGACAGCTGCGATGTTACGCTTGGTAGACGTACGCAAAGCACAACACCAAAATAGTAACCCTCATACAAAACAGATACAAAAATGAGCTTTCGCCGTCTGCTAAAGTTAAAGTGAGAAAAGCTTTCCCTTGTCAAAATGTTTATGACATTATCATAAGATTGATTTTCGCCGGGCCCGTGGGAAAGGTTTTTCTACTATGTCTGTTACATAGTAACTCTGATAAAGGTATCCGTCGTCGACGCACGTTCAGAGGTGGTGGTTTCTAGTAATTATGTAATAGGCTTAGTAATTATGACAGTAACAACATGGTCAGACTGCCATTTTGAAGGCTGGTCAACCTATCATGACGATGTCTACACGAGTTGTTGAATCATTATCTTTGCTGCAACTCAACGAAAGTGGCCTCTGTTGGAAAGTCAGAGGTACAATGTAGTGAACCTAACCTAACATTACTGCGGTCAACTGGAGCACACTAATTGTATTTAACACACATATCATAAGTCCTCTATTATGCGTTCAGAAACCGTAGGAAATGACCAGTTTTACTATGAAAATTTTAGAGACGTAATGTCATTACGACATCGAATCCGATAACGTTATGATTTTCAAATTTTAAACATTTTCAAAAACCAATACAATTTAAATAGGCCTCAGCCTCCTTAAATAGGGACGTCAGCTTAGCATTTTAGTCATTAATAAAAAAAAAGTGGTCAAATTCGTGACAGGTTTGTTACGCCTACGTCTTTTAAACCCATCTTAGAGTACCTACTTATAATATGTGTAGATAAAGTAACGTATGCAACTCTACATGCATTTAAACTATACTATTGTAACATAACCACGCGCATTTCTCGTCTACACGACCGTATCCGAACTATGATCCAACTGCACTTGCATTCGATAATTAGCAGTTGCCTTGCAGTGGGAACGCAGACTTTCTTTCTTGCTTGTCAACTCACTTGAGTAGGCAGAGAAGATGACAGCAATGTGTGATAACCGCGACTGGACCACGTAGGGCGATGTCAGTGCTCCGGTGACCAATCCGATGGCGATCACGGTTATAACCTGAAAATAGAAACTGGAGTAACTTTTCATACAAAAACTATAAAACAACGTAATTCGACAAAGTCGTTCTACAACATTAGATTATTTTTTTAATAAGCATTATGTCTAAATGAATCACCATGGAATGGTCTAATAAAAAAATAGGCTGAATGGTATTTATAATATAAGCCATTGCCTGTCCCAATACTTGGCGAATAAAAACACAACAACGACCATAAACGACGAACCTATCTGTCAGTTTTCCCGTCTCTCCAAGTAGGTACGTCCTGCGCACGTCTACCAACCGCATACAGCAAATTTGCACAGATTAGTGAAAGCGCACGTAAAACCTCTGTTTTCTCCTTCAGTATTCGTAAACACCGCAAACGCATTTCCAATGCTAGGTGCGTTTTCATAAACGATTATTAAATTACGGTTTTCACTTTCGCCTTTTGTGAATCGTTTTGGTTGGGGACTTGGGGACACTTTAAAGATAATATTTTTATGGACAGATTAATGAAATAATACTTTGTCAAGCAGAAGCGAGTCATGAAAGTAATATTGTTTTATTTTTTTGTAGTGCTAAGTTATACTTAGTTTATTTTTCTCTACATTTGAGCAGTGACTTCAAATCTCGCCTTGCGTAATTTTTATTAATGTGCTAATTAGTTGATTGCTGCCGTTACTCTTTACTTTTGAAACGAGTATTTCACTTACTTTAGGTACTTGTTTGTTGCTCTTAATTGTAATTAATTTGGTTACTCCACTAATTTTTACGGAACTTGCGTAATATTTATAAACGCGTCTTTCTCTTCCGTTAAGTCCAGTAATTAAGAGCATTGTTCATACATAAACAGTACTATTACGAGATCGTGTTTAGCGATGCCATAACGAACAATAAGTTCACACAGAACCGCTAATTGCGTACAGGGATATCTGTTCTCAAGGTGAATCAAGGCCTAGCATTTACTGATAATGATACATTTGCTGCTGACACGTGTTTGCTTCCCAGAGCTTTAGTACTTCGAACTGTAAACCTATAATATTGATTAGTTGCATTTTCTTTAAGTCTTGGCAGTGTATTTAGAATCTTCGAGACGATCCTTCTGACACTTTGTGATGATAATTTCTGCTGCTTGTACGTGTTTTGAAGACGATTTTTCTCGGTTCACCCTGTGTATCGTTTCGTATCTGCTTTGGTTGATCTCGAAAGCTCTCATGTTTTTGATTGTATAGGTAGTTCGTTCATCTTCGGGTTTAGAGGACAGATCCGTAGTATAAAACAGCTTTGCTATAAAATAAAATCGTGATCAATATTAAACTAGGTCTTGCAGTCGTGTATTTTAATTACTCGGCATACTCGTTTTCCGTTAATGAGACCGTAAATATTTTTATGGTTATGCAAATGCATATGTATTCACTGACAGGGATTGAAGTTTTGTTTTTGCAGTTAATTTTTATGAAGGTATGAGTCAGGTTCCGTGGCGCGCCCTAGAAATGTCCACGTTTAACGTAGTAATAGGTAGTAACTCATAACTTCTTCCTTTCAACCCGAATTGTCCATTGCTGAATTAATTCCTCTCTATATACATTACATAATACTACAGCAATCGTTACCAAGTCAAGCAATTTTCCAAGAGACCCAAACTCTTCAACTTCTCGGCCTCTGGACACTCTGCACACTTCTCCACATTCACGACCCAAAGCCGTTATTTTTTCCGAGCTGTTTGCCCAGACCATTGTCACTTGAAAATTTAAAATCCGTACCTCTGTCCCAATACACCTTGGAGTTTGATGAAGTAATGTGTGCTGATGATGTCAAAGAGCTGTACTCACCAGTTCAGCCACCCTCAGCCCCACGCACCAGTACTGCTTGAGCGCAGCGGCGGCGCGGCTGTCGCGGTCGCCCCCCGCGCCCTCCTCCCCCTTCTTCGTCTGCGCCTCGGACTCCCGGTCGCCCGCCGACATGGCCCAGATGACACGCGCGCCTACGCCGAAGTCGGAAACCTGTGGCATGAAAGAGGGATCACAGACTTGCGAATTGCAACCCTTTATCACACATAGTTCGCTAGTGTTTATCGCCGATGTATTCCTTTCGCACGTACTAAGGTTGGTACATACTTGTGAAAGAAATGATTGCTTTATTCAGCTTAATTGAGTGCCGGGCTTGGTGAAGTGCACGGGGACGCATGTTGATCACCGCTTACTGTTACCTTGTACCTTAATAGGTCTTACTTGCCCAAACTTATATCAACATTGTATTCAGTATTTGTAGATATGACATCGTCAAGGATCGTAGAATGCGAACAAAATCGATTGAAATGACCGTATGACAACTACTTTACCCCCTAGCACTTCAATGGATTTTGCTCGCATTTTACGATCCCTGGAGATCGTATTATGAAATCAGAAAAATCAGAAGAATTGTCTTTACCATTTTATTCATTTGTATTATTTGCCTGACTTTTTGGTTGTGACTTCGCCAGGTACCTGTTGGAGGCGCCAGGGTAAATATATTGCGTGTACGCTATGTGTGCATACCGGTTGCTATATACGCATTTAAGTTCCGTTTTAACTATGTAAATATTGGACAACGACGTATTCCCTTCAACATTACTTAGCTGCATATTTTTTGGCTAATTTCGTGCTTTGGCGATTAAAATTTACCCTTGTAGGTTTGTGGACGACTTGACGACCACACGGTCATTGCCTATCTTTGTCAGTCATTGACCCTGATCCATGAGCCTTCTAGAATAGTTTGGGATATAATACTAGACCCTTATTGCATAAGTAGAATACCAAATCTTGCAAGAGTTTTTGAGAGTTCCATATATCGCGAGATTGCCCTGCCCGGAGTGCTAAGTGAAAAAGCCTATAGTATAGTAGAATACGTTAAGCATAATCAGTTAATCACTACGCACACCTACGTCGTTTACTACCGCGGTAAACCTCTGCTCTAGGTGAATAGTAATCGATGAGGCCGTACGGATATCTGTTGGTTGATCTGTGGACGTGCCGTGACTGGACAGGGGCTAATTACGGAATGTTCTAGTCTATGTACCTACGACCATGTGATGTGCTAACGCTGTGCCCTTTGTTTTATTAAGGTCACATAAACTATATCGAGATGGAAGGAAGGAGTGTATTGTAGGGATAGGTTGCATAATGATGCTGGTCTGGCAAGCTAGTCTGACCTATCTCGTTTGGAATAGATTAAAAAAAAAGCAACAGTTTGCTTTCGGAGGCAGATCAGTCGGGCGGGGCCCATGCGAGTGTTAAAAACATTGTATAAAGTACTAGTTTTAAGCCCCTGCTTTACTTGAGAAATATATCCCAGTCTCAATCTAAAAGTGCTTCTATTTCCGACTAGTTATACCTAAGTAGATATTTTGCACTGAGACATTAACTCAACGGGATGGAGACGTTTTCTTGTATCATAAATTACGCTAGAGGCTTTGAAGTAACGCTTTTCGCCGATTTACCAGAAGAAAACACGTGTACGAATCAGTTACTACAAAATAGTGCTTAAGTAGGTACTGCATGTAAAAAAAAAACTAAGTAATCATAGACACGCGTTACACACATAAGATGCACTCGAGTTGCGATCTCATTAATAACATTTCGCAATTGAAGTAATTCATAAAGCTTAGTCAGGAAACCTGATTCCTAATTAGGACATCTCTAGGAACTATAAGTGTGACATATGTATCCGTGTGTATGTATGTAATATGTATGTAATATGGTTCAGCCATTTTTGACATAATGGACTGTGTTGTTATTGTTTCGTTTCCTGCTTTTGCCTTGTCCATAATGACGATCTACTGCTTTGTTTCAACGATGCGTTAAGAGGCTATCGCGAGTTATAAATCCGCTAGGATCACTAGTGTCGTATGATGTATATCTGTCAATTTCCACCAATCATAGGCCAGTAGCTTGTCTCTCATTGGTGGAGAATCACAGATCGACTTCACCTAACCTTCGCTAAGGATCGCTATCCTAGCGAATTTTTGACTAGCGATAGCACTGATTCTTCGATGACATTATATTATTATAGATCCTGTCGTTGCTTTACAAAATGTTTATGCGTGGGTCACAATGATAGTGACGTTGTTTAAGTAAGGAATAAACATTTCGTGAATCACATACTCTCGATAACATTCGGTTCGTCACCAAATCTCATCAAAGTTAATTAACACACCTGTTCCGATACTAGACACAATGAACTTTGGTGGGTAATTGATGTTGCAGGACAACCTTGACAAGAGGTCCAAAATATGTTTTTTTTTTCATTTGCCCACAACCACACCTGATGTGGTAAGTGATGGATGATGTTATTCAAGACGGAGCATGCTTGCCTATTAAATACCCAAATTCAACTTCGGCTTAGTAATACTTTCGATATATAATTATTTCGGGAAATAAAAGACGTCTAAAACTTTATAGAGTATTAGCTTAAACTACCCTTTTTAATTTTAATTTACGCCAGGTACCTTGTTATTTTTAACCGAGTACGGTAAAAAGAGACGTTATGTGCTCATTATTACTATAACACATTATTAAAATTAGAGCTAAGTCGTAACAAAGGCATAAAAGTACATGAAAACATACATTTTCCGCACAGATTAACTATTATTCACTTGTGGTCGCGGGTGAGCAAAGTAATTGTTTTTAGTACATAAATATGGACCTCCGCAAAGTAACGCCTGATTCAATAAATTACTTTCAGTTGACCTAGAAACTTGAAATTTGGTATGAAGGTAGCTCTTATAGCACAACCACTCAGAAAATTCTCAAAATCTTAAATTTTTATGTCTGTAGATTTCACAGACCAATATAAGTTGACCCCGCACTGCGTACATTTTGCTTAGGAGCAGGGCTCTGCTAACACTGGTCTTATAAAACACTGGGGAAAAGCATTAAAATCTTTCTACGGAACCCTCGTGCGCGAGTCCAACTCGCACTGACTTTGAATTAACCTTAGAGTTATAAAAACAAGGCGGATGGTATTTTGACCTTTAATTAACCTTGGAGTTATAAAAACAGGGCATGTGGTATTTTGACTTTGAATTAACCTTAGAGTTATAAAAACAGGGCGGATGGTATTTTGACTTTGAAGTAACCTTAGAGTTATAAAAACAGGGCGGATGGTATTTTGACTTTGAAGTAACCTTAGAGTTATAAAAACAGGGCGGATGGTATTTTGACTTTGAAGTAACCTTAGAGTTATAAAAACAGGGCGGAGGGTATTTTGACTTTGAATTAACCTTAGAGTTACAAAAACAGGGCGGATGGTATTTTGACTTTGAAGTAACCTTAGAGTTATAAAAACAGGGCGGATGGTATTTTGACTTTGAAGTAACCTTAGAGTTATAAAAACAGGGCGGAGGGTATTTTGACTTTGAATTAACCTTAGAGTTATAAAAACAGGGCGGATGGTATTTATAAATGCCACATTTACATGGATGGTATTTAATCCGCCCTGTTTTTATAACTCTAAGGTTAATTCAAAGTCAGTGCGAAGGTCCGTAAAAAATGGTTCAGTTTTTGCGTTTGCTTTATTTAGTACCTTCAAACAAGAGTACCTCTACCTACTTACATTAAAACTGGTTAAGTTTACAGAAGCCTAATCGGTCATTTTGTAAGAAAACACCTATATTCGATTTCTTTCTCCTGTTGTAAATTCTTGTGAGAATCGACCCTCAAAACATACTTCGACTTTAGGGACATGTTTTCAGACTTTAAACTTAATACGAATTTTCATTTTGCGACTCAAAAAAAAATGCTGTGCATGCGACCGAAGCTATCACAACACTCGCAGTCCGTTTCTTATGTAATTTGTGATTAATTTTTAATTCGACTACTTTAATTGTATTTCATCAGACAATGCTTAAGTATTATGACACAAAGTTAAGTTTGTTTAAAATCGTCGCTCCTGTACCGTGTTTTATAAAGCTACAAGTTATAATTTACAAGCGGAAGTCTCATTCTATCACCTTTTGTTAGAAAGAGACTTCCGCTTGTAAATTATAACTTGTAGCTTTATAAAACACGACCCTGGTCTCACTCAGGTGCATCTGAAAATTACGAATCCGTGGTGTCCAAAGCGCGAGTTGCATAGGTACATGTTATTATTATAACCACAGCTTTGTTTCTAAAACCAGCAAGATTCTCCGATAAAAAACTGATATCTTTACATTTAAAGTGCATAGATAGCTATCTAACATTGATTTTCATACGGTACCATTTAACAATGTTCGCTCAACATACCGCGACATGCTACCAACATGCCAATCGGTCGGCCGGAACACACGCACACAGACTTTCCAATCCTGGTATTGGATATGTTTTTGCCGCGAAAGTACATGATTTGATTAATTTATGTGTGTGTTAATTGTTCGTTACGTTCAAGTTTGGGGTGCTGTCATCGTCATTACGGAGGCCTTTCTCCGTCCACTTTTGGATGGCGTCTTCACTGTTACGCCACGCATTAGTGTTACAATTAAGTTAAACATACATCAAAGTGGTCTGGGGTACTGGGCAGTAGTAGAACATTATAATAAACTAAACAAAAACTTGACTTAATGGTTAGTGAAAATCAAAGAGTTGAAACACTTTAGCAGCACTTAAATGTCAGTAAAATTTTATAGCAAAATTTTATATTTAAAAATGTTACAATAAGACCTTATACAGTCATGTATATTTTATTACTTTCATTTTTAATGTCTGTTTAGTGCGAAAGTTTTACATGAAAGTCCTATAACGTCATTAGATCAACATTATTATTTAGATGATATTCGGTGCTTGTAGAGCCCCATTAATTCTATAAGGAGATGTTTGGATTATGTATAGGTACACTTCTGCCGTATCACGCTGGCACAGCCGACCGTGGTCACGAGGAGACTATGACACTGCCGTTAATAAGCCTGGAAACTGCAAAGGTTGTTTGTAATGCCCCTATCGACCCTTTTTATTTTTCATAAAAATGTACATAGTTTAGCTACCTACCGTACTAAACAAAGTCTTCAGCATTGCAGTTAGCACAAACCTGAATAGACGACGTTTGACAAAACATCAAAACCATTATTGTTTTCCGTGTCCTCAAAACTGCTTGAACTAAGTTAAATAGCGGGCCCTTAATGTGGACGTGACATGCGTTGAAATGGTTTTACTGTTATATTCACACAGTACTTTGCTTTGCTACCTGCGCTTGTGTTCGAGAGCATTGTCATTAAACAGCCACAGCTTTATACATAGTTTACATACTTATTATCTATGTATGATTATCTGCATGACTGTTTTTACTGATGTTATACTGTATTTATTATGTTCTTAAACATTTTCCATCAGTAATGAAACAGGGAGCTTTAACGGTATTTTTATTTAGCAATTAAAAATTGTTTTTGTATTTTATTTTACAAATTTAACTAAATATAAGTACGTCCATTGTAAGGTTATAGTTTAAAACGAAAAGGTTAAGTACTTATATAAAAAATAATGCACATAGTCACTGACAGAGGAAAAAAATTAAAAAATATTAAGTCAATAAAACAATTCTTACCAATTAAAATACCTCCGCTTAACTCAAAATCACCAGTCACTCAAACCGTCTCAAAACACTTGCACTCGAAGTTCGAAAATTTAAATTTGTAAAACGCGCGTAGCTTCGCGTTGCGTTCACAACGGCGGATACGAGTGCGTTTGGCGTCCGTTCGAGAGCGACTATCGCTTCACCCACAAACACTGCGCCTCTATGCTTCATTAGAACTAAAGGAAAGACCCCTGGATGTCCAACGATTCCCCCTTAGTCAAACCAAGTTGTATAAACAGGAGAAGGGTACGCGGGTCTTGTTTTATTGGCCATGAGACCGTAGTACGGTAGTAGAGTAAACTTTCATTCATTTTACTAAAAGTAAAGTTTCGCTCTCTGATTGATTTATACAGAGCTTGCAATCATCTTGATCGCCTATCATCGCGTATTAGAGTTGTCCCAGATGTTTGTTGAGAAATATTTAATTGTATCCTAATGGAACTTGATGGTTTGTTTCGGTTTTATAGTGGACTGTTTTGTTTCATTTATCTAGAGCGTTTCTTCTAGTGTATTCTGTGCGTCAGTGCCTATGGTACCCATGTGTATGTTACGAAATAATGATTTATAGACTCGGCTTTAAAAAAATACGTTAAGACTATTAGCCCGTATTTTTGCGACTGAATTAGCTGCCATATTACGTAGTTATTAAACAAACAAGTTAGGTAGTGTATGGTATGGACCGACTTTTTTTTCATTGGATACGACTCTGATGCTACAAACTCTACCTAGCCGTCGTTAACGATCTTCCATGCATTGTTTTAAATGTAACTTAATTGACTTCTCTGTTTTTTGACCACTACATGTACCATGGTTTCGTATAAATAACTTTATGGTTTATGTTTTTTTTTTAATAAAAAAATAAGGCTGCCATTAACTTGATGCCATTATGCCACATGTATGTGTCCAGTCCACAGGTAGTTACAGTCAGCGTGAAAGCTGAGGGCAATGACAATCGTCTTAAATTTGTAATAAGTGACTTTCTACGTAGTTAAAGTGCCACCTCATTTCTCGTCGACTGCCGTAAATCGTCTCAGCAATTAAATAATAAATCAAAATTACGGCTCTACTGCACTAAAACACTGATACCTACTAGCTTTCTACTAGTTTCCTTTATTTGACGATAATTCGGTTTCTTTCAGCTAGTTTGCTTGACCCTTATGTTGTATTCCCTTTTTTACCCCTGCCACAAACAGAGGGGTGAGATATGTTGGACTTGTTTATATGTATGTTAGTTTGACGGTTTGTGGCACTGTAGCTTCTGGAGGAAGGAATCGGCTTAACCGTTTTTGAGATACCGAACTATGAAATGAAAATATCGGATTTGAACTTTTTTAAGTTGCTTAGGTTAAAAAACAGTTTTACCCACTTGATTCATTTTTCTGCATTATTTTTCACTACACAAGTAATTTAGTACTAATTTGACTTAAAAAGCAATAATAATAAGCAATAATTTGTTTAACTTTGACTTTTAAAAACACGTTGTTCAAGTAAACGTGGTGACAAAATGTCTAAATTATGTACTCTGTAATCGTCATTTTTAAGTAAATACGTCATAATTTCTTTATACGTTTTATGAATGGATTTATTCGTTCTTATAATATTTTTACGCTTTATTCTATTCTGCGACCAGCCGTGCGTAAAAACATAATACAGTTTTATTTTTTGTGCGTAAATTGTAACAATTCTAAGAGCCTTCACGAAGGTTTTTTTATTTTTATTAAGGTCTCTATGTACATAAACATAGTCATTATTTTGTAGTTTATGTAAATAAACTATTTTCCGGGTTTACATTGTTATAGATTGTTTATAAAGAATGTACATAATATTGTTTCTGGCCGAGGTTAAACATACCTACCCTTTACAATAATTGAACAAAAATAAAATTCGCTGAGCTGCTTTTCGTTGCTTCTATTAGATTTTTATTTTATTTTTTAAAGTGCCGTTTTTGTCTACATTCTATTATGAAAGAGCACAATTACTAGGTAATAGTACCTAAACAAAATCAATAAACATTAATTATTATATTTTATTTTTAAACTTTTTCTCAAAGTTAAGCGTACTTACACTATTCTCAATAAAAAATACTTTTAACCGAGCATCTCAAGTGCTCGTAGTTTTAGAAAAAAAAAACAAGTTTATTTTTAAAATGGCGCGACTATGAAGAATCATTGCATCCATCTAGCTAGCCAGTCAGATCGCTCATTATGGAGTTATTTGAAAATTGAAAAGCCACTTTCTAGCGTTTTCCGGTCTACAAGCGGCATAACTGCATATGCGCGCGCACGTTCTTACACCATTTATGAAGATTTAGTCAATTTAGACCTTATTTTTTAAACCGTAAACTTTATAATAAAAAGTTACGTCGAGTTGGAGGTAAGACTTTTTTGTTAATAGTTCTGTAACGCTCGTATTGTATTGATAATGGACACAAACAACAGTAAATTTTAACTATATTAAGATTAGTCAAATTTTTAGTCAAACAAACCCTTTCAATAAAACACTAGGTACTATAAAAAAAAAACAAATACCTATGTTATTTTGTGAGATCATTCAATTGACCATCAAAACAAGGCATTCTGTTCTTTTCGCAGTACAAAGAACATTCATGAAGCTTCAGTGTTTTTAATAAACGCAAATTTTCTCGCACATATCAACTTTGCTCCTGAAATATGCGTCAAGTTGTGACTAATTAATAAATAAATCATTATTTACCTTATTAAATACTTTGTTAAATGAATATTAATTAATACCTGCTATTAGAAGCAATTCCCGAGTGCTTTAAATTTGTTATTTGTTTTGTAATTGAAAATTAAACATAATTTATCCTCGAGGCTAGCTGAGTAATAAATTGTCACCAAAAAACTAGATTTTCATGAAACAAATCCTTCGTCGCCTCAAAATCGTTGACCAAAACATTTTTAATTTATTAAAATTTACGTACACGTTCGACTTTTGCGTATGTATTTAGATTTATTTCCCTCTTGCAAATCGCTCAGCCTTTAGGCACGGCGTTGCATAAAAATTGAAATATTAGGCTGTATGTGGGATGTTTTATAGCTCGTAGGTGTTAAGCGAACAATACCTCTTTGTAACACGACTAAACGTCAGTTCAACACTGCCCATTGTTTGCTGCTGTTCAACCGCAAACTTACCTGACCCTTTCGTGGAGGCGCTGTCGTAAACAAAAAGACATAAAGTTTGCATGAATTGCCTCTAGTTCCAAATTTGGCCACCTGTCTAAGTAAGGTTGTTGTAGTATATCTACGTGTAAGAAAAACCACGGAAGTATGACATGCAACCAGGCAAAATGTTACCTTAAGTCAATTTTAATAAGAAGTTTCAAGTTAGAAGTTTTAGAATGGTTTTCTATGATCACGCTTGTCTATCCGCGTTGACATTTCACGGCTGCGTTTTGTTTTTCTTTTCGTTCCTTTTTCAAATTGACAAACTCGTGACCCTCGTCCTGGCCTCGTCTTTAAAATCACATCAGGATTATGCAGACTGAATCATTCAAGCATTAAGAAATATGTCTAATAGATCATGTTCATATATATCATATTACAGTAGTTTGTTAGTAGTTAAGGTGGTCTGACAAGGAGGATTGGCAGATTTGTATGGATACAAGCCTAAGAACTAATTACAATAAGCAATATATAGGTAAGTATATCACCGGGAGGGTTCTTTTTATATTCTACAACTTTTTGTAATGCCAGGAATTCTCAAATCGCTCTGAAAAAAAGTTAGGCAAGATAAATCGAGTCTTTCATCAATAAGTTTTTTTTATTGCATTTTAATTAACTAAGTATTATTTTGTCAACACACACAATCTGCGACGACTGCGACACAGGAACTTATACTACTGAAGTACTGACGACAACCGTCACATCTAAATTTACACTAGCTTTATGTGGCGATAACTTTTTTAGACAAGATTTGGGACTATGATTTACTACCTGCCATAGTAAAAGTTTTAGAACTTAATACCTATAAATTATCCAGTGACATACAATCGCTAGTTGTTGTTGGTGGCATAGGCTGATTAGTCCATCGGCCTTTTGCGAAAAGTCATTAAATTCATAAAATTTTTCAGAAAAATACTCGAAGGAATTTTCCCTTTCCCTTTCGCTTTCCTCTGTTTATGTAACCTATACTATATCTATGGCTATAAGGAATTGATCGGTCGTCTCCCGCCCCGACGCCGCCATGCTGTCGCCGTTTTGGCGCCAAAGTTCCTGCGACCCGGGGTGCGTTTACAAAGGTTGCTACCCGCGACCTATTTGTCTATGACACACTATCCCACTTTTGATAAACACGCAATGCGATGTTGACTGGAGATGGTGATAAGAAGCAGTTTTATGGTAATGATAGGGTTGTTTCTTATCTTAGTACCTATTCTCTTTGAGTTGTTACTAAAATTGCATACTTACATTAAATTAAATACCTGCTTACTAATAAGTTCAGCATAATTTTACTTAATTATCATTTCCAGCAATAACAGGCAGTATATGCATTATGAAATACGATAGGGTAGTTTTACAAGCATTTGCCTGCAGCTTTGCTCGCAGGGTTTTTGTGTTTTTTTTTAATTTAAATTTAAAAGTAACGTATGCTGGTTTTCGAATATCCAACTTTCTTCATGCTGTTAATATCTTTGACTGTGTTTTCTTGTAACGTGAAGCTGAGAAAGATGACAATTGTCAGCATATTTGAATGCAGAACAATCTTTCATCTGCCAGTGATAAAATTGTCTAAAACAAAGAGAAACCCTTTCTTTCCACGCTTGATCGTTAGGTAACTGAAATATTTGCAAGAAAAACAGTTCTCAAGAGAGAGAGCTAAACAATGCCGCGCAGCATGTCGTCGCATTCCTTCACAATTCGCGTGACCGCTACCAAATAGTAAATCAGTTCTGCATTATCTATGGTTAGCTTTTAGTGAACCTGTATTTGACCAACGGGCAGACGTTCTATGCTTATCATTTATTATGCTTGATTTTATAGTAGCAGGTACAGTAGAAACATTTGATTTCTGACAGCGTTGCAGCCACCGTACGAGTGAGAATCGCGAAAGTTTAATGTACCTAAGTACATAATAAACCGTTAGTAAAAGTTTTTGTCTGTGGTTTTTTTTCACCTGGTGCACTGGCGTTTGCTTTGAAGGCATCAAGGTTATGTTGGCCCGGAAATACGGACGCAGGAAAAGCATTACAATTTACCTTCGGTTGCGTTAACTAGAATTGCGTTTGAAATTAGGTAGTGTACCTATCATGTGGTAGTGTAGTGGTACCATCTACTCTTTCATGCGAAAAATCAAAGTGGTTTAACTTCATCGGCATCATCATTATCCTATCTACGTCCGACTGCTGGGCTCAGGCCTTCTCTGAGTTTGGGAATATCACACATACCATTCAATTGCTTCGCAGGAGTGTGCAGGTTCCCTCATTATGGTATAAGTTACAAACATAACGTAGTTGATGTTGTTCAATTGATTTTACTCCGACTCTTACAGTCTCCCGCTTCTGGTGCTTGGCGTGTTTGTTTTCTGTTTTATATTATAGGTATTGTACTTGACTAACTTCTGAATAATTATTACGACTATGTCTTTGAGAGCTGTTAGTTCTTGCTGCCTTGCTTGGTGTGGAGACCGCGGACCACAAAAAGAAGTGTGGGCAGACCCCAGATGAGATGGTCGGATGACTTAAAGAGTTACGCCGGACCGTACTGACTCAGGTAGTCGGAGAATAGGTCGGAGTGGAGGAGATTAGGAGAGGGTTACATCCAGCAGTGGATAGAAAAAGCCTGAAAAAGAAGAGAAGAAGAGAGAAGAGTCCTTGCTTGTTTTTCTTGTGTTTGTGATGTTATTATCATGTATTGTCCCGTAGTTATTTAACTAATTTGTAATTGTCCTCGTTACTTCGATTACCTACTAACTACCCCTTCTAACATTCCTTCATCCTTATATTTAACTACGCTTACCTACCCTCTGTTTTTGTGCTTCCCGTTTGAGGCAAGGTTGTTTGCGCGTTGTTGGCGACGTGTCACTGAGTAGTCGCTCTCAGTCAGTCGCATGTTATCGACTACACTCGTTAAAATATTCCCTTTGCTTTATAACTACGCTTACCCTTTTCATTTGAGTTTCCCGTGTTTGCGACGTGTCACTGGCCATTTGTTCCGTGGTCGTTTCTGATTCGTAGTCGCTCTCAGTCAGTTCCATGTTGTCGACTACACTCGTTAAAACATTCCCTTTATTTTATAACTACGCTTACCCTTTTCATTTGAGTTTCCCGTGTTTGCGACGTGTCACTGGCCATTTGTTCCGTGGTCGTTTCTGATTCGTAGTCGCTCTCAGTCAGTTCCATGTTATCGACTACGTCCCTCAGGAACTTGGCCGTGTCTACGCATTCTGTCCTTTTGGGGTTGCCTCCTTTCCCCTCGTGGTCCTGTGACCAAAATTATACGTTTTAGTTATTTTATTCCGTGCCTTTTTTCTTTTATTTCGTGGTTTTATTTTATCAGCCACCATTTGGTTTCAGGATTTTGTCTATGATCGGTGTTATTAAGTTTTGTGCATTGCGTTGATTTTCGGATGGGTGCTTATTCTCTGTATAATTAAAATGTCCAGAATATGCTGATCTAACATGGTATAATGTTTTTATCGTCATCACTGGTGCATACATACGTTTCATTATTTTTGAAGCATTACATTGTAATGTTGATAGCGGCCTCTTTGTACTAGTTAGGCCCCATCAGTGACTCCAATTTTATTCTGATCGGCATTTGAACATGGTTACGGCCCGTAATCTGTTCCCAATAGAGCATTATTTTGCTATCACTCAATTAATTTCGAATAGTGATATTTATAGCTTCTTTGTGGTGCAAACTTCAACACCTTTCCACCTATTGACACCTGATCTCTTCACTAATCAGTGAAACTAACGACGTACTTCCAATCACCTACATTTGACGCTAATCGTACTTAACCCTCTGCTACAGTACCATCATTTCAAGCAGTGGGTAGTATTTAGGATAACGTCTGTCACCGAAACGAGTGACTTCAACTTTACATTTCAGTCCAAGAACTATCATGACGTTAGCGATAGCAACAGTTTCACTTTCACATGTTATTTGCTAACTTCCAACATTCTTCTGCATCTATTACGTATAGAGCACGCTGCGTATAAAATCCCATTTATTGTTATAATTAAGGTTGCTACATACAAATTGCATTCAAGGAAACAGAAACATGAAGTCTTCCGAAGGATAGATAGATTTTTTTCACTGTTTAGCTATTTATTTCACATTTAAGAATTTTTATTGTATTCGACGACAGCCACGATTGGGTTCACCCCTTCATGCGCGCTTTCATGGCTGTAATAGCCACTTGACTACTTACTGTTAGCACTAGTGTACTGTGGCATGTGCACACGTAGCTTAGCGTTCCGTTACTCGTGAGCGGACTAATAGAGCTGTTGGCCCATTTTGAACTGTCGGTGTTATAGCTAATGGCAGTAACGATTTGTTTACTGTCTAAATGACAACAATGGCTACCGTAAAAGTAGGTTCCTATTTTTAAATTTTGGTCGATATAAAGTGATCTTAGATTCGCTTTTAATTGATAGAAAGAAATGTACGAAATCGTTGTGATGAAAATTCTCTGCCATCAATATTTATTTCGCAAAATACTACTCGCTTTTCCTGTGGCGTTCTTTTTGCTTTGATATAATAATTAAATATTCGCAACTCGATTGAAAGCTATTTGTTACTCAATCTAGCTTTAAAAAATATAACGACAAATAAGCTTAAGCCTGGATAAAGCAATCAATCTAGTGTACGGCAGTTTGTAGTTTTCCACGCACAGTTTTCATTCGTTTCTTAGTAATTATCAAAAACTCCTTTGTTCCGATACATTTTGCTACTCATCAACATTAACAGTCATAGTATTGTAATAATGTTACACTCAGTAGGTCAGCACCACAGCACACAATGCTGTATAGTCGCAGTGCAGCGGCGCGGGTAATGTGCAGCACGCCTTACTAAATGATACTGGCTGCTTACAATCAGATACCTACGCTGCGATCTTTTAAAAACAACTGTTTCAAATTGAAGCAAAAACGTTCTTAACGTATAAAACTGTCATTTCCTAGAATTGGCCACTTAGAAGTGGCCGCTTTTTCATAGGTAGTAGAAGGTCCACTTATTAAACTGAAAATTCTACCCCAAGATATTTATTAATTTCTTGTTACAGGTGCTATCACGAATTAAGTATATCTTTGTTTACTTACAGCGAAGTCGATATCACATTGAATAGAAATTCAAGTCACATTTCAAAGTTTATTGACTACAAAGTTTATGTATGAAAAATTTAAGCAAGATTATATATGGAATCTATTCGAGTCGAATTAATCATACCTTTGTTGAATCTAAAGCAGCGAGAGAACGTTACATTAGGATTAATAACTGCAGATCCATGGCTAAATTGCTTTTTGTGTTTAATTTTTTAATTAACACGTCTTTTGTCTCACTGTACTGTTTTGGGGTAGGTATTTAGAATGTTTCTATTATAATTATTGTGAATTCTTTAGGTAGTTTGACGACCGGATAGCCTAGTGGTTAGAGACCCTGACTATGAAGCTTGAGGTCCCGGGTTCAAATCCCGGTCGGGGCAGATGTTTGTATGATGAATACGAATGTTTGTTCTCGGGTCTTGGATGTTTAATATGTATATAAGTTTGTATTTATCTATATATGTATGTTTATCCGTTGTCTAGTACCCATAGTACAGGCTTTGCCTAGTTTGGGACTAGGTCAATTGGTGTCAAATTGTCCCGTGATATTTGTTTATTTATTTATTTAGTAAATAATTAATAATATAATATGATTTCTATTTTTCTTTAAACTGTAGGAGCAGCGGAGATGGACATTGTTGACAAATTCCTGACCCTGAATCTGGTTGACTCATTTGTTTCATGTCTCTTTTATTTTTTATTCGTGCCTTTATTACTATGGATACAAAAGTACGTGGCACGCACGCTCGGTCAAATGCGTGTACTTACTAGAGAATGCATAGTATTGTATGTAAATTTTGATGAGTCAGGAAGTATGATGATGGGTGTCATTAGGTTCGGTCGAATATGAAGAGTGAAATTTATTTACTCTTGATTTTTCTTGCCTAGTCTGTATAACCTTCAAATCGAAATGTAAACATCACATTAAATCTTTTTCAGTAATTTGTTACCAATCCCAAAAAAAAAGTGTAAAGTTTCAAGACGAGAAGCACCCTTTCTATTTTTAATTCTTTAAAAAAAAATAGCTAGCTACATATTAAGCAGGTGTTGTAAACAATTTATAAACAGTCCCATATACTCCAAGTCAATAAAATAATGTTTGTGATATCTTCGATCGATGCGTACTTGCGTAGTAATTGGCCCACATGAAAATTCAGCAGAACGGATTTTTAATGTTGTCTTTTCAATAATTATTACTCACGGTATCTGTTAGGGGAGCAATTTTGGCGGCTTTTTCGACTTCCCAAAAAAATTCTCTGGACCCCGGCGATATAGTCACCAAGCCCCCAGCATACAAACACTCCACTTTCAATCGATTATGGATAATCGAACACTAGCACAAAAAGTCGGATATAAAAAAATCGATCTTTTCGAATAATCGGGTGCTTAGTCGCAGGCGGATAGGTCGACTGGCTTAGAGTGACTATGACAGGTCTGACTACGGGATGACACCTTTTGACCTCTTAATTGGCACTTGCATTGAACCTTAATTGTATTATCCATTCCTCTCTGTCTCTAATTACGGTGAGACGGGATCAGGCTTGATAATACTAGTTATTTAATAAGTTGGTCAATGATGCACCTTTGAATGTAGAACTTTGTAAATTACTACTAGTGATAGTAATACTACTCTAGTAGTTTCCTGTCTTGTGATAAACCTATTGTATTTTTGTCTCTTTGTCAAAAAGTGGCAACTTGCCAACGATCAATTGACCTTTAGTTGTGGAAGTGGCACAGAAAAGGGAGTCGCTTTCTCGCTTCATTTTATAATGTAGCTGAATTTTTAACATGATTTTTAATTAATTTATTTATTTTTAGATGCACTATGTCTTATAATGTGCATTTGTCTGTTTTAAAGCAAGTTGAAAGGTTTTTTTGTGTGAAATTAAAGTTGTGTTTTTGTTTGTTTTATCAAAAAGCACCTGTTTACTTTAATTACGTTTATTTCAAAAATATGTACTAAATAATAGTACTTACATTACAATACAAAATACAATGTACGTACATGAAAAACACTTACATACGAAAATGTAACTCATTTCATTTTAATTAAGAAATTACACATTTCTTAAAAGTAATCTGTTAAATAGACATAGGTGGGAAATAAGTGTAAGGAGAGCTTTGAACAATAAGTCGATCAGTATTTTATGCAATTTCATGAAATAAAACAAAGAAAATTTCAGAGTGATGTATGTAAAAATTAAATAATAAGAAAAAAAGGAATGAAAAATGGCACCATGAATGAAAAGGTTTTCCACATCTGCAAAACACTTAAACTACTTTATTGTTAAAAGTACTGTTTAAAGTTAAGCTGCAGCCACACTAATGCATTCTCAATTCAGTAAAATTCATGACGTTATGCAAAAGTGTGGCCGAGCTGTTACATCTAAAGGGTATTTTTACATTTCCTTAGTGAAGTGTATGACGGAGAGTGCAGTATCTAGAAGGTATACTGCTCCCTGGATGACGCATAGAGCACCGACAGCTAAGCCCACCTGAAAATGAAAAAAACTCAATTGGTGCCTTGATCCTGGTTTATAATTGACAAGGGGAACAAAATTGTGTCATTCTATGTATTTATTTATTTATTTGCACAGTACAGTAATTACGGAATGATTTCTATTTTAAAATGTCCACCAGTTTTTGTGAACAAAATTGTATACCTAACTCTAGCACGGAAATCTGGTAACCAAACCAAAAAAAAATCTAAAATACGGGATTATAATTATGAAAACACACAATCAGTTTTGGGACGAAACAGCGAGAAACTAGGTCAAGTAAAAACGAGATAAGTTCGTATGACAAACAAACTGATACCATCCATAATTATATCTACCTGCTAAATTACGCAGATATAGTCTAGGAGTAAGTTGCGGCACAGAATCTTTTTAAATAGTAAGTAGTTCATAAATAATGGCCATTATCCCCCCCCCCCCAATTGAATCTCCTTCCGCCACCCCGTTGGCGACCAGTGTATTGAGGACTGGTAGTCTCACTTTCTTAGATAGAGAAAATGCCAATCAGAAAGGAGGACTCCTTTGGTCCAGTTGACCCGGTAAAAGCTTAGGTTGCGGTCTTAGAGCAGGCAACAAATGAAGATGTTAACACGCAATTTCCCCTCTGCCAAAATTTTTATATTATGTCTGTGCAAAATGGGGGTCTGTTGATTGTGCGCGTGTTTTGGCATCTGTGTGACAGTTTTGTTTTAGTGTGAGTTTCTAGGAACGTAACAAATCTTGGCATAAGCGCAGGTAGACGTGTGCTGTACCTACACCTACGTGTGTACCTCGTCCCCCTCTAAAAGTGGTAAAAAAATGCTGTGCATAGACAAGCCAAAGACGCCTCCTGTCTGTCTGATTTACGGTTGTGGTCGTCCCTTTTTATTTTTCTGGCAAGAATATCGCAGCATTCCTACGCTGAAGATTGTTTGTACCACTAGATGTCGTCTGTACCTGTTTCTCAGCAAACACGAACTGGTACTGGTGCTCGCCCTGGTAGCCGCCCCAGTAGTGCAGTGCGACCGCACCCACGGCGATCCACAGGAATACACCCACGAAGTTCATCACGATCTCTGACAGAGCCCTGGAAATACAGGATACGTGGTTAAAATCGTTTCGTCTTGGCTTATAGGAATCTCGTTTCTCCGAATGCTTCAATACCTACAGCATCGCATTGTTACGAAGAACATTTTGCTTAAGAGGCTCCCCTGAGAAGATGACCTTGAACGTTTCGCGCCTTCCCCACCTCACTTCTACAAAACAACTTCGTTTTAGTGGCGACATCTATTAAACATCGGCCTAACTTTATTTTTCACAGTGTTATCACAATTCGCACCACGCGCACAACAGAATTCGCACCGAATACGTAAATTACTTATCTGAAAATTTTAAAATATTATAAAACCGGCCGATGATGATGATGTTGAAATCCTAGCCTTTTGAATTCTCTATACATTGGTGTATGTCACAAGTCAAAGTAAATTATGCTTATGATGTAGTAATAGAATATTAATTGCAACTTGACTTACTTGTAATGCAGATATCATAAGTATTAAATACGAAAAAAAAATTAAACATGGAAAAACAAGTTGAGATGTTATAGATACTTAATGTGTTTGTATTATATTTTGTTTTTACCATTTAAATATTGTACAGAATGGCTCTAAAAAGGAGCCATTTCAGTGTCTGGCTCAGGGGAGCCCCTTAACGCAAGAGGACAGTTTTGTCGTGAACGGCGAAAAGTGATTGCGTCCAAGCGTCTAGTGTAATCAATGGCCAAATAAAACGTCTCGATCGCGTTTGCATTACGAGTGTCACGTAGTATCTGAATTGTTTGCTGTCGATACGTGCCACTAGTGGCGCTGCTAATGTACTCATAGTAATTCAGACGTAAAGGCGAACGCAATCGATGCGTTTTTATTGGACGTCGTGCTTCTAGTGTAATTTTTTGAATCAAGAACACGACTCGATCGCGTTCGCGTTAACGTCTCAATTAGGTATTATGGGCAAATCAGCAGCGCCTCTGGCGGCACGTATCGAGAACAAACTATTCTCATAGTGTTTGACATGTTAACGCTACCGTGATCGAATATTATACCGCTTTGGGATGCAACAGTCATGCCTATATGAAATCTCCTTGACTGTTGAAATTTACCACTGGTTCATCTCATAGGTGTAAGGATCGAATAGGTACCTACTAAAAACCTCAACGCGAAAGTAAATTTTCAATATCGAATTAAAAGTTACCTTTTATGCTCAGTAGTTCCGAACAGAAACGTGATGCACTGTACGAGGGTGTAGATGAGGTACCCCACGATGACTCCCGAGGCCACAATCTCAGCGTCAGGATTCTTCTCCTCATTGAGGTTCCACGTGCCCCCCACCCCGAGGAACTCGCCATTGTAGCCTGTGCGGTAGAGCACCAGGATTATGATGTTCAGGACCTGGAGACGAGGCGTTCTGGTTATTAAACTGAATGAATGGGTAACTTAGGACGTTAACAGCAACGCCGTGTCTGTCCATGAGGAAACCTGGGAGTTCCATACAAGAGTTGTAATAACTAGAACTGCAAGTTAGAACAGTTGAAAAATCCCCTACATTTTTATTTCAAAGTCCAATTTCTCAACCAATTTCGATTAAACTGGCTTTCTTTTAAAATCGCGTCCAAATCGGTCTACCTTTTTAAGAGCTACGGTGCAACAGGCAGAAACACAGATACACACGTCAAAATAATAACATTTTACGTCGGAGATGCACGTTTGTCAAGTGCATGATTTGATAAAAAAGCGGCTTCATACAATCTCTTTTAATATGAAACATGTCGGGCTAAACTTGACTTACATACGTGAGTGATCCGTTTTTATTTCATTATCATACAATCTCAATGATTTGCTACCTATTTTACTGAGCCAATAAGGTCGCCCGTATGCCTTTTATTAGCCTAACTTTGTTGATGGTGTGACCTTATCAATTATCAACTTATCCACTTCAACGTTGTACAGATCGTGAACTTTTAGAATAGGATTCCAGTTCTTCTGAATTCATATTGACATCTATTTCTTTGTCTTAAGAAGCACCTTTGAAAGCCGCAGTATTTCTAAAACTCAAATATTTACTATGACTACCAGGCTTTGCTTTAGCTACTTACATTTCGCATAAAATATTTAATTACAGGTAGTCTTATCATTATTGTCTACCTCGTGATTCATTTCCGGAGTTTTATTCTTGTATTCAGGAGTTCTGAACAAGAATGCCGGTAACATGTAGAAAACAAGATACCGAACACCGGTTAGATAAATACCGATAGTGTCTTTTTCAACCTTGACATTGGCGGAATCGTCGAGAGTTTCATCAAAATTGCATTGATTTCAATCTAGACAACAGTAAAAGATTGGAACAGTTTTACGAAGTTTATTTCCTGCCAGCAGTCGAGAGAGCACTGGAAAACTTCATCTAAAATCGTAAGCGAATCTTTTGTTACTTCTTTTGCTGTAAACAATATTTCACTATACTTATGAGATCACGTCATTGACATATCCACCTGTTTACGTGCCACCCGATAGCCGATAAGATACGCTAGCCGGAATCAAACGTACGCGCACATTGCTGCTTTGTTCGCGGCGGATTCCTGGAATGCTCCTTATGGCTCATCGATACATTCCCAGTTGATTATCTACACATGAAACTGTAGCAGGGAGTTTGAAAACCAGGATTTCTGCTTTGAAATCCGACTACCAATATTTCGCACACTTAGACGTGTATGTATAATTGCGTGTATATGTATATTATGTATTCGCTTGTGAAGTCTGCAACAAAATCTAGCGTCCTGATACTCCCAGGATATAAGTTACTGTTAGCTGTTGCTCGCTACTTCGTTTGTGTAGAATTCGGTTATAGCTAACCAGCGGGATTTATGAAATTCTCCGACATACGATATTTTAACAAAATATGCAATGTCAAAGGCTGCGTGCCAAATTTTGTCAAGATTAATTGAGGTGTTGAGTAACGCCAATATCCCAACATGTATACCTATTGAATATTTGACTTGATCAAGTCGAAGATTCAAGAAAAACAACTTTGTCAAGTAATCGACGATTGAAACCGAGCTGTGATGCTCAATTATCCCATCCAATCATCCAGTCTAGTTAACAATCAAACATCTATAAGTACCAGATCTGCGTATAATTTATGCATAATGCCAGTATAACATTGAATTATCAGATCACAAGTGAAACACCTACAGGGCAATAATTACCAGGATTACTCACGGTCCGGGCGGGTCATATGTTAACTCTGATGGAGATCAGACCCCGGTCACAGAGTAGCTTAGAATAAACATCCGTCAAACTAAATAACAAATGCGCGGTAACGCGTGTTACTGTGTCGGCTTGTCAGTTCTTGATTTTCATTTTAGTGCGCGAGTTAGAGTGCATATGAAACCAACAACAAGAGATCTTTATGATAGTTTTACGAGTGATAAGTTCCGTTTCGTAGTATTGCTAATCGAGAGTGCATTTTGTACCCCTCTATTCAGCTCATGCTGATCTTGTGGATCTAAATGCTGAATACAAGCCATTCCTACAACACTTCTCTAAAGCCTTTAAAGGCTATAAGTACCTTAATATTTATGATCCGCTAAGATCTGGAAGCATCACTTCTTCGAAAGTTAGTGTTGCAAATTTACAAAACAATCTTCGCCGTTTCTATGACTCTGAACTGAAAAGGCAACCTTGAGACGACTCAGGCGGAGAAACAAAACCTAATGTCATGCCCAATTGGCTCTCGAAACGCCAAGAACTAATTAAGTGAAACTGTTGACAAAAGAGAATCTGGATCCGTGCCGTAACAGTCAGTAAGATACAAAAAGGATTCATTTTGTTTTTCGTCGAGATCAACAAACTCTGGTAATGGTAAATTGCTAAAAAATGCCATCTGTAAATTTTTGAAGCATGCGTTTTTTATAACAAGTTTATTTCACCTTATTTTTAAAACTCATTTAAAAAAGCGTTTTTATGAAATTGCTTAATATCGCTCTAAGGGTTTCATCACTAGCCGGATCGGTAGCGTGCTTTTAATAACATCCTGTAAATGAATCCATGTTTATGATTTTCGTTTTATTGTTTGTGTCTGTGTCGAATCTGTGTTAATAAATGTCTTCTTACTTTCTTTCATTTTGAACCATAGCAGAAGCATCCACCAATTCACTTGTCACTTTGGCGACCGAATAGCCTAGTGGTTAGAGACCTTGACTATGAAGCTTGAGGTCCCGGGTTCAAATCCCTGTCGGGGCAGATGTTTGTATGATGATTACGAATGTTTGTTCTCGGGTCTTGGATGTTTAATATGTATATAAGTATGTATTTATCTATATATGTATGTTTATCCGTTGTCTAGTACCCATAGACAGGCTTTGCCTAGTTTGGGACTAGGTCAATTGGTGCCAAATTATCCCATGATATTTATTTTATTTTTTTATTTATTTTACTTGTCACCAAAGCCTCTAAATAAAGATAAAAAAAAAAATTCTTCTATCTTTTCTCGCTACTCTGTCGCTGACAGTGACAGCTGACAATTAAAGCCGTATTCATAATAACTGCCGTAATTGTCGGGCGGATGCCTGATTCAAACAATAATGGACATTGACTTCCACGTCCCTTACGGCAGCGGCCTAATGCGGTGGGTGACGACTCGACTTGAGAAAAAAAGGTGGCAAAAACATATGAATCGGATGTCATAAAAAGTCTTTAATTTGCGGTTTTGGCCAGTTTCATAATCATAACGATTAGTACCTAACTTGTAATAAGCGGAAATTTCTTTCTAATACAAGGAGTAGAAAAGAGGTGTTTCCTCACTTGTATTACAAGTTAATAATCTTTACGAAACAGACCCTTGGTTGTTCACAGCATAAACCTAAAGCAGTAAATACTTAGAAAAAAAACAGGATTTCACTTGCAGCGTGAGAATTTTTGTCTGGAGGTATTTTGCCTAAAGTCTGATCTGATGGATTAATTAATGCGTTTGCAATCACACCGCAAGATTCATGATTTCCTAGTACTTATCCTAACTAAGTGTTATTTATTACTTATGCCAGAATATTATAGTAATCCCTTGAGCTTATTCTTCGGTACGTTAGCTACCTAAGTAAATCATGATTCTCTAGACAAATCGATCACGTCCGCATAATGGGAGCATTCAATCTCAATCTCACTGCCAAGGATTAAAACGAAACTGTTCAAAAATAATTGTTTTCCTATGGCGATCCGCATATTTAACAAATTACCGAAACTATTTCAAGACTTATCAGTCAACGAGTTCAAATACAAGCTGCACAGATGGCTTAAAGAAAAGTGCTTCTATTCAGTTAAGGAATTCATGGAATGTAATAATAATAATTGATAAATAATTCGATAATTTTATATTGGTCTGTCTAAATTATTGTTGACATATAACTTAATCTTAAATTTTATTTTGTTATTGTAGTCTTTTAATTATTTATTTATTAAATACCAAAATTTGCTGACATGTCAATGATGAAATGGATTTTATTAATTTGCACTATATCGCTACTGACGCACCTACTGAATTTCTATTAATTTAGCTAATATTGTTTTTTATTTATATGATGAATTGATAATATAACATAATATAATTTAATGTAATGTAATCCTATGTAATGTAATATAATATAATATTTACACGCTGCAATAGCGGCAGAACATGTGATACCTTATTATATAAGATCTTACTGTATTTACCATGTTCTCTGTGAATGAATAAATTGAAATTGAAATTGAAATTGAATCAAGGTAAATCTCGCGATTGTCTGGAGACTGCTCGCGCGCCGCATCTGCGCATTAAGATCACATTTGCATTCCAAAATGGAAGGCTGAAGGATAAGGGGTGTTGGTTTATCAAGGCTATGATGGAACTATAGGGCTTTTGATTGATTTAGATGTTTAAATTGGCAATGGAGGGTATACTACCCTATTATCACTATCATTATAATATTTGACTAGATCATGTACTTAATTACCTTCTTTTATTATTATAGCGATTAGTCTGGTGGTATACGTTCCGTTCTTTCTGTGACAAACGCTGCTGACAACGATCAGGTGTTGTCAACACGATTATAATAATTGTTAATTATTTAGTCATCTATTTAACAACAGTTTTAAATGATTCAAGGTTAATTGCATTAGACATAATGAAAACGGCATAATGGGCGCCAAAATGTGGGTAGACAAGTGTATTCTAGTAAGTAAGTACTTAAGACAAGTAAGAATCAGTTGATAAAAATGTATACCTAAATCTACGTATTCTACAAATAGCATTATCTACGCTATATCTGTTGTAATCTTACAATGACAGTTCTTTACTTTATCCGGATATCCGGAAACTGAACTACCAAAGCTTAATGGTTAGTCATTAGTCAGTTAACTAGTACCTAGTAGTGAGTAACGCCACGTTATCAGATAAGTGTAGGTAAGTGTTTGCTTTTTTGCTCACATTGCAACATTATGACTCTTCAAGGGCTCTCTCAGAGACCTTATTTCAACGCTTTTAAAGATTACGAGTATAATTTGTGAGTTCTCACTCAAGTGATTTTTATTCAAGTCTTTTTACCTCGAAAAACGACAATGATCTTTGCTTGGGTTATTTTTTTATTAATGTACATTCTTCACGACATTGAAGAGCGTAGAACTGATTTTTAGATTATGTTTGAAATTCACGGCTGTGATTTGACTAACACAGTACGTTGATTAAATACGTCTATTCGTTAAATTACTGAAATATTCTGAGACGTTCGTAAAGCATTGTTTGTGTTGAAGTATCTAACTACGTAAGGTAAATTAGGTACAATATGAGTGTATGAACTGAAATTCACACGGGTATAGTATAGCGGATACGCTCAGCTAACACATTCAACGAGCACCCAGTTACCTAGTACCTACTTAATTCTTGTAATCGGTGATTTTTCTCTTACAATAAACAAAAGCCGGTAGCGTTAAGTTAACGAGAAAAGTTGAATAAGCGCGACGTTTACGACGCATGCGCGATTGTGTATCAACTAGGCGTGGCTTATCATGCTGATAGCGAACGAGGCCAGCATACCTGACCGATCCGAATCATAAGTTGAGGCCCTAACTCACTAGAGTTTGTCCTGGACATAACGGGTTGTATAACTACCGCTAAAAACTTGAGAAATAACATTAGCGGTATTTTTTTAACCCCCGATGAAAAAGAAAAGCCCTCTGTGGCATCATAGCTCCCAAACGGATGGACCGATTTCGATACGGCTTATTCAACCGAAAGCTAGTTTAATCGAGATGGTTCTTAGCCAAGTTTCATTAAAATCGGTTCACCCGTTTTTGAAATATTGAACTTTGAAATGACGATGGCGGGGGTTTTTCAACTTTTCTAAGTTGGTTAGGTTAGGTTATCCATACAAACGTTCTTGACTGTTACTCCTTGGTTTTTGACCCTAGATCAAGGAGTTTTTCAAATAAGACTAAGTAATATTATCAGCTGTATCTGTTTAATCTGGGACCCTATACATCCCTTTGTAATTTAAATTTTCACAGATATTTGACCTGGAGACCCTATACATCTCCTGCTCAATTAAAACGTGCCAGTAAAGTGTTCTGGTTTTGCTGTTCTAATAATTATTTTTTACACTTGTTTCTAAAATACGGTATTTTTTTTCTCTCTTAATTTTTTAATCATAGAGTGAGGTTTCTTTGTGTAATTTATCTGTGGTTACGTATTGTAAGAGCTAATGTAACTTGTTTTTAGAAAAAATTACTTTGTGCCAAGTTTCTTGCGGCGCATTCTTCTTGGCAATCATGGTCTTTCCGAAAGCGCTGGTAGACTCAAAAAAATGACGTGTAAAAGAGCATTCAACTGCCTATTTAGAATTTCTGTACCTATAACTAGTGTTTTAAAAATAATCTTAACAATTGTTATTGGATCACTGTCCTTAACTAGTTAAATGATAATTAATCCTATTGTAGTGTATTGCGGTGCCCTTTCAGGGTTGTATTGAAACATGTATTAGAACTATAAGACCTTTTGTACACACAAAGCGATCAATAAATGAATATGAATATGAATATTTGCTAAATAAAATTTTGAATTTTGTATCTATCTGTATTGTTCTATTTTTTTCATATTTTTGATTGTGTGCTAGGTTACCTACTTCAAACAATGCTTAAAACGGCCCAATTATGCCGCAAACATAATCCCAGTACCCATACAAATCGGACAAGATCAAAAGAATAAATGCAAAAATCAAACCACTCCGACACAGAGTATTTCCTTCCTATTCAGTTTCCAAAAGTTTGTTACAATTTATCAAGTTTTGAAGGAGTAAACAGATGAGAGCTTTTGTTTAACTTGCTATCTTAGTTATGGGTGTTCGTGTGGGTCAAATCTTGCAAGACCCACTTTCGGTGGGCGGATTGGCTTGAAGTTTGGTATGATTTGATAATGTAATTAAGCATGTTATTTTTTACAGTAAACTTATTTTCATAGCTTAGAACATACTGTTAACTGTTGTAGTTAACCCTTCATATTGTATCTTTGACTACGCTTACCGATTATGTATACATCGCTGGATGAAAAAGCAACTAATCACAAGTAAGCCTAAACAGCCATAAAAATAACCTTAGAGAATAGTTATCAGCGGTAAAAGTTTTTGACCAGATGGAAAACTGTAAGTAAAGTAAGTAAATTTGGTAGGTCTTTCAAAATGGAAATTCGTATTAGTTAAAGTACGACCACGTTAAGTTAAAGAGTCGTGGATATAGAATTAGAAACATGTGTAAGATATTGTAAGAGCTAATGTAACTTGCCTTTAGAAATAATGACTTTGTGCCAAGTTTCTTGCGGCACATTCTTCTTGGCAATCATGGTCTTTCCGAAAGCGCTGGTAGACTCGAAAAAATTACGTGTTAAAGAGCATTCAACTGCCTATTTGCTGATTGAAATTTCGAATTTGAATTAGATACGCCTAACGCATTTTAAGGAAAGCAGAGATTATGTTAGCATTTATTTGGCATTTATAAGATCGTAAAGTTCAGGCTCATCCTAAAGTTAAGGTTAGTGGTTTCGCGTACCTGAGATATACCTAACCTAGTCAGATAACCCTTATCGTTTGTTTGCTAAAGTGCGTTAATGACTCCATCATTAAGATATTTACTATAAAGCATAATTTGCTCAATGAATATTAATTCCTTACAAGTACACAGAAATATGTTTTGTAACTGAACTAGAATGAGTAAGGCTGACAAACAAAGCTTACCTATTAAATCTTGAGTGTAGTTGTATAATGAACAGGTACATTGTTTGCATGACTCATGACATTAGTCATGCTATCCTTCTTGTTATTCATACAAAGTTATTTGTTTTTAACCTATTTATTTAATTAATACTTAATACACTTTATAGTAATACTATGTTTAATTGAAATAATTTCGAACACGACTCAAAGCAGACTTATAAGAAATAACGTTATGATTTTATGAATCAAATCTAATTTTGTTCATAGACAAATAAAAAGATCAACTCTATATCGCATTCAGTGAGGCCGATGCGCTTTCGATTTCAAAATCATTTGATAACAAAAAACAAAATGTACTCACAATTTTGAACACTTTCACTGTGATCGTCGCAATCGTTTGTACAGACACCATTTTCACTTGTTTTTTGACACTTTTTGATGAAATTTGTTCACAGAATGCACTTATCTCTCCACCTTTGTTTCGTAGGGTATCGCTAACTGTCGGGTCGTCACTGGTTTGTTTTCGGTTATCACTGTTATCAACGGGTACATTCTTATCGGGTTCGTACCTATAGTCGCTAATCTTATCTCTTCCAGCGAATTAGTAGGACAGGTTGAAGAGTACCTTTGCTTCATTATTATATTCCTTAAAGCCCAACCTGTAAGGGCTATTGTGTTTTGTATTTGATACGGTTATTAATATGCGTTATCTGGTTAATGTTGCTATTGTAAAATTTTAGTATTTTCGCCTGGAAATGTCGTGTAAAATATTCGTGATTGTCTTTGAGGACTATACATAAGTACCAAAGTGAAATCAGAACTTCTCTAATTGTTAGAAGGTTTTGAATAAACGTGGTCCTTATTAAGTTAATGCAGATGCCATGTTGCCAAGCTTAACTATTAACCTAAAATAGATTTAGACTTAACTACACTTAAATAACATTCTTTAAAATGTTTATAGACATGAGTTTTAAGGGTCTTTTTAAGACGGTAAACCATCGCATTGAACCATATTTATGTATACTTTAAACCATGCACACGTTGTGGTTTTAAAGAGTTACGTTTACTCAAAATAGTTTTATTCCTTGTGGTGTCATAAATTAAATATACTTACTCTAAAATTTATCGTTTCATAGGTAGGTAGTTATATTAAATTCATAAAATAACGTGGAAACTTCTCATCCGTAGTGTAGATTATTCCGCTCTTATATGTATAGTCAGCACAAAAGTTTGACTGCACTGTCTTGAGTCGAGCTCTATGTACCTAACTAATAAATGTAAGTAACGATCGATACTAAGCTTTTGCATTTTTGGCAGAGTAACGGGAAAAACAGAACTTCATTACGATTTACTTCTACTTTTTCACGGCCCAATCTACTATTACACCTATAAAACAGTACCGTGACACAGTAGGTACATGTTTGCCAAATTTCAAGTCTCTAGGTAGAGTAGTTTAGGCTGTGCGTTGTCTGTCAGTCAGTCACGGTACTGTTTTATAGGTGTAATAGTAGATTGGGCCGTGAAAAAGTAGAAGTAAATCTCATTACGATTTACTTCTACTGACGGACGTGACGTGACGGACTGACTGACTGACAGACAACGCACAGCCTAAACTACTCTACCTAGAGACTTGAAATTTGGCAAACATGGTACATGGTATCCTAGAGGAGCACTAAGAAGGGATTTTACAAAATTCCCACGGGTGAGGAACTAGCCCATTTTGAAATATTTCATGGGGGCAAAGCCGCGCAGCATAAGCTATAGTATATCACAAAATTGGTGTGATCACGGGATGAGACAAAAGCTCCATAATTTCTCCTGTTAAAAGTACTTAGCGAAAGTAAAGGAAATGTCAGCTGCATAGAAAACCGCCGCATAATATGATTCCCAGCGCCCTTTATAGGCCTCCGTATACGAAGGGCTTCTATGTAGGGCAGTGACTCGCACTTGTGCCCTGAATACCTGCTGACTGTGGAGGAAAGCCGCCTAGACGCTTATTTCATAATATTTGATACTATCCGTATGGCTTTATAATTGTTACGTATCTTTGAGCGAAGTGCGCCATTGCTGCTGATTTTAAATCTCGTATAAAACAGTATAAAAAATGCAGCTATGGCACCTACTTACAATAAATTACTATTTTTTTTGGATAGGTAGGGACTGGAAAAGTCTACCATATATGTGTATTGTCTAATACTATAACATAGTAATCTCCAAGCCTTGCTAAGTTTGGAAGTAGGTCAATTGGTTTAAGCTGTCCCATACCACGCTGGTATTAATTGGGTGTTAGTGTTATGGTGTTAATAGTGGTAGAGAATAGGAAAGATCTCGCAAAAGTAGTATTTGGCAACCGAAGGGCCTGAAGTCAATTTCATGCATTATGGAAACAAGGAAATGTCAAAACGACTACTTTCGCAACGGCCCTCAGCTTCACAATATTTGGCATTGTTTTGACACGAGGAAGTTGCATTTATCTGTTGAAGGGAAAGCGAATGGTAATTTGGGACGGTATGAATGGAGTACCTTTGCGCATGCTTTTGGTGTGGGATCTTTTTGTGTCATTTGATGGGATTTATAAGCGAAGCGAAGTCGTGCAGTGCTAATATTAATAGTTGTCATTGAGAATGATTATGGTAATTAGAATACAGATCGTTATATTCTACGATAGTAAGTACCTACAGTGTTTCCCACGAGTTTGTTAAGGTGTATGAGATTCAAAGTCAGTAAATATAAGTATATAAACAATCCGGTTTAAAAACCCATGATAGGTAAATTTTGCTTATCAGCGAATTATGTCAACAATAGTCTATCTGTGTTATGTTTATTTAGGTGGCTGTCATATTGAGCTCATACCAATTATTTAGTAGTATAGTTCAAGTCCATCTGATCTGTTAATAAATTTGTACAGTAACTGTTGGTGTGTAGGTAGGTAAAAATAAGTGGCGCCCATGTACGGGGCTTAATACACAAATCAGGGAAGTTTTACTAAAACTGTCTAGTTTATAAACAAACATTGCTAAGAGTGATCTGGGAATTTAACTGCGAACTTTCTTGATTTGTGCATTAACAACCAGCCCGTCAGCACCTCTTTCCTGCAGCCAGGTTCTCAAACATTAAAAACCTCTAATTTCCATTCCAGGAACTAGGTCTTGACATCACCGACGCGCAAATTGCCGAGCTCGAAGCTGCGATTCACGACATCGACTTCGCGTCAGCCGCCGAACACGAGAAGAAAGTCCGCCATGATGTCATGGCCCACGTGCATACCCTCGCCGAGAGGTGCCCACTGGCGGCCCCCATCATCCACCTTGGGGCTACGTCGTGCTATGTCGGGGATAACACGGACTTGATTACCCTGAAGCATGGACTGGATCTGCTGCTGCCGCGCTTAGCTGCTATAATCAGTCGGCTGGCTAAGTTCGCTGATGAGTTCAAGTGAGTACATATATCATTATTATTTAGCTGTTAATTATGGCGTATGACCTCGAAACCTCGTGACCTTTCTTCACATCTCTTTTCGGCATACTTACCTACGTGAATGCCTAGTTTCGAACTTTAATGCAAAATACCTACTCTGTTAATTTTGAAATAGTCTGTGATATTCTAGAAACTATAAAATGCATAGAAACGTGCTACGTATTGGACTACCATTTTATGACTGTTGTAGTTTTATGAACAGTACGAACAGATTTACCCTTACAGACTCGAAAATACAAAAATGTACTAAATTTTACGCGTGGGAACTATAGGCCAAGCCCTCTCATTCTGAGAGGAGGCCTGTGCCCAGCAGTGGGACGTAAATAGGCTGATGATGATGATGACTAAATTTTAAATGGACTTTGTGAAACGTTCCAGGTCGCAGCCAATCCTCGGCTTCACGCATCTTCAGCCAGCGCAGCTGACGACGGTGGGCAAACGTGCCTCGCTGTGGCTCAGTGATCTGCTCATGGACGAGCGCGCCTTGTCCCGGGCGAGAGACGACCTCCGCTTCCGCGGAGTCAAAGGTACCACTGGCACCCAAGCCTCCTTCCTCCAACTCTTCAACGGAGACGGCTCCAAAGTCAGAGCTTTGGACCAAAGAGTAGCCGAGCTCGCTGGATTCGACAAACGCTATTTGGTCACCGGACAGACTTACTCAAGAAAAGTCGACTTAGAAGTAATCTCAGCCCTATCGGGCCTAGGAGCAACTGTACACAAGATGTGCTCTGACATTCGCATATTGGCTTCTCGCAAGGAAATTGAGGAACCCTTCGAAGCTTCTCAAATTGGTTCCAGTGCCATGCCTTATAAGAGGAACCCTATGCGTTCTGAGCGCTGCTGCGCGCTCGCTCGTCATTTGATCACGCTGCACTCCAATGCTGCCAACACTCATGCGGTGCAATGGCTTGAGCGCACTCTTGACGACTCCGCTAACCGCCGCATCACCCTCGCCGAAGCCTTCCTTACCGCTGACGCTACGCTCCTCACGCTCCTTAACATCTGCCAAGGATTGGTGGTGTACCCTAAAGTGATTGCGCGTCACATTGCCCAAGAACTGCCGTTTATGGCCACAGAGAACATCATCATGGCTGTGGTGCAAGCCGGTGGAGATCGTCAAGTTTGTCACGAAAAGATAAGAGTTCTGTCGCATGAAGCGGGCGCTCAGGTGAAACAACATGGAAAGGACAACGATCTCATTGACCGTGTGAAGAAGGATCCGTACTTTGCCCCAATCATCCCTCAGTTGGACAAGATTTTGGATGCGTCTACTTTCATAGGACGGGCCCCAGAACAAGTGACAGAATTTCTCGAAGAAGAGGTCTATGCTGTTGTATCTAAATACGCAAACGTTTTGGCTGAAGTTGAAAAGCCAGTCACACTAAACATCTAGTTTTCATAATTGTTAATCTAAATGAGAGTTATCATAGAATTATGTTGAGTTTTCAAAATAAAAGCGGTTATTATTGAATAAACATTTATTTACAATTATACAGCACATCCGTTCCGCATTAACAACTCTCGATGAGTTATACAAAAATGACTTCACTATTTTACATAACGTTAAAGTGTTACGTAAACTAGACAATGGTAACCTTAATTTTTAGGTAACTATGGTAAATAGCATAAATAAACGATATAAAAATGCGCATAACTTAATGCAAAAAATATCAGGCGTTTAATACAAAATAACAGATTCCTAACAGGGCAATTTTGTGATTCAATTTTGAAACAGTAAAAAAAAGCTGAATATTAAATAACTACAGTATAACATTAACAAAAATCAAACAAATAAATAAGTTTCTTAGATTAACTTGAGAGAGACGTCATCAACTATTCCTGGAATATTTCGTGATCACATTTTATCACATTTTTGATGGCACGATGGCATGATTAAGGCACTAGAATTACAGGTTGTTAGTCAAGAGCGTATCGCCTTGGCAGGCGGGGCCTTGGCTGGGCCAGTTGCAGGCTCCTAAGCTAGGGTCGAAGCTCAGCTGCACAGGACAATTGAAGACGTGGAGAGTGAACCTCTGTTTGGTGCAGTCCCATCTACACGCGTAGAACTTGTTACATTGTTTCGGATGACGGAAGAGACCCGCTCTCTGGCAGTCGACTGAGCCTTGCAAGGTCTCGTCTCTACTCCTCCATCCGCCGGGACCGTACCGATCGAAGGCTTGAGAATCAATCGAGCCTGATGCAGAACTTGATAAAATAGACTCTTTAATGATGGCAGTTGGAGCTATTTCTTGATTCAATAGCACAGTCTTATAAGTCGGGGCAGCGGTCACAGCCTTGATGCGTGGTCTGATCGTGTAGACCTTTTCGGAAGATACAATAGATGGAGTGCTTGATACGTAGCTCTGGGAATATACTTCTTTCCTCTTGGGCGTTACTGATATATACTCGTTCTGGTCAGGCAAGTCTTGATAGAAAGAGTCATCTGGGACAATGATCGGGTTGAAAGTGGTAGAAACGAAGGGAGCCGCAGTGGCTGCCTTTAAAGCTGGCAAGTATTTCCTGGATTTCTGCGCCCATTGAACGTCGCTGATATCACCACGGCCGGAATCTTCGTAATCGTTGCTGTAATCTTCGAAGTCTGGCTCCTGGATCTTAGGTCGTGTTCCTTTAAGGACAAGAGTAGGCGACTGGCAACTGCAGACAGCTCCTAATTTTCTAACAAGGAGAGGGTTAAAATCGTTTATTTTAGTGACTACTGCTACCTTAGGCTTGGTTCTACGAATGGGTGCTGGAGTCACCTCAACCAATTCTTGCTTGTAAGGTGCGTAAGTTGACGTCACTGTTTTTGGTCTGTATGTGGTTGAGACGTATGCCGGTGCCGATGTGGTGTAAGTAGATACCAATCCAGCATCGGGTCCAACCGTGCCGAAACCTAACAAATTCGATTTCGACGTCTCGACGACTGTGTTCTGTTTCCTAGCAGGAGCCGACGTGGATACGAAGGTGGGCGCGTCAGTTGACACGGTGTATTCTTGGTAAGGGTTATATTTAATTTTTGAAGTGAAAGATTGTTCAATATTTTTCAGTCCAAAGCTTTCAAAATTGACAACGCCCTGTTCAGTTTCCTCCAGCGGTGGTAGATATTCCGGTGCTTTGTAAGTAGTTGACTCTACATATTTGTACGTAGGTACTTCAGTTGTCGACTTAACGTAAGTCTGTATTGGTGGTAAATAAGTGTTTTCTGTTTTAGGTGGCAGATATTCATTGTATTTGCGCTCAGGAGTTGGCGGCAAATACTCCCGAGATGTGGTGGAGTAAGTCACTGGTCTGTACGTAGATGTCACCACAGGTGCAACGGACACTACTGGAGGCAGGTATTCTTCACCTTTATTTACTGTCTGAATCTCAGGAGTTTGATATGACACTTGGAATGATGAATAGTGGTTAGATTCTACTTTCTTTGGCTGTTCAATGTGAGACGTGCTGAACGAAACTTGTTGAGCAGGAACATAGCTTTGGAAATTCTCGTATTTCTGAGAGTAATCATCGCTCTTGTAATCGTAAGAGTCTTGAGATTGTTGCAATATAGTGTGCTGTTGAATCGGTTTAGCAGTTGAAGAAACTACATAGGATTCTTGATAATCTGTCTTTGGTGGAATGTATTCCGGTGCACTGTACGCCTTCTTGGGTTGCTCGTATTCAGAGTAATGTTCTTCATAAGCAAGAGTAGCCGGGGTGCTGGATACAAACACGACATCTCCTTTCGATTTGTGCTGATTGTCGTTGTACAAGTGGTATACTTGATGAGAAACATCGCTAGCGTCAGAGTATGATTTTGCAGATACCGTTTCTACGTCTCTTTGAATTTCTGGTTGGTTATAATTATAATTGTAAGACTGGTGAGATGTTTCATATTGAGCAGGCTGACTGACGATATGGCTTACTTCGTGTTGTTGGATTACAGGCTTGTAAGTCTGCGTGTAAACTGTAGGTGTAGGCTCGACGTAGGAAATGGGAGTAACTTTCTGCGTGTATTTAAGGATTGGGTTTACGTATGTAGACACTGTGGGCTGATAATCCAATTTTATTTTAGGTAAAGGAGTCGATGATACTGGAACAACATGCTCCACTTTGTGAATAGTTTGATGGCTGTACGATTGTGGTTTGTAAGTAGACACGACTGCAGGCGCCGGGGTGGAATAGTGAGTGACGATTTTAGGTGCTTCTTCGAATTTTTCTGCTGGTTTCTTGTAGTCGTAGCCCGAGAATGACGCGTCTTGGGCATACGTATGAACTTGTGCAGCATCAACTTTTTGCACTGTTTGATGGCTGAATATTTGTGGTTGGTAAGTAGATACAGCTGGTTGTACAGAAATGGCTGGTTGCGCGGTCGTGTATTCTACTACGGTCTGCGGTTGTTCGTAAGTGACCCCATGGTTGGTATAGTAACCATTCTCGGCTGTTTGAGAGTAAATCTTGCTATCTTCTACTTTGTGGATCGTTTGATGGCTGTAAGAATGTGGGGTATAAGTAGAAACGACGTCGGGCGCTGGAGTTACATGTTGAACAACACTCTTTGCAGTTTCTTCAAAACTAGCAGCGGGTTTCTCGTAACGATAACCAGATTCTTCCTGCGAGTAAGTATTAACTGGTCCCGCTTCTACTTTATGGATTGTTTGATGACTGAACGATTGCGGGGTGTAAGTAGAAACAACAGCTGGTGCTGGGGTAACATGTTGGACAAAGGTCTTTGCTGTTTCTTCAAAACTAACGGCCGGTTTCTCATAGTGGTACCCAGACCCTTCCTGTGAGTAAGTATTTACGTGACCACCTTCCACTTTATGTAAGGTTTGGTGACTGTATACCTGTGGTTCAAATGTAGACACAGCCGGTTGTCTAGCGATCACGGGTTGAGGTGTCGTGTATGTGACTACAGCCTTCGGCTGTTCGTAGCTAACTCCTGATTGAACGTAATCGTAAGCAGACCCTATTTCCACAGCGGGGGTGTAGACCTTACTTGTCTCAACTTTGTGAATGGTTTGGTGACTGAATGACTGCGGAGTGTAAGTAGCTTCAGTAGGCTGAGCGTATGTAGATACACTGGGGCCAGTAGTATACGCTACAATCTTTTTGAATGGTACTTCAGTGACTGGAGATGCAGTGGAATAATCATATCCAACTGACTCAATTTTGTGAATAGTTTGCTGATTATGGCTGAATCCTTGAGGCTTGTAAGTTGATACAGATATTGGTGCTGGGGTGCTGTACGATGCTCCATCTTCGAATTTGATAGCTGGTTTAGAGTAATCGTATCCTGCTGAAACTCCTGTGGCGGGTGCTTGTGTGCCAGCGATTCCAGCCTGGTAGCCAGACGAGTAATCCTTATTCTGGTATTGGTAGTCTACTGCTTGGTTGTAATCTGTAATTTGAACTTTAGGAGTGACGTTGCTTATGTACTGTTTGATCGGCACGACTGTTGGCTGCACATACGTCACGGCAGGCTGCGTGAACCCAAAGATCTGCTTCATACTGGTTTTGGGTGCTTCTGGAACGAATGTAGTTTTGTACGTCGTTACTGTAGGCAGCGCTGTGGTGACAGCGTAAGGAGTAGCCGTAGTAGGGATGCCAGATGACGTTGGGGTAGTTACGAAGCTGTAACCGTCCAAGTTATGAGCATCAGTACCGACGTGGTTGATGGAAACAGCTGGTTGCGAAACGTAAGACACTTGTCCTGAGTTAAGATTGTCATGGGCGACATTATGACTGTAAGATTGAGAGGTAGCAGTGTTATAAGGTTGTTTAGTAACATCATAGTTGAACTGGTCTGTGTATCCAGCGTCAATCAAAGTAGTTTTACCTACAAGACCGACGTTGATAGAGCCAGCCGCTAAAGTATGAGACCCTCCAGTGTAGGCTTTGGCGTCACTAATGTAGTTACCACTATTGGCAGTGCTATAACTTCCATGATACACCTGGCTATTCACCTGGCCTGCTGATGCAGCTCCATTATAACCTCCAATATGACCGTCAGCCCTATATATGCCAGCCACGTATTTACCAGAGTCATCATTTGCGTACGAGCCGGAATAATCTGCGCTGTATGATCCGCTGTCACTTTTGTATCCGTCCGCACTATACTGGTATTTCCCAGAATAATCGCCAGAAGAACCGGCGTTGTAGGTAGATTTGTATGCACCAGATGAGCCATCGATGTAAGCCCCAGAATTGTCTTGCACGTATTGTCCATTGCCATCACCACCAGAAGACGCTGAATATCTGCCGTAATCATAATAGTCTCTGGACTGTTTGTAAGCGGTATTATCTTGGACGTAAGGAACGACTGGAGATCCTATATGCTTGTAAGGCTCAGCGTAATCGCCTGTAGGATCATGCACGTATGCTCCAGAGTTATCGGAGTCGTAGTCCGATCCCGATTGATATTTGGATGACTGTCCTGAAGAGTAAGCGCCTGAGTAGCTGGCCCCATTGTAACCATTGCCTTGTAGAGTAGCCTGACCGTGGGTGACCTTTTTAGAGGGCAGTCTATAATCATCTAAGATTAGCGAACCACTGGTATACTTAGGTTCATTGTACTTGGTAACCTGAACAAGTCCAAAGTTTCCGTCTTGGTACGCCAGCTCACTACCACTAGCTCCGGAAATTCCGTGTCCGGCGTATTCTTGGGAGGCGATGAAGTTGGCGTCCAGAGCGTCGTTTTGGGAGAGGAATCCTCCTTGGACACCGACGAGGTTGTCTAGAGAAGCGCCGGAGAGCAAGCTGTTGTGGGCAGCAACGTTGACGGTGTCAGCTGTTTGACCGTGGAAACCACCAGCTCCTGAAAAGTTTACAACTTTTATTGCTTTGGAAGCTTAGAATTTTTCAGGGATGTAGATGTAGGGATGGATGTTTCGGCTAGTAAATCTCATTCTAGTGTCTAATGATCTGACGACATTGAGTGACGATAGAACTCGCAAAAATTTGTACTAACAGCAATTTGCACTAACCTGAGAGCACAGCGCCAGAGTACCCAAAAGCTTCAGCTTCGTATCGGGCAATATTTCCACAAGCTGGCACGAGCCAGGGCCAGTCACACTTCAGGCGGTCAGCGTCGAAGCCCAGGCCGAACGGGCAGCGGAACTC
Source organism: Clepsis dumicolana (assembly GCA_963691665.1). Taxonomy (NCBI): domain Eukaryota; kingdom Metazoa; phylum Arthropoda; class Insecta; order Lepidoptera; family Tortricidae; genus Clepsis; species Clepsis dumicolana. Next base: position 3,612,069 of record OY829516.1, on the reverse strand, counting down.
GTAGGCTGACAGCGGGGCTTTGCCGTGGTCCAGACATGCGAAGAACCAGCGGCAGTTCTCGGGATCCGCGTAGTAACCTAAGGAGGTGGATGATATAATGGTGGATTCTGTAGGATCTTGAAAGGAGACGAGGCGTACTTTAGTTGTTCGCCTCGTAAATCAAAATACATTTTGGATCTCACTCACAAGTGCGAGCCAGAATTTGAACCCTGTTTGAGATTGTATGACTTATTCGGGCAGTGGTACCTTTTACATCCTTTAAACTAAACCTTAGTGTGATTAACGTGTTGTCTTAGGACGAAATAATAAATTGATTGAATTAGATGTTACTTTGCGGAGACTCATAATATTCGTGAACAAAAAAAACAATTAGGTAATGTGCTCACCCGCGGCCACACTTGTAAGATAGCTACGGCTATTCGACAAATGTATGTTTTCATGCAACACCTCCGCCTCCACTGTCACACGAATCAACACATGTCACACAGACCCAAGTTGATACTACCACCATCACCACTACGTCAGCGTTTCGGAACTATCTTCGAGCCCACTGTCAAAGCCAACCACAGATCAACATGCTACCAGTTATTCTATCTATTGTTGTGCGCATCATCAATCTTGAGTTTCGAATTCGTCTTCCTGTGATTGTTTCCTCAGATCTTTGACTTGACTAACACCTACTTAGATAGCGTGTTGTTTTACGATGATAAAAAGCTATGGCGTAGACCAAATACCTTCGTGTTCGGGGCAGATGAACCTGGTCTTTGGCACGGGTGCGATTTCCGAAGACCCGGGGCAGGCCTGCGAGTGCGGGAGACTGCCGGGCCACACGCACACCTCGTAGCGCGCGTCGAACGCCAGGCCCGCGGGGCAGTCGAACTCGAATACCTGAAGTCGAAACAGATTGATACATAGAACATCATTACATCGCTTGATCGGTAGCAGCAGTAATAAATTCCTGAGCAGTGAGGATATTTTATTACGAGAAAATCGCAATCCAGCGGAATTGTAATGAGAAAGTTCAACGAGCAGTTTATGAAGATTTTTAAGCAAAAATAATTAAGGATTTCGGTTGGTACAACTTTGTTAGAATTTAGTTTCTTAAAACAATAAATCCGTCCACGTAAACTCAACTCATTGTACTTTAAGACGAAAACAGCCTCTAAAAAGTTACTTACAGTGTAGTCAGGTGACAGCTGATCGAACTTAACGCAGCGGTAGAATCTCGCGCAGGAGCGAGGGTGCACGAAGTAGCCCTGGCGTGAACACGAGAACTCCGTACGTGTGTCCTGGAAACGATGCAGTATTTTTATGAAACGAGAAAGAAAAACGGAGCAGGTGGGTCACATGATGGTACGGTTCGTGTCAAACTATGCACCTGGAGTAAAGACAGTTTCTTGTAGGACACGCCAGACGCAGAGACTAACGGGAATGTAGTAGGGAGACCGCGATTCCCTGTCTCATGGCATAAACAACTTCAGAGACGCATGTAAGTTTCAAGCCTTGTTACTACTGGTGTAGAGACCTGTGACACCAGAGGGATGGGTTACAAATAAATTTTTAAACACTAAATTGGCCCATAACCATAACTTTACTCATGCAATTAATAACCTTTAATGTCTGTATACGTGAGCAATCCAGATCTTATGTCCGTGTCCAACGGTACTTTTCTATTTAAGACTAAACTGACTCCATAACCGACTGGCCTCCATCAAGATGAAGCGACGACCTGGTAAAGACCGCGGTGGATTCGGAAAGTACAAGACCGGTCTGAGTGGAGAGCCTTGGGGAAGGCCTATTTCCAGCAGTGGACGTCTTTCGGCTGACATGATGATGATGATGAGTCCATAATCAGAATTTCCTTGACATTCAACTCCTTATTCAAAGGAACTGACCTCTCGAATCGAGTGGATGACTCCATCAGAGTCGACGATCTGCGTGATTCTGTACGGAGATACTTGGAGCGCGTCCAGTGCGCGTGCGTGAGCTGGTGCTGACAGGATCTCGTGTTCCAGAGACCTGGAAGTATACAAGAAAACTCTTAGTCAATAAGTGTCGCGTACCACTTCAGCAAGACTACCGCGGGGTGAAGGCAGGCGCGGATCCAGGATTTGGTTTTGGGGGGGGGGGGGGGGGCATTGCACTTATTGCCCCCCCCCCCCCTGGGATCCGCACCTTGGTGAAGGAGCAGCGGGGATGGCAAGATCGTTGGACACTAAACTTTGATTTTTCGTCATACGACCGCGGTAGGTACACTTTTGGAATAATACTGGTGCCAAGTACTTAATCACAATTGCCCACTAAGAACCTAGCATCCTGGGGAGGTCCTTGCCTTTTCTAGCAAGCCTTCTCCGCAAAGTACGCCTGATTCAATTAAATACATGATCATATTAGTTAGTTATCATTGTGTACCTACTTACTGTAGTTATTGAGTAGGTATTAACCTTTTGCATGCACCTCCACCGTTGATTCAATTGTATCACAACCATAGCGCCCATCTGTTTTGTAACTTAGAAACTAGGTATGTTGTTAATCGCTCTCGCAGACGCCCAAGATACAGGCTCAGCCTAGTTTGGAGTCTGATGGATATTTCCCTTTGTAAAAACTGCTTATCTAAATAAACTATTCATATTTGTATTTGTTGTAAATGACTGACAAATATTTCACCAGAAAAAAAAAATCTGTTCACCTCAAAACAGCGGCCCTCGGAGCTCTGCTCTGCTGATTCAGCACTTTCGCCAGCGCGACCTTCAGCGTGGGTCCACAAGGAGTCTCCACGTCCCGTTCAGCTTTGTGCAGAGCCAGACCGGCCAGACCTCGAATCCGTGCGTATTTACCCTTCACGTCCACGGAAGAAGAGTCTTCGAATGACATCCAGGTTGTGTTTCTGGAAAGAGAGGGTGAAGGTTGGAAAATGGCGTAGGTGGTTTGCACAAGTCGCTGTGTTAGCGCCTCTTCGATTTATGATTTATCTGGAGTACATCGTATTCGACAAATCCGTTGTTTGTAATTTCACGTCATTCAATCACGTTTTTCGCGGATATCTATGAAAAAATACTTTTCGGGTAATAATAGTAATAAAATAAAATAAAATAAATATCACGGGACAATTGACACCAATTGACCTAGTCCCAAACTAGGGTACTACACAACGGATAAACATACTTATGTACATTATATCAAACATCCAAGACCCGAGAACAAACATTAGTATTCATTATACAAACATCTGCCCCGACCGGGGATCGAACCCGGGACCTCAAGCTTCATAGTCAGGGTCTCTAACCACTAGGCTATCCGGTCGTCTGCGTAATGCAAAAACAAAGTTGCAATGTATTGTTCCAGCTTATTGGTGTATCCAACTCTCCTGAGCGACGTTTAGCTACTCACAATTTTGACACTCCTATTAGCTAGCAATAACCCAAGACTTCACCCACTTGAAAGCATAAGGCGCCGACAGGTCCTGGTCTCTCTCCAAGGTCCACCTTCCGTTCTGGAGCTGATGGCACAGCTCCGCCTGGTCTACCTCCTTGGGCTCGTCCTCCACGGTAGGACTGCCAGGAGTACTGAGGGTCTCGTTCTTGAGGAGGAACTGGCGAGCGGTGGCGGGTAGGCTGATGACGATCTTCGAGGCTGGGACACCCAGCCCGACTACCAAGTCTACCACGGAGTCCTGGAAGGTTGGTAAAGGTAATTTTAGCTTTGAGGCTTTTATTTTGTGGTAAAAAGTTGCCTGAATCGTAACGGTGTATAACGCCTGGATAATGACCAGAGCAACAATTTAGTCTAGTCTAACTTTCTGCAGTTCCTTGTTACGGTTAAATATTACCTATTTTTAAATAAATAATTATTACCTTACCTTACCTTATTACCTAACTGCTTTATGACATTGACCCAAAAACAATCGACTCTAACAATATCCATTGAACTTTAAGGATAAGTTATGTCACAAACTCGCAGACTGTGAGCAAAAAATACGTTAAATCTCACCATTTATAGCAAACTCAAGTGATTACTGTGAATCATGACTTGTAGCAACTAATGTAAGGACGTAACTCTCGAATAAAGACGCACCTGCCAGTGCATGACCTACATACGCCGAATTATAAGTTTGCGCGCGTCTAAGATGTATTAGCAGAAGCAGATCTGAATAGAGCCTTAAAGTTTCAGAGTAAAGTTTAAACAGATGTTAGATTAGAATGTTTTTAGGGTCCCGTACCCAAACGGTACAAACAGAACCCTGTTGTTAATCCTCCGTCCTTCCGTCCTTCTGTGCGCCGTTCAAACGCGTATACTTTGAACCATAAAAGCTACACACATGAAAACTTAACAAAATAACACATAATTAAAATATGTATAATCAAGTTAATAAAAACCAGAAACTAGTTTTTTTTTAGTTTTTTGTTCGATATTATAAATGTCAACTGGTCAGATAGGTAGGTACTTGAATTTTACACAGAGTGTTTTTTATAATCGCTCTATAACAACAAGTACCTAATAAGAAATTAATTAAATTATAATTGGATGATGATGATGATTAAAAAATGCTTTTTTTTTGTACGACGAGGGAGACAAACGAGCAAGTGGGTCACCTCATGGTAAGTAATCACCACTGCCCATAGACACCATTTATGTGATGTTAAATTAAATAGGCACCTACTTGACGGTGAACGGAACCCTTCGTGTGCGGGTCGGACTCGCACTTGCCCGGTTTTTTCTTCACTAGTTTACCTTCAGACTGATCTACGCTATGAGACGATTCGTCGTGATAGGTAATGAACGGTATAAATTTTAATGGGAGTTAAATTGATTCCTTGTCATAGTGATTATAGTTAGTTGTAGTAATTAATAACGAAGAAATAATGAGATCATCCTGATTAATTCACAACAAATTATACATTGAGTGTTAAAAGTTATGAAATTGGTATAATTATGACCCGCTTAATATGGCTCTACGACCTATGTTTAATGACTTTTATTTTAGGTGCCAAGAGTTAAACTATTTACCTACCTATGTACAAAAGGTAGACAGGTATATTACGAAAACTAAGTATACTTCTAAATCAAGGTACTGATTCCATGAATTCTAAGTGTCTAATGAAATGGAGGAAAAACCACTATTAGATGAAAAAACGAGGCCGAAATTACCGCAAAAGCAAGACTGGACATTTTAAGTGCTAAAGGAAAAACGTTTTTATCTGCCTCCCTATTTGTTTATCCAAGCCAAAAACTTGTTTTGTTTTCAAGTTTAATTTAAGAGGTAATTTAGTGATGGGGACCGAAAGCAACAACCTTTTTAAAATTAAAACAAAACTAGCGGTATCCACAGGTAACCATAGGGCACTTTCCTCGGGCATCGTATCGGCATTGCCATACTACGAGGAAACGCAGCTAGCCTTATGGGCACCCTGCCCTGTAGCACGATCTGGGGGGGCTAGCACGCGTGCCATTTTGTCGCTTGTCGCTCAGTGCGTCCATCACTATGAAAGGGACGCACTGCGCGACAAGCGACAAAAGGGGGCGCGCCGTGCTACATGTGCTGGACGACATTTTGTAAATATAGATTTTTAGGATTGAGTCAGTTAGATATTTTTTTTTTACTCTCTCTTAATAACTTGATTTTTTATATATAAATAATGATTTGCCTTGCAATCCGATTCATTAAATTGAATGGTTATTTTCGACACTACAAGCGAACGTGTGCCTTCCTTATAAATACGAATTCAATACGAATTCACTCGCACGTCTGTATTTCCCGGCAAATGCAATCTAGCTAATTTCAACGCTAGAGTGAAGAGTTACTGAACCAGTGAAATGGGACACAATCATTGTTAGTTTTTGCTAAAAAAACTGACTTACCTACTTTACTTGAAAAAGTAACCTCTGACCAGTAGGTACTTTAAGCTCTTATAAAAATGCTCTACCTATGTGGTCACGAAGAAATACAAGTAGCAAAGCTGCGAATTACATAATTAATGCCAACCTCAGGCCAACATATCATATGTCAGACGTTATGTATTTCTTGAATTTGAGCTGTTTTGGTGAATTACAATCGGGTTACTTTTACTTTAAACGTAAGGTCGACGACACTTTTTGTGGGCACGGTGGTTCTAGGTCTCGGGACAAACAGGTTCGCGAAACATGTAGGTCAGAGGCGAAATGTTTATTTGTGAAATAGTTGCAAATCTGAGGTAGGTGTAGGATACTACTGTTTTTAACCCCCGACGAAAAAGAGGGGTGTTATAAGTTTGACCTGTGTATCTGTGTATCTTTCTGTGGCATCATAGCTCCCAAAAGTATCGACCGATTTTGATGCGGTTTTTTTTAATCAAAAGCTAATTTAATCAAGATTGATTTTAGCTAAGTTTCATTTAAATCGGTTCACCCTTTTTTGAAATATTGAACTATTAAATGACAATGTCGGGGGTTTTTTCAACTTTTCTAATTTTAAATAAGTCTTCTGTTAGTAATTATAAGGTGAAATTTGACTTATGATTTGATTTGATGTTGTACCTCCTGCGTCCCACGGCAAATTTCAACAGTGCGATATTTGAAACTTAATGTCTTTAATGGAAAGTTCAAATACACTTTTGACATAATGTCCTAAAGAAAGGATTTTGGATCTCACGAACATTTTGAATTTTGGAATACCCAGTATTGAATCACAGTAGGATATAGTAATTCGTGTCATGATTCAAATGTCACCTGTATAAGTCTGTATATGTATATAACTCAGCTATTTACAGTTCTGTCTTAATTAATTAATTTAAGAGTCCGTATTAGTGCTCTATCCTGTTTCCTTTGCTCAATTGATGTGATTAAATGAGTGTGAGTACGTCTAAACTTGGGAGACGAGAGCTTGGAACGGCTGATCGTGGTAGGTAATACAGAAGGCAAGAGAACACGTGGCCGATCACCTGCACGATGGACTGACCAGCTCAAAGACCCATCCCAGAAATTCTACGACGTTGTGAGGAACGCGATGGAACGGAATCGGTGGCGAGAGTGCGTTCGTGCGCGAACAACCATCACTAACCACGATCATCAGTCATGATGGACACGACTAAGAAGAAGAAGAGATGTCTAAACTCTGCTCAAGACTTCAATTATTACCAATTGGCGAATTTAATTAGAAGACTAAGTACGTAATTATTTTTCCACATTTCCTTCAAACTTTACCTACCGGGCATAAATAATTTATTAGCGGTATATAGCCGCGGGCATTACAGCCAACGAACAACGTTAAAACAGCTGTATCTTTTTATGCTCCTCAAAATATACTGGTGTGCATATTTGCATCCGGAAATAAAGTTCACGAACACAAATCAGTGTCCCAGACCTGTCATAAATCATGTGTTAATTACAGTTTTTGTGCGCTAATTTGACGCCTTTATTCGCAAAAACTATGTGTCATGTCCAATCAAGATCATGGCATAAATTGACACGGCAATGATAACATTTTATGTTATTAGTTAATTAGGTGCTTTAAAGAAGCCGTGATTGATACCTACCTTGACGGTTTGACCTGCAATCTTTCCAGGGTCAGAAACTCAAACCTGGGCTATACTTACTAGCAATTTTTTCCACAGCTGTCTAGTTTCTGAATCCCTTACTAAGTATTATAGAAATAGAAAGCACTTTACGTTTGTTCAAAATATGCTACAAACTCAAGTTTGAATTCCTCTGGCCCCCAAAGGACTGGGTAAATCCGTCAAGGTACTAGGCTTGTAACATACAATTTTCTTACCGTGTTCATCATATCCCAGAGTCCGCTCAGCCTGCTCGGGTGGTACGTCATCTTCTTCACCATTCCCAGCTCGTGCGTCTGCACCATCATCAGGTCCACCATCTTCACTAGCACCCTCAAATCGTAGTACTTCGCGAGCAGTTCCGGGTGCGAGGGTAAGGCCAGGAAGAGGGGCCCTCCCCCGGCAGCGTTGATGGCTGCTCGGGCGGCCTCAACTGTCTCCAAGACTGAGGTCTTGTTGAGGGAGCGGTGGGCATCGTGGATTTCCAAACCTTGGAGGTTTTTGGACATGAGCGCTGATTTGAGATCCTGGAAAGAAGGAAATACGTGTGAGTGTTTATTGTATTGGTTTTCAGAGAATTGGTTACGGCCACTTAATTCACATGGTAATAAGAGCACCTTTGACACCAATATTTCAAATTAGCTGTTTAGGCTGCAGAGCGGCACACAGAAATAGACATACAAACAGTAGAGAAAGACAAAACATAACCCTGCTTTCTGGTGGCAGTCGGTTAAAAACAATATCTTCTCACGCCCTGCAGTTTCCTCCGCACAGTGGCGTAAGCTCTGTTTAAAATGTAACACATCGTGCTTGTACGTGTCTGTACGTTCAGAACCGGTCGTGTCAACCTTATATCAAGATTATAGATTACGTCAGTGTACAGCAGATCTGGATCGGATTTCGTTGATTGTACAAGTAGATATCCTTGACCTAGAGCTTTGTCCTTCGTATAGGACCACGGGCAAAGTATGGGCACTGTCCCCACCCACCAACAGACACGAAACATGTCTCATGATCTTGGCTCCCTGATGATTGTTTACTATGACGACGACCGCCTTATCGATTTTATAATTTGCTTATTTAGTTGACAGTTACCTACAGGAAGAAAGTTACAGAAGCAATATGTTACTAAAACATGTATTTAGGTCAAGCAAGAAAACCCCATACATAGAGCGATCGTCTTCATAGTTTCTGTTGGTGGGTGGGGACATTTTTGCCCATGGTCCTTTGCGCCTTTTAAGCCTAACTCGACTATGCCACTATGGGCTGCACCGACCCACATACTTTGCTTTTTGTTAATGACTTTCCTACAGTGAGATACAAATTTGGATACAGTCTACTTTGAAGGTTGGCAAGGCAATTGTGGAAGTGGTAGTTAAAATTAATCAAGAGGAGAAGTTTGATTTATTTTTAACCGACTTCAAATCGTCGATCAATCGAGATTAGTAGGTGTGGTGTTCAAAATAATGTGTCTAACCTAACTCGTAGATTGAATTAAATACGTAATAGGTTTAAATAAGGATCGTCACCTTGGAATTATAGGTTTTTTTTTTGCTTTTTTTTTTAAGTCGCGGTTTATTTATTTTTATTAAGTATTTATAAAAATTAAGGGGACGCCGTCTATGGCCTTCCATGTGCCCTTACTTTGTACATTTTGGTCCACTTCAGAACACAATGTCGAATAAATGTCTCAAAATTAACTAGACTGTTTTATTTTTTCTCCGCCAAATACAACTATCCTACTAGAAAATAGCAAGGCTAATTCAACGTGAGAAAATCGGAAGCCGACAGAAGGCAATCAAGGTGATATACAGGGTGTTATAAAGGACATTGCGTGACCATAAAAATTAATTCATATCTCTTGCCATTATCATTAGCACGGCACACCTAATCTCAATCGTGTTGAATGCACTAATCTAAATGCGTCGCGTGTGCGTGCCAAATGCATTCATAGAGGTCCTTACATAAATTACGGTAGGCAAACGTTTTGTGGCTAAGCTTAAACGCTGTCGTAAGTAACTGGAATATTGTGAATTTACTGTATTTGCTTAATGCTAGCTCCTCGTCTTATTAACTGTGGCAAGCAGGTGGTAAAATAGTACGCGTTTTATTTGTACCTAAGGTAGGTAATCTGTTAATTTGAACGGTAATTACCTACCTGAGCGACGGAGCTTCACTTGGAAAAGATGATTTTGTTTGAAATGTCGCAAAAACGCGTTTTCGCAGAGATGAGACCTAGCTGCTAGCTAGACCGATTTCTCACCCCCAAAAACCCCCAAATAGCAAATTTTATCGAAATCGTTTAGAGCCGTTTACACATACAAGTTTAGCTAGATTAAAGTAAATAGGATAGGTACTCGTTCGTACTGATTTTTCACATCCAATTGCATCCAAATTCCATCTTTCTCACTGTATAGGGAATTCTGGCCTCTTTAGTTTCGTTACGTTAAGTTGCCATCTTAAAGAGTCAAATGTTAATTTTCTTTTATTTGACTAGTTTTTTATCACTCCTATTAAGATTTAAGTCCACTCTTCCTGTTACGGAACTTAACTATATCCCGATCGATGCAATAGTGCCGGATATAAACAAGAAAACGAGAAACATGTAACTATTATTACGCAAGAAAACGCGTAAAATTATAAGCTTACTGTTTACGAAATGCATAACTTTTCTTTCCTAATAATTTATTTCATCTCCGTGGTAGGAGTAGGAACTCATGTAGATTATAATATGTGATATTACTAATCCGTTACGTGTTTATAATCGTTTACAATACCCCTATTTATGTAGCCCAAAGGGTCAATTATGCAGCCAGGGTCTAGTTTTTCAAAAAACTGGTTGAATTCCCACTTTCTAACGATTCTAGGAATATAAAGGCTTCCGTGATCAATCTTGTGAGATCTAAATAAATGGGCGCGACAGGAAAAGTTGTGGGCGTTCAGACAGCCGATATTGCTGTTAAATGCCAGTGGTCGATGTCGCTTGTAAAGGGAAATATATAATTTGTACAATGTTTTTATTTCTGATCTTAACAGTTAAGTAGATGGTTTTGCAGCATCAGGAACCTAAACAAACGTTTCAAATGACTATCAACTATACTCCACGGTAACCGTTTTATTTTAATCGTGTAGTACCTAGACCCACAGGTCTAACAGGAAAAATAGACTATTTCCCTGAAAAACCACAGTCAGTTGTTCTGAAAGAAGCAAAACGTTACAGTACTTTGTTGCAATGATACGTTATTTGAAGTGACAAGGTACTAAAGTGTTCAGCTGTTTATGAGACTGCCCGAACTAGCTAAGGCACGCTAAGGTAACTATTAACCTTAACCTTGTTTGTACATACCATCCTTAAACCTGAACAATGGTGTTAAAACTATATCTCAAACAAAACAATACTTCCTACAATTTAACCTCTTCAATCTTCCACGTTAAATATTAATTACATAGTTCGTTAAAAACAATGGTTTTATGCTAATGTGTGGGCGAATACCTGAGTCGGTCCTTGGCGGTAGTTACGTCCTTTTTCCTTCAATAAGAGGAAGGCCATAGTGTAAGGCATTCTTAACCTGACAGTCAGAACCTCTAATGTAATTTGTGACCCAGAAAACTTCTCGATCGCGTTCGCATTAACGTCTCAATTACTATGGGTAAATCGGAAGCGACTGATGTCAGTAGTACTTACTGGCTGACATGGTAATAGAAAAAATAACGTGTGTTAAAGTAGAGGCGTAAAAACTACACTCAATAGCAAAAAAAAAACGGGTCACTTTGTATGGAATTGTTCATACAAAGTGACCCGTTTTTATTGCTCTTGAGTATATTTCGTTTGCACCAAATTGCTACTAACCATTTGACGACTTAAGCACGTTTTATGATAATAATATGAATAAAACTTTATTGATACAAAAAAAAAGTTGAGGCGTAAGTCACTTGAGCTTTCGTCACCGAAAAGTTTGTGAATGAATTTGTATAAAAAAACTCCTCAAAAGGTCGTGTTTTTGCAATCGTACATGTTGAATTAAAATGGTAATGAACTTATTTTGAGTATTACTACTTTTTGAATTGATAAAAAATATAAGATGGCGCAGGCGGGTAATACCCCACGTTAGTTTAAAACAACATTAATATACTAAGTAATTTAGAAATAAAATACCTACGTGTCAACTTTTTTTCGTAACAAAGTTTTTATTCATAAAATTTGCCTAAACCGTTTAAATGGCCAGTAGGAATTTAGTGCAAACGAAATAGGTTTTATTTCTTTACGAAGTACTTAACATACATTAGTTTTCTCTTTGTGGCCAATCAGTCCAAGGGTAAGTGTCATTGACATAATAATGAAATTAATGGCTTTTCGTATTCCCGCCGAAGACAGACTCAAGTAGTTTAGTGCCATAGTATAGTTCCCGCGACATTGTTCTTGAGCTATCTGTTATGTGAGTATGAAGAACTGTACGAGCGCTGGTGATCAGTCAAGCTACCGTTTTGGGACAAGGTAACATGAGTAGAAAAATGCGTTTAGACCTTCGAAAATTTTAGGTGAAACAATGTTTTAATTGGATTCTTAATTTCTAGTGAATCTAGTGAACTTAATTTCTACCGAAAAGTGAGACTAGCGGTCGGGCTCTGGAGATAAATACTGCAGTGCATGTCTATGAAGGCAAGATGCCTAAGAACGTTATCGCTGGACGGCTCGAGCGAAATTCAAGCTAAAAGTTATATGTGCAATCAAGAACAGATACCGCTGAAAAGTGTCTACATTAAGGTTAGGTTAGGTTAGCGCATTAGTGTGGTTGATTGTACGTAAGGTTTGTCAACGAGCCAACTCAAAGTGACACATTTGGTGTGGTAAGCAAGCACCTTTATTACATAGTAACATTGCGTAATAAAGTGCTAAACATTATGATTTATAATTTACATGTAAACAAAATAAAAACACGAAATGACACTTACAGCTCAGAACTGGATCAATTTTAAGTTATTGCACTTATTTAACGAACACGATTACATGACCTTTACTCTGCTCCAAATACGACATGTACATTAATTACACATTTTACAACTTAAGTTCCGATTTGACATTTCTCGAGCCGTTTGCCTTAACATTGACACACATTTCACTCGATATTGCAGTGTCAATTGACATGTAGGCTGCAAATCTATAGTAATTTAAGCCTACAGTCGCAACTTTACGTATGTAAGTACTTACAATAAGTTTAATTCTACTAATTATACACCTGTACAATGTACATCAGATTACTATTATGTATTCGTGTCGGGTTTTGTACAACTTAATTAGTTCAATGTTACAAATGATTATAAGTATTCCATTTATCTCCCAAGTCGGGTATCACTGGCAGGACCTTGAAGCCACAGCACAGGACCGTGAAGCATGGAACCCTACTGCGAGCCCTATGCCCCTGCTGAGGGATTACAGGGACACATCATCATCATCATCATAAGTATTCCAGCATAAATAGCTACCGATAAATTTCTTCCTTCATTTTCTTGAACGAGCTGGACTTATGATGATTTGAGTTTTCGACTTTACAATTAGTCAACAAAAACCTTCAATACCTACGTCAAATCTTTCATATTTAATAGTAATCACAAAAGCTTTCGACATACTCGTAGGTGCTCTAAACATAACTAAACATATTATTATGTAGCGGGGATCGTAAAATGCTACCAAAATTCATTGAAATTCTAGGGTGAAGTGGTTGTAATACGATCATTTCAATTGATCCCTGGTAATTAGTAAGCCTTTGTGACTATTGTGACTAACCTAAATACCTACCTATTTCAACTTATCTACCTGACAGAAGTAATATCTAAAGTATCTAAACTACACTGCATTCCGCACATATATCAACTTGAAATGCCCTAACATCTAATTAAAATGTCATTATTAAGACCAACCATGCAGTTATGTTAATATAGCGAGATACATACGCACTTAATGTCAGTGCATAAATTAAAATAACACCCTAGCTGTATCTTAATACATATACCTACCTATATGAATGGCCTCATGTCTCGTATGACAGATTAGCTTCTGACCAGATTAGTGATAAGCAAATGTGTTTTATTGTACGGTTTAATAATATTAACTTACCTACTCGTATATACTACGTATGCCGAATAATAGACTCAACAATTCTTTAGATTGAGTGATAACGTTAATATTTAACCGGATCCTGGCTCAATCATAAAGATATTAAGAAAACGTATATTAGAAACAAAATTATGTTACTATCACTTCCAAATAGGAAAATTAAATATACTTACAGACATCTCTCATATTAGACATCCTTACAGTAGCTTCTCAGTATATATATGATGTAATATTGTACACACACAAGAACATCAAATCTTTCAAGAAAGTGTCGGATGTGCATGGTTTCAACACTCGGAATAAGCATAAACTTGCCGTCCCTAAATTTCGTCTACGAAAAGTCAGTAAGTCTTTTTTGGGAAATTGCGTGAGGTTCTACAATAAAGTGCCTGTAGATGCATGGGAATTGCCTCACAATTCATTTAAAAGATACATAAAGACCGCTCTCTTGAAAAAAGCATACTACAAAGTGGATGAATACTTATGTGATGGCACCACTTGGCCAAGGCTGAAAACAGAAGATAATTAGGACATCAATGTGACTTGGCTGCGTCCCGAAGATATTCGTGTATGGTGTCCGGCTCTGTTGCCGTTGTCCGCTGCGTACTAATTGTAATACAATTGATATAAATAATGTTTTATTTATTTGACGTGATGACATGAAATGTATATTTCATCAATTTTTGTTATTTGACATTTGGAGACCATATACATCTCCAGTTTATGTATATGTATTATTATACTTATTATTTGACCGTGGAGGCGTTTTACACCTCTGCTGATTTTAAATTTAGTTTAAATTGACCCTAGAGACTATACATCTCTAAGCCATTTAGATTAATTATTATATTATTAGATTAATTATTATATTAATTCTGGGAACCTATACATCCCTTTGTAATTTAAATTTTCACAGATATTTGACCTGGAGACCCTATACATCTCCTGCTCAATTAAAACGTGCCAGTAAAGTAGTGTTCTGGTTTTGCTGTTCTAATAATTACTTTTTACACTTGTTTCTAAAATGCGGTTTTTTTTCTCTCTTAATCTTTTAATGACAGAGTGAGGTTTCTTTGTGTGATTTGTCTGTGGTTGCGTATTGTAAGAGCTAATGTAACTTGTTTTTAGAAAAAATGACTTTGTGCCAAGTTTCTTGCGGCGCATTCTTCTTGGCAATCATGGTCTTTCCGAAAGCGCTGGTAGACTCAAAAAAATGACGTGTAAAAGAGCATTCAACTGCCTATTTGCTGAATAAAATTTTTATTTTGATTTTGATTTATAAGTAAATTCCTATCTAGAGAAGACTGAAGCTCTACCAATACTCTTTTGATTTAGTGGATTCCCATCACTAGCATCTGCAAACGAGACTAAAAAAGTATTGGGGTAAGTACCTCACAGACAACTTACTAACACTTGTGCGGGTGGTAGGACCTTGTGCGAGGACCGTCCGGATTGCTACTACCATCTTACTTGCTAATCCTGCCACTAAACAGCAGTGCTTGCATTATTGTGTTCCGGTGTGGAGAGTAAGACAGTCGGTGTAATTACGGTACAAGAGGCATTTCATCTTGGCTCTCTGGGTTGGCAACGCATCTGCAAACCCTCCGGGGTGGCAGGTATCTATGGGCAGTGGTGATCACTTGCCATCAGGTGACCCCTTTGCTCGTTTGCCTTCCTTGTTGTATAAAAAAAAACGCTTCAAAACATAGCGACCTTTAAACTAACTTTGGCAAATCAACACTGTCATATGATTGATCAGTGCTAAACGTGTCCTAATTGGTAGCTGTAGGACGTCATCCATCACCGGCGCCGGAGCCGAGAACTTGTTCAAATTGCAATGCTAATTCAAATGGGTTTCGAAAGCTTTGCCGATTCAATGTATTGCATTTTAACATTTAGTTTCGCAGTAAGGCTATGTTTTTTTTTCATGGAGCGACCCCGGTTTCCCAGGAAAATATTTGGCGACCCATGAATGACAGGACCATACACTGCGATTACCGCAGTTACCGATTAACTTTCGTAAAGAAAAACTGAATCTAAATATCCTTTGAAATATTTAAGTATAAAATTCTCCTCCACTCCTTAAAACCTTGATTATCGACATCATATCCCGTTGATAAACTTTAACGTTTACGTTTAAATCTTTACACCGACTTTTCAAAACTCTCAAATTTGTCATCCAAAAATAAAGTAAAAACGCAATTTTTGGGACTCTATGACATTGAGTGAGTGGGTAAGCTGTGTTACTGGCCAGTATGTTATCTTTAATTGGGTAAATCTTACTCATTTTTATGCAACAAACTGGTCAGGATAACTAGAATTAAGAGTGAACGTTACCATGTAGTTACTTACGGCCAAGGTCGGGTTGCTTATTTTCATTACCATACTACATGGACTATCAATGATGTAATGTTTTTAAGTTTTGCAACACCCGAACTTGGGCATGCGTCGAAGCTTACGGTACGCATATTATTGAATGAAAACTCAACAGTGACAATCGTTAGGGCAGAAGAGTCGACTGCAACTAAGGTGTAGGTCCGTGACGACTTGTGCGTGTTGGACAGATGGAAGCAGATGAATTCGTAGAGCCGAAGGCCGGGCGGAGTTGTTGTAGCAGGATCCATGTACGAGTATGTTGGTTTTTTATGAATCTTCAATTCAGACGCAATAGTAACATACCATATCTACATCCCTGTTTATAGAAGTAGTAGCTGTTTGTAGAAGCTCTACATTAAGTGTATTTAAGAAAATTTTACGCGTTTGATTGCATTGTTTTGTTCCTTAAGATCACCATGCTTCCACCTGGCCAATACTAATATACTAATATACTGGGTAATATTTACCATTAAATAAATAAATATACCCTGGGTAAATATTACCATTTCTGTTGTTTCTGATGAGAATAGCTTTAATAGCAAAACGCCATGTAATGCAGACATAAAAGGAAAAACAGTCGAAGAATTCTCAATGAAATAAGATCATGTGAAAATGCTTGTAAATCAACACATTGTTACGCCAATGTGCCTTCATACCAAGACAAATGCAGTCCTTAACTTTTCAAGAAGCAGAATTCTCCACCAATGCGAGACAAGCTACTGGCCTATGATTGGTAGAAATTTACAGGTAGACCTCACTTGACACTAGCGATCCTAGCGGATTTTTGACTCGCGATCTCACCGTGTACTCTCTGTAGAGTAATGCCAATTAATATAGGTAACTGGTACTCAAAGTTAGTAACAAAATTACTTTAGTCCATTAAGATATCCAGCGTTAGACAAGAACAAAAAATCGCCAGACATTTTTAAACATGTTGCTTTTGGCTATTGTTCTATAAGACAAACAAAAGTTGTCGCCATCCTATTGACCGCTACATATTGCCGTTCACACGACTTTCAACTCGTCACTAGAGACTTTTATAGATGTTTTACATTTATTTCCAAGTAAGACTGGACGAAGGTTGGAATTTGTGAATATTGTTGGAAGTTTGAACATGATCGCTGAGCCCCAAGCACGAATATTCGCGTATTACGCAGGTTGCGCAACTTTTTGCAACTGCAACTTTGCGCAACTAAGGGGCCCAAATAACATAGGTACCTACCAAAAGCAAGTTTACATCGCGTATTGCGTTTTTAGGTTTTTAATTTGTAAGATTTTACTGGCATATATATATATTTGTCAATGTTGTGTTTAGAAATGGATTACCTAACTAAGAAACTTTGCCAAAGTGTGTACAAATGTGATTGGCGCAGGTTCACATGCGTGAGTCCTGCTTTCTGTATCTAAGTAGTTTGGCAATATGCCTTAGGTTGTTAGTTAGAGTTAGTAGTAGTTAAAGTTAGAGTTTGGCGCATACGTTTGTCGATATCGATACAACGATGATGTCTCAAATAATAGCAGAAGCACAGGTCGTTTAACGCATTCGTTGCCACCCCTTTGACCTGAGAGTTTTTCAGGGCCGCAAACGCACGTATGCGTCCAAATTACCTGTAAAATTGCGACAGAGGCACTGGGTCAGGAAATCGCATATATACGCGTTGCCGGCAATTAATGCGTTAAGCACTATTTACGGGGTTACTTCTATTATCAATTACCTATTAGTATTTGCTTTGCTGTCAAGAAAGCTTGGCACAATAACACTAGTTTATGCAACTATTAATTATGAGTGTTTTAGGGCCTAATTATGTAAAGTTGCATACATGTATTTAAGTGTTATGAAACAAGCTTTTCAACGTCGTTTTATCGCGTACACACACATTATTTATATCAAGGACCTTGATTAATTTGTAATAAAAACTAGCACTGAGACCAAATCCAGCACATGCCTCATATCTAGCTGTCTTATCCTAAACCTACGCAACAATTATCAACTCGTTTTGTTCAACTTTCCCCTTAAGGAATCAATGTTTCGCCACTGGCCAATGAAATGTTATCGACAAGTCGAGGGCCATCTATTGGGTTGTACGAGTATTTAGAGTAAATTGCGAAATTTTATTAGCACGTTGTGGTGGTCATGCAAAATTATTGGTTAGACTTGTACTCTTGCCAAGTCAACGTAAGCATAAGTCTGCACTAGTAAATTATGTAGGTACATAAGTTAGGTGTCACATTATTATTATCCGCTTTCCGGGACACGTTTTTTTTGTATATAAAAACCGTCCCTGCCCTGAAAATACTGGCTTAATACTTTCGGATTTCGGAGGCTATGATTATGATTGATTATAAGTAATTCTTCAAAAGTAGACATCTACGAGTAGAGTACCTATAATTTTATTATTGGGACCATTAGTGCTACCCTTTCCTATCCTGGTGGAACCATACATGGGTCAAAAATTTCATAGAAAATGGCGCGGAACTTTCTGTAAATTGTTGACCAATGTTGAAAGTAAAGATTAAACGCTGCTAAATACGCCAGACCCATTTAAACCAAATCTTTCAGAGACTCAAATCAATCATTGCTTTATGCAAATCAAAAGGTCAAACATTCGGACAGCTCAGTATTCTAATTTAAACTGAAACAAAACGACTTATTAAAATTTAATTAAGATAAGACGAACAATTGACATTCCGAACTCAAACGTCAAACGGCTGTCAAAGTGACAATCGCTGGCCTTGACCCGATCTGCCAAATCCAAGGTCAATGAATGAACCATTGTCGGGTGAATGAGTCATGAACGAATGGTTGAATGAATGATTAGGAGCGCATATTGAAGGATGATATTGATATGTCATTTTGAGTTGTTTGCTTTTCGGTGGAGGCGGGTCTCATGTAAATAGAGGGCATGTTTACATGCATGCGTCTAATTTGAAATGTATAATGCATTGATTGTTATTTAACGGTCTTGTTTTTTAAGTAGTAAAATTGATCGATAATTTATTACAATGATAGACAAAATTAAAAACGAAATAATAGAAAGTACTTATAGGGTACGTTGGGCTAGCAATTTTTTTGCAAGTATAAAATCAGTAAGTAGGTACGTCATCAGAAAACTGAAAAAAATAACGGCTAGGTAACTATTTTCTATTTAGTCCCTAAATACTTACCTAATTAGCAAAGGAATAATAAACATATGAAAGAAGTCACGAGACGACTCTTTGAAATAGGAGAATTTATAATACTTAATTTTTGACAATAACTGAACGATTAAGATTTTACGAGTACGAATTGATACAATTACTTTCCACTTTCTAAGCTCTTTGTAGCTTTTGTTCGGAGACAATTATATCTTACATTTATTTTGTACAAGACAAAACAGATTTTGTAGTGGGAGGCAACTCGAGCAATTAACGAATAAATCGCCTACATACACTTAATTCAAACTAGATGACGTTACGACCATTTTAATATACCTAATGTCCTTTTGACATGTGGGTTCCGCCATTTTGATTTTATGATCATTCTGATTAAAGACTTGCGTTAATTATTTTTAACCCCCGACGAAAAAGAGGGGTGTTATAAGTTTGACATCTGTGTATCTGTGTGTCTGTGTATCTGTCTGTGGCATCGCAGCTCGTAGCTTTTTTTATTCGAAAGCTAGTTCGAGATGGTTCACCCGTTTTTGAAATATTGATTACATCCATAATTAATAAAATTATGCTTATTGATGGCTGCAAGATGTGAATTATATTTGTTTCATTTTTCCACAACTCCTGTTAGTCTAGTCTCTAGTCTTTTGTTGTTTTTGTATGATGATAATTAAAAACTTTTTCTGAAACGTAGAAGTTAATAGGTATTCGCATCACTTTCAAAAGAAAGAAGACACCAAGTAGTACATTTATGGATAGCACAGGTCTTTGCCGGTCTAAGGCCAGCAAAACATGTATGAAAATCCATTACTGGCTGCTGTTATCTACACGACGACAACGGCAGAGCGGGGACCTGATCCAGCAGGTCTTAGGGGACAGCTCCCGATCATTGAAGGAGGCTACTCGACAGTTAATAAAACTATTTTTTTTTTCATTCCCTTACAATGCTTGAGAAAAGCACTATACAAGCTTCGGCCGGAACAGAGGTTGCTGGTATACTATAGCCGGCCTCGTGTTACTCGGCCGTCTAACCCCTTCGTCGAGCAACCCCTTTCTTCCCGGTCTCTGCAGTAATGTACTATTACTAAATATGGTACGTAGTAGTGTTGCGGGTATTGAACGAAAAATTACAATAATTACGAGTGCTGCTGCGATGATATAATTTTAATAACTAGAATGGTTCTTGCTCAAGCAGGTAGAAAATGAGTTCACCATTCTTCTAAAAGAGATTTAAGTATACTTAATTAATGCATACTACCTAATGATTACAGTATTCACCTACACCCTTTTAGACTAAATTGCTACTGAGCAACTAAGTGATTAACGAATATGTACCTACATGTTAATTAAATTGTAATCTAATACGTGTAATTAGAATTAAAAGTGCGTGAGCTTTAATTAATAAAAGGAGCGAATTCATTTCATCATCTCATAAATAACTAGTCATAATGACATTATACATAACGTACAGTCAAGTCCAAAAAAAATCTTTTGAATATTTACTCAGAAATATTGTACAATTTTCCAACGCCGATGTATAAGGAGAGAGGATGACTACTACTTCAACTGTATGTATTAATTGCAACTAATTATGTATTTGCCATTTCTTAACTGTTTCAGGGTTTTTTAGGCTAAAAATCGATCTAGCTATGTGTCATCTGTGAGAAAACTTGTTTTCCGAGTTTTCACACACGTCTTTTTCTCGTCTCTCAGGTTTTCCATAATTGAATTACCTAGTAAAAATCTTAATTATCAGAAAAAATAAAAATAAATGTACGATTGCGATTCGTTTTAACATGTACAGTCAGCAGCAATTTTTTATAAGCTACCGAAGCGCTCACAATGATCTAAACACGGCTCTATTGTTAAAGACATAAGAGCTTGTGTAGATAATTGTGAGCGCTTAGGTTGCTTAGCAACTGTTGTAGTCAGCAGACTGTACATACTTAAAAAGTGTTTTGTATGACATTATCTCTCTCTAAAATTAAACAAAAGCTTTAAATATTACCTCGCATACCTTTCGCTTCGATAAGATCGACTGCAATCGATTTTCTCTACGGTCGGGCTTTATAGTTACTTACTTAATTTATATACGCTGGTCCACCGGTAATCCGCTCTTGCGCAGGTGTTCTGTTATCTCACTGTTTCGTAATAGGTACCTCAGTAGCATGAGATGTATTTGTTTAGTCCTTATTAGGTATTCTGTGTTCTATGCGCTATTTACTTATTAAGGGTTTTAGTAAAAAAAAACATGCAAACTGACTAAAGATAAAACATGTGGCGTATTGTGTTTAGTGTTGTTTCCACTCCAATGACTCCAGTTGCAGAACCAATGTCATTTTATCCCACTTCATAAAAAGGAGGAGGTTCTCAATTCGTCGGGATGTTTTTTTTTAGGGTTCCGTACCTCTAAAGGAAAAAACGGAAATCTTACCTATAGGATCACTTTGTTGTCCGTCTGTCTGTCTGTCTGTCTGTCTGTCAAGACCCTTTTTCTCTGGAACGCGTGGAGGTAGCATGATGAAATTAATCATTAATCAAATACTCAAGCCTGTGGTCCCTTGAAGCTGTGAAAAAATCAACCTTCTAAGTCAACGCAATCAAAAGATACAGTCATTAAAAATCGATTTCGAAAATAAGACTTCTGTATTACTAACAATCTATGAACCACGGTCTGTAATAAATTATTAATATTATTATTATTAAAAAGGTGGTTTCCATACAAATCGCCGTACTGAGAAAACCTAAAGGGTACTTCCAGCTGTCCTAGAAACTTGAAATTTGGTATGAAGGTATAATATAACTCACTCTGAAAAGTCTCAAAATCTTAAATTTTTGTCTGTCTGTAGATTTCACAGACCAATATATAAGATGACCCCACACTGCGTACATTTTGCTTAGGAGCAGGGCTCTGCTAACACTGGACTTCTTAAAACACGGGGAAAAGCTTTAAAATATTTCTACGGAACCCTCGTGCGCGAGTTCGACTCGCACTTGGCCGGTTTTTTATAATGTTAGCATACCATAATTTGCCTCTAATTCATTACAAAACAAGACATTTGGATGCATTTAGTTTAAGTCCATAACCCTATCAGCATTAGATAAAGATATGTATTAATTCGCTTACAACTTTGAACTTACTAATAGGTAATTAGCTCCACACTTCCGTTAGCAAAAACCCGGCAGGTCAATAAACGGATCACACTCAAACCATTAACGAATAATTCAATTCAATAAGTGTTAATGCATTCATTAAATTAGTCTCACTCAAAATTACAAGATTAACCTCAACTCAGTTTCCGGCATATGTCTAACTCTGACCATAAAAAAGTTGACCTTTTAAAGGAGAGCACGCCTAATTCGGATTTGTATAAAAAAACTGAAGGTCGATGAATTGCAATATGCAAAATATTGTATTCAAAAAGTTGTGACTTCATGACTTGGTAAGTCTACATCCATGTAGGATGTTAAATTCGCAGTGGCTTTGGGTCTATTATTGTCTCGCATACATATTTTTTGTCCTAAAGTAATGTTTAATTGAAATTATACCTAGGTACTGAAAATATTAAATTTTCTTCAAATTTACAAAATAAACCTACTTAATCTATTCTACATAGCATAGCAAAAGTCTGGGGCCATAAAATATTTACCGAAATATCTTCGGTTACAGGTGCAAAACAACATGACAAGAAACACACATTCGAACAAACGTTACATTATGACACCGGTACCAAAATGCCACAATATAGGGCCGAGGGTTTATACAGAGTGTTACAAAAATACCTACCCATAAAGCCGAAAGCGGGTTAAATATGGTCCATTACGAAGAGTCCATTTATAATATTTAAATCACTGTATGAAATAAAATAAAAATAAAAGCATTCAGACAATATTATATACGAATTGGAGATTAATTGTAAGTAGTCCAGTTAATTAATCATGAAAAGAGAAAAACATGATGAAATATGATACAGAAAGTGATAATCAACCTTTTGTAAGAGCAAGTTCTCGCTACTGCTATAATTGACGGCGGAGTAATAATTATCGAGTTCGTACTATTTCTTAGTACTTTTACTTTTCAGTCTAGTTTTGCAAGATTTTTTTGGTAAGCATTTACATAACTCTGGTTCGAACTTTAGTCTCGTTTCAGTAAAACTACGGACCAACCACCCTCTTGACACCGCATCTTTTATAATTTACTTGGAAAGTCATTACGAAAAAAGCCGCGGTGAGCGGGCCGGGGAAAAGCGTCGTGATTGGTTCATAGCTTGTCATCTCGTTTGTCACCTGTGCCCTAAGCACGACTTGTCGAATCCTGCGTCACGTAAAATCGAATAGTAAACTATAAGGAGTTTGTATGACGTTTGGAACAGCGCCCGCCCGTGAGCGTATTTGGAACTAAAATTTAGTATGAGATTTCTCGATCTCGGTACGATAACCGTAACGTAACGCAGGATTCGACAAGTCGTGCTTAGGGCACTGGTCGAAAGTGAGCCGCGATTCGAGGCTAGAGAGATTTATAGGTGTAAATGAGCATATGCGTTTCGGAAACGTTCGCCCTGACATTTAGTGTCCAGAGGGTGGTTGGTTCGTGAGTAAAAACCTTACGACAAATTACTGAGGGTCGAGCACGACTTTTCGAAAGCTGCGTCACGTAAAATCGAATAGTAAACGTTGTCGAGTTTGTATGACGTTTGGTACAGCGCCCGCCCGTGAGCGTATTTGGAACTAAAATTTAGTATGAAATTTCTCGATCTCGATACGATAACCGTAACGTTACGCAGTATTCGTAAAGTCGTGCTCGACCCTCTGGTGACTGGAGCCCATTGTCGTTACGAGTTACGAGTAACGGCAAGCTCTTGTGGTAGGTACTCTTACTCTTGACGAAATAACTTTGAAACTCATTTGAATTGTACATAGTATGTCATTTTAAGGAAATCCTGCATATAGTGTGTCAATGTATTGATTTACACACACATTATCATGTGACTCGGGACTTAATCACGTAAAAAACATAATTAAATACCTCGACGTTTCGGACGCGACGTTGCGTTCATGGTCTCAAACCAACCCTTCCCTTCGAGACCATGGACGCAACGTCGCGTCCGAAACGCCGAAGTATTTAAATATATTTTATAGGTGATTAAGTACCGAGTAACATGATAGTGTGTGAATGACCCAGTCGGCGAGATGTTTGTACCATATCTGTCTCAGGGCGCGCCTACACTGCGCGCCCAGCGCACACGCACCGAGGCCGCTGCGTGAGAAACCTGAGTGCGTGATGTCATATGACCTATCTATCTACTGAACATAATGCCAACTACAGCTGACATAATAAGGGGCTCCAGGCAGCCGTAGTAAAGGGACTAATAGGGGTAAGTGCTTTTTATCTTCCAGTGCCCTAAGCACGACTTGTCGAATCCTGCGTTACGTTACGGTTATCGTATCGAGATCGAGAAATCTCATACTAAATTTTTGTTCCAAATACGCTCACGGGCGGGCGCTGTTCCAAACGTCATACAAACTCGTTATAGTTTACTATTCGATTTTACGTGACGCAGGATTCGACAAGTCGTGCTTAGGGCACAGAGCGTAGCTTTCAATCAGTGGATTTATACGTCCGTCTTTTTCGCGAACGCACTTTGTCTTAGACAAGGGTCCCCGCTGGGCGACGTGAGCGAAATTCTGTCCCTTTCTTTACATGCAAGACTTACGAGTAAATCGCGTAAGTGGTTATAAATGTTCAGAATAAAAGCTTAGTAGTAAGTATGTTAGTATTACTGATGGATTGCGTTAGGATAATATGCCCTATATCTGTACTACTTAATTGCAATAAAAAGGTACTTAATTGTAATATTTTTAGAGGGACTAGGGACTAGGTACTGTACCAATTAAAAATAAAACTTTCGCCAATGGAAAGCTATAGGATAGTGGCAAATTCCCTCGGGACGCTGACAGAGTTGCGGGCAACATCTAGTTTATTGTATTCGTTTTTACTCCACTAAACACCGCCGTGACTAGTAAATTAGGCACACAGCTTTGTTATTCGAGATTGAAAATATATCAGATTACAGTCATGTTATTGACCTCTAAATCACGATTCAATTAGATACAAAATACCTACTAGCGTTAGCTAGCAGGATCACTTTGCAAAACGATATTAGTACTTAAATCCTTATCTTTAATCAAAACATCTAAAGAGTCGCGACGCGCAGAGTGCGTCTCGCTGCCGCTGGGTCGTGCACTCCCAGAGCAAGGACTACAATTTAGTCGGGAACATGTCGGGCTAAACTCGGCTTACGTACGTGAGTGATCCGTTTTATTTCACTACATATATGTATATATATATCATCATCTCCATGTCAAAAACTTAGTTTTTCACAACGTTTTCCTTTTACAGGAAAATGGAGTGCCTATGGGTAATATCCCTGGTAAAAAAACTTTAGAATTACAAACCCTTCTAGGCAATTATACAGTGTCGTTAAAATCAATGACTATCGTGAGGTAGAAAAGTAATAAGTGTCATACGAACTAGTAGCTCTAATCTTACAATTAAGTTTGACCTGGAATTAAATGGCACCCAGAATCAAGAAGCATTTGTCGGAAGCAATGGATAACCTTTGCCTCTCCCTTTGCCTCTCCCGTTGCCTCTCCCGTTGCCTCTCCCTTTGCCTCTCCCTTTGCCTCTCCCGTTGCCTCTCCCTTTGCCTCTCCCTTTGCCTCTCCCGTTGCCTCTCCCGTTGCCTCTCCCTTTGCCTCTCCCGTTGCCTCTCCCTTTGCCTCTCCCGTTGCCTCTCCCTTTGCCTCTCCCGTTGCCTCTCCCTTTGCCTCTCCCTTTGCCTCTCCCTTTGCCTCTCCCTTTGCCTCTCCCGTTGCCTCTCCCTTTGCCTCTCCCTTTGCCTCTCCCTTTGCCTCTCCCGTTGCCTCTCCCTTTGCCTCTCCCTTTGCCTCTCCCGTTGCCTCTCCCTTTGCCTCTCCCTTTGCCTCTCCCTTTGCCTATACTTCTTGTACTTGCTTACATGCAAGCTTTTATGCTTGCTTCTTGTACCTTACGTCACAAATAAAAGGTTTAAAAATGTTAAACCGCTCTGCTCCACATACCTTTTCACTCATTAACTGTTACGTAAGAACGTGTAACATGTCGTTTAATGTTTTTTTAAGTCCAAGGGTATCCCTCCGTACTTATTTTGAGTGCCTGTTTATTTAACGCAAGCTGCTGTTTTTGCGTATTTATGTAAGAGTACTTGTAGTGTACACGGGAAGAACATGTCATGTCTAGTCGTAGTCACCTTAGCAACTTTATGAGTTATCGCGAATTGAAAGCTTGGAACAATGTAATTATCCATATGATTATCGAATACTTTTTTTAAAGTGATAAAAAAGATAAGTTACATTAATATTTGTATCCGTAACTAAGCGGTAACTTGTAGTCTATTGAGTGCTCTACATTTTGTGATTAAATCTCGTTTTTAAAAAAGTGACCCAGACATGTTATTTTCGTGTATACCCTTCATTTGTAGGGCTGTCATTCTCTTGGGTTTATTCATGGCTGTTTTAGCATTGAAGTGTCGAATTGGTTGTCATTTAGTACCGCAGAGTGGCACTAGCGCTCGAGGCGGCGAGCGAGATTATGGAGCGATACCTTCATAAGATCGTTGTAGCTCTTAACTCGGCTCTTAATCTTAACCTATGTTTCTGCAGAACCAAGCAGAAACATGCATACTGTGCGGGAGGGATGGTAAAATATGATGTCCAGACACCATTGTCGACGTGCACTGAAGACGTGCTGTCATGTCATAGTAAATCAGTTCTCTGGCATCCGCATCGGTCTGTTACTGAAACTGTTACTGTTTGATCCCTGAAAATAGGTTATACTACGGTTTGACATTTCAAAAAAGATGCTGTTTTGAGCATTGCTGTTATCCCCAGAAGAAGAAACTGGGTCCAAACGTACCTTACCTTGTTCTAAAAAATATAAAATGTAATATCTACTTTGCCCTAATTAGGATATTATACCATAAATGTCTTCGTTTAAGCCATTTCGTAATTAATGCGTAAGATAATAAAAAATGTCATTCCCATAAAAAGCGTAATGTTCTCTTGCAAGGTCAATATATGGATCACAAAAAGTACACGCCATCGATCATAACACGTAAGCAACGAGCTGTGGTCGTTACTGCACACCCACACTGCGATATGATTAATAATGTAAAATTTATTATTCATGGCTATTTTTATGGAATAATTACTGTTATTTTAATGAACGATATAAGACATCCTGTTTAAGAAAACATTCCCTTTTAAAATTTCGATGAAAATAGAACCTAGTCGGACTCGCGCACCGAGGGTTCCGTGCAAATTTGCAGGTATGTAAAACCGTTATCACCGGAATCGAGTCTCAAAGATTTTCCCCGAGTGATTTAAGTTGTCCAGTTGCCTTACTCCTAAGCAAAATTGTACACATTAATTTATCATCAAGTGACTCTCTTACAATTGCACATAATAATACACAAACATTATTGCCAGTTACATAAGCTCCGTGTTTTTAACCCCCGACGCAAAAAGAGGGGTGTTATAAGTTTGACCTGTGTATCTGTGACGGCGTAGCTCTGCTCCTAAACGGCTCTACCGATTTCAATGCGATTGTTCTTAATCGAAAGCTATATTAATCAAGACGGTTCTTAGCTAAGTTTCATTAAAATTGGTTTGCCATTTTTTGAAATATTGACCTTTGAAATGACAATGTCGGAGGTTTTTCAACTTTTCTAAGTTGGTTGGGTTATAATATTTATGAACGATTGGCCGTACAGATATTGGAGAACTCGATTGTACAATGGCCCTCTTAGTGATCAACAAGACCATTGAAAGATCACCTTCTATCACTTAGTAGAGGGGGCATTAAAATTCTAAGTATAGGGTATATAGTTATATAGGTACATAGGCAATTGAATAGTGATTAGCAGATCGCGTAACGTGATCAAGTGTGACGATCAGATTACTTAGCTTCCTCTCATTGGCTATAAAAAATACTAAAATACTAATTATGGTAAATAAGTTAAGTATTTTATTTGTACGACATGAAATTTGAAAATGAAATGAAGGCAAAGCGTCTGTCAGTGGTAAACTTAGAGTATTCGTTCTGTAATACGCTGGCGCCTACTTTCCTAAAGGACTTATCATGAATTCAACCAACACAGAAACTCGCGTGTTAAGAGTATCCACCAATTTACATGATCCCTACCTACCGCCGAAACGTAAATACCCGCCGAACCTACATACTTTTGCTTTCATTTTAAGGCACTTACGATGCAGCTCCTTACTCAGTCCTCATTAGCATGTGAAGAACTATTACAAAGAGAGCAATTAGTCGGCTGACCGTAACAGCGTACCCAAAACAATACGCAAGCGGTGATGCGGCTAACACAATCGGTATCCACTGGCTGTTTGGCAGGCTCACCGCTCTTTGGCTGAGGTTCGACACACGCAATGGATAGGATGAATAGAAAATAGGCCGACGCATTGCAAGACGTGGTCTGGATCTAGCGTAGTAACCGTTTACTTTCTTCACTAGGATATGGCGTGTTCCAAATTCAATGAAACAAAACACTCGTTACCATGGGTGGCCAGCTTAAGGTTTAGTTCAAAGATTGTGTAATTATTAGTGATGCAACACAGGAGCTTCTAGGGCGGATATAATTTGTATTTTTTTTTTATCTGGCGTTATTTTTCATGACTATGTCGCCAGTAACTATTGGAGCACTTTGAACCTACACATTAATTATTTCATAACGCTGGTTAACAAAGTATTTAAAAAAATGGCATTACGAGTATGTAAATAGAACAATTTGAAATAAGAAATAATAAGCCACAGCTGAAAATAATATTAAAAGGCACGCACACACAGTCTAACATCACCAACAGCTGACAAAGATGTCATTCATCTGAGTAATCCAGGTTAATTTAAGATCCGCGTTCAAAACAAGTTCACGTAATAAGCGGCTTATAAAACTATGATCGAGTATATTATCCTATAAAATATGACAACGACAAGTTAAAACAATTATTATATCATGATTATGTCACATAATGGATCGGTGTTGCAAAATATTCTTAATCTAAAGCACTTCGAACTTAACATGTTGACATGCACTGGACGTCTATGAACGTCATGACAATAGATTTCCATTGTGTCAAGTTTTGTGGACGTCAAAACGGTTTTAAGTATTGCGTTACTACGCACGCAGGCAGTACCTAATAGCTTTCAGGGCTATTGTCGAATCTTTCTAAAGTTCATAAAGCTTAATTGATTATATTAGAGTTTATATTACCCTTAATTTGGCACATGATATAAGATTTGTATTTTTTATTTTATTTTAGTGCGCCAAAGTGACGACGAGACTTGAATTTTTTTTTTTTTCAAATTACTCTACAACTAAGGTACCTACGTATAGATACAGTAACCTTATTTATAAAATGCTTACTAGTTACTTAGTGTCTGATTGAAATAATTGACATGAAAAGTGTGATTATTTTAATACATTAACAGTAACTACGGCAGTTTGGGTGTCCCTTTTAAAGTTTTCTTTTCACTTAGGGAACAGTAAATCCAAACTCTTAATCTTCGGATTCAATCCCATATTGGCAACTCAATCTAGGACTTTCAATCTTGAACACCTCACATAAATAGGTATGTCAGTCGAGTATGGCCCAACAGATTTCGGACTAATCTGTCGTCCTTCCTCTAGGAGCACACACTAGGGAAATGCAAACTAGCAAATTGTCGCTCTGATTAGTCAGAAACATGTCGGGCTATGCTCAACTGATATACGTTAGTGATCCATTTGTTTCACTATGATATTACTCACTGTAGTTTCTTGGATGTTATTCATTATACATTGAGAGGAAACTCCGTCCCAGAGTAAGTAATAAGCTTTTCCCCAGCCCTCACTTTTTACAACTGGTTTATTTAGTTATTTATTTTGGAAATTATTTTAACACGCATAAGGTTATTTTTACCCGACTCCCCAGGAAGGGTTATGTTTTTTGAGCGTATGTATATCCAATTCTTTCGCACACTCTACATCCTAAACCGTTTGTCATTGTGTCATTAGATTCGTCTCAGTTGTGGGAATTGCATAGGGTAAGTATAATTGTTTCCCAGAATTGCAGTCGGTTTTTCTGTTTTTAATTTTAAGTTGGTTAGGTTAATCATTGAACAATTTGCACTTCACCTAGTACATTCGGCAGTTATTCTTAATATTAATCTGCACTTGTACAAGTACGCTGTTACTTACGAGACTAAACGTAACAATACTCGTAAATTTACTCACTTTGTCGACTTCAGCGACTCGTAGAACGATTTTCAACCGCGGATTGTGTTTCTTGTACTCCTTCAACAACCCCTCGAGCTTCTCTCCCCTCGCGTCGCCGGAATACACAAGGTGTGTGCACTCGGAAAATCCGTCGCGTGCGCCGCCGTCGACGTAGCAGACTAGGCGGGCGGCGCCGGCGCCGGCACTCGCCACCACCGACAAAACCGCGCAAACTGTCAAGCTTAATAACCACATTTTCTTGTTTTATTCTAGAACATTTCAGCGCTCAACTTTTGTTTTTTGTTTCGATTCGTTTTTGTTTTTTGTTGTTCGAAGCGCGTCGTTCGCAGCGTGTGCGCGCTGAGAGTGGCGCGGGCGCAGCGGCCGAGAGCAGTCATAGGCGCCCCCGCCCTGAGCGCGCAAGGTCGCCGGTAAGTGGAGTGCACCTCGAATGTCAAAAGCGCGGCGTGACACGCGTGCTTTTGGTGTTTCAAGAACGCGGGGGATTTTTTGCGCGTGAGCTTACACTGGTTGGCAGTATACGCGGTTGCGCTGTTTGGATGTAGAGCGGTGGTTATAGGTTCAAGCGTGGGTGTATAAAAACTCTACTAGGTACCTAAGATTTGACCAAGCAAGACAAATTTGTACTCGTAAATAATTAAAATGTAACGACTACATACTTGCATTTTCAGAAGGATGTTGTCTTGGAACAGAAAATAAAGCCAGCTTTTTACAAGCTTTTTTTAAATGTGATATTCGGGTCAAATCTTGCAAGTTAAATTAACGTGCAGTGGTCGGATTGACTTGAATTTTTTTTTAAGAAAACTTATTAGGTAAGTATTTATTAATTGCAAATGATGTCTATACTATAACTACCTTGGTTTCTATGTCTGGATAGGTACCTACGTTGTGTCCCCAGGGCACTAACGTAAGGTAGAATCGAGGAAATTAATTCCTGACCCACCACAAAACATTTTCATAGTAAACGTCATAACGATTTTCCTTGTCAAGCTATGCGATGTCATTATGACGTTTACTGTGATAAGGTTCCATTAAGGTTAATTTCCTCGACCCTACTTGCTTATGTAGCATACATGCAAAGGATGCAAGAAGACTTTGATTGATAAAGTGCTTTTACATTCGATGCTGTAAGAGCACTTCCAAACTACTTTACCTTAAACACTGTGTTCCACATAAAATATTATGTGAAAAGTAATTACTTGCTATTGTGATTCAATTTCCGCGAGCGAATCATCGCTGACCCTGGCCTAACTCATTGATAGTTTGAGTAGAGAGGGTATTGTGTTTACGACAGCTAGTGCGTTTTTTGTATCCGGTTTTGTTAGACTTAGTTTTTAGGGTTCCGCACCTCAAAAGGAAAAACGGAATCTTTATAGGATCACTTTGTTGTCCGTCTGTCTGTCTGTCAAGGCCCTTTTTTCTGGAACGCGTGGAGGTAGCATGCTGAAATTAATATCAAATACTCAAGCCTGCAGTCCCTTGAAACTGTGAAAAAATCAAACATGTAAGTCAACGCAATCAAAAGATACACTCATTAAAAAGGTTGTTTCCGTACAAATTGCCGTACTGTGAAAACCTAAAGGGTACTTACTTCTAGTTGTCCTAGAAACTTCGTATGAAGGTAGCTCTTATAGCACAAGCACTCAGAAAAATCTAAAAATCTTAAATTTTTATATCTGTCTGTATATGTCATAAACCAATATAAAATGACCCCACACTGCGTACATTTTGCTTATGAGTAGGGCTCTGCTAACACTGGACAACTTAAACCACTGGAGAAAAGCGGGAAAATCTTTTCGCAGTGCGCGAGTCCGACTCGCACTTGGCCGGTTTTTTTACTTGCAAGTCGCAAAATATGGGGTCACGAAATAATCAGCTTTAAATCAATTTTTTTTCTTTTAACACGAAACTACCGTGAGTGAACTACGGATCACTCACATTACCCCATGACCACCATACCATGACCCCGTGATTACCATTATTATCACATGTAGGACTATATTGGACTGACATACATGAATGATGCGTTAATTTCATTATTTATGGTTTTAGTTTAGTTAGTTTAAAAATTAATGATCTCAAAGGAGGCTTTTTCATTTTATTTATTTTTATATTTTAACTATTTACTGAAACAAGAATACACCGAAAACCAGAAAAATATGACTAACCCCGGGAATCGAACCCGGATCCTTGACATTTCATGTCACGTGCCACTACACCACAGTTAGTACTGATAGGTCCGTTAAAATTTAAGCCTAGGTGTCCGATTTTACAAAACACGCCTGACTGTGTTGATACGTTCTTATTATGGAGTACCTAGTGGTGCGAAGTACTCATGGGCTACCAAACAAATTTCCCACATTGAATAAGAGGGCTATAATCAGAAGTTAAAAGAGACTGTCGTCGTATTAGCGCCTGGTTTAAAAAAAATAACATAGCACCTGAGATTAGGTATCTACGTTGTCTCTGACATCACAACAGTCACTGATGCATGCAGAATGAGTTTCCATCGTAGAAGTAAAAAGGTCAAATAAATAATAATAATATAAAAAACACAGTTCAGCATGAATAACCAGATTTTAACACGTTATGAATCGATACGGTTATCTAAATAACTGTTGTACTAGCCTATCTTATCTCGAGTCAATAATCCTATATGTCCGTCCATTTGACATCCAAGTCGTGGATCAGTGTGACTTGCAACAATGGAAAAAACAGCCATTACAAGTTACCACCGCGTTTTTACAATAAATTAAATATGGCTTTTAAGGGAAACTATGTGTCTATAATTCTATATGGTAGGGTACATAAATAAAAGAAGCATGCGCTTCGAAGGCCGTTTCGTATCATTATCTGTTGTATACCTACCGAGTGAACATGACGCAGCGCTTTACGCGAATCTTATCAAACACATGACTAAGTGAAATAATACCGGTTATCACGGAATTCTGCACTGTTTTTGGCTTAAAACGTAGTCCTATAATAAAGGAGAAACAAATATGTCGTTCTCTGGCAAAAAGTTCAGGAGAATTGGCGGGAGTAATTTAGAAGATTTTTTAAAAGCATCAAGTGAGTCGGTTTTTTATTGTTTTTTTCGTGCTTCGGAAGGTTGTGCATTGGTTTTTAAACAGCCAGTCTAGGAGTGTTCGCGCGTTTTAAAAGTTGTTTAATTGATGTGTCATTTGAACGTTTTAGTGATTGTGAGGTTATGTGTAACTCTGTGGTTTGTAAATAAATACTTTCATTTACCAATTAAAAAATAGCCGAAAGGAAGTACATTTTGTGCAATTAAATTATCCTAACAAAGGTTCTTTGCTCGTAGGTAATAAAATTAATTAGATCTAATCTAAATTTTATTATGAAATTCGCGTGATAGTATTTTAATAGTTACGACACTTTTAATCGGTTACTTTAAACAGGTTATAAAGTGTTTTGAAATGGAAAGTGAACTTTGCGCGGCTTCTTTTGTTTGATGCTGGTTATCTTAAAACTGTTAGCAGTTACTCTCTATACGGGATCAGGTTTGCAATACGTAAATGTGTCAGAAATTGCTTTACTATAGAGAGCCATAGAGAAGTAAGAATTTTAGACTTAACCATAGAGAATAGCTTAATTAAACCGACGTAACGTGGTCTGGTCGTTTACCGGAGGATTTTTTTTAAATTAAGTGTTTAATTCTGTTATTTTTTTTGAGATCGGAATAAAATAGAAACCTATACATAGCTCAAAGTAATTTCAGGATTTTTTTTATGCTTAAAAATATGATATAAAATAAATAAAAATATTTTTTGACCTGTATCGGATCAGCAGGAGAGGACGGGTAGAGCGCGATAGCGAGGAAATTTATTTTTGGCTGACCAGTCTTTAAAAACATATAGGTACCTTATATCAAAGTTAGAAGTCGAGAAAACTCAAACCAATTTTGGATTTATCACAACATTGTTCACATTAATGGAAACTGAACGTTATCCTGCTTAGTTAATTTTTATTTTGTTTTCCTTTTTAACCGACTTCACTATTGTTATTATTGTACCTAGTGTCTAGTTTTTTTTTTCTTTTCTTTTACAATAATGCCGGTACGCGAAACGCGAAACTGCTGCGAAACTGCAGGACGCAGTAATAAGTAGGTAAAGTGATAAATAGATTCATAGAGTTTCACGTCGATTTCGCGTTTCGCGGCAGAGGTGTGCTACCGGCATAAAACAAATATTTATATAAGTTAAATCAACATTACATGTTAATTTTAAAGTAATAAAATTTTCAGATGCCTCAGATCAAATCAAAAGACTGCTAGAAACAAATGCTCCGATATGGAGTTACACGAAAATAGACGAGGAAACCTGGTCGTTTCAACTGCAAAGCCCTGAAATGAACATATGCAAAGTATTAAAGATGAACCAGGAACACGAGCTGGAAAGGCGAGACGGGACCAAGGTAAGGATACCTAAGACATTTTTTTAATAGCCTATCCGGTGTCCCACTGCTGGGCAAAGGTCTCCCTTTTCTCCTTCCAAGACATATTATATTTATATACTTTCAACTTTATTTCAACCTAATTATTCATTTATGGTTAAAATCATAGCTACCCTAAAATAAAAGCTGGAACCGTTTGAACATGATGTGTGTGATGTCTGTTGAGATAGATACTGTACATTTTGAATCAACGCTTTGAAATTTGAGCATCGGGAATGGGATGGTTCTCTAAAGCCCCAAGACTTAAAAATACCCTGCAAGATATAGACCCTCGATTCAGCGCCTGGTAGAATCAGAAATAGGAAAGAAATAAAATCGTACATGTATAGTTTAATAACAATAACAGATGTATCGTGAAGGTTCTTAAATACAGACCACGACACGGCAACGCTTGAACAGCTCAAAACTTCTTTTAGGACTGCATGCCCGCCCCGCGGTTTTATAGTAGAAATAAATAAATATCATAGGACAATTGTCGCCAATTGACCAAGTCACAAACTAGGGAGAGTCTATACTATGGATACTGCACAACGGATAAACATACTTAATGTTATGTATAAATAAATGCCATATACTTACATCCATGTTGAACATCCAAGACTCGAGAACAAACGTTCGTATTTATCATAGCTTCATAAGTCAGGTTCTCTGACCCTAGGCTACCAGGTCAAATAGGTAGATATTCCAAAATTAAGATGGTTCATCCCATTCTACGCATATTTACCTAACCTAACCTCTACCGTGGTTACCCAGGAATACATTTTTATTATTACATATTTTATTGTGTTACATGTATTTTTTTTTTGAGATCGGAATAAAATAGCTCAAAGTAATTTCTGTTTTGCATGAAAAAAGTTTTTGACCCGGATCGAGTCAGCGCTAGAGGACGGGTAGCCATTTGTTTTTATTACAAGCCTTTATATATTTATTTATTTGCACTGTTCATATGTAAGTACCTATGCAAGTTGTCCGTCAAATCTTGCAACTGAATCTTAAAGCAGTTACCCTCACCCCCAACCGATTGAGATGAAATTTGGCATACTTATGCATATCCTGTGACAATACAATAATGGTAGTAAAGTTCTAGTGGTGCGGGTCGTCTACACAGGAGGGAACGTTTCAACGGTTACTGGCATCAACTTGAAATTTAATATGGATGTATAAGTTGGATGACAGTGCAAGTAGAGACAACAAAAAGTACAGTCGGCAGAAATCTTATTTGTGTTTCAGATTTACATGACATTTACTGTGGAAGGCGACAACGTACTCAAACAGAGGATCAGACATTGTGACGGAAGAGTCGCGTACTTCAGAAGAGAATTTGGACCCAGAACCGCTACAATGGTTTGTATTTTTCATCATACATCATTTCACCATACTTTGTATCTTTTTGCTTAAGTACACAATATGAAGGGTATACGGAAAGAACAATATCTAGACGATTTTTAAAAAGAGAT
The DNA here is from genome assembly GCA_963691665.1 of Clepsis dumicolana. NCBI lineage: Eukaryota > Metazoa > Arthropoda > Insecta > Lepidoptera > Tortricidae > Clepsis > Clepsis dumicolana. The sequence continues at coordinate 3,575,639 of OY829516.1, read as the reverse complement.
TTTAATCTCAAAATATAGAGCACTCAATAGACTATAAGTTACCACTCAGTTACAGATACAAATATTTATGTAACTTGACTTTTTTATTCAAATCGCAATATAACTCAGTAACAATATAACAAGTTGCTAATTGTTACAATATACCTAACATGTTATTTCCGTGTACCCTTCATATGTACAACTTTCAATGCTTATTTATACATATTTTACTCTCTATTAGGTTATTGCTGGTAGAGTCCAATTTTAAGTATTATGCGAAAAATAATGGGTACATCATCATTGTCATCTCGAGGTTACCTGTGAAATTATGTCATATACATTAAGTAATAATTACTGTATTAATTAAATATGTTTTTACTTGACGACCGATTAGCCTAGTGGTTAGAGACATTGGCTATAAAGCTTGAGGTCCCGGATTCGATCCCCGGTCGGGGCAGATGTTTGTATGATGAATACGAATGTTTGTTCTCGGGTCTTGGATGTTTAATATGTATTTAAGTATGTATTTATCTATATAAGTATGTTTATCCGTTGTCTAGTACCCATAGAAAAAGCTTTGCCTAGTTTGGGACTAGCTCAATTGATGTCAATTGTCCCATGATATTAATTTATTTACCTACTTTAAATCATATGTGATCATACAGAGGATTATTGTTGTATAGTATCCATTAATAATGTACAAGTCTTAGATAAAAACTGTAATTTTTTAATTGATAAAAAATGAGATAGAGGTCGCTTAGCAAATGTGTGTGCTAGCGTTACACTGCAAAATAACCTACAATACTACAATTATAATAAAATGCACGCAGTAGTATCTTTGTTAACCTTTTTTCGGACATAGTACGATATATCAACCACAAACCTAAGTGTAGTCAGACTGAATTTACTAAGAAAAGTTTGCTTGTTAAAACGTGCCCAATTAACTATTGTGAATATACCTATATTTAGTTTTTTGCTAACCGGCCTAGATTGGTGCAGCTTGGAAAATATTTAAAAGATACCCGAAGGCGATTAAAAAGGTTCGACAGGTTTAGATTTAGATAGGTTTAATTTGTTTTAGTTTTATTTACTTGTGTTTTGTGCCACTTCCAGCTTCAAAAAGCGCGCCAAAATGTAGACAATTTGGCAAACATATACCTTGAGTATCCTAGAGTTGCACTAAGAAGGGATTTTTCGAAATTCCCACGGGATAGGGAACTGACCCATTTTGAAATATTTCACGGGGGCAAAGCCGCCGGGCATAAGCTAGTTGGTTAGATAAACCTTACCGTGCCAGGGTGGCAGTAATCGATGTAGCCGCCGTCTATTACTCGCTTAATGCAACAAAAGCTATCGCGTGTTAAAAATCCGCCAGGATCGCCAGTGTCGAGTCGAATGAGGTCCATGTGTCATTCTCCACCAATGAGAGACAAGCTACTGGTCTATGATTGGTGGAAATTGACAGATAGCCCTCATTGATATTAAAGGCACTCGACCGAATTCCTTCAACGATTTATAAGAACATTTATAATAGTAAGTAAGTAAGTAAATGCTTTATTGTACAGAAAATACAGAAATAAATACAGGTTACAAACAGTGAGAAGTACAAAGAACTTATCCCTAAAGCCAACCTTTGAGCGGTAGAGAGGAGTAGTTAATTTAAGGGACCGACAAAGAGTGCGTTTATAATCACAGATAGTGAAGGCGAATAAATAATAATACAATACATAAACTCATGGAAAAGCAAAACAGTTTTGTTTTTTTTTTCTTCTGTTGTTTTCTAATAATATTCCACATACTTAGTATAATTAATTATTTATTAACTATTTCTAATTGCGTGATTATTTATTTATTTGCAGACAATCACAATGGAAGGATCAGACGTCCGGAAGGCACACATATTTTACGAAATGATCGAGTGATCTCGGTCATTTGTTGTGAGAAAGCAAAAGATACGTTAAACAAATTAAACCAGACATATTTAGAAATTGCTCAAAAGTTGAGCGAAGGGTGACTAAGTTTACACATACTTAGTACTTGTCATTAGAAAAGAAAAAGAGGTGTCGAGTGGACGGTAACCCGTTGGTTATAGTAACTCTCCTTGCTGACTTACTGGTTTCATTTGTACTCCTTCATTTTTCATGAGCACTAACGGAAGGTTAGTGTAAGTGACAAGTACTAAGTGACTATACTAAACTCGTGTAAACTGGACTACGGCTTACTGCTGTAGAACCACGGCGCTAAATTATTTTTATACTTAAGTACTATATCAGTATTTAGACATTAATATACTAATAAAATTAAGTTATTTAATCGGTCAGTTGTTTTAATTTTCCTATTATCCGTTGCTTGTGGTGGTAAGGTCCCTGTGCCCAGGACTCCTTCATTAGTTGACACCTTCAATCTTAATAAGTACGTAGTAATAAAAGTGACACAAAAGGGGCACATTGCTCGCAGGACTGTTGGCCGATGGGGCCGGAAGGTTCTCGAATGGCGTCCGCGGACCGGGAGACGAGCTGTCGGTAGGCCTCCAACAAGATGGAGCGAGGACCTGGTATCCTCACATCGCTCCATCGTGTTGTAATCGCGGGATTGCGGTGGATGCGGAAAGCACAAGACCAGTCTGAGTGGAGAGCCTTGAGGCCTATGTCCAGCAGTGGTCGTCTTTCGGCTGACATGATGATGATGATGATGAGGAGTGTGTGAGTGAATGACCCAGTCGGCTAAATCACGGTTTCTCTGATGTCTGAGTATACCTAGCGGTAGTTTTTGTGTCGGACTCGCGCACTGAGGGTTCCGTACAAGGATTTTCCTGCTGTTCTCCAGTGTTTTATAATGTCCGGTGTTAGCAGAGCCCAGCTCCTAAGCAAAATGTACACAGTGTGGGGCCATTTATATTGGTCTAGACACATAAAAATCTAAGATTTTGAGATTTTTCTGAGTGGTTCAGCTACCTTCATACAAAACTTCAAGTTTCTAGGACAACTGAATTAATATCGAGTACTCAAGACTGCAGTCTCTTGAAACTGTGAAAAAATCAAACTCAATCAAAACATACGGTCATTAAAAAGGTTGTTTCCATACAAATTGACGTACTGTTTGATTTTTTCACGGCTTCAAGAGACTGCAGGCTTGAGTATTCGATATTAATTTCAGCATGCTTCCTCCACGCGTTCCAGAGAAAAAGGGTCGTGTCAGACAGACAGACGGACAAAAAGTGATCCTATAAGGGTTCCGTTTTTCCTTTTGAGGTGCGGAACCCTAAAAATCAGGTAACAGATTTTAGTTGGCCACCTGGCTATGCCTGAGGCTCTGTCTGAATATAGACCGTGGATAACGCTGAATCGGAGACAATAGCGTGGGGAGGGGCTTATGCTAAACTAAACGTATGCGTTTGCGTGTACGCATTATGCTAATCTACGGATTAATGGTGCAGTTGCGAAGTTTATTTATGGGTGCGCTTGATAATAGTTCTGGTTTTTATCTGTGTTACGATGTCGTCTGTGAGCGATTATAGTGTCACTATATTATTCCACCGCCATACAGCTAAACAGACATACAAATTAGGGACTGAACTAAGAGAAGTATTCAGCTTCAAAAAAGGATGTATGTACAATTGTACACACAGTATGAAGTTGTTATGTCCCTTTTGACTTCTTAAACAGGGTGCGTTTTAATGATCAGTCTGGAATTCAGCCAGGGCTTGATTAAGTTTAAGTGAGCACCCCTGCAAAATTTAAAAAAAAACAGTCTCCCATACACATATATTCAGGTGCAATTAATGTACGAGATGTTTTTTCTTATTTTATTTTCAAATAAAAAAATCGCGGGGGTGTCCACGCTTAGACATAATCAATCCCTGGCTGAATTCTTGATAGTTCATTAAAACACACTATGAATAGACCATTTCTTAGTTCATGTTTAATTAGTTAAGTCAGTGTCAGTCATCGATTTACCCTCCCGGGCCTCAATTCCCGGTGACCCGCTGATGGTCGCACCCACAGGTTGAACTGATTCCTTTACACCGCCTGCTCGCGCACTAAAACCTCGTTTTGAGTCACCCAATGGCCGCCACCGAAGAAAAAACTATACCTCTCTTGTGTCACTTCGAGTCTACACGTTACACCGCTTTAATAAAGGATTTTATCTACACACATATCATAAGTCCTCTATAATGCGTTCAGAAACCGTAGAAAATGACCAGCATTGCAGCACGACGTCGCCTCCCCCGCCAACCACCACGACCAGCAGGTCCAGCAGTAAAGTAATAGTCATTACGACATCGAATTCGATGTCGTAATGACTTTTCGATATTGAATTCGATGTATCGAATTTGAAAACCAACGTGATTTACAATCATAGTGAAATAAAACGGATCACTCACGTACATAAGTCGAGTTCAGTCCAACATGTATTTTTTTTATTACAAAAAAAAACAGTTCACGAAACGTCAGCTCGGTATGTTTGTCTATGATTAAAAAAAAACAGTCAAATTCGTGACAGGTATGGGTATGATATATGCCTTCGGCTTCTGAACCCATCTTAGAGTACTTATAATATGTGTGTAGATAAAGTAATGTATGCAACTCCACATAATTAGGCCTTAAAACACTCGTGTGACGCTATTAAGAAACTCAGCTTCGCCTCGTTTCATAAAAACACACTCGTGTTTTAAGGACCCTCATTATGTAGCAGTTGCATAAACTACTAAAGTTAAAGATCCAATCGCCGCTCCTTTCCGCTAGATAAGATAAGATAATGTTTATTTGCAGAAAAAGGGTTAGTTACATGTCTTAGTGTTGTGTTAGAAAATGTTCCATATTTTTCAGCTGTATACATACAGCATGCAAATATGTAAGTTAGGTAGGTAGTCAATTTCGTTTCCTTATCATGCGAGAATGCGCTGAATGCATGCGCTAACCTTCGAACCACCCGCATCACAGCACAAGCCGGAGCAGCTGTCCAAAGGAGAGTGTCTCTGCATTGTGATAAATTCCCTTTAGGAATTAAGCGAGTACCTGGCCAAGATATCCCCTCATCCCCTGGGAATTGACTATTTGCAATCCATATCATAAGTTTTAAGGCGTTACGAACTAACTTGCCAACAGAACCAGTAACCTTTTTAACGACACGAAGAATTTTGTCCGCATACTAATACACTTTGTTAAGAATCTGTTTGTCTCATGTTGGAATATTAATGCTTTGTAATCCATTGCCATCTCGATGGTATAGATCATATCGCCATACCAATGCGGTCCACATGCCTCACCCGGTTTTGTGCGTGTCAACGGATGTAGGTCAGTTGGCAGCCTTTTGGGGCAACCCGCATGGTGAACCTTGTGCGAATCTTAACCTACTACTTATAATATTTACTGCCGCATTCAGAGACGTCAATTACAACTTTTTAAATGTATTAGCAAGTCCTCTTCTTCAATGAAATTAAATGAAATTAAATATTTTTATTGCGAGAATACAGGTCATAAGTTACATAGGTACATAACCAACACTGCGTTCTGCCTCATCGGCATGCAAAATTTTTAACAAATACTATTATTAAGATACAGGTAAACTCAGCTTAGTAACTACATGAGATCAATTACTTACCTAAGTATAGTATCTGAGTTTATTGCGAGCATAACAGAAATCAAGTGCCTCTCCAACTAGCAACCTCTAGAATACCAACCAACCAACCAACAACCAGTCGGCTACGAACTTCTGGAATTCTTGTCTGTCCTTAGGGCGAAACAATTCGGATGCGCTCGCTATTCTAGTCCACTCTCGGATGTTACGGTACCCTGACTTCTTTCTCCGACCAACTCGCCCCTTACCGGCTAAATAGGTATATACCTTGCTCAATAGCAAGTACTTTCCATAAAATAAAATAAAAATAAGTCTGGACTAGCCGAATGACTCAACTACGCCCAGCCCAGACCCTTGGACCTAGAAAGCTGAAATTTGTTTTTTTTTGTCTGAGTTACAAAAGCGCTTAGTTGATGCAACTAGTGACCAAAGGGCTGGCAGTTTTCTCTCTCAAAGAATCAGCATCGCTATTCAGCGAGGCAACGCTGCCAGCCTTTTGGGCACTATGCCACGGGGGCCTTATTTAGATTTAATTTAGTTTTAAGTTGTAGTTTATTTAGTTTAAGCTTAGATTTAATGTCATTGTAAATTGCTTTTATTATGTAAATAAAGTATTACCCCTTTTTTTTTCACTTTATGATGTTATCAGGAATTGCGAAATTCTACCCCTAAGGCGGTGAAATGGAGGGTGTTACGATTGTAACACAGGCCTATACTCTTCAAGAGCAATAAAAGAACACATATTTAACATTTTTCTTTTATTCCATTCCTTAGGGGGTGAAAAAGGTGCTTTGTACGTGAAAACATTTACTTTTAAAATTATGATTACAAGACACCCTGAAAGATAGAATTGTGTCTTAATTTAATGCTTAAAGGGTAGATAGGTTTGGTCATTGGTCTCGAACTCGCGATGTTATTCATTTTCCTTTATTTCCTTTATTTTCCATTTTCTTTATTTATTTCCTTTTTTTAATTGTTATTCTTTTTTCCTTTATGTTACTCCTGATGATGATTAAAAATGGCAAACCGATCGTGGTAGGGTACAAGTTTTGCTGGTGGTAGGGCCTTGTACGAGGTCCGTCCAAATCGCTACCACCATCAAACTCGCTAATCCTGCCGCTAAGCAGCAATGCTTGCACTGTTGTGTTCCGGTGTGGAGAGTAAGACAGCCGGTGTAATTACGGGCACAAGAGGCATTTCATCTTAGCTCTTTAGGTTGGCAACGCGTCTACAAACCCTTCGGGGTTGCGGGTGTCTATGGGCAGTGGTGATCACTTATCATCAGGTGACCCACTTGCTCGTATGCCCTCCTCGTCGTATAAAAAAAAATTACAAATGTGAAGGGAATAAAAACCAGTGCCACTTTCATATGTCATAAGATATTATATAACTGTTAAATTAAATGTCCAAACCAAGTGTCACGGCCTTGAGATGGAAGCAGTTCGTGACTTATTTTAACAGATATTTGCTAATTAATTAGATTGAAATATATTATTGTCAAAGACCTACTCGGGGGGTCTTTATCGTTTCGGGACTAGATCAATTGCTGTCAACTGTCCCACGATATTTAGCTAACATTTATTTATTTAACATCTAACCCACAATCATGAAATTCGACATGTTGCAAAGTCTCACAACACATGTCAAGAAAAAAATCTAGAAAACGTTATACATGGAACCCGCGGTGCGCAAGTCCCCATGGCGGCAAAATACCACGGGTGATACAGGACCTACAGACTTACAGTAGGGCTAGCACGACTGGCCGCGACTTTGTCTGTCGCGCGAGATTATATTACCTGTCCCGTTGTATTCTGAGTGACAGAAAAGGACGGGCAGCTGTTCTCGCGCGAGACAGAAGTCGCACTGTAAGTTGTGCTAGATCTACTGGACCTACAAGTAAAGCGTAGGTAAGTATAACTGGTATAAATAGTTAAATTGAGAAACGTTTTTATGACAAAGTGTTTATGACCTAGATATTAAGATTGATTTTTGCCTGACCTTTGGAAAAACTGTTTCAGTACACCTGTCCCTTCTGATAGACCCTCTTCGGACTTGAGACAGTTTCACAACAAATAACTTGTGTAGTGACGACACAATCATAAAAACAATCCCAGAATTCGATGAGCGCAATCCCAAATTCCAAGTAATTCGATGCAAGTTGAATTAAGTATCAAGTCGCATGTTATAATAGTCGTGAGGTTTAAGGTGTGTAAATATATTAAGCTGTAGGTGGTACTCTTGAACCTTCAGAAGTGGGGACCCCGTATCGATAAAAGAATTATCGATATTTTGGGAAGTGTTTTCAAAAATTTTCAAATGCTTTTACCAACTCTACTTTTGGAAATGAAATTAACAAAAATCCTTGTACTTAAACATTTCCTTGAAAATCAACAAATTACAGCAAGAAATACAGAAAATGAACTTATCCTTTATATAATAATAATAACAATAAATAATAAATGATTTATTTTCCGAAATGAGGTACATAACATAATGGGTTTACAGATTTTTTACTATAGCATTCATGAACTAGAGTTTAGCAGCGGTTCTCACACTAGGTCGGGCCTGTATCGTGAGAACCAGTCAAATTACCAGAGGAGTATAACCAAAAGAATATTCAATTTTACAGAGCAGATGTTAGTGACAAGCATAAAAGCACGGTATTATCAGTAATGCAATAAAAATACGTAGTTTTAAAGCTAAGCTAAGTAACCAGGGAGACTGCACTCAGTTAAGCACTGTGTGTGTGTGTGTCTGTGTGTGTGTGTATGTGGGTGTGTGTATGTGTGTGTTTGTGTGTATGTGGGTAGAAAACCTGCACATCATACCACTGTTTTTAGTAGATTCTCAGTTTCCGTGTAAGTCAGTAACAACAACATTGTCCTCAGTTTATTGTGCATTTGTTTAAATGTATCATTTTGTACATTGCAAAGCTTGACGATTCGGTTGTATAAGAACGGATGAGTGAATTGTGGGAAATATAAAGGATTCTCTTCCGTTAAACTTTGACCTATTGACAGGACATCAGAAACAAGAGTAGTAGCCATTCGTAATGACAAAGACAAAAGAGACAGCAATAGACGGCCGGCCACTAGAATCAAACAAAACAAGAAAAATCGTCGGCGTTAATATCTAACAAACATATTGAATATTTGAGAATTTTCCTTTAATATTGTGTTTGTCATTGTCATGATACTCGGGACTTAATCGCGCAAAAAACTTTTATATTTAAATTTGAATTTAAATACCAATGACAATGACAATGACAATGACAATGACAATGTGTGAAAATCGCGAAAGTTTAAATCAATAAATATTGTGTTTGTTATGTATTGTATGTATTATATATGTGTATATTTATAATTACGTATTGGCATTTATTTTTATTATGTATTTAGTAGTATTATTGTTACATGGTAGGTCTTTGTATGAGTATTGTATTGTCTCTCGATATTTATAATTATGAACTCACTTTTGGTCGATACCCAGTGAACTATTCCTCTCCACCACTCAAAGGTTGGCTGGTAGAGATCCTGTAAAGGGATATGTCCGCCTTTGTACTCGAATTTGATTGTTGTAACTAATGTTTTTATCCTGATTTTTTTGGACAATAATGTGTTTACTTACATAAAGGAAAAGCACACGCAACTCGATAACAAGTACAAAGTACCTATCGATAGTTTACCATCTCTTTATTTCTCGCGATTTTTATTATTTATGTCACCACCGCCAGAGCTATTTCGACTTGCATTCGGTTTCAGGTCACACGAATATGCAAATGTTTGCGTAACACGCAACATACCTGCAGTACGAGTATGAACCACATATTGTTGCCTGTATCCTCATGCCTAAACGTAGTAACTCGTCTAAAACACTAGTTGATATTGTGCAAACGTATTCCAGTTAGATACAGGAGTAGGATACCTACCGGTATTGCAAAGTAAATTTTACCTGTTTATTTGATAAACTTACTTATCTAGAAGTAAGATTTTCAGCCGAAAGATTCCTACAAAAACGTATCTATTATATTTTTTAGTGCTTAAAATGATTTTTATTTATTTATTGAAAATTACGTTTTACATGGCATTACAGTTTACACCAATGCACCATGAAAGACAAAATATTACTTAAACTTAAACTACACTTATTCTAATCAACATACTCAGTAATTATTCACATTGGAATACTAGACATCCTCTCATACACAGACTCACAAAATCGCAAACAATGATGATAACCTATAAACAGTTTTTGAAACAAGCCGTTTAAAATACGTAATAGGTGGTACTTTTTTGGATATTTGCATACCTACATTATAAATAGAGCCCATTGATAGGTATATTATTAAACTTAGATGAAATTTTTTAAATTAAACAATACGCTGAATGTGCTACGTAAAAAAAAATACATAATAACATGCTAAATATTAGGTATGCCTACTACTACAAAATACGCACAGCCGAGCACGTAATCAACAAGTCAATTTCAAATTCGATTTTATTTAGAAAATAACAACTTTTTTTACCATTTTTTTATCATTTCAATTCCACTCGAGAAAATCCCCGCCTTTATCAACGTTTCTTGACATAATAGCCTTCTCATGACACGTCAGCATGAAACTGATTCATAACAGTGACACCACACTATCCTAAGGGCAACTGGACAACATAACTAGAAAGCAATAACGCCAGAAACAAATGCATATAAATATCAATCTAAACCCCATTGGCATAGATGAAAATAACCATACACCGCTGGTGACATAAGACATTTCTTTTCGTAGACACAACAACGCCTTTATACAGCTTTACTAAACCATTAAGGTATATAAATATTGTAATCATGGGTTACTAATACGATGCAAGTATAAAGATAGCCACGAGCAATAAATGAGCTCATATTCCTTAATGATCTTTATATTTGAGTTTTCGCAAGTTCGACGACAGTTGCTGACCAAGCCTTAATAAAATGGATTGAAAATAAAAGCCTTGAATTACTCATTTATAGCAATTATATCAAGACGGGTAATATAGTATGAAATCATGTACCGAGATTGAAAAGAAAAACAAATTGGCCCTATTGTTAAAAATAAAAATTAAGGTGGTAGGTAATAAAATGCTATAGGTACATAAACACAATAAAAACATACGATATGGATGTACTTAACCGCTTCTAATTCCTGATCGGTTATGAGCGAAAGGCCTTACTTTGGGGTGTACCACTTTTCACAAAGAACAAAGGTAAGTATATTTTTTTTCACTTCACAAAAAACGAGAATTGTGTCAATAACATTTGGCAAAGGTCGAGCCCTAACCTGACAGCTGACACCCCGGGCCAGAGCGACTTTTGGCTCGCGGAATCTGGATAGACTACTTTCATAAACCACGACAAATTTAAACTTTTAAAATGTATCAACCGATACGTAACTCTGGCTTATTATTAGACGTTATAACAGACTGTTGACGATCAAAATGATAAAACGTGTCATTAAATTATTTCTCGGTCATAACATGCTTAACACTTACTGATTATTCGGCCCTATCTTTTTTTATTAGCGATGAAATTTGCATCATCGTAAAATGCAAGGGATTAATTTTTCCCCTCACTGCCTCGGAAAGCCGTCTTTTATCCTTTAATACAAACGGGTAAAATCGCATTTTATCCACTAGTGGGAACGTAATTTGACCTTGGAGTGGAGCGTGCTTAAGTAGCTTTATCCAGATAACCAAACGTAAAACGCTCATAATAATGGTTCGTTCGTTATTAATTATCATTAAATAATTGATAAATGGTTTGAGAATTTAATAAAAATACCAAATTTTGCTTTAGGTATTTAAATTGTACAATTTTTTTTTTACGATATTATTATCGTCAAAAAAAAAAAGTGTTTCCAGTGATGAATATTATTTTTATGAGCTGTTTTCTTTGTATGTTGCGCTTTCCTCGCTACAGTGAGGTGAAAAGTTTTGTGTTACACACGGGAGCAAATGTATTTCACTTCTCGTGTGTTGAAGCACTCGCTACGCTCAGGATTCTATTTTAATTCCACAGTCGCGGGTAAAATAGAACTTTGCACCCTTGTATAACAAATAACTATTATTACGTCAGGCGAGAGAGATCCGCTATTGAATAGTGTAGCCTCAACAAAACTGCCTCCTTACTCCTTACTGAGACAAATTACCTAAATAGAACCACTGAAGCTACTTTCAAGTGCTCATATAAAACCATAAAACCACCGTCTAAAACTATCTGCCGACGGAGATATGGTTTTAATTAGGTACAAAAATATGGTAGTGCAAAAATATGGTAGTGCAAAAATATGGTAGTGCAAAAATATGGTAGTGCAAAAATATGGTAGTGCAAAAATATGGTAGTACAAAAATATGGTAGTGCAAAAATATGGTAGTGCAAAAATATGGTAGTGCAAAAATATGGTAGTGCAAAAATATGGTAGTGCAAAAATATGGTAGTGCAAAAATATGGTAGTGCAAAAATATGGGTGCATACAATTTCCTAACAAATATGTCCTATGGCTCTTGCTTATGTAGTCGAATTGAGGTTGTGGTATTGTTGTTGTGATTTCTGCACTTGACCGTACATACCGTGAGACTTCGGCATCATTAACGCAAGACACGGATTATAGTCCGACAATCTTCGGATCTATGCATGATTAATTAAGGATCCCGGATAATTCTGAAACTCGCAGACGATTGTCCGATATAGCACGAGTGTAATTTGGAATCTTGGCTCGCCATTGCGCCAGACCGGGAGGCCGGGCGGGGCGCGACTCAAGAGGAAAGGCTTAGGTATCAGTGCGGTGAATACGGTAAAATAGGCTAAAGAAAAACAATGCTAAATGATACCCATATAGATTCTAAGACCGCCCAACAAAAATCTCATCTAAGTGCATCGATCGAATAGTGATTGAAAGCCAATTAAAAGTGGTTTAATTATTCGGCACTGATTACCGCGTCTACCACTCGTAACTCAAATGATTGAGTGGAAAAACTGGTCTAGGTATGTTTAACGCTTTGAACGTTTGCTGGCTTTTTTTTGTAAAGTAATTGCTTGATACAATTTTTATTAACTCTCGCTTCTGTGGGTGGCTTGTAAAGATTCTGTAATATCTATGCCTAATAAAACAAAGTCGTGTTACTAGTTACTTTTTACACCATTTACTTAGAATAGAATAGAAATAGAAAATATTTTATTTACCAAGATTAAAATACATTACATAAGCGTTTACATAGCTACCTAACTTATATCAAGGAACTAGAGTTTAGCAGCGGTTCTCACACTAGGTCGGGCCTGTATCGGGACTTATAAGTCAAGAACGGCTTTACCTCTTTTTATGATCTTTGATTTGTTGGATTTGCCTCCGCTCCGAATAGCATAATAGGCAACTATCAAAATTCATGAAAGAAAAATTCATCTACTTCTACATACATCTTCTATGGAACGGCCTATATATGGCGGTACGAAGTTTGCTGAATCGGTTAGTTGATAGCTACTTTCATACTCTATTATGTTTTTTGTTGCCGTTTTGTTGACACAATGCTATAGTTATTCAAATTGTCATATTAATCCAAGGTCAATTTTCAAGGTAATTTTTCGGAAAGTTATTGCTACTTTTTTATTTTTTTTTATTTCTTTCGAATATTTAATTATTTATTTATTTAATAATTAATTTAATTATTTGGAGCATACGTACAATCAAAAATAAACGCTTCTAGGGCCTGTATTCAGATCCTATATTCGCAGGGCGCGTATCGATTTAGATCATACGTGTGAGAATGCCACCCTAAATTTGTGCAAATCGGTGTAGATATTGCTACAAAATTACCGCGTGAAATATCTAATAGTATTATTATTATTTGTTCACAGGTTTCTACTTTCTACCAATCTAAATAAAATAAAAAAAAATCATTTAAAAATTTTCACACTTCCCATATTCCTGATATCGATGTTCAGTGCAAGCAAGATTCAATCTCCAGAATTAGGTAGGTATTTATTTATGACTTCCGCTAATCAATGTACTACAACTTCACTTGTAATCACTTTTACTGGTAAAATCGTGATTGCTGAGAGCTGTTGGTATAATAGATTTCTATTTGATACATCCTTAAAATTTTCCCAAGGAGATAAGTGATTCACGCGTTCACAAACGGCCAAATAGGTAGCTAATGATTTTGTTGTTGAATCAGGTTGTGAAATGTTTAGCAGGATGTCTGAAGTACCAGAGAATGGGAGCAAGGCGGACATTGAAATCGTGAGTCAGGTTTTAAGTTCATATCTTTGTTCTACCGAGTTATGAGTACTCGAGTTAGGCCTATCGAAAAAGGATACTAAAATAATAAGTAGGTATACGATTTTTTGCCAACTGTACTTTTTTCTCGACTGTTGTACTTGTTGTGCAGAGAGAGCTACAGGAGTTTGGAACATAATGGCGTGGTGAAATGAGAGCAGCTTATTTAATTAGGTAGGTAAGAAACAGAGTCGGTACAGAAGCACAGGTTAATTTTATAAAATCTTAAAAGTATAGACAATGACAAGATTTAGATTAATTTATTTACTCAACATTAAAATTACATTATATACTTAAATACTACATGTCAAAAATATAAGAATTTTTGTTGAGGTCGTCAAAAAAATCAAATAAACAAACGAAAATAATCAGTCATAAAACAATGAATAATTATACAATGTCAAAAATAGTTAGTTAGTGTACTTAGTCAATGAAACACCATTAATAATTATAGAGTTCATGTGAAGGGTGGCCATTCACTAGCAGTTACCTACATTATCTACACATCAACAGTATTGTCATCCAACTTACACATCCGGCCACTGAATATAACTGAGTATGAGTATGAGTGTATCTGTATTTCTATGCATGTGTATTTTAAATGCTTTAGTTAGGTAATTAGGTTAATTTCAGTTTCCGGATCCTCTTACTTTTATTTGTATGTCTACTCTTTTTTCTGATGTCCTGTCAATCGCCCGAAGGTTAACTGGTAGAGATCCCTTTAAGGGATAAGTTCGCCTTTGTACATTTGCTTTTGTTCTGTTATCTGTATTTTTTTGTTTTATGTGCAATAAAGAGATATACATAATACATACTAACACGGCAAGTTGACTAAAAGCTTGCAAATAGCTACAAATCATCCAGACGCGACGGTTATGACACTTGTGACACGTATATTTTGCTTTTGACGCCGGCAAGAGTTTAGCATGCAGAGGGTCGAGCACGACTTTACGAATGCTGCGTAACGTTACGGTTATCGTATCGAGATCGAGAAAAGAAACCTCATACTAAATTTTAGTTCCAAATACGCTCACGGGCCAAACGTCATACAAACTCGACAACGTTTACTATTCGGTTTTACGTGACGCAGGTTTCGAAAAGTCGTGCTCGACCCTCAGTGATCACATTTTAACGCAGCTCAATTTACGCGGCGTCAGCGTATGCTAAAATCCAGTGACTACACAATTAGGGTGATTGAGGTCCTTAATTTGGCGAAGGTTTGGAAATCTCCATACAGGGCGAGGAGCGAAGAGGGCATTTTAACCGTATTGATTTCAGTGGTCTAAATCCATACTTGAGAAGCATTTCACTGGCGTTTTTGTTGAGTGTTTTGGTTCTCAGTTACAGTGGCCGATACTTAAGCATCCCACCGCGGACATAAAGCACTCTACCATTGCGCACGCGCATGATGACGATTTCACATGACACAAAAATCCCAGATCTAGTGTTTTAGCCTTGAAGCCGACCTAGACGGACACAGAACAAGACGTGTAACATATTTAAGCATGGGCGTAATGAGGGGGGCAGAGGGGGCAGCTGCGACCCCCCCCCCCCCCCCTTGACCCTTGGATCTTACAATCAAACCTTAAAAATATTAATTCATATACTGTTTCCGGATTTGGAAAGGCTTTATTTACAATTTTTAGGGTTCCGTACCTCAAAAGGAAAAAACGGAACCCTTATAGGATCACTTTGTTGTCCGTCTGTTTGTTTGTCTGTCTGTCTGTCTGTCAAGACCCTTTTTCTCTGGAACTCGTGGAGGTAGCATGCTGAAATTAATATTAAATACTTAATTTGATTTTAACTTGATTTTTTCACAGCCTCAAGGGACCGCAGCCCTTGAGGCTGTGAAAAAATCAACCTTCTAAGTCAACGCAATCAAAAGATACAGTAATTAAAAAGTCCATTTTCATACGAAATGCTGATTTCCAAAAATCTAAAGGTTACTAATTCCAGATGGCCTAGAAACTTATAGCACAACCACACCGAAAAGTCTCAAAATCTTAAATTTTTACGTCTGTCTGTAGATTTAACAGACCAATATAAGTTGACAACACACTGCGTACATTTTGCTTAGGAGCAGGGCTCTGCTAACACTGGACTTCTTAAAACAGCGGGGAAAAGCGTTAAAATTGTTCTACGGAACCCTCGTGCGCGAGTCCGTCTCGCACTTGGACGGTTTTTTTTATACGACGAAGAAGGCAAACGAGCAAGTGGGTCCCCTGTTGGTAAGTGATCACCACTGCCCATAGACACCCGCAACCCCGGAGGGTTTGCAGATGCATTGTCAACCTAGAGAGCCAAGATGAAATGCCTCTTGTGCTCGTAATTACACCGGCTGTCTTACTCTCCACACCGGAACACAACAGTGCAAGCACTGCTGCTTAGCGGCACGAATAGCGATCCGGATGAACCTAGCACAAGGTCCTACCACTCGCACAATCCTTCGAAATCTTAGCGTAAAACCACTTTTCCGTTGAAAAAGTACTTGAAATTCGAACGTGAAGATCTTCTACTATCGCGGCTTAAGACATTTTTTATTCCCTCCCCCCTCCCCGGGCCAAAATCTGGGTAATTTCCCCCCCCCTGGGCCAAAAGCTGGTTACGCCCTTGTATTTAAGTAAGTACTCTTAACAAACAAACCAACGACAAGATGTCTGCCGCGTGTCTCCCAACGGTTCCCATCAAGAATAAGTAAATACCTTTTCCCCTCACTGCCTCGGAAAGCCGTCTTTTATCCTTTAATACAAACGGGTAAAATCGCATTTTATCCACTAGTGGGGAAAGTAATTTGACCTTGGAGTGGAGCGTGCTTAAGTAGCTTTACACAGATAACAAAACGTAAAACGCTCATAATAATGGTTCGTTCGATAATAATTATCATTAAATAATTGATAAATGGTTTGAGAATTTAATAAAAATACCAATTTTGCTTTAGGTATTTAAATTGTACAATTTTTTTACGATATTATTATCGTAAAAAAAATAGTGTTTCCAGAGATGAATATTATTTTTTTATGAGCTGTTTTCTTTGCATGTTGCGCTTTCCTCGCTACAGTGACGTGAAAAGTTTTGTGTTACACACGGGTGCAAATGTATTTTACTTCTCGTGTGTTGAAGCACTCGCTACGCTCAGGATTCTATTTTATAACCACTCGCTTCGCTCGTGGTTCAACTATACAATCCTTTCACTTGTTCGTGTTTCAATTCCACACTCGCGAGTAAAATACAACTTTGCACCCTTGTATAACAAATAACTATTCCTTTCGGTCGACGAGCCTGACAATTTTGCAATACGCTGGATATCTCGCATGGCGGCCGTATGTGGAGCGTTGTGGAAATAGCAGGTGTACCGGCCGGTTACAGCGGCGCGAGTCCAAGTGATACAAGGAGAGCCGCAAAGTTTCCACTCACAATCTTTATAGGATCACTTTGTTGTCCGTCTGTCTGTCTGTCTGTCAAGACTCTTTTTCTCTGGAACGCGTGGAGGTAGCATGCTGAAATTAATATCAAATACTCAAGCCTGCGGTCCCTTGAAGCTGTGAAAAAATGAATCTTCTAAGTCAACGCAATCAAAAGATACAGTAATTAAAAAAGCTATTTCCATACAAATTGCCGAAATCCGAAAACCTAAAGGGTACTTCCAGTTGTCCTAGAAACTTGAAATTTGGTATGAAGGTAGCTAAATTTTTATGTCTGTCTGAAGATTTCGCAGACCAATATAAGTTGACCCCACACTGCGTACATTTTGCTTAGGAACAGGGCTCTGCTAACACTGGACTTTTTAAAACAATGGGGAAAAGCGTTCACATCTCTCTACTGAACCCTCGTGCGCGAGTCCGACTCGCATTTGGCCGGTTTTATTTCTGATTTTTATTGAAGCTTTGAAGACCCTAGGACCCTCTAGGTGCACATGTCAGCCTCATAAAATTTCCACTTCTGAGGTCCTAACACGTTAGCATTTGCACTTCTGAGGCCCTAGCAAAAAAGGTTGTAGCAGATTTAATTAATATGCAAGCCCTAGATTTTCGGTACAATTCCCCAATTAAATTTCAATTCAATCAATCAATCAATCAGGGGTTCAATTTTTTGGTTTGATTCCCCAAAAACATTGGGCTGCAATCGCGAATGGTGTTTAGGGCTAATCCATAGTCCTTCCTCTGGGAACACGCTTCGCCGGTAGCGAAACGTAAACGTAAACGAAGCGTGTGCTCTCAAAGGAAGGACTAAGGATTAGTCCGAAACAAGTCGAGCTATACGTGAGTGATCCGTTTATTTCACTATGATTGAGTCCCACGGTAGCTTCATGTTACAACTACCTATATTTTTATCTCCTGCCTACTCACTCGTAACTTGGACCGCGCTCGCGAGTCACTCAGTACCAGCAAGTCTGCGATCTGTTCCAATATACTTAGTTGTGAAGCTTCAAGGCAACACCTATGACTTTCATTATGCTTACGGTGACACCCGCCATTTTCGAAACCAATGAATAACTACATATCACGCTTTTAATGCAAGTCATTGTGACACTTAAAAAAATAAAAATTAGGTAGAGATAAAATGTTTCGCCCTTTTTCATTAAGTTTATTTGTACCTAGAGTCGAAAAAACTAAATCGCACCGCTGTGAATATGGAACCTTTTCGCTGCAAATGTCACATTGACATAAACGCTTCGAAAGAAATCACCGAGAATTTGGTTGTTAAAAGGTTGCACTCAGGTACTCGATTCAGTTTCTTAGACTAAAAAGCTGTACAGTCTATACGTATACTCACATTGAAGGCCAGTGCACGTAGTGAGGCGCAGCGAGCTGTAAGTAAAAAAGATCTTATCACGTATTTTTTATTGATGATCTGATCATACATAATTATAATTACCTAGGTATGTATATATGGAATCTTATTTTGGTAAGACAAATGCAATTTTTTAAGCCTTACTTCGGGATTGACAGCATTCAATATACTACTTAGTTATTTCTGTAGCTCAACAGTCAACGTTCGTCGCGACCATAAGTATATCAACAAACGCAATGCCCAATGACTTCAAGATTCGAGATATAAACTAAGTATGTTACAAAATAGATCCAGTTCTGACTCTACGTGGCCTATTAATCTTGTCACTCTTGAGCGACATTTTGTTAATCTATGCGAAATCGAAATTCCTCATCATTTTATCGCTAAAATGGCATAAATTTGAGTTTACGTCAAACAAAAGACGATTGCAACAACAGTTTATTTTATGACATTCGACTTGATTGAAAACAAAACTTTTATTGGCATTGTAAGTGGCCAGTACGAAATAACGCACAGTTTTAAATCTTGCAGCGTTGTATTTTCAACACTCTGCCTTTAATTAAAGATGATCATTGTTATACTTGATAATAATGTTTATTGGATTTTGATTTATTTTTATACCTGTCATTTGGCATGGAAACTGGAAGTGACTTCGAATTAAATTAATAAGTATTTACTGAAGCGCGAAAGTATTGAAGCCCAAATGAAACGAATGAATAATATCGAAACTCAATAATTATTGTGTTTAATTTAATTTGATTACTATTATCTGTCTTTTAGCACATACTTGATTTACTTGTCAACATTCACTGCATGTGGTTGACCATAGCGTGAAATGTCCAAGATTAATTTATTGCAATACGCCACAGAACGTCAAAACAAGTTTGGAAGCAAAATTTTAATACTGTTTTTTTTTTTTCTTGCAAAGTAAAACAGTCACTAAGGACAGTGTGCAAAAATCCAGAATAATATTTATTCCGTCTGTCAGTATTTTTAGTAACTATCTATTAATTAGGTATCTATCTACTCGTAGTACTTATTATACTTAATAGCTATTATTTTTATTGAATTCAAATTACGCAAGTGTGCTCTCGGAGAAGTAAGGCACCTAATTTACTTCCGTATTGGTAATCATCAATTGACTTAACAGTAATTAAATGATGCTTACCAAACTCGAGGTTAAAATACAAGGTATTAACTCGACTGAAGCTACCGTCTCGACTATGCAACCGCTCTCACGTCACGTCACGTCCATTCTATGGGTTCATTACCATGATACACATAACATTAATAATTATTACGCGTTGTTATTGTCCAATACAATACACTTACTTTGTGTACCTATACGGATCGAATGTTCCCACGGTGTACAGTCGCATGCTTGAATAGGCTGCGTAGATTTTTAACTGCTAAAAAAGGAAATACAGTAGAGGCACCCTGAATCTGTTTTCTTCTGATGCGAATGCAGCCCAATTGGGTGAAGAACTTGTATATGTATATAGTTAATAAGTGACTCTGTATTTACACTCTATATACACACTCTGTATTTAACTCTTTTTAAATTTTATTAATACGTTATTTCGTTAACTATAGTTTTATTACTAGCCAACTAACCTTCCGTCACCTTTGACAACTGTTTGTCTTTAGGAATAACATTTTTCTCAACATTTTTATTCTCACAGGTAGTCCAGTAGGGTAATCAAAAGAAACGCATCAAAATTTTCTTTTCAAAGCATTATGGAATTATCGTAAAATCGTTGTAATTTTCTGGTGTCGAGTATACAATACATGTTTATCGCTGACAGTACAAAGACGGATGTAGGCGGGACCTTGGGAAAAAATCCTTAAGCAGAATTTCGTTCGGTTAAATACAATGCTTTGGCCGAACTATTAAGCTGTGACTAACAAGACCCAGTTCTTGAGGTTAATGCAATTAAAACCAAACGGATAAGGTCGTGAACGTAAAATAATATCCTGACATTCATATGGTTACTTGAAAAGTAGATATTGAGGGAAACTTTACAGTTACAAGGTACTTATAGTTAAAGAGAGTTGGGAAAGTTGCAAAATTATGTATACATCAACCTTACCGTCGCAGTAATAAGGTCTGTGTAAATATTTTTGGGACTTTGTAGTGTATACATATTGGTGCCCTTGACTGTACCTATAGTTACCTATAGAAAAATTCTTACTACCTATAAATAGTTCCATAGAAAGTCCCACAAAAGTGCACAGACACTTAATAACATGGCTTTTATTAAGTGCTCATGTCAAGCTAAACAGCTGGTCATAAGTAAATCGTTTATCGATCGACTCATGTTACCCGTGGGCGCCTTGCAAGGCCGCCTGCGCCAAACCTGACGCCTCCATTTGTCAAAATCGACTCAGGCGCCGGTCTGCGTCCGCTTAGATCACTTAGATACTTGTACTAATTATCTATTCTGAGGCGATAGTGCAGAAAGTACTACGAACATGCATGCAATAAACATGCAAGCCCTCTATAACAGTTGTCGTCTTTTTAAACGCCTTAATGAAGCAGAGTTGCTTCATTAACGCGTTTAAAAAGACGACAACTCTTAATAAACCAGGTTTAGTTTTAAATCGGGGTCCCTCTGAAAACCAGCGCCGTGGCCCCAGCCGCGGCACAATGCTGATAGGGATCCTGTTCAACGTCTTTGTTCACTTCTTTTAATTGTTTTTATTATAATTGTTACTTGTGTACGTTGAATAAATATTTTTCTATTTCTATTTATATTTCTATTTCTAATAGAGGGCTTGCATGTTCATTAATTATTTACCTTTGCTTATACAATACAGTCCAGGAGATATCGGTTCGAACTTTCTTCTTCTTCTTTTGGTGCCTCTCCAACTAGTGCAGGTTGGCAGTCAGCTCAGCATATTTATCCCTGTCCCTGGCAAGGCGAAAGAGCTCAGCCGCATTTTGGACTCCCGTCCATTCCCGTATGTTCCTCAATCATGACTTTCGTCTGCGACCAGGTTTTCTCCTCCCAGCAACTTTTCCCATCATTATTAGTTGCAAGAGCCCATATCTCTCATGCGTAAGCACGTGACCCAGATATGCAACTCGAACTTTCGATAACTTTGTAAATAAGCAGTATAAGCGAAATTTCCGCATGAGGCGACCGAAGTGAAACATATTATTAGGTATGGTATAGGAATACCTATAGGCTAGGCTAGAGGTATTAGTAGTTTATGCAACTGCTACATAATGAGGGTCCTTAAAACACGAGTGTGTTTTTATGAAACGAGGCGAAGCTGAGTTTCATAATAGGATCACACGAGTGTTTTAAGGGCTAATTATGTGGAGTTGCATACATTACTTTATCTACACACATATTATAAGTACCTACTCTAAGATGGGTTCAGAAGCCGAAGGCATATATCATACCCATACCTGTCACGAATTTGACTGTTTTTTTTAATCATAGACAAACATACCGAGCGGACGTTTCTTAAACCGTTTTTTTTTATTGTAAAAAAAATTATCACATTATTATTTATACATGTCGGACTGAACTCGACTTATATTCGTGAGTGATCCGTTTTATTTCACTATGATTGTAAATCACGTTGGTCTTCAAATCTGAAACATCGTGCTGGGGGTGGCGCTGTCGGCGAGAAGGCGACGGCGTACTGCAATGATGATCATTTTCTACGGTTTCTGAACGCACTATAGAGGACTTATGATATGTGTGTAGATAAAAGCTATATCATACTTTCTTTAAAGCATTAAAAGTGGGACAGAAATTCGCTCGCGTCTTACGACTAACGAGCCCATTTTGCCCTGGGGGAGCCGCATACAATATGAATTCGAGGGCGAATCTACGTAAGGGTTATTTGAGCAGCAGCCCAGGGGACCCCGTGTATTTAAAACATTTAACAAAATGACAATTTGTCGATTATCAGGTATGACCAATAGAAATAGATGCAAGTAGATAATCCTATGACTCACATCACATTCACATACGTAGGTTACGCGTAATAATTCACCGGTGCACAGACTGAGGTCAACCGGCTATGATATTGACCTGATCGATTAATGCATTGAAAATTTTTGGTCGGCTTAATTAAATGCACCTGGGTAAGGTTAGTACCTATGCGGAATGACACTCCAAAGTTAAGGACAGCAGATTTGTTTTAAATGCTGAGACCTTTAAGTTGTTGAGAGGTACCGTAGTTCGGAGTGGTGTGGGCTGTTTGCAGCAAAGGAGCAGGCAGAGATAAATTAAAGCCTGATAAACTTCGGTGTATGATCTTCCATTTAATCCTCAAGATTAACGTTACAATGCACTTCGTCAAACAGATGATATAAGCTAATTTTTAATAATTAAGTTTGCAAGTCAGGAGAGTCGGCGTCTCGCAAGAGAGGTCGAACCAGAGAGAAAAAAAGAATTACGGCAATAGTTGCCATAGTCAAAATTAACATAGAGCTCTCCATGCACTGGAGATCATGTCATGTACATGTGGGCCATAGACTGTCCAACATAAGTACCCCAAATTTATAAATAGTAAGAAAAATTCTGTAAGATGCATTACGTTGCGTCGCTCAACTTCTATTCTAACCCGAACCCGAATGGCCTAGTGATTAGAGACCCTGACTAAGAAGCTTGAGGTCCCGGGTTAGATCCCCGGTCGGAACAGATGTTTGTATGATGAATACGAATGTTTGTTCTCGGGTCTTGGATGTTTAAAATGCATATTAATAACAGTATGTTTATCCGTCGTCTAATACCCATAGTACAGGCTTTGTCTAGTTTGGGACCAGGTTTAATTGGTGTCACAATTATAATTATTGTCCCATGATATTTATTTTAAATTTTATTTATTTAAAAAAATTTAAACCCGTTCGCTTCACGGCCTCGAAATGTAATGCTATTTACAATTCTTCTTACTAGTGTAGGGAAATTCGGGATTACGTAGCTACGAACTCAATGAATTTCTATGTACTTAAGTAAAATCTAGCTGTAGGTAGCTTTTGAACGATAAATTACTACTTACTACTACTAAAGTTTGCTGTGCGTATATCAGTAACTTACCACGCGTGCAATATCAACTGGAGACCGCTATCTGGACTGATTTATTTAACAGATACCTGCACTGTTAATTGGTTAGATTAATATCTAGATTCTAGACTAAATCCAGTGTCAGTTTGATCGCAAATCAATATAGCCTGGGGGCCCAGCACGCTAGATTTTGTCCCAGACATAAGGCCCGAATTACACATGCTTGCATTTTGCATATTTTGTGCCAGTACTTAGCTTGCGCGCTTGTCACAGTGTAGTTCAATTTCAATACTAATGGAAAAAAAATTAAACAAACCACTTTACCTTCATTAGTTCATAATTCCTGCATTTAAGAACGAACATGGTCCTATCGGCGAAATATTTAGCTTTGCGGTGTTTATTTTTGTTGGAATCAAAACGTAAACCTTGTACTTAGTTACATTAATTTTCGGTCAAAAATTAAAATATTTATAAAGTATTGACATTTCAGTAAAAACGCAAATTTAACTTAAACGCTTATTTAACTTTAATTTAAACGCTAAAAATATTTGGGTGCCATTGTTTAAATTTATTGTCATTTCTTTTGTACACCACTGTATAAATATACGAAGTTTGATGTACGCGTGCTAGACACGTGCACAAAATACGCAGCTTATTATACCTTTCTGGCATGTAGGTATAGTTAAATGAGAAAAGCTTTCCCCTGTCAAAATGTTTATGATATTGTCATAAGATTGATTTTTGCCTGGCCCGTAGGAAAGGTTTTTCTACTATGTCTATACTTACAACAGGCTTTATGCGCGGGATAAGCTCTATAGTGTGCTAGGGCCTAAGTCGGTCCGAATTGGACTCCCGGTTACTCCGGTTAGTCGATTTATCATATTTAATTGGACATGCAGTAGCGACGTATTGCATGTATGACATGCTAGTAGCTAATAAAGTTTAAGGCGTTGGGAAACTTTGCATGTGAAGTGACTAAAGCTAAGCTAGTATCTAATAGTACATTGTGTATTAAGAGCGGTAAATAAGGAATTACGAACGAAGGCTCTAGTAGAAGCCCAATGTCGTAGATTAGGGGCTTTTTGAGCCGAGGTTCGTCATTCTCGTACGACTCGTGAAACATACAACATTTTTCAACACACTTGCGAAGAAAAGTGGCCATTACAGCCCTCGGGCGTTATGAGAAGAGAAAGGGTCCGAGGGTTTTATTTAGTTTATGGTATAACCAAGTTGCTTGCACGTTATGACCTTATGACCCTTACGTGAAAGTGTGATGGAAAGTTATGTAATAATTGTTTATATACCTACCATTACCATATTATTATAAAACGACATAACTGTTTACAGCCCCGAGTCGCGTCATAACTATTTATTTACTATAGAACAGAAAAGGTGCATGCCTGAAAAAAACAGGTTTTATAGAATTAAATAATTTATTACATAATTTCGTTTTTAAAATATGCTATAACAAACATAATTTTCACAATATTTCATTCTGTACATGCCAAACCAAATTAATATAGGTACTACATATTGGTATACTTAAGGCTTATGATTGCAAAAAATATATAAATGCTTTCTATCACTAGATTAGTTCACGATAAATTAAGTGGTTTACTTTACAGTGGGATTTTGACAGCTAACAATAATGACAAATAACTAGTTTCCATTACCTACTTATTTTGTAATGTTATAATCCAACTTGTTACTCCACAAGTCTACATTGTAAATTGTTACAGTACACGAGTATTAACTTGAAAAAAATGTTGGTGTACTGTCTATGGTCGAAAACATTCTTTTTTTTAGCCAGCCCATTATAAAAAGAAGATAGACGTTGTGTCGTATCAGGAGGTGAAAGAACTTGCATTGGAAAGAACTGACTGGAGACAACTGCATCGACAAGAGTAACACTCTTAAATAAGATGATGAGCCCAACTTATCTATTAGAGTAGAGTTAATGTTGACTTCAAAAATTCACACGCCTCTTACCCATGGCTGAACATATTAAGGGACTGATTGTATTTATTGTAATTGTAAGACCATCCATGTAAACCATATGTTCTTGTGAAATAAATAAATCTAAATAGGGTATCCCTGTGGGCAAAGACCTCTCCTCTTGACCTCAGAGGTCAATGATTTACAAAAAAAAAATCCCTTTTTAAACACACAATTGTCGATTTCCGTGTGTTGTATTTGTAGTTTAACATAACATAAGAACAGTCCAGCCATTTAATGAGATTTTTTCACTTCAGTAAGTAAATATCTTAGCAAAATAGACTACAGACTATCAAAGGCTTACAACAAATATTGCTTTAATTTAAAACTAGCAAATACTTACATGAAAAAACAATCTTCGTGAAATAAGCGGATCACTCACGTATATCAGTCTAGTACAGGCCGACATGTTTCGGACTAATCCGTAGCCCTTCCCCTGGGAGCACACGCTTCAGCGGTTCCGAAACGAACACCAACCAAAGTGCTCCCACTCAATCCATTCTCCAAGAAACCACCCTCAACCGGATCCATCTTGATTCTGAAGCGCCTTCAGCTGTTTTAGCACGGTATCAAGCAACTTTCTCCTGTCTCGCTCGTTCTTCTTCAAGACGGAGAAGACGGAGGACTTCTGTTCAGCTTCCTTGAGCTTCTCGAGTAAAGTGGCGGCGTCGCGCGGCGGCACCAGGTTGTACTTGCGGCCGTCCATGTTTATGTCGTGTAGGTATGACGACCAATCCCAGCCCGTTATGAGGTCCAGGAGTTGTCTGGAAGTAGAACGGAGGTGTTGGTGGAAAATAATGGATAGGAGGCTGTAAGTAATACGTTTATAAGTACGAAGCTCTGAGTTGTAGACATCGGGAGCCCATATTTGGACATGTTTAGTTTTTTTTTCTTACTAATTTCAACCATTACTGGCAACATGGACATCTGCAAAGTAAAAAGTTACGCCTGAATCAATGTGATTTGTTTTCATTTCCAAAAAACGAATTGACAAGAAAACATACACATAATTATCGAACCTGATCACAAAATTCACGAGAATCTGTTGAAATGCGACCTGTAGAGGAGAACTACAGCCAGACAGAAATTCGGACATTCGAAAGAATTTTTATCCTAGTTGAAACGCAGACGCTTCGCCCACTTCGTTTGCTCGGTCAATAAATTACCAAGAAATTACCAGTGTGGATAATCACTGGGTATAAACACTGAATACAAATACGCCGTCCGACGGAAAAAAAAACAACCAGGACACAAACCAACTAGTACAGAGTACCACAAACCTCTCACTGCAATTAACAGGCAGGCAGCTCATCACCTGAGACCCGTATACGAGTATTCAAAACCTGCGTAACGTAATTGAGTAGTAAACGTTATCGAGAAATTTGTATGACGTTTGGAACAGCGCCCGCCCGTGAGCGTATTTGGAACTAAAATTTTGTATGAGGTTGATTTCGATACGATAACGTAACGTTACGCAGGATTCGAAAACATCGTGCTCGACCTACCGTGCCTCGCAGATGACTCGCGCTTCACGTACAACGGTACCAGGGCAGCATGAGAGCAGCCCGCCATCGCGCAGGCCGGGCTCTCACTGCACGGCAATACAAATTACCAAGAGGCTCACTTGCTCCTCGCAGAAGACTCTCGGCCCCACCTACAGCAGTACCAGGGCAGCATGAGCGAGCAGGCGGCTGACCTGAGGCTGGCGAAGTGCTCCAGCAGCTCGCCCTCGCGCAGGCCGGGCACCGGCTCGCCGGCCGCGAACTGCTCGCACTGGATCACGTCCAGGTCCAGCTGGTACAGCGCGCCCGAGGATATCTGCTTGACAGCCGGGTCCAGCAGCAGGTTGCGGAGACGCGTGGCTATGCGGTTGGTAGCTGCTCGCACTGCTGCTACCCTGGTGTTCAGAAAAATACTTGGTATTCAATAACTAAAGCGAGTCGAACTTACAGCCGTTCACAATATTCAATCTAGTCTTTTAGGGCTCCGTACCCAAAAGGTAAAAAGGGATCGTCTTAGCAATATACACTCTTACTCTCCACACCGGAACACAACACTGCAAGCCAGTGCTTAGCGGCAGGATTAGCGAGTAAGATGATGGGGTAGCGATCCGAACGGCGTCGCACAAGGTCCTACCACCCGCCACCACCAATCTAACTCTCGTTTTGATCTATTGACGAATTTTTTTACTAAATTGCCGAACAGTTTGCTATCTGTAGATTGGATTACCTATTGACATTGAATTTATTGAGACGGCAAATTTTAAGATAGATCCTGAATAGATCAAAACAAGACACAGATGGAATATTAAGAACAGCTGTTAGTTTATAATATAATCCCCCTCTAAGGAGAAGTGGAAGCTTGTATGGGAAAACGTTATTTTTAAAGTTACGATCATGAAACTTAGTGAACATATTATTCAAGAGACATAATAAACAAGTGTTTGACCATTTTTGAAAATTTCAACCCTTAGGGGGTGAAAAAGGGGGGTGGAAGTTTGTACGAGACGGTTATTTTAAAAGTTACGACCATAAAAAACATAGACACGAAATAGGGAGTTCTACCACAGGAGCAAAGCCGCGGGCGAGAACTAGTCGTTGTATATTCCCACCTGGCCCGTTCCGGCAACTGCTCGAGTGACGTCAGCACTCCGGACAAGTAGCTGAGCATGTCGGTCACGAACGCCGACGCTTGGCCGGTCGGCTCCACTGGAAACAATATTTTTTATATAAAAAAAGACCTGACTGACTGACTGAACAACGCCCAGCTCAAACCCCTGGACCTAGAAAGCTGAAATTTGGCACAGAGGTTCCTTTTATAATGTACGCCCGGGATAAGGCGGGATTTTTCGAAATTCCCACGGGATAGAGAGTTCTGCCACGGGAGCGAAGCCGCGGACGAAAGCTAGTGGTCAATAAATAATCACATTTTAAATGTCGAAGTACGAAATTAAATAAATTATAAAATTGGGTTGATGACCGATTAAAAACAATTTCACATTTTCACTAAATCAAGCTTGCGAAAATACTCGTAAAAAACCGATGCCGAAACCGATAAAAAAACTAATAATAGGAGGCAGTGTGATCACTGAAAATTATGACGTCATCATAGTTCTGTAACCGCTAGTCAAATATCCGCTAGGATTGCTAGTGTCAAGAGAGGTTCATCTGTCAATTTCCACCAATCGTAGGCCAGTACCACAGTGTAAAGAGCTTATACCTACCAGTGGTCCGACGCCTTTGATGTTTGCGTAAATGCCGACACCGCAGCCGCATGGCCAAAGCACCAAGGAGGGCGAAAGTTCCTAACTAATCGGACAGTGGTGGCGTATGCAAGGGGGGCTCGCCGTACCCGCCCCGCACGATTGACCTGTCTAGAGGCCTTCGTCGGACGACTGTATAGACTGTGCCAGTACCTTGTCTCTCATTGGTGGCGAATGAAAGATGGACCTCACTCGACACTAGCCAAACTAGCGGATTTTTAACTCGCGATTCAATACAAACATCATACTAACCGATCGTATTGAAATTTCAAAAATTCTCACTTTGACTTCACTTTTGATGCTGAATGTACTAAAGAGCGTCACAGTTACCTAGCAACCAGTCATAGTTCTCCAGATCGAGAAACTCGTCGACTTTCTTCTCCAGATTGTCGCAGATTTGCTTCTCAGCGTCGTCGCGCGCCGCTTGGAACATGCTGCCAGCCGCCTGCATATATTTATGTGACAATCACTACATATTACAAAACAAGGTATGTCTGTCTGTCTGAACGCGATGAACTCAAAACCTATCGAACGGATGTGGATGCGATTTTCACTATCACATAGATGAGCTTTTCTGGAAGGTTTATATGTATAATAAATACATTCTAATTAAACTTACAAGTACCTAGCGAAGCGCTATTACGTACGAGGGGCGGCTGATAAGTAATCTCCTTGGTCAGAAATATATACAAAAATAATGCTGGCTGATATGGATTTATATTCGTTTGTTATTCTATTTTCAAAATGTATTACATTCATTTGTTTATTGCATCACGTTTATTTGTCTCCTACAATTGTTTCAAACATGTCGGTAGAAAAAGTGAAAATGGATAAAATCGAGCAGCGTGCGGTGATTAAGTTTTTGACTAAAGAAGGGAATACGTCTTCGGAGATCAGACAGCGTATGTTACGTGTGTTTGGCAGTTCGTGTTCTTCCGAATTTGTTATAAAGTTTCGGTCAAAGCAGTTTAAGTTAGGTCGTGAGAGCCTGGAAGATGATCCTCGTAGCGGAAGACCAATTTCGGCCGTCACCGATGAAAATGTAGCCAGGGTGAAAGAAATTATATTAGAGGACCGACGAGTGAAGCAGTGGGAGATAGTTAGAGATGTGGGCGTCAGTAAAGAGCGAGTCAATGAAATAATTCATGAGCATTTGAACATGTCCAAGGTTAGTGCACGTTGGGCCCCCAGAATGTTGACTGCATTTGACATGGAGAGGCGTGTCAAATGTTGCGAAGAGTTTTTGGACATGAGTCGAGGGAAAGAGGAATAAATAATTTCTAGAATTGTAACATGTGATGAGACTTGGATTCGACAATGGGACCCGGAAAGTAAGCAAGAGTCGTTACAGTGGAAATTTAAGGATGAGAAGCCGCCTCGGAAATTCAAGGTCTGTCCATCGGCAGGTAAACTTATGGCTACAATCTTTTGGGACACAGAAGGGATTTTGCTCATAGATTATTTATCGAAGAAAACTACAATGAATGCTGATTATTACTCAAACTTACTATATCAACTAAGAGAGACAATAAAAGAAAAACGGCGAGGTAAACTAAGCAAAGGAATTCTGATTTTGCACGATAACGCACCAGTGCATACCGCCCGCACAACGAAGCTAGCAATTAAAGACAATGGCTTCGAAACCATTGACCACCCCCCTTATAGTCCAGATTTAGCCCCCTGTGACTATTTTCTGTTTAGACTTCTCAAGAAAGACCTCAGGGGACGAAGGTTTATGACCGATGACGAAATGAAGGCTGCGGTTACTGACTTTTTTACGACAAACCGAAAGTTTTTTTTTTAATGGTTTAAATTCAATACTTGAAAAATTTAATAAATGCATTTTACTAGCAGGGGACTATATAGAAAAATAAAAAAAATTTAGCCACGACATTCTTTTGTTTCATTGTTAGGTAGATTACTTTCAGCCGCCCCTCGTATAGCTGTCATTGAATAACAAAAAAGTAAACCGCCTTCAAAAAAAACCTTAGAAAAAAAACGTAAAATAAAATGCATTTATTTCGGACAACAGAAACTAAAGCCTAAAGTTTTATGGCCTAGCACTAAGTAGCAGAAATATGAAGTCGGTGCGGTGCGAGCGGAATATTCTTTGAATGAAGCACCGACTTCAAAGGTTTTTTTTTAAAGGCGGTTTTACTCTTTTGTTAAAAGATTTTTATTTCACAATTTTACGTTGATTTAACATTTTCAGAATTATCCTCCAACTCCTAACCGTTAAGGAGTTGTACCTTCTATCATCAGCTCATCAACATGAGATGATGACTACCAGACTCAAATAATTGAATAGCCTTAGAAAATATATGAAACACATAAAAAGTGCCTATAAAATTTGAGGGTTGCCCTCATTTCCCTGGGATCCCATCATCAGATCACGACTTGGTGACAATGGGACCACCACAAAAGTATACCCTTTCGAATAATTATTTAACATTTTAAGAATTATCCTCTAACTCCTTACCGTTAAGGAGTTGTACCTTCCATCATCAGCTCATCGACATGAGATGATGACTACCAGACGCAAATACTTGAATAGCTTTAGAAAATATATGAAACACATAAGACGTGCCTATAAAATTTGAGGGTTGCCCTCTATTTCCCTGGGATCCCATCATCAGATCATGATTTGGTGACAATGGGACCACCTCAGGAGTATACCCTTTCGAACAAAAAAAGAATTTTGAAAATCGGTCTACAATTGGCGGAGTAATCGATGTACATACATAAAAAAAATACATACAGTGGAACGTAGAACCTCCTCCTTTTTTGAAGTCGGTTAAAAATGCAGTGTTGTACTGGGTACATTTTTCGTTAATTTTGTACCAGACCCAAAGTCCACGGCATTAGTAAGTCTACGTTAATTTAAATAAAAAACTTAAAAGGGGTGTTCCACTAGACTTACCAAGTCACTTGATGAAATATTTTTTTTTTATGAAAATTATGAAACTTTAACGTCAATTATTCATGAATTAATTTGCTCACCCGCGACCACATCGTCATTTTGAGCAAATTAATTGTTATCAGTAAAATATTCCTAACTAATATTATAAATGCGAAAGTAACTCTGTCTCTCTGTCTGTCTGTTTGTTTGTTATCTCTTCACGGGAAAACCGCTGCACCAATCTAGATTAAATTTGGTAGGAAGATAGTTTGAATATTGAGGAATAACATAGGTTACTTTTTATTCGGGAAAATTGTATAGTTCCCGCGGGATAGCGATAACCGAAATCTACACGGACGAAGTCGCGGGCAACAGCTAGTAAGTACATAAAATAAACAAAATAAAAATACATTCTGTACCTAAGGAAACAAAAAGAATAATAAAAAAAAGCCTTAACCTAACTTAGTTGACAGTCAATAAACATGGACCTCCGAAAGATAACGCCTGATTCAATCATTATGTAAATGACTTACCTGAGTGGTCACAAGATCCGACCCTGTGATATTGCTGATAAACTCGTAGAGGCATATTGTAGCATCTTCCAAGTAATGAGTGTCGACAATAATCTGAAAACAAGAAGAGTGTTACAAAAACAACAAAATAATGTATTATTTTTACTATTCGTGAGGCTTCATTATTTTTTGTGGCCTATTATAAACATTGTTGTTGTTGTTGTTGTCGTTTGTTGTTGTCCTTGTTTGTTGTTGTTGTTTTGAGAATGCGCTCGTAGAGCGTTGCGAAACGCGTGAGTACCTATTTGTTTTTATACGACAAGGAAGGCATAAGTTAATGGCTAATTATAACGCTGACGATTAATGCTTCATTCCGGATGGATTGATGCCTCTTAACGTCCTACTCATCCTGCTGCAATTCAAGTCCGGCCCCGCCGTTCCCGCCAGCCAGGCTACCTGCACCTAGAGTTACCATATCTCAGGATTTGTCCTGAGATCTCAGGATTTTTA
The DNA here is from genome assembly GCA_963691665.1 of Clepsis dumicolana. NCBI lineage: Eukaryota > Metazoa > Arthropoda > Insecta > Lepidoptera > Tortricidae > Clepsis > Clepsis dumicolana. The sequence continues at coordinate 3,542,782 of OY829516.1, read as the reverse complement.
GAATTTTCAATAAAATAGAGTAGATTTTTTAAACCTTTTTTATTCAAAGTTTAAAAAACAAAAAACGATCTTCTTTCTAATATACTATTCATAAAAATCCAGAGCACTAATTTGACTTTTGCTCCACAGAATCAAATTGCGCCAAAGTCGCAGCATTTTTCAATGGAAATCCGGCTTATTCCCCGGACATTTAAATTTCCCATCTGCCCCCTATCCCGCAAAAGTTACAAGTCCCACAATTTGACATAAGTATTTGTCACATTTTAGTATGAAAAACTTTACAAATATGTTAAATCGTAGCACTTGTAATTTCTGTGGTATAGGGGCCAGGCACAGACCATCCACCCTCTGGACACCAAATGTCAGGGCAAATGTTTCCGAAACGCATATGCTCATTTGCACTTATAAATCTTATTAGCCACCAATCGCGGCTCACTTTCGCCCAGATGACGAGCGACATGACAAGCTAGGAACCAATCACGATCCATTTCCCCGCCTCGCTGACCGCGGCTTTTTTCGTAATGACTTACCAAGTCATCTATCCTTCCATCCTCACCACCTTGACAGTTGGCAGTCTAGCACTGTCCGATTTAAACGGAACTTTTTCCCTCGCACGACGAAAATATGGAATCAGCTTCCTGCGGCAACATTCCCGGAGCGATATAACTTAGGAATCTTTAAAAAAACGAGCCTACTTATTCCTTAAAGGGCTGGCAACGCACCCGTGATTCCCCTCGTTGCAGGTGTCCATGGGCGGCGGTGATTGCTTTACATCAGGTGACCCCCCTGCTCGTTTGCCCCCTCTTATATAAATAAAAATAAGTAAATTATAGAAGATGCGGTGTCCAGAGGGTGGATGGTCCGTGGGGCCAGGTAGCCCTAACCAGCCGTAACCCTACCTGCACCAGCTGCATGAGCGGCAGCGGCGCGCGGAACAGCGCGGACAGGCAGCCGGTGAAGGAGCGGCTGAGCAGCAGCGAGGCGGAGTGCCGCGCCGCCGCCGCCCGCCGCCCGCCGCCCAGACCCAGCCCCGCCGAGTACTTCAGCCACGCGTAGATGAACTCCTTCACTTGGACATACACTGCCGGGACTATTGAGGAGAATGGGAACCTGTCGAGGGCATAACTAACTTAGAATAGTTGAAGAACACCCGGCATTGTCATTTCAAAGTTCAATATTTCAAAAACGGGTGAATCGATTTTGTTGGATTTCGGTACTTTTGGTTCAATTATAATAAAGGATTTTGTATAAAACAACGGCTGTATGCGTAGGAAAAGCACACAGACAAGACAGAGCTGCAAAACAGATAATACTATAGTTAAGACTCTGTACACATTATCAACTTAAATGAAAATGTGTTGCATTCGTAATCTAACGCCCCCTCTAGAATGTAAGCCCATTTTCTTTAAACAATACAAATGTTTTATCTACACACATATCATAAGTCCTCTATAATGCGTTCAGAAACCGTAGAAAATGACCAGCATTGCAGTACATCGTCGCCTCCGCCGCCAGCCCCAGCACCACCACCACCCCAGCAGTAAAGCAATAGTCATTACGACATCGAAATCGATCTCGTAATGACTTTTCGACATCGAATTCGATGTTTCAAATTTGAAAACCAACGTAATTTACAATCATAGTGAAATAAAACGGATCGCTCACGTATATAAGTCATGTTCGGCCCGACTTGTATAAATAATAATGTGATTTTTTTTACAATAAAAAAAACACTTTACGAAACGTCAGCTCGGTATGTTTGTCTATGATTTTAAAAAAAACAGTCAAATTCGTGACAGATATGGGTATGATATATGCCTTCGGCTTCTGAACCCATCTTAGAGTACTTATAATATGTGTGTAGATAAAGTAATGTATGCAACTCCACATAATTAGGCCTTAAAACACTCGTGTGATCCTATTATGAAACTCAGCTTCGCCTCGTTTCATAAAAACACACTCGTGTTTTAAGGGCCCTCATTATGTAGCAGTTGCATAAACTACTATTTCTTGTCAGTCATTAGTCTCAAATTTAGCATTTACTTGTATCTCATTCGTGATCTAACAGATTTTAATGACACTTAGCCAAGAACCATCTCGATTAAACTAGCTTTCGAATAAAAAAACCGCATCGAAAGCGGTCCATCTGTTTAGGAGCTATGATGCCACAGACAGATACACAGGTGAAACTTATAACACCCGTCTTTTTCGTCGGAGATAAAAAATGACACTTATAACTGTACAAATGCAGACAGCGTACATTAACAAGTTCGTAAAGCAAAAGGCCCATTTTGGGCCACTTTTGGTGTTGTCATACGTACTTCCTGGGGAACCCTTGGGCTTCCAACTCTTCGCCGTCGTAGGGGAAAGTATCCATCACACCATCATACTGCTCCTGGTTTATAACCTGAAAATAACATATTTTACACGTTGCTGTATAAGGAGGGTACTCAAATAAAACGTGTACGCAACCATATTGTCAAAAAATATCACATATTCCGACCACTTTATCCGCTCTGATAGACATAACGGAAGCTACGCGAGTTGTAGACCTCGTGAGCTAATTTTTTAACATTTCTAGTTTTCTTTTTCCAAAAAGTGAATTGACATAATGAAAACGGGCGATTACTTTACAGGTTTCATGAGCTCCCGATATTCCGACGCAGTTACATGCATCATGATCACCCGGTTTCCCGTCTCGGAGCGTTTCCCCGTGATCATGATGCATGTAACTGCGTCAAAATATCGGGAGCTCATCAAATATATGTATAAGGTAACCGCGGTCCATGTCCCGTTTTCATTATGTCTAATTACCTCTAATTCTAATTACCTCTATGGGCGAGAAGGTGGCATTATCCAAAATGTCCCGGAAGACCACGACCCAGCGCTGCATCAGCACCTCCGTATAATGCTCCGCCATTTCTTGCAGCAAAAGCGGCAGCGGCTCCGTTGGTAACCCGTAACACCTGAGACAAAAAGAAGTGCTATAGTTGTCCCACGATAACTCTGCAACGAACTGACTACAGTAGAAATCTAAAGTTTGTTTATGGCAACACTGATTTATAGTCAAACAACACGTTTTGAACTTTTGATTAGATTATACATAAACAGGTCATCGTTCATCTACCATCCACCATTAAAATACCTCTCATATTACGTTTTCTAGATTTTTTACCGTACAACGGCAAAACCTATCAAACACTGGCAAAACTGTTCCCCCAATGGACGGAGCCATATTAAAAAAAAAACAGCAACTTTTGATTATGTACTACTATCATTATTATTCATAATTAAAGAAATGTCTGAGTGACATGAAAAAAGTATTACCACAGCCTGATTTTTCTGGATTGCCAATTAATATCTTATGCAGTTATCGTGGGGCGATTAAATAGTTTAGTGGTTTTGACCTACGATCACTTTAGAATAGCGAGCAATACTGCCAAATGATTCGTGCCAACAGCATAGAACGTGACCTCATTGTTTTCATTAAAATCGGTGCGCTCTTTTTTCTTTTGACAATCGTGTTAAAATAGTGATTTCAGTTCTATTCTTTAAAATTTATAAACAAAACTGCAGGCTTATTGACTAATGCGCGGAGCTCAGATCGCATTCACAATATATTTTTAAGGAACAGTAGGTATAAGATGAAGGTAGAAAGAGATGGTTTTTGCTATAATGAGTAAAGAACCAAAGCTGAAAGAATTAGCAAGCTGAAGTGGCAGCAGGCCGGCCATACTCGTATCTCACGAAGAACCGACAACCGTTGGGGTAAACGTGTCCTCGAGTGGAGACCGCGACTCGGCAAACGTAGTGTAGGACGCCCTCCGGCCAGGTGGGGTGGCGATCTGCGAAAGACTGCAGGCAGATGCTGGACGCGGCAAGCAGTGGACTAGAATAGGCTGATGATAATGATGATGATGTATACCGGAAACTCTATAACATGGCTTTTCGGGCATATTACATTTCCCTTTTTGACGAGCGAAACATTGTCCCGCAGCATCAATGCTGGAGAGACTGGATATACATTATAGTTATACAAGGAAGGCAAACGAGCAAGTGGGTCATCTAATGGTAAGTGACCACCACTGCCCATAGACACCCGCAACTTCGGGGGGTTTGCAGATGCGTTGCCAACCTAGAGAGCTAAGATGAAATGCCTCTTGTCACCGTATTCACACCGGCTGTCTTGCTCTCCACACCGGAACACACCAGTGCAAGCATTGATGCTTAGCAGCAGGACTACCGAGTAAGATGGTGGTAGCGATCCGGACGGACCTCGCACAAGGTCCTACCACCCACAAAACCCAGTAATACTGACTTGAGCGTGTTGATGAACAGCACGATCTGGTGCTTGATGCTGAGCATCAGCGTCGGGTCGGTGATTAGCGAAGTGTTGGTCCGCAGCGTGGCAGCCACTTTGTTAACAGACATGCTCCATGTGTCTAGCAGCCAGTCCTGGTAAAAAGTAGTTGACAGTTACAATGCAGTCGGAATGCAGCGCGTTTGGTTGTTTATAATTTGGTTGTAATAGTTTTACGTGAGCCTGTATTTAATTTTATATTTGTAGGTAAGTACTTAATACTTACTTAAATCACCGTAAATGGCTTCATTTGCTATGGCACTTACAATAACTTCTTATTTAGAAGTGTCTATAATTATGTAGGTAATGATTTATAAATCTCATATTTTGTAAAACTGGAATAAAATAATGTTTTCAAAGTAAAGAAAAACTTATACCTTAGTGATATTATCTTTAGACGTCAGTACCTAATATTTAACAGCAAGCAACCCTAGCAACACGCCTGGATGACAGAGGGTGTAACGACGTGAATGGGGAAGTAGGTATATAAATGGCGGCGTTTAGGACATGTTATTATTTATTCTATTCTATATTTATTCCATAGTTTTATAGGCTAATATTAAATGGCAAGGCGCTTTCTTGAAAAGCAGGTTTATTTTTAGAGTTCACCTCAAAAGGATAAACGGAACACCTATAGGATCACTTCGTTGTCCGTCTCTTGGTCGGCCTGTCTGTCTGTTCATCTGTCCGTCAATCTCAAGTAAATCAAAACCTAGAGTACTTCCCATTGACACAGAATCATTGACCAGAAGCAATCACTTGGCCGATTTTTGGGGTAAAAAGAAAATTTAAAAGGAAAAAAACGGAACCCTTATAGGATGGCTCACGTGTCTGTCTGTCTGTCTGTCACAGCCAATTTAATCCGAAACTACTGGACCGATTGAGATGAAATTTGATACACATGTGTAAGTCAATGACCCAAAGACGGACGCGTAACGTAAATTAATGAATTGTAAATATGGGGGCCACTTTTGGGGGTAAAGAAATTAGCATTTAAATAATTAACGTACGGAACCCTCTCCACGCGAGTCCAACTCGCGGGGTCCCCTTGTTTCGTCGAAATTTTTTAGTCATTATGTCATGTTTGTCATAATGCATCACTAGTCTTAACTTATTTTTTCTCTGAAACCGTAATATTTTTAGGAAATTTTGTAATGGTCATTCTGTAGAACTGTATAGGTTAGGCTAGGTTTGTTTTATAACAATCCTGAACAATTAATAGTTCCAGAGAAAAAAAGAGTTATGACTAGTGATAAATTAAGACAAGCATTATATTATGAGTTTCAACTGTATGGGAGAAAATTATAGTACTGTCCGTTTTTTTTTTAAATCGATATTTTTATGGTGCACCCGAATACGACAGAAAAAAAGTCATACATTGGACACGAGCCCCGCGCCCGTGCTGAGCAAATGCTCCTCGAGTATGAAGAAGCCCAGGACCGCGGTGAGGTAGCCGCGGACGCTCTGAATGCTGTCGTGCAGGTTGCCGGCCGGCAGCAGCACCAGCCGCGCCTGCTGCTTGCGCTGCGCTCTGCGGGCATCAGCATCATCAGCATCATCCTGTGTGGTAGGACCTTGTGCAAGGTCCGTCCGCATCGCTACCACCATCTCTCTCGCTAATCCAGCCGCTAAGCAGCAGTGCTTGCGCTGTTGTGTTCCAGTGTGGAGAGTAAGACAGCCGGTGTAATTACGGGCATAAGAGACATTTCATCTTAGCTCTCTAGGTTGGCAACGCATCTACAAACCCTCCGGGGTTGCGGGTGTCTATGGGCAGTGGTGATCACTTACCATCAGGTGACCCACTTGCATTGAATTTTAGTTTCTGTACTTAATGTTGTTTGGTGAATAATAAAGATAGTGTATTATACAACAAATTAACGTGACAGTGCCCAGCAAATGAAGACGTGAAAACGCGTATTCCCTCTGTTTGTGACCCCCAAGTATCCGCCGGCTGCTGCTCGCCGTAAAGTACACTATCCTTTTACGGATGGCATGAGCAGCTGACAGGACGTGACTAGGACAGACTGACAATTCTGACGGTGACAGGACCTTAATATACAGAAATTTACAAAACACATCAGACGTGGCTGTATGGACTCAGTTCCTTTGCCTATCCCTTATGGGATGAACTAAAAAAAAAAACAATAACGCGCTTCGTATCGGCAAAGAAATGTAGATGGAATTGTCATTGCAAACTGACAATTGTAAAGTTGGTGAAATAGGGGGCCTGATATTTGTTTATTTTATGATTTCCTGTAGAAAGCTCTCACCTGTAATACTGTATGAAGTCGTTCTTGGCGCCAAGCACCCCGTGTATGTGCAGGCAGCGGTGCAAGGGGCTGAAGTCTACCAATTCGTACGGACACTGCGCGCCCGTGCTCTCCCGCCCTGCTATACCTAGCAAAGCCATCTCTGTAAATAAATAAAATCAACTCCAAACATACAGTTGTAATGTAATAGTAATAATAGTATAGTAAGCACGGACCAACCAGTAGTATCGTCAGTAAATTTAATAAATCAATAAATCAAATTAAATTAAATCACAAATTCAGAAAATCAAATCAAATAAACAAACCAGCAACCAAGTGACTGGAGAAACGCAGAATGCAGCTCGTTCCACTTCCTTGGTATTGGTCCGTCTGTTTTCAATGCTTTGTTTGCTTGAATGCTTTCAGGATGCTTTTTTTTAATGGTCAGGATGCTTTATTATGTAGTTTGAATTTACCAGTGCTTTGGTTTTGTTACTCTCTGCTTAGTCACAGTCAAATAATAAGTTTAAAATAATACTTAAACATAAATTGGAGATTCATAGGGTAAGGCATTCTAGACGTAACCAGTCTACCCACTGGTTCAAAAGCGGCACTGGCGGTAACTATAATGGATGGAAAAGGAATACTCTTAATAAAATTTCTTTGCCTACCTGTCTTTTGCTTTACAATGCTGGCTAGAGTCCTTCCTAGCATGTCTTGAGTCTGCTTCAGCGCCATAGCACCGACCTATGACCAAAATGTAAAAAATTTAGTCCTAGCTTAGCAACATTCACAATGGCATTGTATCTAATATCATCTTATCTGCTTTTGTTCTCGTAACCGCCAACCAGTTACTTACAAAAAAGGTTACAACTACTTTGCTTGTATATTGAAATTTCAACCTTATTTCTTGTTGAGTAGGTTTAAAATGGTCTAAAAGGAAAATAATATATTCAACACTTGTGTATTTATAACCCCAACAACAACACAAAACAACAAAATATAATGCGACACTTTTGGTGGGCGGTGTTTATTCCCTCAAGCGAGATAACGCTATTTAGTAACTCGCATACATGTCAACAGAAAGAGGGAGAGTCAAAATACGCTCAAAACGCATGGCTTAAGCACCAAAGCGTTTGAAATTGCTCCAGGTAAGAAACTAAAGTACTGATTTGATTTTTGCTTTAGCAAAAAGAAGAACCAATAATACTTTTCTTTTTGTTCAATCGCAAAATACATTATTCCTTCTCACTTCTCTTCAGAAACGTTAAAAGTGCCAGGGCAGGCCTAACTTTAAAAATTATTCCAATAAAGGATTTTGTTAACAATCATATTTTCATCTTTGAGGTACTTAAACCATAGAGGTATAGTCTTAAATTATGGATTGAAAATGTTGAAATATTAAACCTTTATTTCAAATATAGAACAAGATATTTAGAATGTAAAATAAAAATAGGGTGACTGCAAGTGCAAGACACAAGTATTCTGATAGGGTTTTTGATTTTTTTACATCCTTTTTAGTTGGGGGGCGGGGCTAAGCCATAAGTTCATATGACAAACAGACTTTAGTACAAGAACTTCTAGTCATTGTCTGGGCTAACCTAGCTTTAAGTCTAAGGGCCTCACCTGCGGGCTAAGTCTCCGGATGTCTTCGAGGAAGTTCCGGAGGTCAGCCATGGAGGCCTGACGGATGGCTTCGCGCAGCCGCGGGATGCCAGCCGCTATTTGAGAGCACCACTTGTAAGGGGCCACCCGGGGGAGCAGGACATGCTCGAGTTGTTCAAGAGTCTTGAGGGCTGGGTAGTACCTGTCAAGAACCATTTCATATTGACAAATTGATATTCTACATCAGTATTTCCCAGTATTTCATCAGTATTTCATCAGTATTTGTGCTGCTATGGCCTGGTAATTTTCATACACTCTCTTCGTGACTCAAAAGCGCTTAAACACCCTGTCTGGTTAGCAAGACTGGCCGCAACTTTGTTTGTCGCGCGAGATTATATTAACCGTCCCGTTGCATTCTGAGTGACAGAAAAGGATGGGCAGTTGTTCTCGCGCGAAATAGAAGCACTGTGAGTTGTGCTAGACCTACTGGTGTATGAGTTCTGGGTGGTACGTGAGTGGCAATGCTGCCCGGTATTTTATGATTGCGGCCCGGTGCCGGGTTGTAACCCACCAAATGGGATATGCAGTTCTACCTGATAGAAATTAATATTGTTCACTCAAATATTGCATGGGTGGCTATCACATAAACAGTCCTATAATTCCGACAATGACGTAAAAAGAAAACCCAAGTATACCTTTTTGCGGCCAGTGTGATGTACAGTTTGAACTTTCTTAGCTTATTTTTTCATTCAGCATATTTATAAAAGTGATGCAATGATTTTTAGAGCATAATCTAACCTTTTAGCATCAACTTGAGTCTTCAGCTTGGAGTAAGTAGTGAGCAGTGGAAGGCAGAGTTCCATCTTCTCAATGGTGGCTGCAATGTTTAGCTCCACTCTTCGGGCACGGATCAGCTCTTCTGCCCGTGTGCACAGGCCTGCAAGGTCAAAGCGATAACATTAAAAAAAACGCAATTTGGTATGAGCATATCTATTTGCAAGACATAATTTTGAGAGGTCCTCATTAGACAAAAAAAAACTACATGGAACACAAAAGGATTAAGTGCTGGCAGCATTGAGATATCAGTGAAATGTGGTGTTGATTTTCAGTGGCACCTTTAATATTAAACAGTTATAAAGACATTATTACTACTACGCTTTTTATTTATTATTCATTTATATAAAAGCGAAAAACCAGAACGGGATAAAAAAAAACGAGACACAGCGAGATGGCGCTCTACAACACCATTTTGACACGTTTCTCCCAAACAACATATTATTTATCTGGAATTTTAAAGCAATTCGATTCTTTGACCTCGGGAATCGCGAAAAACTTGAGAAGATAATGATATTGGGTGTGCTAATTTTGTATATTAAGCAAAATAAAATCGCAAGTTCGAATTTCGAGCCAAAAGCGAGTGATCTATTATCTTTGCCAGTGTTTTGCTGTTCAGGGAATAAGAAATCCATTCATTATCAAGCATTGCTGTCTAAGGAAATTTTAAATTTTATCTACGTAAATTTTTATTGATATTATACAGCAAAAAATATGTGTCCAATATTTCTTTTTGATAATCTTTCTGACGGAATAATTAGAAATATTACTTTTTTTACCCAGAGGTCACATTCATATTACTATATACCGTACCTGCATAATATAATATTCCACGCGGGCGGGGCTGCGGGCGCTCTCTAGTTTATTTATAAAACTTTAAAATAACAAACTGAAACCAACTGTCAGACAGCCACTAATGTTTATTTAAACTTAATTTTTTATCTGTTGAAAGTTACCTTCTGTAGTTTCCTTGACGTTGGCATCCACATTGGATATCTCGGCATGGAGCTCCTCCGCATGGGATCGCACTTGTAGCAGCTCTCGGATGGAGTCAATGAAGCCCTGAGGATATGTAGTATAGCATTCACTTTAGTGTAATATAGAGGGCTTAAAGGTGGTGGTAGTGATACCTCGATAGTAGTTCTGATCGAAATTCCGTTTATTATTTACTTACATCTTTTTTTATAATCATGGGTTGTCGCTGACACAAGCAATATGCGTTTATGTAGCAGTAAACTATTGTGTTACTGCTAAACACTAAAAGTGGCCAATTGCCATACTACATTAGCAATTGGGTTGATTGACCCAATTTTAAGTGAGAACTCTGTCAATTGTTCCCTAGCTGGGTTCACAAGGTACTTATTAGATGGTCATATTATATTCACAAGTGTAATGTACTGAGGGATTGATAATGTTACCTATAAAAGTACCAGTATTTGTCGTTTTTTTTACCAGTATTTTGTAACAATACCATAAATACCAAATTAAAAACAGATAGTGACGGTAACAATACCCTAAATCAAAGTGACATCAACAGCATGCTATACAGCTATGAGCTACACCACTCTACTATCACCACTCAGTGTAAGAAAGAGACCGACAAGACAACATAATGAGTAATGGTAAAACATTTCATTACCAAACCCACTTTTTTTTACAAAACACTGTTACCTCTAAGTTTTAACTGTATAGCAGGAAATTTACGGGTTTTAGTGTTTAAGTCGTAACTTTTTTTTACCAGTACTTCGGTCCCTGACTGTACCTGATAGTGGAAGTTGCACAGTTTCTCGATCTCCTTGTCGTGCTGTTTGATACGTTCGTCTAGTTGCTGCACGAATGCCTCGTGACCCTCGCCTTCGTACACGGATCGGAATGCCGGTCCCCAATAGTCGTCGATACCCTCGATCTCCTAAGCAAAACAAGAGCATACGGTTAACTAAACAACGAAGTAAACATAATACGAAGTGAATGAACACCTAAAGGCCATTAGAAGATAAAGGAAACAATACAAAAGTTTTTATTGCAAAAGTTCATAGTTGTGGGTGTGTACCTGAATAGTTGCGCTCGTCATTTTAAATCTATTTTGTTTTTGACGCACTGGGATTCGTAGGTTCAATGAAGCTTACATTTCAATTGTTGTTTACAATTTATGAGAGACACAATATTAGGAGTTTATTTTGTGAGTTTATGATGCACAAAAACAAGAACAAGTAACGTAACAACGAAACGTAATCATTGAAAAAAATCGTGACATTGACTTTGACATTGACAGATTGACAACTTTGAAACGTATTTTCCGTTGATAAACCTATCCTTGCTTGTAGATTACACAAGATTACACGAATTAAAATAACAGTATTAATTACCAAAAAGTGTTCGATTGAAGAATTAAATTTGAAAATTGCGTTCCATTTGAATTTTTTTTTTTTTTTGTATAGAGAAAATGGTTTTTACCTTGGTTTTTAATGTACGAAATCTCTACAAATACAAACATAGAAAGTAATGAAAAACCTTTGTGCCCAATGCGTGTTCAAATACTAACACCGGTCCATTGGTCAAATAAAAATTTTTTACCATACGGTAATTATGTTAAATAGTTGGAATTAATTTTAAGTTTATGTAATTTATTAAAAAATTACTGAGCGTTTTTAATAAATGGACGGATTACAAATATGATAAAAAAAGTTTCAGTACAAAATTCTGAACGGAACAGAAACATAATGCTACCACACCATATTCAAATTTCCCCTAAAATTGTTTTATAATTTGACTCTCACCAGATTTTGCGTGTCCGAGTAAAAATCTAACAATGTCACTAGCAAACCTTTCAACAAACACTTAACAAGCATCAAAAAATGTTTAGCAATGCATTAATATAGGTAACGAATTTGATTATTTCAATTCTAATTATTTTTATGTATGTTCCCCGTTTACTAGTAGACGGCTGGACGAATTCGAAAAATATTTTTTGTTTGAAAGTATTTACTTTTTAGTTGGTCCCATTGTCACCAAGTCTAGATCTGATGATGAAATCGTAGGAAAATCGAGGGTAAGCCTCAAATTTTATAGGCACGTATACCATGTTTCATATATTTTCTACAGCTGTGTATTTGCGTCTGGTCGTAGTCATCTCGTGTTGATGATGGAAGGTACAACTCCTTAACAGTTAGGAGTTGAAGGATAATTCTTTAAAAATTAACGTAACTTAAGATTGTAAAATAAAAAATATTTTAACAGAAACGAAACCGCCTTCGAATAAAAAAATATTTAAGTAAAATCATTCTCTAAAGCCATCAGTTTTATGGTCTACCACAAATATGAAGTCGGTGCGGTGCAAGCGGAATACCTATTCTTTGAATGAAGCACCGACTTCATATTTGTGGTAGACCATAAAACTGATGGCTTTAGAGGATTATTTTGTTTCTTTTTGTTTGAAGGCGGTTTTACTTTTTGTTAAATGATATTTTGTGGTGATCTGTCAAACAACCTACTAAAACCATAAACAAACTTCTAGTAAACTTCTATCAAAGAGGTACTACATAACTTATTCTAATCAAATTAATAAAAAATATCAAACTAACTCCTTCATTTTAAGGAATTAATCTTATGCGGGTAACCCCGACCAGGCCATCTGCCAAATGAGAACTGCCAATTCAATTCGGCTGAAGCCTTTGTGCGGTTCGTGATATTATTCTAGGACTGCAACTAGCAGTCGTTCGAAACGACCAGATATCTGGTCTGACCCATGTTGCCGTAATTGATTCAATTAAAAAGTCTTGAATTACTTTCTCATTGGTGTTCGCAAGTCCGCAACCATGGCTCACTGTATGAGAGTTTTGCATGGCCAGGTAAGTCCTTCGCGTTTCGGTAAATTTCCACGTTTCATTTTATTGCTATAATTCCGAAATTACCGCTTATAATTTATTTCAAGTCGACGTATATGTTTACATCGTTATCAGTGTTTTGATTGAGAAATTTTACGAACGCGTATTGCCATATCTGAATGATAGGTCAGGTCAAGCTGTATAATATAACGTGAGGTCAATTAGGGTTATTTGTAGTAAGTGTAAACCGGATTCTCTTATTTGTGGCGGTAGTTACCCTCAAATTACGCGTGGAGTATTTTTGTGTGGTAATAAAACCGACATATTTTTTATTCAGGGTGGCAGGACTAGAACTGTCCTTTTGGAGATCCAGCAAAGATGTTTCAGCGTGTCCCCCCTCACAGCCGCGGCCGCCCAGGTACGCAAACCCTTTCAAATACCTTTTTTACTACATTTTTCTGTGACAAAACCGCAGTGTTATGTAACTGTCATTGACTTAGAAAATGGAGTTCATTCGTACTTTAGGGTTCTGTAAATGTGTTTTTTGGCGTCACAGGTCGCTATGTCGAAGCTAGACAAAGCCCCACTACCATATTCGAAGTTATCCAAAAATTTGGAGATTGTCAAGAAGAGGTTAGGTCGCGAGATGACCTTGTCCGAGAAAGTGTTATACTCCCATCTTGATGACCCTAAGGGACAGGTAAGATTTTATGTCTTAAATTCTAATGGTTTTAAAATGTACAAATTTTTGCAGTCAATTTAATTTAATACAAACTTACATTGTTGCTAAAAGACGGTGATTTGATAAGTACTGATAATGTGTAGTGTAAACAAACAAAATCTCATGTGTATGGAATATTTTAAAATTCTGTCAATAAAGAATGAAGTTGAGAAGTCCTTGAAACTATGGTTTAATGCTCTGAGTAGGATGGTCTTCATCAATATGCAAAAGGATTTGGTCTTGGGACAGAATATTATTGTTACCAGAAGTACTGTCTTAATTGATGATTTTATAACCATTTCAATTGAAATTATTCTCATGATATACATATTATTTTAGTCCAGCATTGCTCTTTAAAAAATAATGGACTAATTAGAGTTTCATGGAATCATAAGATTCCCACTAAAAAAACTTTTGACCAGGAAATCGAACGAGGCACAAGCTACCTGCGTCTCCGCCCTGACCGAGTTGCCATGCAGGACGCCACGGCTCAAATGGCCATGCTCCAGTTCATTTCCTCAGGGCTCCCGCGCGTCGCCGTGCCTTCCACCATCCACTGTGACCACTTGATTGAGGCCCAAGTTGGAGGGGACAAGGACTTGGCTAGAGCAAAGGTGGGGATATAATTCAACTATTAATCTGGCCGGGGCTGGGCATTTAAAGGTTTTTTTTTTTAATTACGTAATTAATTCTGTGTTTTGTATATAAATATATAGTTTTTGAGATTGGAGTAAAATAAAAATCCATACATAGCTCAAAGTAATATGGATTTTTTTTTCTGAATGAAAAAATAATAAAAAAATAAACAAAAAAAAGTCTTGACCAATATCGGGTCAGCGGGAGAGGAAGGGTTTACCAGGTTGACGGGTATGCCTTTTTCTTGTTAAACTTGGGATAATAGTTCTATGATGAGCTAGTCCAGTTGTCTTAAGAAAGATGCCTATAGCATAGAAAAACACACTGCAAGTGAAATTTTATAGTGTAGGTTAGATAGTCCAATGTTTAGTTTGTGGGCATATTTTTTATGGACACTGAGCATCAAGCCGTGATAGCCTAGTGGATTGACTTATGACCTCTAGAGCAGAGTGTCGTGGGTTCAAACCCCAGCTCGCACCACTGGTGGTAAGGTAAACATCGTGAGGAAACCTTTACACGCCTGCGAGGCAATTCAATGATGCGTGTGAAGTTCCCAATCCGCAATGGGCCCGCGTGGGAACTATAGCTCAAGCCCTCTCATTCTGAGAGGAGGCCTGTGCCCAGCAGTGGGACGTAAAAAAAAAGGCTGGTGATGATGATGAGCATCAAGCATCAATACTTGATGATAATGATAATAAAGTGTTTGTTAGTCCAAATTTATAGAAGACATAAGGAAAAAAATTACCTATGCCTGATGAAAGTTAAGGATACAGGAAAACCAAATCAGAATCACCTTGTCTTAAATGTCGTTAACAGCCCTCAACTTCGTAATATTTATGAATGGTTGGATGGTTACTCAGATGACTATCTGGGTAATTTGTATTTAACATACCTATTAGCAACTTTTCTGGTGTGACCAATGTGAAATACCTACTAGAATCCTACCAATATCAAATATTACGTTAGTACCTATACCTGTATTTATTCTTTGCTAATATTATAATTTCGTAAGTTAGAACGATGTTTAGTATCTACTTAAACTACGTAAACGAAGTCACGGGCAACACCTTGTATTAAAGTATGCATAAGACATTTCGTCGGGGATAGTGCAATATCGCGTAACTAGCACTGGTAAATGCTGCGTATCTGCACAACACCCATAGGGAAAATCCGCGTAACTGGTAATTAACACCGCGTATCGAACAAATGGACCCAAATTAAGATTTCCCACCAACAAAAGTAAAATCCTGATTAGAATATATACCAGTTCAAACATCCGTTGAATCCATCCATTTGTTAGATAGGCGATATTAATATTAACCAATGCCAGGATTTTCCCTATGGGTGTTGTGCAGATACGCAGTATTTACTAGTGCTAGGTACGCGGTATTGCACTATCCCCGACGATATAGGGTTTTTGACTCTGAATATTGCATGTTGTTTGCAACTGATTGTAAATAATTGGTAATTAAGAAAATATGGACAAGTGTGACCTGGCTTGCATTTGTTTTGTTCTTTCTAAAAGATTGAAGTATTGTAACACCAGCTATTCTTTATAGGACATCAACAAAGAAGTGTACAAGTTCCTCGAGACCGCCGGTGCTAAGTATGGTGTAGGCTTCTGGAAACCTGGCTCCGGCATCATCCATCAGATCATTCTGGAGAACTACGCCTTCCCGGGCCTCCTGATGATCGGCACTGACTCCCACACACCCAATGGTGGTGGCCTTGGCGGGCTCTGCATTGGTGAGTTCTGTTTTTTTTTTTAATATAGGAATAAGAATGCAAACAAGTAAGTGGGTCACCTGATAGTGATCACTGCTGCCTGTTGACACCCATAACCATAACTCCAGAAGGACCTGTAGTACTTACCTGAAGTATGTTGCCAATGTAAAAGGCTTAGAAGAAATGCCTCTTGTGCCTGTAATTTCCCTGGCTGTGTCACTCTCCACACTGGAACACAATTTTAGTGGTAGGTGGGTTAGTGGCTGGATTAGCTAGTAGTAGTGGTAGTAGCAATCTGTATGGTCCTTTACAATACGAAGCAAAAAAACAGATACCTGAGTTAAATAATAGGCGGTCTTATCGCTTAAAAGCCATCTCTGCCAGACAGATAAAACTAATTTTTACATGACTTTTTTCTTGGTGTTGTCCCTACTCACTTCTGTTTTCTGAAACAAGTTTTATGGTGCGCCATATATGGGATTATTATTACATGATATGGAGTATTCTTCTTTCTGAAGAGTACTCAAGTCACATACCAGATCATTTATCAAAAAATATGTTTACGAAGATGCATAGTATCGTAATAAAAAAAGGTCACAGAGGTCGTGTAAAACAAGCGTTTTCTGATAATTTTAATTGTTATGGTGACCCCGGACCTAGTATTTTATATTCCAAAAATAGTTTAATCTATACCACATTTATCTTTGAACGCGAAACTTCGATTTGAAAAATAAATATGCTTGCTAATAAGGTTCAAATAAGGGCTTTTAAGAATGTTGATGACTGTATTTTACATGTATGTAATATCCTTGGAATATTTGATAGTGTGTAAAATTAGCATACCATTGTGAAGGACACCATACATATATGATTACTTTAATCATGTTTCAAGCCAGCCTCTGATAAACCTCACACTAATCTATTAAATCGTACGTCCTATGGGATGCGTCCTATGTGGGTGTGTGTGGGGTGGATGGGGTGGTATAAACCATGTACAATCGCTTCGAAGCAGCGCACGCGGAGTCTTAAAACAATAGCGAATACTATGAGAGTTATTATTCGTACAGCGATTCAAAAATTTAATTCAGACGTCCGTAAGACTTATCCTATGTTAGTTTAATCTAATCTGTATCTATTTATTGCTCGCTTTCTTGCACTTACGGGACTTATGGAAGGCGTAGTGATCTAAGTTTGTTATCGGTGCTTTTTAGTATTATAAGGGCGGTAAGTTAGGAATTACGAACGAGGCTTTTGTAGAAGCCTCAAGTTGAGGACTAAGGGCTTTCTGAGCCGAGTTCGTAACTCCTGTACCCGTGAAACATAAAGGAAAAGTGGCACGCAGTGCTGATAGGCTCGCGTCATTACAGCCCTCGGGCGTTATGAGAAGAGAAAGGGTCCGAGGCATTACAGCCAAGTCAGCTTGCATGTTATGTTATGATTATGACCGTTGTTAGGTTAAACTGTGATACATTATGCGTTTTATGCGTTTTGATGTGTGCGCAATATTTTTACACTGATGCAATTTATGTTCCAGAAGCGATTGTATATGGGTTTAGGTATTAAAACTGGACATAAAGTAGAGTTTTTTTTTTTGTTAATAGGTGTCGGGGGCGCCGATGCCGTCGACGTGATGGCTGACATCCCCTGGGAACTCAAGTGCCCCAAGGTCATCGGTGTCAAGCTGACTGGTAAGTCATTGCTTAGTGGCCAGACCGCATTGATTTCATTCCCACCTTATATTATGCAAATGCAAAAAAAAACCGGTCAAGTATAATTCGGACTCGTCCACCGAGATTTTCGTACAAATTTGTAAGTCTTGAAGATTGTTCCCGCTTATTTCGAGTGTTTTAAGTTGTTCATTGTTAGCATAGCCCTGCTCTTAAGTAAAATGTACGCAGTGTGGGATTATTTTATAATGCATAAGTCAGACATAAAAAATTAAGTCTTTCAGATTTATCTGATTGGTTGTGCTATAAGAGCTATATTCATCAGTTTCTAAGACAACTGGAAGTACCCTATAGGTTTTGATTCTACGGCAATTTGTATGGAAATAACCTTTTTAATGACTATATTTTGATTGCGCTAACTTAGAAGTTTGATTTTTTCACAGCTTCAAGGGATTGCAGGTTTAAGTATTTGATATTAATTTCAGCATGCTACGCGCGTTCCAGAGAAAAAGGGTCTTGACAGACAGACAGATAACAGACAACAAAGTGATCCTATAAGGGTTCCGTTTTTCCTTTTGAGGTACGGAACCCTAAAAACCATGTTATATCACTGCAATTAATTTACTGACGGCAAACCTTCAATGAATGTCGGCAGTGTTTCAAGTCATTAATCGATTTACGATAGTGTCAATGACATGCTTGAGTCAAATTTCGATTCAGCTACTTGCCAATCTTTATTATAATCGAATCAGTATATCGTGGGATTTCCACTACATCCATGACTGAAATTCTACCTTGCTACATACATTTAATCAAATTAATCTTAGTTGTCTCGACACCATATCGTTATATGAATATTTAACACCACTAACAGCCTCAGCAAATCGTCAAGAAAACAACTTTAAAATCAACTGGATAAGGTTGTATTTTACTCTCCAAGTTTTACGTAGTTATAACAAAATATAAAAGAACATTGACTAGAGATATCACTTCAGACGTGAAAACAATTGATTAAAACTACTTAAAGGCGTTGCCTTGCCTCCATTGATAATATACAGAGAAATCGGTCATGATGCCAAACCAACGTGCGTAAATTAGATAAAAAGTCCGACTCGCTCACAGAGGGTTCCGTACTAATTTGTAAGTATGTAGGTAAATAGTTCGTCTATCAAGGGAATCGGTTCTCGAAATTATTTATTTCGAATTATTAAGATTTTCCATTGTTAGTAGAGCCATACTCCTAAGCAAACTGTACAGTGTGTGCGCTCATTTTATATCGTATACTGACATTGACAAACCTAAATAAGTTGGTCAAATATTACTCGTAAACCTGTAAAGCCTACTTATCTGTGATAGTTTTAAATTTATTATATGCCATGCACTACTTCCCTGATTTTTTTCACATTTCCAAATTATACAATAGTTTGGACACAAGTAGTGGGGACATTCTTGACTCTAACAAAAATTAACACTTCAAATCTAAATATTTCGCAAACGGATCCCTCGATCGAAAAATTATTTTCGGTCGCCTTTTTTAAAATGACCCCAATTTTAAAAGATCTATCCCACGATAAAAAAAATAATCGTCCCCATTAGATGTGTAGAAGAGGTACCCCGAAACATTTTTTTTTAAAGTTTTTATTCTACCATTCTGTCGGCCTAATTAATATGTATATCCATGCAAAAATACAGCTCTCTAGTACCAATGGTCTCTGAGCTAAGCCGCGCACAGGCTGACAGACAGACATGATGAACCTATAAGGGTTCCGTTTTTGCTATTTTGTTTACGGAACCCTAAAAATGCAGTGTTTATGTGTAAATATATAGGATGGCGCCGTGCCAAAGCCACGACACGGGTTGTTTATCCTCGCTTTAGACTTTTACTTTATTTTTAGGAGTTATTTAAGCGACGCCATACGGATGCCCTTGGCCTTTGTGTTTGAAAAAAAAAGGGGCGTGACTCTCGGCACTTCAAAAATATAATTCTACGTCCGTATCTCGCCCTCGTACTAATAATAAAAAAAAATAAAAAAATGTCATTTCGGATAACTGTGATTCATATTTGTGTGCACATTCTAATTACAATACCGGGTGAAGGTACAGTCGAATCTGTCTGCGATCATACATAATGTTACATGTAATTAAGATGAAAGCAGGATTCATAGAACATGATCTGACCGACTTCCTGTATCAAGTGCCTATCCAAAGTACAATATTTATCTCCAATAGACATAATTAACCCATTTTCCTCTAATGCTGCTCTATTAATGAAAATTAAATTATCTTATCTTTATGGCTGATATGTTTTGCATTCATACATAATGACTTTAATAACATGCAATACTGCTGAATAATTAGACACAAACATTACCTCTAATAAACATTAGAATTATGAATTTTACATAGTGCTAGAAACAGCAAATTTTTAAAACTGTAAATAAATTGACTGTATCTTAACAAGAACGCCAGCTTTATCTCAATGCAAACTATTTAGAAAAAATGTTTTGTTGTTCTCAAATATCAGCTGAGTTTACTGGACCAGTTACTCTTTCAGGCGTCATTTGTCCAGTAGGTATTTGTTTTTCTTATTTACACAAAAGTTGACGCGAAAACCTAACTATGTATTAATGTAAAATTAAAGGTCACTTCGCTCTGCTATACTTTATGTGGTAGCTATAGTTAAATACGAGTATGGTAACTAAACGCTGTAACAAGATACTGAAATAACGTTTTCATTCCAATTACCCCCCTATTAACTAATCTAATGATGACATATCAAGTAACTTTTATTCCACACCCCAACACATACTGGCTCTTATAACAAGTCCTATAAAGCCGATAATCGCACGCATCGCGTTCGATTATGTCACGACGTGACTTTGGTACTCTAGATCTTCTATTTTTATCGCGATGTACGAACGCGCATAGACATTCCTATCATTGATGGTTTCATATATTTTATGTATGTAAAGATACACAATTGGCTATCGCGAGTCAAAAATCCACTAGGATCGCTAATGTCGGGTGAGGTCTATCTGTCGATTTCCACCAATCATAGGCCAGTTAGCTTATCTCTCATTGGTGGAGAATGACAGGCCCCTATTTCACCAACCTCAGATTAATGAAGTCAATAGATGGAAGGTAAACTTATGGCCGTATAGTTATACCCTTCGCTCATGTAACTAATGCCCTTTGTTAAAAAGAGACAACTGTATGCTCCGATTTCAAGAGTCGTACCGTTTTTTTGATCTGTAGTGTGCGTCAGTATTTGAATGTGTGAGGGAGTGCCTTTGATGGCAACTATAACCCGATCTCATTCAGTGACACTTTATTTGAATGACTACCTAGAGACGACCAATGCTTCTATTTTTTATCGGGTAAATTGGCTACAGAATTGACCAATGGGCATCTGGCTACAGGCTGTGTTGTACACAAATAAAAATCGGGTACGCTTGACAGCTGCTTACATGGGGTCTGTGATGTCTGTGTCACCAACTTAACAATTGTCTGCTTGCAATGACAATGCGCGTTGAAACAAAAGCTTTTCAGCAATGGACGCCGAATTGTCATTGAAAACTGACATTTGTAAAGTTGGTGAAATAGCGGCCTGGTAGACCTCATTCGACATTCTAGCGATCCTAGCGGATTTTTGACTCTCGATAGATCTCATTGACTAAATTGATGAAATCAGTCGTTACTTTGCGGAGGTCCTTAATCTTGAACTAAAAATAATTAATTTGTAAATTTTCTACTGTTATGTTTTAAAATCAATATATTTAGGTTCGCTGGACATAATAATATGAAATGTAGTTATGTATTTTTTTATAATTTGTCATATGAGTCCACTAGCTTATTGTAAATAAAGAAAAACATGTTTACAGTTAGCAATTACTAATGATTACTTATGACGGTTTAGAAAATTTTATGGCAGGTGTTAAAAAATGCAAACAAAACCGTGACTCCCGGTGTTATTTGTTTGTGATAAGTTATCACAGTATTTTGTTTGATGTTTCTTCAAGTCAAAGTAAATTTCACGTTCATATTCCACGTCATTGAATGAAATAATGATGCAACGAATTCAAACTTAGTGTTTTATATAAAAAAAAACTTACTGGTGACTTTTAAATACGAGACTAGAATAAAACCAAGTAACGAAGTATCATTTCTTTTGGCGCTGTTGATGGCAGGGTGACGGATTGCCATGATCCTAGTGCATGCAATTATGTTAAACATTATTTTTAACCCCGACGAAAAAGAGGGGTGTTATAAGTTTGACCTGTGTATCTGTGTATCTGTCTGTGGCATCATAGCTCCTAAACGGATGAACCGATTTCGATGCGGTTTTTTTTAATCGAAAGCTAGTTTAATCGAGATGGTTCTTAGCTAAGTTTCATTGAAATCGGTTCCCCCGTTTTTGAAATATTGAACTTTGAAGTGATAATGTCGGGGGTTTTTCAACTTTTCTAAGTTGGTTAGGTTATATAAAAGGTAAACGCACTACAACTACAAGACAAGTAGCAGATAACGGTTAAGCCTAAT
The DNA here is from genome assembly GCA_963691665.1 of Clepsis dumicolana. Lineage (NCBI taxonomy): Eukaryota > Metazoa > Arthropoda > Insecta > Lepidoptera > Tortricidae > Clepsis > Clepsis dumicolana. The sequence goes on along the minus strand of OY829516.1, from coordinate 3,520,622 downwards.
GTAAAATGTTAATGTCTGTGAGTTGTTTAAACGTTATTTTACTTTTACACTAACTTTTGCCCGCTGCTTCGCTTCGTCGACACAGAATTCGTTTCTCACTATCCCGCGGGAACCATGTAATTTTCCGTTATAAAAAGTTGCCTGTATGTCATTCTGAGATGTAAACTAGGGAGTACTGGGAGGAGAAACCAGGGAGGGTTTATGTAAAATTTTGGTAAATATAATGTAGGATTTTTTAACTCTATTTTGTCGAAACCTTTTAGCGAAGCTGCCAAAACTCTTTACAAGTGTCTTTTGAAATAATTGTACCTTTCTGTGTATTTAATTTGTGCTGTTTTTTCTATATATTATTATATTTCTGTTGTCCTTTACGGGTTTACATGTTCATCTCTGATCAAAGCCCCTAAATAAATAAGGATTAAAAAAAATGACAACCCATACAAAATTAACACGATGCTGATTGCGAGCGAGTTAGACAGTAAGCATGCCGGTCCCAATTGTTACAGGCAAGCTCTCAGGCTGGACCAGCCCGAAGGACATCATCCTCAAGGTCGCCGGCATCCTGACCGTCAAGGGCGGCACCGGGGCCATCGTGGAGTACCACGGGCCCGGGGTCGACTCCATCTCTTGCACCGGCATGGCTACCATCTGCAACATGGGCGCTGAGATCGGCGCCACCACCAGCGTAAGTTCACCAGAACCACCGCCGCCACCAGTTCATTGGGCATTTTTAGTGAATCCATTAATTGGGGTTGTCTAAAAAAAATGCCAATGCTTTTTATATTTTTATTGTACAGAAAAGTCAATTATAAGAAACCAGTTTCGCTATTTTCCCATATAAATTACTCCTTATTTTTAAATTATTTAGACGGATGGCGTTCCACAGCTGCTTATTCAAAAAAATTGTCAGTGAGTATACGTTAAGACCCTGCTTTAGTTCAGTTTTAATCTGTGGTGAATCGTTAAACTGTCATTGTAACTGTCATTGAACTGTCAAATGTCAATAACATCTGTCAAGTTACCAGTCCAAATCGAATTTAGCAGCATAAAACGTTGGTAAATAATGATGAATTCTTTGACTCACGTCAATAATGTACAATTCGGACCGCTACGTCATAGTTGTCAATGGCTGTGAATGGCAAGAGAAGGTCATTGCTTAGTCTAGATATATTAAATTAATTACATCACATTAAAATTAAAAAAAAAAATACCGGAAGCAATTCAAAAAGCATTAATCTCGAAATGGTTTCTATTTACAATGTATTGCAAAAAAATAGACAACCCCAATTAGCTATGGTTAGCAGTCGTTACAAATTTAAACTGACGGTCAATGTCAGACACATACATTTCGTCCAAAACTAACCATTATGAGGTGATTTAAACATAACTTAAGTAACGCTTGACAGCACACGTTATGAAAATGCTCCATTGATTATACAGGGTTTGTTTTAGTGAACCGTCAAGACTTCAGCCAGGGCTTGAGTAAGTGAGCACCCTATGAAGTTTTTTTTTTTTTAATAGAAATTGAAAAAATAATTCTCTCGTAAGAATATATTGTTAACCAGCAGAGGCAATTAATGTATGGGAGAATGTCTATTATTTTTTCAAAGTTAACGCCTTACAGGGGTATTCACTTAAGACTCAACCCCTGGCTGAAGTCTTGACGGATCATTAAAACGAACCCTGTATATCACTCAAAACAAAAGAGAATAGGGGCCACAAGTATTTTGAGGAAGGGGAAGGACTATGAATTAGTCCGAAACAGTCGTTCTAAACTCGACTTATATACGTGAGTGATCCGTTTATTTCACTATGATTGAGTCTCACGATAGTGTCATCTTAAAAAAAATCGACAAATACTAGTAAATGTAGTGATGAGTGCAACATAAAAGCAAAGACCAAAGCCTCAATAAAATATAAGATAAAAAAATAAACGAGCCTACCTATTCCTTAAAGGGCTGGCAACGCATCTGTGAGTCCCCTCGTGTTGCAGGTGTCCATAGGCAGCGGTGATTACTTTACACGGGGCTGCTCGTTTACTCTCTCTTACTCAAAAAAAAAATTAAATATACACTCAAGGCCAAAACTAGAGTTACGTTTATTTTGGCCTTTAGTATAATTATGTAAACCACCCAAACATTGAAATGACTTTTTGTTTGCCCAGGTGTTCCCTTACAACGCCCGTATGGAGGCCTACCTCAAGTCGACGGGCCGTCACGACATCGCCGCCGCCGCCAACGCTTCCAAACACCTGCTGACTCCTGACGCCAAGGCGCCCTACGATGAGGTAAGAGACGATACCATCATCACCATCATCAGCCCACAGCAGTCCCCTGCTGGACACAGGCCTCTTCCATGGCGCGCCACAACACTCTGTCTTCGGTCCCTCGCATCCATCCGCCGCCAGCAACCCTCTTGAGGTCCATCGTGCCTCAGGACGCCCCACACTACGCTTCCCCGTTCGTGGTCTCCATTCGTGGATCATCATCATCATGTCAGCTGAAAGACGTCCAATAAACGCACAGAGCCTGACGGGGATGTGGGAGTGTGACCGCGATACCTCCTCCCACGTCCTGAATAACTTCCGAGACGCAATTCAGTTTGACGAATACTGTATGAGTAGGTATAGGTATAGACTAGCTTTCGATTAAAAAAAACCGCATCGAAATCGGTCTATCCGTTCGAGAGCTATGATGCCACAGACAGATACACAGATACACATGTCAAACTTATGACACCCCTCTTTTTCGTCGGGGGTTAAAAAAAAAGGTTCTCCACGGGTCAGGCAAAAAGCAATCTTATGTTCAAGGCATAAAACTTTGACATGTAAAATTTCTCCATTTTAATTGTAACTACAACAACCAGGAATAAAGTCTTCCAGCAACTTAATGATGATAATAATGCACAGTACTTACAGACAAAAAACTGAGTCTCGTACCTCTGGGGAACCTATTCACAATCAATTAAACAATGATTTCTTCAGACGTAAAATATGTCAACGTGACATTTGCAGCGTAAGGGTTCCACCGGTACGCGAAACAGTTTCTTTGACTGTACTTATAATGTATGCCAGAACACAACACGGTTTTTTTCTGCAATCCACCTTGAGTTTTAAATTTTTAAGGTCGATTTTATGGATAGATATAGTAAGTGGCCGATGAGTTTGACATGAATCAATCATGTGTTTGTTAGTTTGAAGTTTTTATATTTCTGTGGTAAACTCATAAGACTCTTAACTCTTTACACATAAATGTAAAGTTCGTCGCGTAACAAGCAAAAGTCACTAACTACGTTCACTAATTAAAGTCGATAATCAACCTTATCGCTGATACATGGTTGATTTTTCTCATTTAGTGACTTTGCTTGTCACCCGACGAAATATTCATATAATGAACAAAAGATGTTTATCGTCGATCATTGATTACGCATTTGTTTTGTGTCGTCAAGTAGTTTAAAATAATTGATTATTTAAATTTGTACTTCACGGTCTGACTGTTAATGTGTGTTTGAATATTTTATTATTAAATCAATATCGATGGTAACGTCTCTCAATATCCCTTGCGAAATGGTATTTGGTGTTTTGTAACATCTAAAGCAATTTTTTCTCAGACTGAAAAGAGTCTCTTTGTTCCAACAATTTAAAGTGTATGGGCGTACTTCTGGACCATGTTCCTTGTAGTATTTGTGCTTTGTGCTAAGGGGTATAAACGAAAACACCCATTTGTCAGCTAGAGCTTGGATTTGTATTTGTAGTGGTTTTACGGTTGGCATGAAAAGGAGAATCAGCCGTTAAAATAAACGCACAACGTAAATAATATTTCACACTGACATTATTTTGGAATTTTCTTCTTCATTAAATAATTATTACAAACCTCTTTTTATACTGATAGTACGGTGAAGGGGAAATTTAAAATTTAGAATGCCTATAAACTAAACACACAATACCACTGCATATGCACCATAGTACAGGCATAGTTTGGGACTAGGTGTCAATAATTTTCCCATGACGTGTATTTATTTATTTTATTTATTATCAGCTGATCGAGCTCGACCTCAACAAGCTGGAGCCGCACGTCAACGGGCCGTTCACCCCCGACCTGGCCAACCCGATCTCGCAGCTGGGCGGCGCCGCCAAGAAGGCCGGCTGGCCGCTGGACATCAGAGTCGGCCTCATCGGCTCCTGCACTAACTCCTCGTACGAGGACATGGGCCGCTGCGCTAGCATCGTCAAGGAGGTACGTTAATCTGCTGCTGTCATTGATATAAACATCAGGATATGCCCTTTGGAACATTTTGAAATAGGAACGGTGCTGCCGAGCCCACCGGCGGGAGCGGCGCGCGGCCGGCGGCGCTCGTGTGACGTGCTCGCGACTCATATCACTGAGACTACTTTGTAGTCTCACTGAATTGGAAACAAAAACGAAGTACCCAAGGGCCGGTCCATACGCTATATGTCTATGGCTGCTGTAAAATTAAGCACGCTTGGCTGATTCTTGCTACATTATTATCATTATCGGGACACTCGGCACTTAATCAAGTAAACATATGTATTACTTAAATACCTCGACGTTTCGGATGCGACATTGCTCAATCTATCTATCAATATCTTCTAGCTGCACGGGTTTCTCTAACTACCCGCACTTGGTCTTTATTGTTAGTTTTTTTTTCATTAGAGTTGCCACTAGTCCGACACACAACACTCACACCATCCGGCGATTTGTGAGACGATATTTGATGACGCTTACACATACTGATTACCGGATCCCATGAAGATGGAAAACTTAAAACCGTCCTCCCGGTTAAAATTACTGTTTTCTGATTTCAACTGCTTCACATACAATTCTACTATAAAATGCTCACGTACAATGCTACATATTTATAAAACAAAGGTCTGTTTGAACGCGACAAACTTAAAAACTACCGAGTTTTGCAATTCTTCGCGCTATGTCCGGTAACCTTAGTTCCACTGCAGAAAACCACTCGATGTGGAAATAATTGTTCCAGGCCCTGAAGCACGGCGTCAAGTCCAAGGTCCCGTTCAACGTCACCCCCGGCTCAGAGCAAGTGCGCGCCACCATCGAGCGCGACGGCATCGCGCAGACGCTCCGCGACTTCGGAGGCACGGTGAGCGCCTACACCCGTCCAGGTGCGGGTCCAGGGTTCGGTTTAGGGAGGGGCGATCTCCGCTCATTTCACCTGCTTAATCTTCCAGAAAACCACTTCTTCTTCTTGCCACTAATGCGTAACTGTAGAAGTTCCGTAGCGGGTGAGCCGCTTGATTAAGCTACTCATAGATGGCGCTGAGGAGAAATCTTCCAAATAAAAATATGACACAAGGCATTGAAAAATTCGTTAGGTACACCAACGGTAAGTATAGCTTAATTGGTGGAGCGTGGTACGGATTACCGAGGTTGCTGGTTCAAGTCCAGCTGCTTAACGGATTTTTCTTTGCATTGTCATTGTATGTTGAATTTCCAGAAAATAGATAAATTAAATAACAAATAATAATAATAAATAAATATCATGGGACAATTGACACCAATTGACCTAGTCCCAAACTAGGCAAGGCTTCTTCTATGCTTACTAGGCAACGGATAAACATACTTATATGTATAGATGTATACATATTAAACATCCAAGACCCAGGAACAAACATTCGTATTCATCATACAATCATCTGCCCCAACTGAGGTTCGAACTAGGGGACCTCAAGCTTCATACTCAGGGGCTCTAACCACTAGAGGCTATCCGGCCGGCGAAAAAAAAAAGAATTGGTTTACACCAATGCTGCGACGCGCTATCCGACCGTTCGTTCGCCTGTTCGATCGGATTCTTTCGGTTGTCGTCGTGTGACTTAACTAGGCACAGAAACAGACGTTCGCAAGCGACATCCGCCGGACGCGATCGGCTGTCGCCGCACCCGTTCGTATCCTCTCTGATACCACAGTGTAAAGAGCTTATACCTACCAGTGGTCCGACGCCTTTGATGTTTGCGTAAATGCCGGCACCGCAACCGCATGGCCAAAGCACCAAGGAGGGCGAAAGTTCCTAACTAATCGGGCAGTGGCGGCGTATGCAAGGGGGCTCGCCCTGCCCGCCCCGCACCCCGCACCCCCCCGCACGATTGACCTGTCTACAGGCCTTCGTCGGACGACTGTATTAGGCTGTGCTGATACGATGCAATTATACATAAATGTCTTAGTTCATGAATATGGTCCTCCGTCAAGTAACGCCTGGTTCGATCAATTAATTCTTTGATCAATGTAATCTGCATGTGTAGTTCGTGTTTTATGAGGTAAATACATAATTCTTGTTCTTAATTAATGTCTTTGTTATGTGCACCTCAGGTGCTAGCCAACGCTTGCGGGCCGTGCATCGGCCAATGGGACCGCCAGGACGTGAAGAAGGGCGAGAAGAACACCATAGTCACCTCTTACAACCGCAACTTCACCGGCCGCAACGACGCCAACCCCGCGACCCACTGCTTCGTCACCAGCCCCGAGCTCGTCACTGCTCTATCGCTTTCTGGTCGGTTTTCTATTTCATCATCACCAGCATTTTTTTCGTCCCACTGCTGGGCACAGGCCTCCTCCTAGAACGAGAGGGCTTGGGCTATAGTTCCCACGCGGGCCCAGTGCGGATTCGGAACTTCACACACATCATTGAATTGTTCCGCAAGAGTGCAGGTTTCCTCACGATGTTTTCCTTCACCGAAAAGCTCATGATAAGTTACAAATGTAATTCCGCACATGGATTCCGAAAAACTCAAAGGTGCGAGCCGGGGTTTGAATCCACGACCCTCTGCTTCAGATGCTTTCTTATTTACCGAATTAATTTTACAGCATTTCAATAAAACCAAAGCGCTGTAAAATTGAGTAAGTAGGTTCAAGCGAGGGTGGATTTTATAGAATTATTCATTACTCTTTGTGTGTATACATACAATGCACAGTACAGCTCACAATAGTGTTGAGCACTTTCGGTTTAGACATGGTTAAGTAACCAAAACATCTACGAGGATTGCCGAATCTTCACTTACGTTTGATAATAAAAATATGTGCCTTCCTTGTCGTATTTAAAAAAAAAAACAATTCACATGTTTGTTGATCGTAGAATGCCAGTTAAATTAGACCCACTTCCAATGACGGATTGGTTTAAAATTTGGTATTTAAATGTAAGTTGAATCAGCAAACAAAACAAAACAGCACACACACAGCACAGCACAAACAACACTGCACTGCACATGCAGCACTGTACAGCAGTACAGTGGGCAATAAAGCTTGTTTTAATATATTTTTACGGTAAAGTCGTATTTGCCCAGGCCGTCTGGACTTCAACCCGCTGACGGACTCGCTGACGGGGTCGGACGGCAAGCCGTTCAAGCTGTCGGACCCCTTCGGCGACGAGCTGCCCGCCAAGGGCTTCGACCCCGGGCAGGACACCTACGAGCACCCGCCCGCCGACGGCAGCAGTGAGTACCCGGGACAGGCACCTGGCCCGTGGCATGATGTCATACTCCAAATTCAATACTTGTTTATGAAACTGTTTCATAGTGAGGGGTATTAAAAGAATACCCTTTCAAGCAAAAAAATATTTTTTGAAATCGGTCCAGCCGTCTTCGAGTAATCGATACAACATACATAAAAAACAAATATTCCGACGAATTGAGAACCTCCTCCTTTTTTGAAGTCTGGCAAAAATACGAGTGTGTGTTTAAAAACCGAGCCTAGGCGAGGTTTTTAATAATATCACACGAGTATTTTAATACTTACCTACTTACGTGCAGTTACATGCACTACTTTATCTACTCTCATATATTTTTCTTACAAAATTCAGTACAACAAAACGTATGAATGGCGTCAACGTCAAAACCCAGCACATCGCGCTACCACAAAGTCAAATTTGGATTACACACTTGCACGAATAAAATTGAGGACATTTTAAAAATCATAAGTTCAAAAACTACATCTGAGCTACGTAAATTTTTAGGGATGACTATGTATTATTAGAATAAAAAAATGCTTAGAAACCTTAACAGTGTTTTTAAAAGAACCGTCGAAATAATGCGGTCGGCCGTGTATGGTAATATCCACTTGGCCGGCAATCCCTATATTCCCGGCCTGTGCGGTAATGCGTGTGTTCCCGTCTCCAGAGGTGCAAGTGGACGTGTCCCCGAGCTCGGACCGGCTGCAGCTGCTGGCGCCCTTCGACAAGTGGGACGGAAAGGACCTCACCGACCTCACCATCCTCATGAAGGTACATTCACTATTGCATTAGCAGTCGAATATACTTGTACAGTCAAGGTCACCAATATGTATACACCACAGATTCCCAAAAATATGTATACAGACCTTATTACTGCGACCGTAAGGTTGATGTATACATATTTGTGCGACTTTGCGCGAATGTCTCTGACTTTGAATGTACGTATGATAAAAGAAACCGGTAAACGTCCTTGGGATTTTGGGTCACAAAATAACGGTATTTATTAGGTATTCCTCGTACAGGTTAATACGGTTTTTAAACAAAGTCTTTGTTTTAAGTAAGTTTAAGTTTCATAAAAGAGCAATTTAAATTTAAATTCTTCCAGTGTGAAAATTAGAGACCTGAGGTATTATGACAAAATGAAACTGACAAAACTAAAGGTTTTTTATGGCAAATTGCATGTAGCATATGTATTGTATAATGAAATTAAGATAGATCTCGAATACCGTCAGAATCGGGGTCCTAATCTGTTTGAAGCTATACTATCCTGCCCCGGGGTCGCTCTGCGGTCGACTATGAAATGAGGTTACTAAAAATAGTACTTTTTGACATAAGTGCGGAAAGTACGTCGATACTCGGGACGAGTGAAAATGACACTTCCGCACGTGTACCAAACGACGTTTTTAATACAATGGCGAGAAAATTACAATGAAACCAAAGGCGATGAGCGGCGGGAGCTTCCCTAATGTGGAGGAGATGGAAGGTGAAGGCGGCACTCCCTACACTCGTCCGCCTTCCTCCGCCGGCGCCTTGGAAAACTAAAAAGCATTAGTACGGAAAATCCAACTTTCCCCATGATACGTAGCCTCAGAAAATACCACTTTTTGAGCAACTATTAAAAAACGTGTTTACTCAACTTGTTGTGACAGGTTAAGGGCAAGTGCACAACCGACCACATCTCCGCGGCCGGCCCGTGGCTCAAGTACCGCGGCCATCTCGACAACATCTCCAACAACATGTTCATCACGTAAGTGAACACCTTTATGATTACAACACTGGTAGAAATAAATAACTGGTGGAAAGAGAACAGTTCATTACCACATTTTTTTTATGTCCCACTGCTGGGCACAGGCCTCCTTTCAGAATGAGAGGGCGTGGGCCATATCTCCCATGCGGGCTCAGTGCGGATTGGGAACTTCACACACATTGAATTGCTTCGCAGGAGTGTGGTGGTTTCCTCGCGATGCTGCTTTCCTTCACCGAAAAGCTAAATTACAATTTACAAATGTGATTTCGCGCATAATCGTACGAGTTTTTAACTTTTCCAAGTTGATTAATAAACTTTTAACTTTTTTTTTGTTGTTAGCGCATAAGGGTCAATCAACTTTTGAGTGTTGCTCATTGCTATGGCGTCGTCTCCTCGGTCACTCATTAAAGAAAAAGCAATTTTTAATCGACTTCAAAAAAAGGAGGAGGTTCTCAATTCGTCGGAATATATATTTTTATGTATGTTCCCCGATTACTCTAAGACGGCTGGACCGATTTCAAAAAATATTTTTTGTTTGAAATTGTATACTTTCTAGTTGGTCCCATTGTCATCTAGGGTACAAATGTATCAAAAGCTAGGAGTTGTGACAGTTATTCCTGAGTGACGGGACAGAAGTTGATTGACCCATAATGTTCTGAAATGAACATAGTCGTCCTCTAAACCCCGCAGCGCGACGAACGCGGAGAACGGCGAGCTGAACAAGGTCCGCAACCAGGCGACGGGCGAGTGGGGCGCCGTGCCGGCGACGGCGCGCGCCTACAAGGCGGCCGGCGTGCGCTGGTGCGTCGTCGGCGACGAGAACTACGGCGAGGGCTCCTCGCGCGAGCACGCCGCGCTCGAGCCGCGCCATCTCGGCGGCCGCGCCATCATCGTCAAGAGCTTCGCTAGGTGAGGCAAGGGATTCATGGCGCTAGGGGCGAAATACTACAATTGTATTTTATGCAACTACTACATAATGAGGGCTCTTAAAACATGAGTGTGTTTTTATGAAACGAGGCGAAGCTGAGTTTCATAATAGATGATTACACGAGGGTTTTAAGGCCTAATTGTGTGGAGTTGCATACATTACTTTATCTACACACATATTATAAGTACTCTAAGATGGGTTCAGAAGCCGAAGGCATATCATACCCATTGACTGTTTTTTTTAATCATAGACAAATATGCAGCTGACATTTCGTAAACTATTTTTTTTTTATTGTAAATTATCACATTATTATTTATACATGTCGGACTGAACTCGACTTATATACGTAAGTGGTCCGTTTTATTTCACTATGATTGTAAATTACGTTGGTTTTCAAATTTGAAACTATTACTCTAGTGCTGGTGGTGGTTAGCGGGGGCTGGCAGCGAGCAGTCGACGGCATGCTGGTCATTTTCTACGGTTTCTGAACGCACTATAGAGTACTTATGATATGTGTGTAGATAAAAGTATTATCATGATACTCGGGACTTAATCGCGTAAAAAAAAATTATTTAAATTGAATTACCTTGACGTTTCGGACGCGACGTTGCGTCCATGGTAAGTAGCTAAGCAACCGACGCGTTCGCAATGATCTAAGCACGGCTCTATTGTTATCCATACCTATAAAACAGTACCGTGACTGACTGACTGACAGACAACGCACGGCCTAAATCACTGGACCTAGGGACTTGAAATTTGGCGAACATACATATACGCCAAGTATCTACGCCAAGGGGCCTTCCTGAAAATCAGCGCTGAACTCTCGAGCCCAGCACACGCTGAGACGGGCACCCATTGTCAAACCTGTGTACTGTTATACCTTGAGTATACTAAGAAGGGATTTTTCGAAATTCCCACGGGATAGGAAACTAGCCTATTTTGAAATATTTCACGGGGGCAAAGCCGCGGGGCATAAGCTAGTCTTAAGTAAACTACTAGTAAAAATGGATCTTCGTTGTTTGAATAAATTGATTATATTATTATTAAACAAATTGTTTATCATTGCAGGATCCACGAGACCAACCTGAAGAAGCAGGGCATGCTCCCGCTCACCTTCGCCAGCGCCGCCGACTACGACAAGATCCAGCCCGACGACAAGATCTCGCTGCTCGGACTCAAGGAGCTCGCACCCGGCAAGGTACGCCACTATTGACTATAGACCAGTAGTTACGGGCGCAAGAGGCATTTCATCTTAGCTCTCTTGTTTCGCAACGCATCTGCAAACCCATGGGGTTGCGGGTGTTTATGGGCGGTTTTGATCACTTACCATCAGGTGACCCACTTGTCCGTTAGCCTTCCTAGTCGTAAAAAAAATATCAGACTGTTGCTATTCCAGCTGTTCCTAATAGATCACAAAGAATTAACGCTGTTTTTTTCTTATTTCACAGCCCGTGGAATGCGAAATCAAGCACAAAGACGGCAAGACCGAACGCATCAAGCTCAATCACTCACTCAACGAGCAACAGATCACGTGGTTCCGCGCTGGCTCCGCGCTCAACAGGATGAAGGAAATCGCTGCCCAGAAGTGAACAACCAGCGCATGCACTGGCCTCGTTCATTGACTAGACCGGTAGCTTTTGAGCCATAAAAAATAGTTGTATTCCGTAACTTACCACCATTGCAACTTATTGTTACCATCTAGCGTTATTAGCCTAATTCTCCATCTCAAGTTCGGACAATACTTAGCGGTGACGTGCGGTGATGAATCTTATTATTAGCTTAGTAAAAATAGATGAATTAGTAATTAAGTCTTAACTTCTTTTTTTTCTTTGAATGTATTATTTTAAATCAACGATTTAAGTTTTTTTTTATTATTTATGTAAATAAAATTTGTATTTACCAAAACAAAAAATAAATTTACGTATTAGATGGTTCTTGTTTTGCTTTCCAGTCGCACTCCCTACTCTTGTAGCTTCCACCAGCCACAAGGCTCACGTCACATTCTTATAATTTCAATATAATTTTAATATAATAATTTCAACCCATTTAATCATCTTTAGTCTATTTACTCCTGGTAGATTAATAATAGCAAGTGGAAGTCCATGGTCTCTCCCTACCCCTCCGGGTAACAGACGTGACTGTATGTATGTATAGATTAAAAATCTCATTTTACCGAAAACCATTAGCGTTTCTAAACCAAATTTCACACGAATGAACCGTGCTATTCGACTATCGAGGTCACTTTTTTTTTTACCTACCTGAGATGTGATGTAATGCCTTGGCGGTTTTGATACACATTCTCAACGCAGCGCTAAGCGAATTAAAACTTCAGTATAGGTACCTAACTCAGAACTTACGAAGTCGAACACAGTCGAACTAGTGCTAAAGAAATCGTAAATTATAACTTATGTTTAGCGCGAGTTTACGAACCTCGTCCTTGTACTACCTAATATGTATTCTGTGCCTTGTCGCGAAGAATGGCCGCACACAACTGCAGTTTATTTACGCGCACGGTCGTGACCGCGAGTTATGTAAACCTGTTTTTGAAGTTAATGTTTTTTGTGAGGTTCTAAAGTTTGTTTGAGGAAAAATGTTCTAGCAAATAGAATCAATATGACGACCGACGACTACATTTAATCGAAAAGGGAACGGTCATGATGTCACACAAATGACAAAAGAATGGATAACTGTTTAGCGGTAAGCTGTGACGATAACGGAGTAGCGACCACAGCCGATTTGGACCGTTACACGGACAAAATAGAAAACGTACTAAAAGATGAAAAGGGCAGAAAATTCTTCAGGAAGTTTATGTCATCGGAGAAGTTGCCGATGAAGGACGGTTGTCGAACACTGGATTTTTGGGAGCATGTCGAGAAGCTTCTTAATAACAAAGAAAACACTCATTGCGGGTCTCACCGTGAGTACCTGATAAAAGTAGATCAGTTAATGAAAGATGCTGAGAAAATACATTATTTAGACTTCGCCTCTATGGAGAGCCTGACGATCGCACGCGATTCCGAAAACAAAGAAGATATTGCAGCAGCACTTAAAATATTGAAAGTAGAAGCCACTAAAGCACTCAGAGGAGAGTACAATGCTTTCCGACAAAAGCATATTAAACTTTGAGATTTTCCAAATTTTCGAAAATATTCCAATTCCTTCGGTTTTGAGAATTCGCGCCAAACGCGCATGACAATTTCAGGACTCAGGATTTCAGGATTGTTAGTATAATCATCAGCAAAAGGGTTTGTTCCCAATTCTGCAGTTTCCGATAACGAATTCGCCATTATTTTTAGGATCCAAGATGGTGGATGACCATCGCAGTTTATCATTTTTAACACAAGTTGCTTTCTTTTTTATTAGTCAATAACGTCAAAATATCATCGACCATCTTGGATTCAAAAATAAATGTACTTATGTACCATAAAATCTAATGTTCATGTTTTGCATCTCGTGCCTTGAAACCCTCGCTGCGCTCATGTGCATTTTGCCGGTGTAATTACGAGCACAAGAGGTATTTCATCTTAGCTCTCTAGGTTGGTAACGCAAACCCTCCAGGGTTGCGGGTGTCTTTGGACAGTGGTGATCACTTACCATCATGTGACCCACTTGCTCGTTTGCCTTCCTCGTCGTATAAAAAAAAGCCTTGCGTAACAATTAACTAGTCTGTAGACTACTATACTCGTACATAAGTATCATTATACTGTTGATATAGTTATTAAGTTCTATAAATTCAACCACTGCCACAACAAAGCTCCGGCCACCAGGAACGCAGACCTCCGCTGGAGCGTCGATGCTGCCCGTGGTTTGTTAGAAATAGGTACGCGTTCGATTAAAGTGCAAGTAATTGCTTTATATCACTGTTTAAGTGTTAAAATAAATATAGTGACTAAAAAACTGCCTTTTATTTTAAAAAGTCCTACAAATTAACATAATTTGCGTAAACAGTTAGTCCAATTACGCAAAAAAAGCGAATAAAGTTAAAATCATTATATTACAGCTACAAGGGATGTAAGTCATTGAAACAAAGTCATAGTGGTTTAACTTATTTATTATCTGATAGGCTTAATCCTCATTATCCTCATTGTCGCTGTCAGCATTGATGTTGAAGTAGCGAAGCTCGTAGGAGTCGTGAGCAGATGCCACCACACGCAGCCAATCACGGAGGTTGTTCTTCTTAAGGTACCTCTTAGTCAGGTACTTAAGGTACCTCTTGGAGAAGGGAATGTCTGTAAACGGTTGGAAATGTCTCAATAACCTGCAATTTTAATATACCGTGTTTATACCCCACGGAGGGTCCCTGCCGGACTCTGCCACCGTATCACCCCGGCCTACTGAGGTGAGCGGTGCCCACCCCCGCGGCGTGGACGCGCCGAGCAGGACTTACCGCAGTGAGCAACAGAGAATTGGCTCTGAAGCCCCTACGGTCGGGTTAATGGCCGTAAGACCAAAGGCATTTGCAAGTGGTTCAATAGATAGTAAAATTCAAAAATAACTTTACTGAAGACTTCTGAAGATAATACAAATTCGGTAGAAAGTTCTTGAATGCTGACTTCAGACGTGTTCCAGTCCATCGGGGTCTAAGATTATCTTAATAATAAAAAAGTGCAAACCAGTAACTATTCAATGCTTGTTTATTAACAAATTTTAATAGAGAATTATTCTCCGTTGATAAAAGAAAATGTGACTGCTTGATCACACCAGTGAAGATGACTGATGCTCTGTCCTGAACACAATCACAAAATGGGCAGCGAATACTACGAATGATTGAGTATCCTATATTCATAACTACAAAACGGTGCTATTTGGCTAGGTTATTTCACATAACCTATAAAAAATGTGACAAAAACTATCTTTGGTAATGGGCTAGAATTAGAAGTGAAAGATAAAGCAACTAGTACCTGCGCTGACTGCGACCTTGGTCTTGTCCCTGGCGACTACAACGTGGCTGCCCAGGTTGTTGGTCTTGCCCTCCACTTTGACATGCTCCTTCAGGTATTTCTCGAAGTTGCCAACATCGAGGATGCTGTCCTCAGCCGGGTGGGTGCAGTCAATGGTGAACTTCAAGCTGATCTTCTTCTTGGTTCCCTTTCCGCGGATTTTACCGCCCTTGATTCCCTTCTTACCAGTTTTCTGGTGCAACTGGGATTTCTTCGGTGCAGGCTTCTTTGTCACTGCCATCGTGGACCTGTGGATTAGGTGGTAACTTTATCTACCGCACAAAACTACTACAATTTTACACGAATATCTACAATTTGCGAGAAACTTTGCATAACCTACCGACACGTGTATAGCGGTTACGGCGTTAACAGCAAAATGGCCGAATCTACCAGTGTTGCCAGAGAAGCTAGTAGACTCGAGTAGACTAGAGAGCTTAGCATCTAGCATCTGACATTTTCGTTCCGTTTTACTAGGTTTTAAGGTTGGTAAAGCTCGACGCACATTTATCATAATCACATATTTCTATTGTATCAGAAATACCCTCCGCCCTAGTGCAAAGGCTTCATTTGATTGTTTGATGCAAGGCACTTACACTAGAGCTGGGATGAGTGGAATGACATCTCTCTAACATTATATTACCGTGGTCATACCTAAACTTGAAATTTAAAAATTACTACGAATATGAAATAAAAAAAAAAAAATCTGAGTTACAAAAGCGCTTAGTTGATGCAACTTGTGACCAAAGGGCTGGCAGTTTTCTCTCTCAAAGAATCAGCATCGCTATTCAGCGAGGCAACGCTGCCAGCCTTTTGGGCACTATGCCACGGGGACCTTATTTAGATTTAATTTAGTTTTAAGTTGTAGTTTATTTAGTTTAAGTTTAGATTTAATGTCATTGTAAATTGCTTTTATTATGTAAATATATTTGTTAAAAAAAGTGTGAAAGAGACGTCACCGAGAGCGAGAGCCAAGAAGAGCGGATCTATCTCTTTCTATACTTCTTCTGTGTGTCTAGCATAAAATATTGTACCATTATTGTAGGACTTTGGTAATTGGCATTCCAGGGCAAACCAATGATGGCTCACGTCTTGTCGTTAATAATTAAAAAGAAGTTGCTAAAATGGTGTCAGCAAAGGTTGACAAGCTTCTTATTAGCAAACAAGAATATAGACGTAGTATTTGATTTGAGCTCGGGTAAACTTTTTTTAGGAGTTGGCACTTGGCAGCTCACTCCTGGGCCGTGTTTTATAAAGCTACAAGTTACAATTTACAAGCGGAGCGCCTAGTGTAATCGCCGACGCCGATCAGGCCAAGAAATACGTCTCGATCGCGTTCGCGTTTAACAATTCTCATACTATTTGACACTTTAACGCAAACGCGATCGAGACGTATTTTGTCATTTTTGATTACACTAAGGGCACGGAAGTCTCATTCTATCACTTTTTGTTAGAAAGAGACTTTCAATTGAAACTTGTAGCTTTATAAAACACGGCCCTGTTAGATAGTTGTTTTACACATTTTTGTCTACGAAGTGCAAAATTCGGAATTCGTATCATGCGGTCCCGCTCACGTTAATATTATTTAATACGAGAGTGAGCGAGACGACATGATACAAACTTCGAGTTTCAAATTTCGTAGTAGTCCCCCAGAAATGTGGAACCTTTTCTAAATTAATTTCACGATAATAGGGTTGTTGACTGATGTTAAAATAAAATAATTTTACATTTTCACTTATCAAGCTTCCGAAAATAGGTACACGTAAAAAACCGATGCCTCACTTATTACTGCAAATAAAAGATTTTTAATTTAACAAAAACTAATAAAAGGAGGCAGTTTGATCACTCAAAATGATGACGAGTCGAGTTGAGTTCTGAATTCAATACAAACCCCGTATATTATATTACTCTATGCTTCATACTAACGGATCCGATCAAATCGTTTTGACAATTTTCATAAAAAGTTGCTGATTTGACCAGGAAAAAACATCCCTATTAAATTTTTGTCAAATGTATGGAATGTTTGTGTGATATTGGTAGGTAAGGAAAAGATCAGAAAAGGCTACAGTGGTGTTCATTTACGGAGACAGAGAGTATGAAACAAACAGAGAATATGAATCAAATAAGCAACCACATGTGCAAGACAGCTAAGACTGCGCGACACTGGGCTTCGCGCGCTCTTCCGGCTAGCGAATTTTAAGATTCTTATATTAAGAGTGGAGAGACTGATGATGAGTAACATGATGACTAATTTTTTTTTATACTCAAGTTTCCTATCTATATAATTTTACATTAAAGCATCCTGTGTCGCATGCTTCGGATGATGCTAAACAGGTGCTAATTAGTAGTAGAATAATACCAAATACCTACCTTTTCTTGAGCGAAATGTATAGAATAGGTACAAGAACCCGTTATGTCAGTTTAAAATACCTAAGACACGGCTGCTGCCTTTTAAGTGCGGCTATTGTCTTCGCCGTACCTCGATGATTTTATTTCCCATGAATGAACCGTGCTATTCGACTGTCGAGGTCACACTTTTTTACCTTACCTGAGACGTGATGTAATGCCTTGGCGGTTTTGATACACACATTCTCAACGGAGCTATGCAAATTAAAACTTCAGTAACTCAACTCACGAAGTCGAACTAGTGCTAAAGAAATCGTAAATTATAATTTATGATTAGCGCCAGTTTTTGAACTTTTATAACTAGCGCATGCGTAATAAAGTTATCTCGAAATCGTGAACCTCCCTCGTCGCGAAGACTGGCCGCACACAACTGCAGTTTATTTACGCGCGCGGTCGTGAACGCGAGTGATGTAAACCTATTTTTGAAGTTAACCTCACTTTACCTGTGATTGAAAGGTGATTCATTTAGTGTTTGGTGCGTAGTTAAAACACAGTAACAGTTAATAATTTTTGTGAGGCCCTAAAGTTTGTTTGAGTAAAAATGTTCTAGCAAATAGAATCAAGATGACGTACGACTACTATATTTAATCGATAAGGAAACGTTCACGATGTCACACAAATTACCAAAGAATGGATAATTGTTTTGCCGCTTGCGGCTGTGATGATAACGGAGGAGTGACCACAGCCGACTTGGATCGTTACACGGACCAAATAGAAAACGTACTAAATGATGAAAAGGGCAGAAAATTCTTCAGGAACTTCATGTACACATCGAAGATGAGGGACGGTCGTCGAACACTGGATTTCTGGGAGCACGTCGAGAGGCTACTTAATCACAAAGAAAACACTGATGGCGGGTCTCACCGCGGGTACCTGAGAGATGTAGACCGCGTAATAGATGAGGCTGAGAGAATAGAGGAATTAGACTTCGCCACTATGGAGAGGCTGACGATCGCACGCGATTCCGAAAATAAAGATGATATTGCAGAAGCACTTAAAATATTGAAAGTAGAAGCCACCAAAGCACTCAGAAGAGAGTACAATGCTTTCCGACGACAGTATATTAAACTTTGAGATTTTCCAGATTTTCGAAAATATTCCAGTGCCTTGCGTTTTGAAAATTCGCGCCAAACGCGCATGACAGTTTCAGGAAATTTTCATTGTCAGTATAATTATCAGCAAGAGTTTATGCAGCAACCCAGTCAGCAAGCTTAAGATCATACATTTCAACACCAGTTTTGAAAAGTACAAAGTTATTTTGATTTTAGGGCAGTCATAGTTTACTACCTACTAGCTGTATATTTTTATCATTGCAATGTGTTGTGCTGACACACAGGTGGATAATAAATTATTGAATGTTATCAAAATGAGTTTTAATTACCTGTTTCCTTAATGAATAGTGCAGTGCAATATAAAACAGAGCCAATATTTATCATTATAATTATAATACCTTTATGAGGGTTCCTGACCTGTCATAGTCTTGATTGGTCAAGACGGATGAACTTGCCATGTGAATCCAATAATGAAGAAATAAATAACTATGGTTATAAATTGTTTATTGAATTTACCTAACTAAAATGAGATTATTAAAAATAATTTACATTGCAATATTGCACTGTAAAATTAAAAACAGCTATGCAGTACTTCATAATTCATTTTAAAACCTGTTTCTATTGAATGTGAACATTCTGAACTCTCAAAGATTGTAAATGCATAATCTGTAATACATTAAATTGAATTACATAAATTACTAATAATTCCTTAAACTGACTTAAAAATTATCACTTTGCACTTACATCCACAAATTCTATAAATTTTTTATTCCATTAATATCTTATCACATTAATTAAGGAGTCTATTGCCTCATTATTTTAGGATTTAAATAATTTCATTTCAATACACCACTTTTTCTTCTTTAGCTGCATCTACTTCTAGGTTTTCTTCCAAGAGTAGTACATCTCTAATGGCTTGTTTACCTGTAAAAAAAATTATCAATAGGTATCTAGTTGACTGCACTCAAGTTTCCTTTTGTTTTTCAAATTTAAAAAGTGAATTTTGTAACTACTTTACACTATTTATGTTACATCAAAACGATGGGAAAACTGGCACATGCATAAAAACCTGTTTCTTCATTAAAGTAATATTGTTGTATTATGTAATACCTAGCCTTTCAAAAGTAAAAATGTAAGGTGGCTCAATTTATGTCTGGGAGTGAATTTTCACTATCTATGTGTTTTTAACCTTATTATACCAAATCTGATCTGTATGCAAAGGGCAACATCTATACAGACATGATAATCAACACAAAAGATCATTTGGGTGCTTAAATAGTGTGAAATATTACCTTCCAAAACTTATCATTGATCTGCCTGAGAGTCTGCGAGCCGGCCAGTGGTACAAACTGCCCTGGTGCAGGGGCCACATAGATGCAGAAGTTGAGGAGTCGGTAAGCCTCCGGCAGCTCTGCATCCAGGTCCAGTGTAAGACGCATTGCCAAGTACTTGCTCAGGTGGTCAACTGCAATTGAAAAGGACAACTATGGCTTGAAATTTTTTGTCTTTACGAAACCTTCTAAATTAACACATTGTAAAGGTATTTACTTGAAAAGTGGCTTAGGTGCACTAGCAGTTTCTGATGCTACAACTAAACAAGTTTTAAGAGTCTTAATGTAGCAAAAATGCTCTCCACTCAGCAATGCTAACTATGTCCACCTTGGGTTTATTGAAATATGTATGTAATGTAGCAGAAGTAAATCAGTTGTAGATATGCAATCACCCAATACCCTATTATAAAATTAAAATTTCTGCATAGGTAGGTACCTGAAGCATTGGCTGTAGTTTTGATGTATCTGACAGAGCTGTCCCGCAGAGCTCGCATCAGCTGGTTGTCCCCAGTCATCTCAGTTGGGTGCGGCTTGAAGACCAGCTCAATCTCATTCGGATTCAGGGGCTCACCCTCGCCTTCTGTGTCCATAGAGTTCTCTCCTTCAGTTCTGGAAGTTAAAGAAGTAGAAAGTTGATATATGAAGGTAGATAGACTCGGGGTCTGAATGAGAAAGAATGACATATTATGTGTCTGAGGTTTTCCATGAAAATATTAGATTAAAAAAAAGATTAGTGGTGTGTATAATACTGAATGAGAATTTAATGCCAATATAAGACTTATCAATTCATAGATATAAATAGATACAATGCAGGATGAGGTACTCATAACATTCTACTATATGGACTCACATTCATACAAACTTGCAGGTGTCAATTAATTGGTATTGGAGTCTGTCATCTATTATAAATGTTTGTCAGCCTACAGTTTTAATTAAAACTAAGGGGCCGTCCATTAATCACGGAATCTTTTTAAAATCATTTTTTAACCCCCCCTCCCCCTTGGTGATAGATGGTGAGGTTTAAGACTACCCCCCCACCCTATTTACGTGTGTATTTTTAGTATCTAATCTTAATTTTTTTAGAATATTTTACAATATTATCTTAGATACAGGTATAAAGTATAATCTTATTTTATTCTGAAATTAAAAATGATAAAAATGACTAAACAGAAAGGTTGCAGGTTGTTTTGGATTGGCATAAAAATAAATGAAAAATAAATACACATGATATTTTACTACACCCCTCCCCCCCTGTGACATTTCGTGATTTTTGTCAAACCCCTCCCCCCCCCCCCTTTCAAGCCTCACGTGATTAATGGATGGCCCCTAAGACTTTTAGCATGAAACTACAGTGAGATTCAATCATAGTGATGTAAACGGATCACTCATGTAATATCATGTGTGTGTTGTACCTATGTGTAAAACTAAGATTAATAGAAACAGCCTCATTACAGCTTTTTGAGTATTCATTACAGGAATGTTGAGGACATTTCATTATAAGCTCATGTTTTTAGTGAGCTGGTTATTTCAATTTCAATGTCAATAGTCTCACAATACTTATTTAATAACAATTAAATCAAACTTCATATATTAACTGACCTGCCATCACTAGATTCACTTTCCTCGCTGCGTTCTGAAGTTAAAACAGACTTCGCCCTCTTAGTAATACTTGTGTTTTTGGATATGGAGCTTATATTTGACGGGACCGGGGATGGCGTACTTCTGACAGATGCGGGGTTAGATGTAGATTGGCCAGACGGGGTCGGGTTCCCAGTCGAAGAAGTACTGTCTTTAGGAGCAGAGGAACTGCTCCCATTCTGAGGAGTTTCACTAGTGCCATTTGAATTAGACGGGTTGCTGTTATCGTCCACCGTCTTGCGTGACCTCTGCGGCCTATTTTGAGATTGCAACTTTATACCTTCTGTAATAGAATTCACCAAGGATGCTTGCGAGTGAGACATGTTTAGTTTAGCCAACACACGCTCCTGATGAGCTTCGTACTCATCCCGACTTGGATATATCTTCGATATCAGCAAGTCGAAGTTAGGGTCGGGCCTGAGAGATCGCTTTGAGACTAATTTCTTTCGACAGGTCGGACATTCTTTGTTGCCTGATCGCAAGGCTGTTATAATGCAGTCTGAGCAGAACCTATGAAGGCATTCCTTCGTCGTCATCGTCTTTTTGAGCATATCCAAGCAAATTGGACACATCAATTCGCTGTGCAAGCTTCGCGGGGACACCGCGATTTCGGTAGCATCCGTTATCACCTCTTGCGGCGACCTGTGCAGTTCGTAAAGGGATAACTCCCATGTTTTGTTCTGTGAGGGCTCCGTTGAAGACATTTTAACAATAATTTTATTATGTTTATACCATTTACAAAACACAAACTGAATCTATTTTGACATGACACTTCCTATCGAGCCGCCGCCGCCATATTGAAAAAATTAAAAATAGTTTCTTTGGCCGCCGTCAAAGCAAAGGCATTGACAGATATTTTATTCTGCCATCTTTATAAACCATATAATCCACGTATAAAAAAACAGTGAGTTAGTGTATTCTATGAAGCAAAATTAAAATACTACTTTGGAGTTTCAAGATGTTATTTTATAGCTATAATCTTTTGCAAACTTTTCTGTGATTAAAGTCTACCGTTATACCTAAATAATGCAATGAACGAAAATGTAGTTATGCAGGTTCCGGTGGACAAGTGCCTTTATTTCTGAGTTATCCCATAAGCCTCGGCGCATATTATCAGAATTTTAATAACAGAAACAATAATAAACTAATAATTTATATTGAGCTTAACCGAGCTTAACACTAATCCATAGAGTAATATAATATACGGGGGATAGAGCGCCCTCTCAGCGAAAAATATTGTCACCCTCAACCAGCCTCTACATCAGCGCCATCTTTTATCTGTGATAGTCGACTGAACAGATTTCATACACACCAGTCTCTGGAAACTTAGAACAATTTTTTTTTCTATGAAATTTACAACCCTCCTCTACCAACATAACATAACATCTGTTTCCGTTGGCAGTATTGAGTGCGAATTAATGCCACATAAATACTAATTGTAATATTGGTGGAAATTTTATGAGCTAATTATTTTATTTTGGGATGCGAACGCAGAGAAACGTTAAGTACGCAAATTTTGATAACATTTATGTTCTTTTTAGAGGATCACTGCATCAACAGACGCACTTGCAAAAATTCTACCAAAAATGTGGTACTATTTCTGTTATTTTTTATGGCATCCCAACCATTATGTAAAAAAATGTCTGCCGTGACGTATTCATGTTTGTTTGTGAAAATTTTGAAAGTTTTCCTGTGTTTTTGTTTTTCCAAGTATGACTGAGTATGACTCCTGCGAATAAAACGTCGTGTAGAGCAATTGCTCCTCCGTTTTGTTTATAAGAAAACTGGGACTTTCTGGGAAAAAAGCATTCAGCTGCCTTATAATGCTGAATAAAATCTTGAATTTTTTTCTTGAAGTGCCTTTAGTCTTTTCATTGTCTGTATTGAGCTGTTTTGGTGTGAAATAAATGGTAACTAAAAAAGTAACATTATTACTGGAATATGACGTAAACGTAATAATATTATTCATATTAAGATGAATACTCAATAAATCATTCTATTGACCATTTTCTTGACTTTCATTGTTTTATTTTTATACATTTCATCCACAGCATACATCCCTAAAATTATCGATATATCGATGAAAGAAAAAGTATCGATATGATGCAGGACATTTCTATTAACCTTTGCCAATCCCTAAATAGTAGAATTAGTAGAATCACAGAGTAGAATAAAAAAAAAATTACAGTTCATCATCTCATGTTGGTAGCATTGTTGTTTTTACGCGAATGTTGGCACTGAAAGATTGTAAACCTCCTCAAAAAGTGTTGTATGAAGTTCCCTCTCTTAAAACGTAGTGATTATATTCTCTTTGATACACACGCGCAAGCACGGACTCGGGCGCACACACACGAGTTGTGTGTACACACTTATTAGATAAGACATTATGAAAAATTAAAACGCAGGATTCAAAATCGTTTATTACGTAAATTACACATTTAAAGCGTCCAAAAAATTTCGAATCCTGCGTAACGTTACATTATCGTATCGAAATCGAGAAACCATATACAAAATTTTAGTTCCAAATACGCTCACGGGCGGGCACTGTTCCAAACGTCATACAAATTTCTCAATAACGTTAGGTACCCACTGGCCCTAAACTATGAAGTGCAAAATTCGAACTTCGTGTCGTGCCGTCCCGCTCACGCTAATATGATTTAATACGAGAGCGAGCGGGACGATACGATACGAACTTCGATTTTCGAATTTCGTAGTCGTTCCCCTGGATTACGTTACGCAGGATTGGAATATTCGTACTCGGGGGTACTCGGGCCTCTGGTAATTTAATTGTTGCGGAACACTGGTAAATCGGATTATGAAATAAATAAGGTACCCAAGGTTTTTCTATTTTTAACCGACTTCAAAAAAGGAGGAGGTTCTACGTTCCACTGTACGTTTTTTTTTTATTATATTTATGTACATCGATTACTCCGTCAATTGTAGACCGATTTTAATTTTTTTTTCTTATTTGAAAGGGTATACTCCTGCGGTGGTCCCATTGTCACCAAGTCATGATCTGATGATGGGATCCCAGGGAAATCGAGGGCAACCCTCAAATTTTACAGGCACGTACTATGTGTTTCATATATTTTCTAAGGTTATTCAAGTATTTGCGTCTGGTAGTCATCATCTCATGATGATGAGCTGATGATGAGAGGTACAACTCCTTAGCGGTTAGGAGTTGGAGGATAATTCTGAAAATGTTAAATCATTATTCGAAAGGGTATACGCCTGAGGTGGTCCCACTGTCACCAAGTCATGATCTGATGATGGGACCTCAGGGTAATCGAGGGCAACCCTCAAATTTTATAGGCACGTATCATGTGTTTCATATATTTTCTAAGGCTATTCAAGTATTTGCGTCCGGTAGTCATCATCTCATGTTGATGAGCTGATGATGGAACGTACAACTCCTTAACGGTTAGGAGTTGGAGGATAATTCTTAAAATGTTAAATCAACGTAAAATTGTGAAATAAAAATCTTTTAACAAAAAAGTAAAACCGCCTTCAAAAAAAACCTTTGAAATTCAAAGAATATTCCGCTCGCACCGACTTCATATTTCTGCTGCTTACTGCTAGGCCATAAAACTTTAGGCTTTAGTTTCTGTTGTCCGAAATAAGCGCATTTTATTTTATTTATTTACATTATTTTACGTTTTTTTCTAAGGTTTTTTTTTTTGAAGGCGGTTTTCTTCTTAGTTTTTGCTTCAGCCGTTCCAAAATTCTGGTATTCGCTTATTATTATAATCATATTTACACTGCCACAAAGTGCAGCGGCAAGCGGAAATCAAACACATTCGTGTTTTTACTGCGTACGCATCCTACATTACGAGGACTTGCAAATAACAGCTATTAAAGTTTCTTTGCCAGCATTAAAAACAGTGTAATGATACGCGGTGCGTTATTTAATGGTGACTAACGAGGGCAACCTGTTTTAAATCACTTTACATAACATTTCCCGACGAAAAACTAGATGTTTGTAACTGCCACGTTTAGCGGCTCCAGTGGATGCGTTGAGTAATAATAAACACATTTGCGGAGATGAGGTACCTAAATTGAAACGATAAAGTTACTGCCAACGGCTGGCTAGGTTTAACTTGGCAACACCATAGCCAGAGTGTTGATGTTTGTTTTACAGAAGACGGTAAAAGTACCACCATTCACACCGGTGCCTCCAAAGACTACAGTTGGGTGCCTCGAGCACGAAAGTATTCGAATCCTACGTACGTAATCGAGTTATTCCTAGTAACGTTACTATCGAGACAATTTGTATGACGTTTATAACAGCCCCCCCCCCCCCCCCCCCGTGAGCGTATTTGGTACTAAAATTTTATATTTAATTTAATTTTCTCGATGGCGATACGATAACGTTACTACTGGATTAGGTACATTCGTGCTCGGGGCACGATAATAGTAGTTTATGAAACGAGGCGAAGCTGAGTTTCATAATAGGATCACACGAGTGTTTTAATGTCTAATTATGTGGAGTTGCATAAATTACTTTATGTACACACATATCATAAGTCTCTAGAATGCATCGAATTCGATGTCGTAATGACTATTACTTTACTGCTGGATCTCCTGGTGGTGGCTGGCGGCGAAGGCGTCGTCGTGCTGCAATGCATCATTTTCTACGGTTTCTGAACGCATCAAAGAGGACTTATGATATGTGTGTAGATAAAAGGTGTAGAATACCTACTTATCACTTAAGAATAAGTTATGTGGAAGAATAAAAGCACTTTTGTAATCTGATTTGAAAAAAAAAAAACCAGAAATGATTTGATTTCGTATGCTGATGCAGATGCCGACGCCTATTGTCACAAACCGCAACAAAGGTATGCCCTTCAGTCTCCTTTACCTACATTTCATCCATTATCTCGTTTACTCTCAACGTTGTATTTTATACGACCTGTAACCGTGATTCATGAAATCTAATTACCAATTTGGCTTTGGATTATCTACTCAAGTCAATCATACCTACCTACGATTAAATTTTACTGTGGCACCTACTCAAAATGCAAATGGAATGCGGTCCATACATTCCAATACGGTGTGGCCTATGCTTTAAACACAGAGGTCCTATGAAAGTACTGTTAAATTTTATTAGCTGTTGGTAAGTAAGCATAATATCTAAGTTAGGTAAGTACTAAAATGCTTACTGTAACCTGTGCGTAAACTTAATTTATCTACACACATAACATAAGTCCTCTATAATGCGTTCAGAAACCGTAGAAAATGACCCGCATTGCAGTACATCGTCGCCTCCGCCGCCAACCACCTCCACCAGCAGGTCCTGCAGTAAAGTAATAGTCATTACGACATCGAATTCGATGTCGTAATGACTTTTCGATATCGAATTCAGTTTTTCGAATTTGACGATCAACGTAATTTACAATCATAGTGAAATAAAACGGATCACTCACGTATGTAAGTCGAGTTCAGTCCGACATGTATAATTAATAATGTGATATTGATTTTTTTACAAAAAAAATACAGTTTACGAAACGTCAGCTCGGTATGTTTGTCTATGATTAAAAAAAAAAAACAGTCAAATTCGTGACAGGTATGGGTATGATATATGCCTTCGGCTTCTGAACCCATCTTAGAGTACTTATAATATGTGTGTAGATAAAGTAATGTATGCAACTCCACATAATTAGGCCTTAAAACACTCATTATGTAGCAGTTGCATAAACTACTATTATGAGTCTGCTGAAAAAGGGCGTTTTAAGTTTGAACCATCTGAAGTACTTATATGTCTATTGTTTGAAGCCTTTCGTTTTCGTTTGGATAACTCAAATATTCCTGATGATTAATATAATACACCTAGCTATCCTACGATAACAATATTAATAAAATAAGGAATGCGATTGAATATAAATAATTTATTTGAAACCATCTAATTTCTAAGCACAATAAATAAGAGACATGTGTCGCAAACACTGGCGACCTGTTACCTTTAAGTTTAAAACTGTATTTTTTAATATATTGTTCTTTTAATGACCATGTCAGGAATAATAAAACTACAAGACAAGAAGCATTGTTTTCCTCACAACATGTATATTTGTTTTGCACCGGATCAATGCATAGCGGAGTTCGTGCTGTAATTACATTGATCAGGTTCGGTCCCACAGCCTGATCTCACGTTTAAATCGTGTAAAAACCGAATATGAACTTGTTCATTGGTCAATAATATGCTTTTACATATACCTACTAGCTAGGTATAATCGTAATATTTATTAAGCGAAGCGGAAGACATATAGCGCTTCCATTTTTCTCTAAAATTTGTCCCGAACGGAATCAAACAGTCAAACAGTCAAAGTCATTTTCATTTAGATTCCCCTTAAGATTATGAAAATGTTCATTCAAAATTCATTTGCCAGCATTCACGGCATAAACTTGGTTTGGCAGTTGCTGGACTGGCACTAAGTACGTATTCGTATTACCCAAGTTTTGGTTAGGCGCCGAATTCTGGTTACCAAGTGGCACTACGGCATATATGTTCTGGTTTTGGCTCTGTATTTGTCCTGGATTAGCTTGAACGAGATTAACTGGATTTTGGGTATTTCCTAGCAAAAGTTGCTGCCCACTTGGCTGTTGCTGCAGTAAAATTGCTTGCTGGTTTGGCAAGGACGGCTGATTCTGGTTTAACAATATTTGTTGTCCTGGCTGCGCCGAAATAATGTGCTGGCTCCCCATTGGCTGTTGATTTATCAGAATCGGCTGCTGATTTGCTGATTGGAACGCTTGGATTGGTTGATTCGGCAAAAATGGTTGTTGATTGAGCAGTAATGGTTGTTGATTTATTTGCTGGTTGGCTTGTAGAGGTTGGACAGAAAGGATTTGCTGATTGGGGTACATTTGTTGAGGATTGGCCTGGCCTTGCTGAGCGAGTAAAATAGGTTGATTGGGTTGCTGTATCTGATATGATTGCTGTATTTGCCCAGGCTGTTGCACAATCTGGTATGGTTGCTGTATCTGACCAGGTTGCTGATTAATCTGATATAATTGCTGATTTGGTTGTGGTTGTTGACTAATCTGATATAGTTGCTGATTCTGGCCTGGTTGTTGGCTAATCTGATAAAGAAGTTGACTCTGACCAGGCTGTTGGTTCATCGGATACGGTGGCTGAATCTGGTTAGATGGCTGATAATGCTGCTGTATTGGATTTGGCTGATTGTCCTGATACTGAGGCTGTCCTTGGTGAACCTGGGCTGAATCATGGTTGTCATGATGCTCATAAACCGGAGCAGGAGTATTGAAAATGGCTTTTATTTCTTTGTCTATGTCGTAATCTCTGCGTTGTTCCACTTGAGGGTTAGACAATTCTTGTGTTGGTTCATGTTGACGTTTTTCATTTTGAGCGCCATTTTTTTCGTTGAGACTGTTTAAAGCATCAGATGATACAAAGACTGGCACTAACTTTGGGCTACCTGGTGGTATTCCGTGACCGCAGGCAGCTAAAGCAGCTAGTAATATCTGTAAAAAAAGAACAGCTGAACCTGACGTATTTTAACACAGTTTAAGTACCTACTACAAAGTGGCACTGGTATAATGAATATTGAAGACAAACTAGGTAAGTACATCGGTTTCTGCACAGACACTTTCGTCGCCACAATATTAAGCGTTTGTTTAGATTAAAAACACACTGAAATTAACTTCGTTTTCTCTAATTTGTTCATCGTAATTTTTAGACATTTTGATAAATACTTTTTGTACGCACCACTAGTTTAAGGTCCATTTTGTATCATCAGTCCACAGTAACTGAATCTGCTACTAATTTACTTCGTTTTATACCAGCCATTTAATGTCCATAAGTAATAATGTCATTTTAAAGATCTTGATGGTGAGTTGCGGTCTATGTGTCGGTTAAGTATCAAATATCCCCAACTGATTCATTGATTAGGTAATTAATATCTTATTAGATTAATGCAGTACTTCCCTAAGAAACGAGGCTCTACGCTTTTTAATTTTGTTTTTAATCTCCGTCTTCGACATAACATAACTAAATATTCCAGTGCCTGACAGTAATTGGCACCTTTTATCTTAATTTGGTTTCTTTCGCTTTTATTTATAATATTAAAGTAAATAAAGTAGATAGTTGACAGCTCTGGTTGTTAGCTGGTTGCCTTACGACCCTAGGCCGTACCACGCAGGCGAGCAGCCGTCATCACGACGCCCTTTGTACTTCTCAGGTGTTTCTTAGGCACTTATCATACTTACTTAATTCATAGCATATTCAATAATTAATTAGGTACATTATAAAATTTAAAATACTAACTAAACCTAAACTAAAGATAAAAATCTCTCCCAGATCGCCGCTAATGGGAAGGGTGCCCAGAAGGCTGGCAGCATTGCCACGTTGTATGGCAATGCTGATTCGCTGAGCGAAGTATTGGCCAGCCCTCTGATCACGGGAGGCCTCTATAAGACGCGCCGAGAGATCTTTAAATAAATGGCGCGCGCTAGGCCCCCAAGGCCCAGAGTTTCGACCCCAAACGCCTCGAATATGTAACTAGCTCCAAGGGAGCTATATTTGCGGCGCTTAAGGTCTTCTGCTGAGGCCGCGGCAGAGCCAGCAACATTTTGGGTCCTTGAAAGATGGGTCGGTGAGAGGGTAAGCAATAAATAAGGTGACATGGAAGGTGTCAATTATTGAAATTAAGATGTTAAACATTGGGTAAACACGGACTTTTAAATAGAACAGGTTAGGTAAGTAAGTACCCAATTATTGCTTGCTAGTCATACGACAAATTAATGTAGAAAATGAAGGAAAGACACGCAGTAGCTTTCTTGCTTGCAAAAGCACTTCCCTGTACTTAATCACTAGGTCGCAATTTGTCTAATTGGTCCAGCTTCCATGATTAAATTGTCCTTTCACGTGATTATTCCCAGACACAGGGTTTCCCTCATAACAGTTTACAATGTACTTCCACACCTTTGTAATTAAAATAACATAAAATTTTATCTTAACAGGAGAGAGCGATGTAATGACTCTTAATCTACGTAAGTTTAGTGTGTAGAATGGTGCTACCAACATTAGCAACATTACGTTGTTGATATCAGATATCAACCTGGCCTTGCAAGGTAAAATAAAATAAAAAAAAGTTCCCGCTAATGCTGAGAGGGATACTGTTCTACGTCTATGTACACTTCTTTTAATTGTTTAATTCATATTTGTTAATTGTGTATTGATTAAATAGTATTCTTTTTTTCTTTATTTAATTTACCCTATAATTACCTAAGTATTATCCATGTTAAAAATCACTACGACCCATCGCATCCGAATTCTTAAATGAAACAAACACGTTCAAATTAGATATTCACTACCACATTTAAATTTCATTATCATTATCATTAACGGATAAGAAAAGATGACACTCTGACAACTGTACCACAACATCTATTTATAAAAGTACCCGTGTGCTATGTGTACTGTCCAGTGGCCACTAAGCAATTATCCATTAAAGAAAGTACCTACTTACCCCACAAAGCACTTATGACAGGGGATGGTAATGAAAATGTTTAGCTGCGTGCGTGTTTCGTATGTGTATTAACCGTTTTGTTTAGTAAGAGTCTTATCAAACTAGCGATTTCCGAGCAAATGCTTCATATACGTTGCGTGATCGCTTCAATACAAAACTCGCTAGCAAATCGCCAGTGTAATAAGACTGTAAGCTATACGAAAGAAAAGACCCGCCGTGAATAATGGCAGAAACAATGTAGGTAATGTAGAGACAATCGAAGGCAACTCTCGTCCTAAGCGCTTTGTGGTAATGAGTAATGACTAACGAGTTATCAAATCAGAGAGATTTATTCGTCGCTCGAAGTGTCAAAAATGTCAAAACGTCATTCACCGTTCGATGAATGAATTCAAAATGATTCAATTAGTGGTTAATCAGATCACGAGTTTTTGTTTTGTTTTTTTTGCGATATAATCTAGTTTGTAGGTTACTTTTTTGACGATTTTGTATTCTAATTATTTTGAGTTTTGTGTGTAGAATAAATAAACTAAATTTGAGCCGTAATATTTTCTTATTCGTTACACTTGTGAATGATTATATGTTCACATACTTATATATGTATGTGGGCTAAGTGTTCCTACAAGCAGAGCTTCCTCTTTACACGACTTTCATATAATAGATGATTTAATTAAAGTAAATACGGCCAGAGACACGTATCAGAACCTCATTAACATAATTTGTTTTTTCCGGACAATAGCTAGGATAGATGACCGGGTATTTCCTATTTATTTGCCAATTGGGAATCTCTAATTACTTTTCCATTTTCATAATAGTTGGCACACAAGTTTTGCGGTTTTAGTGACTAAATAATAATGCGTATACATTATAGACGGGCCAGGCAAAAACCAATCTTATGACAATGTCATAAACATTTTGACAGAGGAAAGCTTTTCTCACTTTGACTGTACCTACATTGGGTAGAGTTTGGTAGAGTCAAGTGAGGAAGCAACGCTTATTTATTACCGTAAAACACCCTATCTTCGCCTGTCAGGCCTAACTTCGCCTAAAATGAACTTATTCAAATTTCTACCAAAATTTGTATCACACGTAGCATATTAAACTACCATAACTGTTAGGAAATTTATCTGTGGCTACACTTTAGAGACAGTTTCGTGACTAACTTCAGCATGTTTACTTTTAAAGCGTTTTGAAGTATGTTAGGTATGACGAACCCGTGAATACTTTTGTCTGTAGCGGCAAATGGTTAACAGGTGACTCTACATAGCACTCCAATCAAATTTAATACTCTTTCACGTAAAATAATTTATTTTCTGCTATCACGCATAATTAAACAGTTATAACTAAAACTGTCGTCGGTGAGGTCAAAATGCCATCTTCCATCCGAACTTCGCCTACCCCTAGGGTTGTCACTTCAGCGACAAAGATATGTAATTTTTCGTTATTAATTTTGTGTTATTCTATGTATTCTAAAAATACATTGTAATTAAGTAAACCTCAACCTCCAATTGAAACCAAAAGTAAATACACCGCAAAACATGACCCGGAAATGATGCAAATTGCAGTTGATTTAATTAAAAAAATTAAAAAAAACTTGCTAACATCACTGTATTACTTTTTGATACATCATGTTTGATTATCTAATTCTGTTTTCTTTTCTATATATTTTAAGTATGTTTTACACATGAAAACCAGAAACCCTCTTTATTTGTAACAGTCGGGTAAAAACAAAACAACAACCCTAAGTAATCGTAGTCAATTCTATGAAAACCCGCTAGATGTCCGCCAATCTTCGCCTATGACGAAAAAATGCGCTAAATAGGGCCTTAAGAACACAGGAGTTCGATTCAAAATACTTTACCTGTATCGTACAGGAGGTAGAACTTAACTTCAATGGCGTGTGCCTATATTCACTCATGTTGGATGGGGTAGGCGAAGTTAGGCAAAAAGACAAAACTTCACCTACTGACTTCAAGCTCGTATTTGAGGCCTTTTAATATTAATACGATTCGGTTGTTTTTAAATTAAATATAGGGAAAATCATAATACACGCCGTTTAAACATTAGTGTTGCCGCTATAAACATGTAGTCTAGGAAAAAAAATCAAAAATATGTCAAAAAGCAGGCGAAGTTAGGGTGTTTCACGTAAGTTATTTTGTACAACCCTGTGCTCTGGCGCACTCCTTTTTAAATCCTCGTTATTTTTTAATTACTTAAATAAATAAAGTGAGAGAAAGTGGATAGAGAATAGAGAATTTAGATCAAATAAAAATGAAGACAAAAGTTGTGTCGTATTGGGAGGTGAAAGAAATTGCTTTGGAAAGAACGGACTGGAGGGAACTGCATCGACAAGAAGATATACTCTTACTCAAAATGCCGTTAAAGTTCGTTTGTTCTTTTTTGTCACATTGACATTTCCGTTAGTAAGAAGAAGACAAAACCTATTTTAGCTAATGGAGGCTTGAGTTACGTTAAATAAAATAAAATTATAACTTAGCGCATTATCCTTCGTAAGCGGCGTAAAGCAATACACTACGAAACCAGTCACATCAAGATTGAGTATGAAAGGGAAGATGGAGTACTTTTTTTATCTTTATTTATTTAGGGGCTTTGATCAGAGATGAACATGTCAGCTCCGTAAAGAACAATAGAAAAATATAGAAAAAACAACACAAATTAAATACACAAAAAGGTACAATTACCTATTTAACAATACACTCTTTTTCCTTGGGCTGTCGTGTAAAAAGACACTTGCAAATAATTTTGGCAGCTTCCCTAAAAGGTTCCGACAAAACAGAGTTTAAAAATCCACATTAAATTTACTAAAATTTAACATAGACCATAAAACCTCCCTGATAACTTCGGCGGACGCACTATGACAAAATGAGCGAAGATGCCAAAATGGAACATCTGTTTCCCTCACAAATGATTACAGATCTAGATCCACGTGGTCAAGCCGCAGGTTTGATTATACCATTGCACCTACACAGCACCTACACACATATAGGTACAGTCAGTGACATATTTAAGTTTATTACCTACTACAAAACAGGGTCAACTCTGCACATGCACGACTAGATTGCAAGTCCAAGTCTTTTTAAAGGACAAAAAATGTTTTTTTTTTTACTTACTTATTCAGTTTACGCAACTAAAAGATTCTAAATGATGCAATTTTATTTTCCCCTCACTACCTGGGAAAGCTGTCTTTTATCCTTTAATACAAGCGTGTAAAATCGCATTTTATCCACGAGTGGGGAAAGTAATTTGACCTTGTAGTGGAGCGTGTTCAAGTAGCTTTTGACATATAACAAAACGTAAAACGCCCATAAAAATGGTTCGTTCGATATTATTATCATTAAATAAATGATAAATGGTTTGAGTTTTGTAAAAAATACCAAATTTAGCTTTATTTAATGGTCCTTAAAATTCTATAAGAAACATTTTTGTTTATAATTATGTTGGATATAATTCTGAACGCACAAGTTGAGTCGATGCAATTTCAAAACTGTCAATAAAAAAATTCTCACCAGTTTTCTGTCATAATATCGTAAAAAAAAAAAGTTATTCCAGTGACGAAGATTTATTTTCATGAGCTGTTTTTTTGCATGTTGCGCTTTCCTCGCTACAGTGAGGAGAAAAGTTTTGTGTTACACACGGGTGCAAATGTATTTTACTTATCGTGTGTTGAAACACTCGCTACGCTCAGGATTCTATTTTAGAATCACTCGCTTCGCTCGTGGTTCAACTATTCCTTTCGCTTGCTTGTGTTTCAATTCCACACTCGCGGATAAAATACAACTTTGCACACTTGTATAACAAATAACTATTAGAAGAACAAAAACCCAACTGCAAAAACAACTCCAGCTCAGTAAAAAAGTTTTGCAGACGTTTTTTCTTCTACACATGATTTTGCTTGGAAACCAAAAATATATACCTATATTGTATAATTTTATTGATCCCCTGCCCCATGAAAGGAAGTATCGTTGGATAAGTCTCCCAAAGTGACCTTAGACTAATACTTAGGTATCATCTGTTACTATTATATCAACTGAAACTGGACCAATAAATTAGTCAGTATTCGTGTTTCGTGTTGTTTCATCAGCAAATTTTCAGCTGTTGGCATATTATGTCCCCCGCAGCCCCCCTTGGATCGCTACTGCCACTGTTTATGCTGACTGTAGTAGCCCATTATGCTAGTCAGCTGAGGCGAGTAGGTCAGTCTTTTCGCGGTATCGAGCATAACCGCTATATAATAGTACTTACATGAAGGTATAATACTTGTACTTAGGGCGCATAAGGGCGCGTGTCCACCGACTTACCATTTATTTGTATGTGCTCAGGACCCGAGTACCTACGAATATTCGAAACCTGCGTCACGTAAAAACGAATAGTAAACGTTATCGAGTTTGTATGACGTTTGGAACAGCACGCGCCCGTGAGCGTATTTAGAACTAAAATTTAGCATGAGGTTTCTCGATCTCGATACGATAGCCGTAACGTTACGCAGCCCCCCGACTACGAAGTGCATAATTCGAACTTCGTATCGTGCCGTCCCTCTCAAGCGAATATTATTTAACAGGAGAGTGAGCGGGTGATCCACCAATGAGAGACAAGCTGCTGGCTTAAGATTGGTGGAAATTGACAGATAGACCTCACTCGACACTATTTTAGCGATCCCAGCGGATTTTTGGCTCGCAATAGCCCTTAATGTCTAAACAAGTTACAGAAAAGTTGGTTATGGGTTTAGTACCACTTTAATCAGTGTGTCATATTAAAAAAAAGATTATTAATCCGACGTATATAGAAGAATAGGTATATAGCCGTGATAGCCCAGTGGTTTGACCTATGGCCTCTCAAGCAGAGGGTCGTGGGTTCAAACCCACTCTGAGTTTTTCGGAATTTATGTGCGGAATTACATTTTCAATGAATCATGAGCTTTTCGGTGAAGGAAAACGTCGTGAGGAAACCTGCATACTCCTGCGCATCAATTATGTGTGTGAAGCTCTCAATCCGCACTGGGCCCGCGTGGGAACTCAAGCCGAAGCCCTCGCATTCTGAGAGGAGGCCTGTGCCCAGCAGTGGGACGTAACAAAGGCTGGTGATGAATGATGATGACGTGTAGTTACTTGTGGTTTAATGGACAGACAGCCTAACAGCGGGGGATACGACTATTACACAGCAGGATCATTACGATTTGCGAACCCAGTTAGACGCGGCTTTAATCATACTAAATCATTTATTTGTGTGTCCAACGCAGGTAAACAGGGTTTATTTGCTTGATGATATATGTCCGACCTGGATGAGCAGAATTAGCTATTTGGCTAGCAACAAACCAACCAGAAACATTCATAATTTTACTAATTGCGTGTGAGAATTTTATCGCGTGTAGTGTTCCTTTAAAAACTTTTCACAACAAAGTAAAACCGCCTAATAATCCTCTAAAGCCATCAGTTTTATGACCAGTTTTATGATTATTAGTACAAATATGAAGTTGGTATGGTGTGGTCGGAGTATTCTTTGACTGAAGCAGACCTTAGAGGATTTTCTTTTGGGCGGTTTTACCTAATATTAAAGAATTTTCCTCCAACTCCTAACCGTTAAGGAGTTAAGTACCTTTCTCAACAGGACATGATGGATGACAACCAGACGCAAATACTTGGATAGCTTTAGAAAATACCAGGATAGTAGAAGATCTTCACGTTCGAATTTCAAGTGCTTTTTCCACGGAATAACTGCTTTTGCGCAAAGATTTCGAATGATAAAAGAAATACTTTCCGAGCTGGTGAGGTGAAAAATATTCATTCATATACTATTATTATCAATTTTTTTGAAGTTTCATTGTAAGGTCCAGGGGTCCAGGGGGCAGTTGCCCCCCCCTGCTCCCCCCCCCCCCACCGTTATGCCCATGCACATAACGCTTAATATATGCTCGTAGGTACGAGTATCAGGGTGGAAAGTATGACGGACGTCACGTAGAGTATTGGCGTGTGATACTTTCTATGGAGCCATTTGCCTAATTAACTTCATTTAAAGCGTTTTGCTTCATGCAAGCTCTAATGGAGATGCACACATTAGGTTTTAAAGTGCAGCAGGAAGGTTGATGGAATATGTAAATCTTTTAATATGTTATACATGATATTTAAACCGGCCTATAAAAAAAACTAACTGCAAGCGAGTTACTTAGAGTTGTGAGGGCTGTGGTTAGGCTGGCTCCACGATCGTTCGAAAATGTTATAAAACCTTGGTTTTAAACTAAAGTTGTGGTAGTGATAATAACTTCATATTATTAATCCCCGACGAAAGACGATATAATCAAGTTAGAAAAGTTGAAAAAAACCCCTGACATTGTCATTTCAAAATTCAATATTTTAAAAACGGGTGAACTAATTTTAATAAAACTTAGCTAAGAACCATCTCGATTGAACTAGCTTTCCGTTAAAGAAAACCGAATCGAAATCGGTCCATCTGTTTGGGAGCTATGATGCCACAGACAGATACACAGGTCAAACTTATAACACCCCTTATTTTCGTCGGGGGTTAACAACCAAAAGAACTGCCAATTTCTATCTATACAATGTCGCGTTCTAAAAATAATAAGCCTATGCCACTAGCTTTTATGACTATGACACTAAATGACAACTAATTTGACACTTCAACGCTGAAACAACCATGTTAACCTTTTTTTTTATTTATTTTTATACGACAAGGAAGGCAAACCAGCAAATGGGCAAGTGGGTGGGGTGGGGTGGGATGGTAAGTGATCACCACTGCCCATAGACACCCGCAACCCCGGGGGGTTTGCAGATACATTGCCAACCTAGATAGCCACCCCTCCAGAGAATAATACCCTTGGGCCTCTTGGCTATAGCCACGGTCAAATATAAATACCTATAACCGCTAACTTACGCGCGTCGCACCTAATTATAATATAACACATTCGCACCCACTAATTACTAGGTATATTTAATGGCCGCAATTTGCCCACGCTGCGTAATTCGAGAATCATAATAAAACCTACATACTTAAACTTTACTATAATTTGCGGATAAATACTTTGCCTGATTGCGACATACTGTGATCTTACGCTTAGCTGGTGTTTCTAGTGTAAGGAGCCTCTTTGTCAGAAATTGGGAAAAATGTCCCGCCGTAGCATCCCAGTCGGATTGCGAGATATTTGCGACGATTCGGATTACGGATATTAGGTAATAATATGTTAATAATATTCGAATTTTGAATTGTCAAAGGGGCCTTTCGCTCTAGCCTGATTTGCATTGTCATCTTACGAATGATGAGTATTTGAATCGCAGTGACATCTCTTAATTAATTAATTTGATTGAGTGAAATGACAGTGATAAATGAAAAATGAGTAAGTGTTATTTTATTGCTCTGTGAGAGAAATTTCATACAAGTTGCGGAACATCACGGGATAGCCGGTCTATGGATGTGACTGATACAGAGGACTAAGAGTCATAAGAATAAATAAATAAATAATAACATAGTAGAACGGAATCTCTTTTGACCGAGTCCAAAACGCCGCCATTTATATACCTACTTCCCCCTTCACGTCGTTACACCCCTCTGTCATCCAGGCGTGTTGCTAGGGTTGCTTGCTGTTAAATATTAGGTACTTACGTCTAAAGATAATATCACTAAGATATAAGTTTTTTTTTGCTTTGAAATCATTATTTTATTCCAGTTTTACAAAATATGAGATTTATAAATCATTACGTACCTACATAATCATAAACACTTCTAGATAAGAAGCCATTATGAGTGCCATACCAAATGAAGCCATTTAAGGTGATTTAAGTAAGTATTAAGTACTTACCTACAAATATAAGAACCTCCTCCTTTTTTGAAGCCGGTTAAAAATAAACTACATACAGGCTCACGTAAAGCTATTACAACCAAATTACAAACAACCGAAAGCGCGTGCGGCGACTCCGGCCGTGACAGCCTGACTGAGTAGTCTGTTTAACGAATACTCTAATATCGTGACCTTGAGCCCGTCCGAAGCGGGAGTTTCCGTTCTACTATGTTATTATTTATTCTTATGCTACAGTGGACCACAGCAACCTACCGCGTGACATTTCTAGCTCCGTGTGTAAATGTGAAGATACAAACCTGGTGTGCAAAGAAGACGCCATCGTCTTGAACAAGTGCATGGAGCCTGTATTCCTTTTCTAGACCTTTGTTCTCTGAACTTGTTAGTGTCAGTTAATACAATGTGGCGGACTCTATTACCGACACGGCGCACCTCTAACCGTACCTCGCCCGCGCCATCGCGCGGTAGAATTTGACACCTAGTTTTGACGTTTCTCTTTACACGGCAACACGGCAACAACAAGTGAAGTGAATTAAGAATTAAACGTTTGAATCCAATTAAGTAAGCTTTTTATTAAAAGCCCACGAACAATAACCACAACTTACTATTTATTACTACCTATAGTGTAGTCGATGCGTGATGAAGCATAGAGAGAAAAGAAACCCCTTCGTAAGGGTGACAACGCATCAGGGTAAACATTTTCTCTGGTCTGCAGCTGATTCTACAAAAAAGTGTAAGAACATTAATTAAAAGAGACTGGTTTTCATAATAAAAGGCGAAGTACTTTGTTTTATTATATTCACAAGAGTAACACATATTTCTAATATTTCTACATCAATTTGCAGCTAATTAGACTTTACGTTTATTACACTTCCAGCTCAGTTCTGGAGATTTATGTGAAACGTATGCAAATTCGATTATTAACATGAATATAATTTAAAAACAGAAATAACAATTAATCTCCGCTACCACTAAGTGTTACCTACAACATAATCTATTTTACAGTTTTAATGATACTCCACGAAGTTTATTAAAGTGTAGTTAATTGTTATTTATCAGGTACGTTATGGGTAACAAGCGGATAGTAAATCAATTTGGGAGACTCTAATTTTATAGTAGATTGCATACTTACGTGATTTAGGTTAGAAGATTCTGGAGGTGCTTAATTAACCTAGCCAACAATATAATACAACAACTCAAGTGGTATGCCGTACTCGTAAATTTTTGCTTCTTCACTCGTATTGCAAATAACACGGCACTTTTAACAACCGAATGACATTTTCGAGCGCTCGGTCTTAAAAATCGCCCCCCAGATGGGCGTAACCAGCTTTTGGCCCAGGTGCAAATCAAAAATTTCTTAAGCCGCCATAGTAGAAGATCTTCACGTTCGTATTATATTAAAGTACTTTTCCCACGGAAAAGTGCTTTTGCACTAAGATTTAAAATGATAAAGAAAGCCTTTCCGAGCTGGTGAGGTGAAAAATATTAATTCATATACTCTGTTGTTATTTTTTTTTTGAAGTTTGATTATAAGATCCAGGGGGGTGTTGCAGCTGCCCACCCCCCTCCCACGCCCATGCCCATGCGTCTACGACTGTTTTTACATTTACATACGCTAGAAACTTTTCAAAATATGAGTATTATAGAAAGTGAGTAATTCTGCATATTAAGTATTGCGAGCGGAACCGTCTTTTACACGCTCCGTAATATTTTTAGATGAAGATAGTCTGATAGTCGTGTGTCCGTCATTATGACTTTATAATGAAGAGCTGCGTGGAGTCGGAGAAATTGCTAATCAAATTGAATAGAAATTGAAATCGGGCAATTTGCTAATGGCGGCTACGGTGAAATAAGACCTAGTTTTAACGGCGTGATTGCTGGCTAAGCAGCCGTAAGTGATGGCTAAGGTAATAGGCCAGGAAACGAAGCAAGGGACCCCAACTGTAAATCCTCTGGCAAAGAAAACTCTATAGTATGATAGAGTATCATGGTTTAAAGGTACATTATAAAAATCCAAAAAAAAATACCGCAAGTTAGGTATTTCGGCCAAAATTCCTATTTCGTTGATAACTTTGTTCGGAAAAATGCTCAGTTAAAATTTTCTTCACTACAAACATTCACTACAAACACGAAAACTGTATGTGAAATATCCAAAAAAATCTCCTTACAAAAACCACTTTTTTCTTCAAAAATATGTTTTTTTATCATAACTTGCACCGCAAAATTACTCCGTCACTTTTTTCAGTGCAATACGAATTTATTTCCGTTTTATACTTACGACATAAAAATCCAAAATATTTACCATTAAACCATATTTTTTTCAAAAATTACCTTTTCAGTCGCTGTGGAAAATTGCTCCGTCCGTTTTATTTACTGATACAACTATATTAATTTATTTTCTTTCAACTAAAAAAATATCCAAAAAAAAAATCAAGCGCATTAAAACCTAATAAATTTGCAGAAGTATTTAAATCGTGTTCAACGGAGAATGATTGTTATTTTGGATATTTTGGTTTGAAGTGGTAATGAGACTATTTGGTATTATTAAAGAAAAACATCGGACTGAGAAATTTTCCATGCTGAGTTTTTGGTATTTTTAAATTGAATTGATTGAAGCTTGATTTTGGTAAGCATTTTTTTTGGATTTTCTTACTGGCTACGCCAAATGTCATTCTAAAGATCTAAAACAAGAACAATTTGACTGAGAAATTTTGCCACCGAAATTACGGACAAAAAAGTCAGTCTTTAAAAAGTGACAGTTTTTTTTGGTCAAATTTTTGGATTTTTATAAATTTACACCTAACAATGAAAACAATTCATTTAGTAAAATAATTTTGAACTGAGGAATTACTCAGTCCAATATATCAGGCTATTTGTACTTTTAGGTATAAATATGTAAAAAATGTATTTTTTTTGGATATTTTTATTTTAGTTTTATCTCACGTTATATTACATCCCTGCAAAGTTTCATCGACTGAGGATTTTATGCGGGGGTCTTCATACAACGAACCGCCAGACAACTCGGCCTATAACGTCGATTTAGAAGTTTATAAAGCAGCGGTCGGCAACCCGCGGCCCGCGGGCTTCATGCGGCCCGCGACCCTGCGTTCCTTGCGGCAAAGGACTATTTTAGCCAGAGGAGGCCTGTGCCCAGCAGTGGGATGTAAAAAAGGCTGGTGATGGTGATGATGATGAAATACAGCCAGCAAATTTTTCGAATTTTTAATACTTATCACAAATACGAATTATCAGATTTGTGACCAAGTGCGGCCTTTTATTTCAAATTGTCACTGTGTGGCCTTTGCCTG
The DNA here is from genome assembly GCA_963691665.1 of Clepsis dumicolana. NCBI lineage: Eukaryota > Metazoa > Arthropoda > Insecta > Lepidoptera > Tortricidae > Clepsis > Clepsis dumicolana. The sequence goes on along the minus strand of OY829516.1, from coordinate 3,478,486 downwards.
CCAAAAGGTTGCCGACCCCTGTTGTAAAGTAAATCGTAACTAGGTAGGTATAGCTTAGAAAAGTTGAAAATCCAAGACATTTTTATTTAAAAGTCCAATAGCTCAGAAACGGCTTAAGTGATTTTTATGAAACTTAGCTAAAAAGTCTAATAATCTTAGTTTTAAGCCTTTTATTAAAAAAAGTTGGGTAGATGATATTCGTGTGAGAATAATTGGAAGCTAATTTCTGAGAGTGATGTTTCATGCATAACTCTAATTTTAGCATGCGAAACTTTAGCTTCATCATGTAATGTCGTACATTTACTTCCAATCTAAAGTTAAGAGTTAACTTCCTCTTCTCATAATAATATATCTTTTTAATGAGTCATTGTTGAAAAACTTCAAACACTTCTGGCGTTTTGTTTTTAACAAGTGTATCGGTGTACTTTTGTGTATCTGTCTGTATCATAGTACCTTCTAAACGGATAAAGCGATTTGGACGTGGCCTGTTAAAATCGAAAGACAGTGCATCGAGATATTCTTAGTTGATAAATTTAATTTAATTCGTTTATTCAAACAACAAGGACATTTTGTTAGTCATTCGCTCCTGACTGTTTTTAGTAAATAGGTATTCATATTTGACAAGGGACATTGTATAATTTGTTAAATATTGTATAGCGAGGACTCATTGCTCACAGCCATTGTGTAAAGCTAAGTAGCTAAGTTTCATAAAACGGATTTATTAGCCGTTTTGGAGAAATTTAACTTTGAAATGATTATAGTCGGGCGTTTGAAACTTTTTTAATACAACTAGTCAATGCACCGTGTGCGGTTGGTCTTATTAAAACTTAATAGATCACAAGAAAGTGTTTAACACAATTTCCAGCTGTCAACAAGCTTATCTAGCCTTGGTGTTTACCTATAAATCCGCCAGGTGTCACCTCTGTCAATTACCAGAGGCGGTTATTACAAAACGATAAAATCTCATTTGATTTCTACGTAAGTGATTGGGAGATAAAATTGTATTAAAACCAGCTCCTTCTCACTGCTTCCCTTGTATAGAAGTTTTCTCTTGGGAATAATAAATAATATCTAAGTATTTCCTTTACTTTCTCTCAACTTTAGAAAATCCTGCCGGTAGGTACCTGATGTAAAGCCGAGTTTAGACCTGCAAGAAAAATCGTGCAAGTTGCAATACATTGCGGCGTTCGATCGCCCACTCCAAACTCGTTCGCTTTCCGGCCTCGTATTGTATTGCAACTTGCATCATTTTTCTTGCAGGACTAAACTTGGCTTAAAGATTGTGATAAGTAGACTTGATGTCGAATATACCGCTCTCCCGATATTGACTTGCACAGCCATCAAAAACGATGAAGTCCACCTTATTATCACGTACCTAACTCGTAGCACAATCTATAAGGCCAATGATGATGTGATATGTAGTGAAAAAAATTAATAAATTAATGAATAAAAACGGACATGTTTCGAACTAACTCACTCTAACTTTAAACTCGACTTATATACGCGAGTGATCAGTTTTATTTCACTATGGTTGAGTCTCACGGTAGTTTCATGCTAACAATGATGATGTGATCGAGTTCATATTCTATAACAACTTAAAACAAGGGAGCCTCTCAAATTACACTCAAGTTCAGTAAAGTGTACATAAATGTCTGCTCTTGGACAAATTACAGGTCACCTGCCATAACCGTCGGTGTCGCCACGGTCACTAACCGCACCTCTTTTGGTTAGATTTTGTAGGAAAAAAAAAACTCTGAAGTAAAGACATGCCCATTCCACCGTTTTGTGTCGCGATCTTTACAAAAAGTAAAATAAAACAGTTGTGCTATTTTGTAAATGCTTATTATGTAATGTAGGGTCATGTTTTTGTGGGTTTCAGTGGTCGAATTAACTTGAAATTTAGTATGAATATGTAAGCTGGATGACAATATAGTGAACAAAAAAGATTGTCTTCAAAAAATACAAAAAAAGTGCGTAGTTTAGGCGAATTCATCCCCTTTTGCAACCAGGAACTACGAGTCTTGTTATAATATTCTGCATGTAGATACATGTAATTTTGTTTTCCCGCGCAAATTATATTGTTGAGCGTTCAATCGACATCGTAAAAACCGTATTCCTACAGTTTCAGGCGCATCAATAATCTTGTAGAACCAGAAATAATCTGTGCTAAGCATCGCTTCTTGCACCGGGGAGCTGTAATAAGGAAAATTACGTCAGTCGGTCGAACGGTTGATGTCTAACTTGAACGAGTTGATGTTTGCTAAGATTAAGTACCAACACGGTCAGGAATTCTTTACAAAACGGTCATGTCATTTCGAGAGCACAACAGGGAACAATGATTCTTTCTGGCGACATTCCTTTCTTAAAATTTGTGTAAGGATGCGTTTCCATTGACTCGAAGCTGGCGAGGAGCGAAGAAGAACAAACCACTTTCCCGAAATGTGCACTTTCTTTAAAGGTGTACTTGTTTAGAAGGAAGGAAGAATTTCTCGGAAGGTGCTGCACTTCCCAATTGGTACATTTTCCCAAAAGTGCACTTTCACTCGGATAGAGCACATTCTCATATGGTACAGTTTCTCAGAAGGTACACTTTGTCAAAAGAGCCGTTTCAAATCCGTCCTCAAAATTGGAATACGAGGTATCATCCTTGATTTTGCATTTTGAGAAAATGTATTGGACATTTTGAGAAAGCGTGCATTTTGGAAAAGTGTAGTTTTTCGGAACATGCAGAACTGGGAAAGTGTTCTAATTTGGCAAGTGTACGTTTTGGGAGTGTATACATTTTGCAGAAAGTACTTACACTTTTATAGAAAGATCCCATTTCGGGAAAGTGGATTTTATGAGCTTAATTAACCCCAACGAAATGTGGCAAGTGTTTCCTCTGACGAGGAGTGGAAATTTAGAATCCTGTGATTGGTCAAATCACGGGCGCTGCTCTCCGCTCAATTAGTATTTAAGGAATTAACAAGCAAGAATATACAGCAGACAATAAGACTATTGGAAAGCCATTATAAAAATGCCGCAGAGGCAGAAGCATCTGTGACAAATGACAGCTGCATTGGAAGGCGCCAACTGCAAACTCTGGAGCTCAGCCAAGAAGATTACCATAAATACCATAATAATGTTATTACCATTGCTCCAAAACTGATTCATTATGCATCCACTTTAAACCATGGTTCATAATCATAAGCTAAAGGGACCAGGTGTAAGTATGGTCATAATCATCAACATGCATCATCATTACCACTTGTGTCTCATAAGCATGTTAAATAAATAAAAACATCGACTAAAATCGGTTTAAAAAAAACCTTTTTATTCTTATTGATAACCGACGACTCAAAAAAAAAGGTGAAAAAACACGTCTCAGTTTGGCATGACAGTGTGGCAGATTCTCGTAAGTATTAAAATAAAAACACATTGATCGCGAAGAATTGTTAAAATTTAAGAATCAACCTAAACATTACCTGGCAATTTTCGTCGGCTTAAAAATTAGTTTCTCGAAGTCCAAATTGCCCCTTGATTTTCTCCAACCATAAAGATCTCATTCCGAATGTATTCGTTACAATATCGCAAGCGCAGACGATGTAAATCTATAATTATGTTTATTTAATTATTCCTTTCGAGCGTCAAGTTTTATTGCGTTTATTTGGGAGCCTAATTAACACCCACTAGCTGGAGAGAGATCGTTTCTGTGTTACACTGACACTGCAGCTCCTTATTTAAACATTTAACTGTCACTGTCATCTTATTTATGTCTTCCTTCCGCGGTTTTTATTTGGAGATTTTTAAACACGATATATTGATGATGGTTATAATTTCAACTGGCGTAAAGGAAAAATATTATGTTTCGAACTCTACGCTGTAAATGTAAAGGCCACAATTGAGTATTATTGTCCTTTACGGTAGGTATATGGTATTTTCTGTGTTTATGTTGGACGGAGTTCGACTTTGTTTTATGAAGTCCAGTTTAATTAGAGTACCTACAACTTTTTTAATTAATTACCTAGGTACCAATTTTTTTTAATTGGTCTGGACTTGGTGTATGAAAAGTGTAAAACAGATGAAAGAGGAACTAAAGTTATTCATTAAAAAAAATACATGCTTGTGCGTCAAAATGTGCCATACCGTAAGATGAAAGTGGATTTATCTGTTGTCCCCAAGTGATATGGCGTGTAAATAGCCAATTCCGGGATGAAGGGATATCTTGGCCGGGCACTCGCTTAAGTCCTAAAGGGAATTTGTCACAATGCAGAGACACTCACCTTTGGACTGCAGCTCCGGCTTGAGGCGTCATGCGGATGGTAGCGGAGAAGAGCGGCGCGGCGATTGGATATTTAACTTAATCCTTATAATGCAAGCGGTATGATATATGTATATAGACACGAGGGTGACACACAAGTTGAAGTGAGCGTTTTTTCCTTCGCGGTGACGGCCATAGAGCATCCCTGCATTGCGTGAGCCAAAACAAGGTTTTAGTGCGCGAGCATGCTCCCGGCCTTGAAATTGGGACAATTTCAATGAAGATAAGGTGCGGTAAATGAGGTGCGGTGCGGTGTGGTGAAAGAAGAGAAGAAGAAATATCAAAAAGATATTATTACCCTATCACAAAACAAAGAAACTACTAAACATGATGGACTAGTCTACTGTGAAGACAGAGGATACAATTTTACAACTGGACGTTTAAATGATCCACTTACAGTTTTAATCATGGCTACACGAACCACATTATCAGACCCTGGATAAACGTTTGTTACAACACCTAAGGGCCAGTGGAGAGGCGGTACATTATCATCACCCATTAAAACGACCGTCTCTACTTTGATGGAATGATCTTGGGGACAACCATCTGACTTGCAACGTGTGCATATTCAGAAATTAGTAAAACGAAAGCGGTATATTTAAGACATAGCAAACTGCGTAAACGTTAATATTATACGGCGCAGAATTCAAATATATTATATCAATAAGCGGGAGCAGCATTAAGTATTAGCACGCGGTATAATAGCGGGAAAATATTATATTAATGCGAACGAACATCACTAAAAGTGAACACTCTGTATAGCGGTTTAATAAAGCGGTTCCAAAAATTGCTATTTTAATTATTAAAATCTAACATTAATTAAATAAACAAGTGTGCGGGTAGCTTAATTATTTTTGGATATTTTGCGTTGAGCTAACTTGTTCGGCTTGAACAACTGCGGTTAAAGTATTACTTTTGCTTTCAGGTAACTTGTCAACTTCCGTGGGACTGAAGAATTGTGGTTCCACCACAAATTATGCGATATCAATTGTGACGGTAGCATACCACGAAACAAACAATCACTAGGGTTGTCAACTCCGGTAACGTGGTAGAAGTTTTGTGGTGCCACGTTCTCTTGACATTGGGCAACACGGTTGCTGACGGAAATGGACCATCTATGAGGAGATGATTTAATCCATGAAAGAGCAATTGTCGAATCTGAAAAAGCACATATTCCCTCAATTGGCATACGAGCAAGATATGTGTCCTTAACAGTTTTTATCAATTTTGACATTAAAAGAGCGGCACATAGCTCTAAACGAGCAAGAGTAGCTATTTTAGCGGGAGACACCTTTGACTTTGAGCACAGTAGCCTCACAGTGACATTACCGGCTGGGTCGGTGACATGTAAATAAATGACACATCCATAGCCATTAAGACTGGCATCCGAAAATCCAACTATGTTTACGGTACAGTCAGAAAAAACGCCGATGTGGCGCGGGATTTTTAGTGTCGACAGCAACGGAAATTCCTGAACCAGCATGGAATAGCATTTAATTATATGCTCGGGGGGTGAGTCATCCCAGTCGATTTTACAGAGCCAAAGTTCCTTAATTAATAACTTGGCGTATAACACAACGGGAGCTACTAAGCCAAGGACATCAAACAAGCGAGCTATTGTAGATAGTATTATTCGCTTGGTACACTTCCTACCAGCAGGAGGAGAAGTGGTTATGAAGAATTTGTCATTTGTGGATTCCCATGACAATCCTAACACTTTCGCAACACTTTGCTTGTCATTGAAGTTGACAGAAGAACGATGTGAGTCCGGAAGACAATCTAATAGTGCAGGCGAGTTACTTGACCATTTAACTAAGTCAAACGCACCAGACTTAAATAGTGCGATTAATTCTTGCGATAAACGCATGGCGATTTCATCATCGAGACATGAGTGGACCAAGTCATCCATGTATAGCTGGGAGCTGGCCACACTTGCAGCATCAGGAAAGCGATGACTCTCATTTGAGCATAACTGTTTGACAGTACGCATAGCCTTAAAAGGGCTCGACTTGAGTCCGAAAGGAACTCGAGTAAACTGAAAGGTGCGGATCGGCTGGCTCTCAGAAAAGCGAAATAATATTTTGACATATTTATAGTCATGCGGAGGCAAACAAATTTGCATATACATTTGCTTAATGTCAGATGTCATAGCTACTGGGAACAAGCGAAAGTTCAGCAAAAGAAGAAACAAATCCGCCTGAAGATTAGGACCAGTATGCAATATGTCATTAAGTGACATCCCTGAATGAGTCTTAGCGCTGGCATCGAGAACAACTCTGACAGGAGACGTTACTTTCTCCGGACGGATGACAGGGTGATGAGGGATGTAGTAACCATCATCAGTAACGTCAGACTCAGGTACTTCAGAGAGATAACCATTTTTCATATATTCAGTGATGACTTTATTATAAGCATCGCGAAGAGTGGGTGCTTGCTTAAACCTTTTCTCTAGGTACATAAGACGACGGTGAGCAACAGAACGAGAGTTCCCTAGTTCCGATGGATCTTTACAGAAAGGTAAGGCCACAGTGTATCTACCTTCTTCATTGCGAGACACAGAAGTTGTGTATACATTTTCGCATTTAGTCTCTTCAGGACTTAAATGACGTTTGAATGGGATTTCTTCCAATTCCCAAAATTTATTTAGGCTCGACTCGAGGTCATTGAGCACAAAACCGGTGAACGAAGAATCGTTATTAGGGTCAGACTTACAAGGATAGTCACCCATTAGCACATAACCGAAAGCGGTCAGTAAAGCGGGAGGGGCACAAGAGCCAGACTCTACCCTATTCCCCAAATAAATATACGGGAACAGCTGGACACCGAGCACTACAGCAATGCAGCCTGGAATGTTCCACGTGAGATCTGCGAGCGGTATATTATTAAGGTAAGCCATGTCACTTTCATTATATTCGATAAAATGTGAAGGCAATTGATCCGTTATACAATCTACCACTAAAGCGTGTATGTAGTACTTACTATTCGGGTATATGCGGGATTCGATATTTAGGTAAACATAACCGTGTATTGGTCGAGAAGTTAAACCAACACCCTTTATATATGAGTTAGTCAGCGGTACAATGGGCAAATTTAAAGATTTGCAGCAATCGAGCGTTATTAAATTATTCTGAGAACCGTTGTCAATAAGGCATCTGATAACCATCTTATTATCGGTATTGTTTTGTTTAGCATAGACTTGAGCGGTTGACAGCAGTATTGTCGAGTAAGGTTTTGACTCTACTTTTAAAGAAACCGAAGCGTTCGCGAGGTTCGCATTACCTACCGGCAAAGGAGTCGATACGTTATGAGACTGCGGTGTATTTTGATTATTGTCACGCGGCGGATGAGAACAGGAGCACGCGGCAACGGGCGGCATCGGAGCGCGCGCAACGTTCGCAGCAGCAGCTGCTGGCTCACACGGATAGGGCGCAGCAGGCTTCGCGCGCGGGCGCGATGCGGCTGAAGAGCTGTTTGGCGCATGCGCGGCAGACGCAGTTGAACTGGCGTTCGTAAATAATTGCGTAGATTTTACGTGCGCTTTCACGGCAAAACGCTTTGGCGGTTGCGAGTTATTATTGTCAAAGTGCAACAACGTATGATGACGTTTTTGACATAAGTTGCACGTGCGGCGTGAGTTACAATTGATCAAAGTATGTGACAAACTTAAGCAGTTGACACAGTCGCGGTTATTTTTAATATAGTTGAAACGTGCTTGCGGAGAAGTCATATTTTTGAATTTTGTACAATTATACAGTTGAACGTGATCACTGCTTTTGCACAATGCACAGGGTTCATTATTTGCGGAACTAGAAGACGAAGAGTCGTTACTAGCTACAAACGTTTTGTACGTAGTACGCGCGGGTTGAGCCAATGTATTGGCAGCGGGTTTGTAAGCGGTACGCAGAGTATTCATAGAAGAATTATTATTGCCTGACCGTTCCAAAATTTTTACTTGGCTTTGCATGAATGTGACAAATTGGTCGTACGAGGGAATAGTTACGTCTCGTGCAGACATTTCAAAACTTTGCAAAGTCTGTTGGTCAGTTTTTCTTAACGCGCATTGCAGAAAGAAAAAATCTGTTAGATCGGGTATGTCTAACTGTGTTAAAGCGGCTACAGTGGCGGAATATTTCTCGATAAAATTATTGAGACTGCCTGGAGACTCTGAGCAAGGTTTAATATCGAGAATACTATTAAGGTAATATGTACCTAAGGCGCGCTTATCTTGGTACTTTTTTACTAGGCTATTCCAAATGATGGAATAAGTCTCGCCTGTGGGTACTAAGCCCGCGGTTATATTCAGAGCACCATGAGTAAGTTTGCCCATGAGGTACTGTACGCGTTGCGAGTCAGAGAGCTGGTCGTTGCTGTGAATATTGGCCTTAAAGGACTCATAAAATATGGGCCAGTTCTCTGTCTTTCCATCGAAGGAAGGAAGGTCGATGGGCGGAAGTTTGATAGATGGACCCTTAACTTGCGGAGCGGGTGCCGAGGACGAACTCGTTTGCGGTGCTGGTTTAGAAATGTTAGAACGAGTGCGTTTTATCCTGGCATACAAATCCTCAAACGTATCCAGAGCCTCATAATTGGGCTCGTGTTCAGGGTTGACAGACATCGAGATTTCGTTAATCTGGTCTACAATTTTCTCGAAGTCGGTTTTAAAATCATCGATCGTCTCAGATTCTGCCATAAAATTCACGTTACTGCGAAAATCGTAAGGGGAAATATTTTTTGTCAAATCGTACAAATGTGAGAAACGCCGTAAAATACGTTCCTCTTTAGATTTTAGAATGGATAATTTCGTTTCTAAATTGGGTTTCGACATAATTATAACTCGAAAATATGATGCGGCAAATTTATAAATTTAGTTTCGAAAATTATGCGATGTCAGATAAAAATGACAGAAATGGCGGATGAAAATTTATGCCTATTGTGAGAGCCAAAAATTACGCTATGTCACAGGCGAAATAATTATTATGAGCGGGGAATTATGAATTTTGCACCAGGAAAATCCGAGTTCGAATAGGACCAAAAATTCTGATATGGCGTGTAAATAGCCAATTCCGGGATGAAGGGATATCTTGGCCGGGCACTCGCTTAAGTCCTAAAGGGAATTTGTCACAATGCAGAGACACTCACCTTTGGACTGCAGCTCCGGCTTGAGGCGTCATGCGGATGGTAGCGGAGAAGAGCGGCGCGGCGATTGGATATTTAACTTAATCCTTATAATGCAAGCGGTATGATATATGTATATAGACACGAGGGTGACACACAAGTTGAAGTGAGCGTTTTTTCCTTCGCGGTGACGGCCATAGAGCATCCCTGCATTGCGTGAGCCAAAACAAGGTTTTAGTGCGCGAGCACCAAGTATTATGTAAGTAAATAAGTACATACTTTTGTACATAAATGAAATAGCTCTGCTTCAATTGATTTTCGAAAAATTTCTACCGGATGGTTCTATGGTTAATGTATCTCAGCCGAACTTTCACTTGAAAAAACTGCACATTAAAAGCAACTCGGACACTCGATTTTTTGTCCTTAACATTATCTAAAGAAATATCTCTCTGATTGACGTCTTACATTTAATTTGAATCTAATTCTTGTCGCCTCAACTCGTACAATTTATTTTTATTTTACTAAGAGACACTTTCGATCGCTCATTGCACTAGTAAACATATTCAACTCGAGTTGTCATAGACATAATCAATTAAGTAATGAGAACGGCTCGAATTCCTTTCTTTCCCTAACGCAAAAGAGTGTTTGTCTTTGGCATCGTAGCTGCTAAAAACGGGGACTACTATGAAATTTGAAAATCGAAGTTCGTATCGTATCGTCCCGCTCACTCTCGTATTAAATAATATTAGCTTGAACGGGACGGCACGATACGAAGTTCGAATTTTGCACTTCGTAGTAGAGGGGCAGAGGCCCGAGCACACATGATGCAGGTGTCTAGTTTACGGCCTAAGAGTGTTACAATACGCATCATACCCATTGTTATTGCTCTTGTGTGTACTAAATGAACAGACTGAGACATTTGACACCAGTTACATCATCATCGTCATCAACCTGTAACAGTTTAGTCCGCTGCTGCTTCGGATTTTCGCATACATGCAGCATCCTTCTGCCCAAAGTTAAGACAGAAATGAAGTATACGCAAAGTTTTGGCTCTCGACTGTTACAAATAATGTTCTTCCTGATGCTATTCCTAAGAAAACAATGTATTCTTCTGTACCAAATGGTTAATAGTATTGCAAAGGTCAGACAAAAGTATGCGTCAATGACCTTTCATTTTCTGGACATGAGAATCAAATAGGTACCTAGCTCTAGTTGGCTAGAGAAACAGGTGCTCACAAAAATAGCTCCGATCCGTTACATCTGGAATTAAAATAATGGTTTTAAGTTCCAAGAAATTGCTTCACCACTCTTAAAGTTCAGTCTTAGGCTATAAAACGTCGAGGTGTATTTTCAATTAAAAGTTTTATGGCATTTTCATTAAATAGGTATAAGCAGTAATTACAGCCTGAAGTGTTATATTGGTCTTATAATTACTTCCTTCAACCTTACCTGCTGGATGAATACGTAAATTTGTATCATTGCAGTAAAAAATATTACCTAGAAACATGTTTTTTGAGTTTTTTCATCTAATTTGCAATTAAATGCTAGTTACTACCTACTTAAAAATATGATTTAGTTGTATAAGTAAGTACAGAAAAACATTAATTTAATAAAACAATTCTAGATAATAAAGTATTGTGCAAGTAGCGTAATTTATTTAATTTCTTCATGGAATGTGATCCACTCGTAATACTTGCTCACAATTTACTGTCTTTCGTTTTTAGATTTAATTTTATATCGGGGAGCAAATAAGATAGAAAAACGCTTTTAAAAAATAAATAACCGATACGTATAAAACCATAACAATGTAAATAATTAAATCTCATTGTTATTTACTGGTTACTTATTTAAAAAAAAGTTTTTCAATAAAAATACATGTCAAAATTGTTACCTTCTTTTTAAAGCTAAAATAAACGAAGTGTACATTAATTTAATCACATCGAGAAGATAAGACTGTTTTAAAAGTCACTACATAAAATAAAATTTGTGTATGTCGTATCGTACGTCGTAGGGGGTCGGTAATAAAACAGTCGGGTGTGAAATGTGGTGATAGACTTGTTGCTTCTCAGTATTAATCATATACTTACCAAGACGTTCTTCGAAATTGAGAAGTAACGAATACATCTCTGGTCAATTGACGACTGTTTTATAACTGGAAACGGTGTTGTTTATTTAGCGAGGTATATTTATATTTGTATTAAAAATTAAGAAAGCCGGAAGGTTTCTTGACAAACAATTGTTGCTTACTCGGTATTGAAAAAAAATTAAGTTTCCTACTTTACTCATGTACCTATATGAAAAAAGGTAAAATCGATAAAGGTTGCTCCCAATTTTTCGAAATTCAAGGTATTGGTGAAAATTGAAGTTAGCAGAGGTCAATGATTCCACGTTCACAGCTACCTGAATTTTTGTTTTGAGTATCTGACGGTTTCTCAGTGACTATGTCATGTAAGAATGCCGCTTATGTATCCTGTGCCATGTTTGTAAATTGTAGAACTGTTATTTTTATTATTTAATAAAACTGCAATCTTCCTAATAAAGGTCAGGTAGGAGATGATAAAAATGACTATTACGTACGAACTCAAATAAAAACACAGGGTAGCTAAGCTATCTTTAAGAAACATAACGATTTTGTTCTAGAATTCAATCGATTAAGTAAACAACCAGGAACAATTCGAAATCGAGCTCGTAACCCACTCGGGCTTCACTAATTGATCTATCATCGAGTACATTCATAAACGATTGGAAAAGGTTAAGGCAATCCGATTCTGCCAACCTCGTTATGACTCTACTAAGCTCAGTAAAAATAATATTAGTAAATTAATTTTACTTTTAATAATTCCAATGATTTGATAAAACTTTATTACAGAATTTTTATAGCAACGTAAAAACGATCCAATTAATATTATTTACTACTTATTACGCCTGTATTGCGTGGCATCGGGTTTTTATTTTGCTGACTGAGATAAAAAAAAACTATTGAGTAGTTTATTTCCGTTTCCTAGGTGACAGGACGTTTGAAGATAATAATAATTGAAACATTTTAATAACTATTATAATTTCCTTAATAATATTTATCGACCCACTTACTATTTTATAATTATGTCACCACGACAGAAAAATCGAATGCGTTATCGCGCTTTAAACATGGCAACGGAACCAAATCTGGTTTGTAGAGATTTATGAGCATAGATAGCTCTAAAAATATCTAGTTCAAGTTCTAGCTTCAAGCACACATACAGGTACGTTAACTTCAATTTATCAGAAAAATTGCTGCTCTAGATTGTGTTAAAATATAATTAAGATAAGTTGTCACAGAGATCAGCCTTTCTTCAGCCTTCAACATTAATTAATAGTGTATACAGGGTTAATTTTAATGAACCGTCATGAATTCAGCCAGGGGATGAGCAAGTTTAAGTGAGTACAAGTTTTTTTAATAATATAAAACATTCTCCAATTAACACTATTGTCAACCAGCAGAGGTAGTGAATGTATGGGAGAATGATTATTTTATTTTATATTTTTGGAATAAAAACTTTACGAGGGTGTTTACTTAAACTTACTCAAACCCCGTACTATAGTAATATATTATCTTTGACCCTACCCAATTAACGTAGGTATATGCAATTAACAGCATTTATCAGTGACCAATGATTTCCATTTGGGATTAAGGCAGATATTGATAGCATTAACACCAGTAAGATAAATTGAATAATGGGCAGTCGTATTGGCACTTACAAAGTAACCAATGACTTTTCTAAACTCGTAAGTCTAATTTTTACTGACTTGTAATTAAAACTCTATCTCGCTGTCATAAGATTGTTTCCACTTCAAGCCAATGGGTCAAAGTTAGGAGGTTGGAAAAGTAACTATATGGAATTGTACGGATTTCTAGCCACTCTCTAGAACTATATCACTAAGTATCTCAGGTGATATTAAGTACTACATAATTGTTTTCTATTGATTAACCGAGTATTAATAACGCTAATTTGTCCTTAGTCTCGGCATTTTAGTTAGTAAAATTGCCTTTTATTGCTCAGGTGTTTTAAGTTGTCAGATATTTGAAGTACAAATTGCTACTAGAGTACCCTTAGTTGGCAACTTTTTAAATGAGCATAAATTGAACCTTAATACAACGTCAAGTGCACAAGGTGGGCAAAGACTTATTTTTATTTGTGTCTAGTAATCGCGAAGATATATTCCTGAATTTCTGTCAGCATGATGAGAATGAGAGAGAGCAGATTGTCTCAAATGATTTGATTGGATTTCTCCACTCTTCTTTAAGCAAAAGTAAAACTAACGTCTTTTACAGGTCGTTATTTAAGTAACTATAAGTAAAATACCAAAAAAAGTGAAAAGCGTGAACTTTCCATTTTAAGAGTAAACGCATGTAAACTGTGTTAATGCCAAAATAATCGCCGCACGCGCAGATGGTGCAGATTACGTCCATTATTTTATTATTCACGCGATAGGTTCTTGGTGTCTTGAGATTAATAAAAATAAATAATTTAGGGGTTTATAATAGAAATGTGATGATTTAACGACTGGTTATTTAAACCTAATATTGAGTTGTTAAACCTTGTAATAATTTTAGTAAAATTTTATAAAATCAACAAAAAATAGAGATGTTTGAAATTTTCGATGTATACTACAGGATTTTTTTAACCCAGATTAATTTCCGTCTGAGTTTTCTCAAAAATTTAGAGAAAGTCATTTTCACATTGAAAAATTCAAGGATCTCTATTTTTTGTTCATTTAATATTTGCTTTGTTGTTAATTTAAAGTCTAAGCTAAAGTAACAACATCAAAGCGTAGGAGTATAATAGTAGTTTATGCAACTGCTACATAATGAGTGTTTTAAGGCCTAATTATGTGGAGTTGCATACATTACTTTATCTACACACATATTATAAGTACTCTAAGATGGGTTCAGAAGCAGAAGGCATATATCATACCAATACCTGTCACGAATTTGACTGTGTTTTTTAAATCATAGACAAACATACCGAGCTGACGTTTAAAAAAAAAACACATTATTAATTACACATGTCGGACTGAACTCGACTTACATACGTGAGTGATCCGTTTTATTTCACTATGATTGTAAATTACGTTGGTTGTCAAATTCGATACATCGAATTCGATATTGAAAAGTCATTACGACATCGAATTCGATGTCGTAATGACTATTACTTTACTGCTGGGCCTGCTGTTGGTGGTGGCTGGCGGCGAAGGCGTCGGCGTGCTGCAAAGCTGGTCATTTTCTGCGGTTTCTGAACGCATTATAGAGGACTTATGATATGTGTGTAGATGAAACCCTTAAATGCATGGTTTTTTTCGGTCAAACAAATACTTACGTGTGATAACTAATGGCATAATAAATAAGTCATTCTATTTTTCAAAAAAAATAATACTTTTTTGTTATGTAGGCTGCATGCTACACCATGCATTTAAGGGTTAAGTACCAGCATCACAAACAAATGACGGTCTGTCAAATGCCAGAAATAAGCGGTAGCGTGTGTGTAATTCAAAACCCAAGAAACCTACTAACGTTGGTGAATTAGCGAATGGGTATATCTACGGACATTCTACGGACGATGAAAATGTAGTCAGTCGTCAATTGGTATCGGTTAGTAAAATAAAATTGACGATGAGGTCGAGTTTAAAAATTTCACTAAATACATATAAAAATTACACTGGACTAGAGGCTCAGTACGGAGTCGATATTTGTATGTTTTTTTTCATATTGATGTTTTAAATAGTTCATAAAAAGGAGGAGTTGTTACTTATGCAATTGATTGTAATTTAGACCCCTGAATTGTGCTACATTTATGCAAGGTGTCAATGAAAAACCCAACCCAAATGCAATATCAGCCAGTTTTTGCCACTAAGTACAAATAGTTGTTTGTACCTAGGTACCCATTTGGCTAATATAGAAGAAACGCGACATACTAATGGAGTTTTATGTGCTTAAGTATGTTGTGTTATTTTTTACAAGGAAAATCGTCAGCCAGAGCCTTAAATTTAATTTAACGTCTCTGACTGCAAAAAGTCGCTCACCCAAAGAATCACCCGGCTACAATCGAAAATGCAACTCTGCATGTGTGCAACTGCAACCTGTCAAGTTCAAGACTGGCCACGCGCGCCGTAGACCGGCAGAATAGCCGGAGCCTTCGCCTCGAGCGCACGCGACGCGATCCGAACTTCCGAGTTACGAGTGTTCGAAAAAAAAAGTGATTTTGATTATTTTTTTTTATTTAGTTTTTTTATTGCCTGCCAGTTCGCCAACTTTCGAGCCATGCGGAACTTCGTAAGGTGAGTTTGTGCAAATTTACTAGTAGCCAATCTGAATTGATTAGGGTTAGGTATTGCAAGGGAACTTTGTGTCAAGAAAAACTAGGTATTTAGCTACGAGTACCTATGATTATAATTAGACATTGATTATAAATAGTTAGCTGGAAATCTAAAGTGCTAATTCTAGTGAGGTTTTATTAATAAATTTAAATAAAATTTATGTGTACTAAGCCTGCCCCATTTTTTTTCATTAAGTATTTGTAAAACTGCAGTCATTATAAATAATTTAATTTACTTAAATAATATCGCAAAAAAATACCAATTGTTTTCTACGACAATACTCTTAAATTTTGGAAAACTGCACAATTTAGTCTGTTTACAATTCCTTTTTTTACCCGTCACAACTCACGTGCCCGACAGGAATAAAACTTGCCCCTAGGCCCATAACCCCTAGGTTTCAAACAAAAATAGGGTTCAACTAAAAATAAGCCTAGGGTTCTCCGAGCAATGCACTTTGCGGCCCCTCATAACTGCGATTTCTCACGGAGATAAAAAAGTGCGTGTGAAAAAAAACAACAAACAAACTGTATAAGTACTTGGAATTAACTCCTTAACTGGAGTATAAAAGACTTAAGTGGTTCGCTCAGTCATAAAAATAAATAATGAGGTGTCTGTCGAGTTATTCGAAAACTGCAATTGCCTAGTCAAGACATTCCTTGAACCAGCCCCCCGACTACGAAATTCGAAAATCGAAGTTCGTATCGTATCGTCCCGCTCACTCTTGTGTTAAATAATATTAGCTTGAGAGGGACGGCACGACACGAAGTTCGAATTTTGCACTTCGTAGTCGGGGGGCAGCATCAACGTCACCGGCATCAGTCGGCATCTTGGCCCCTGTAGAAGGATAAAAAATAGCAAGTTCCAGTTTGAATTTCGAAAACCCCGCACCTTTATGGTCATCTTCATCACCAGCCTTTTTTACGTTCCACTGTTGGGCACCAGGCCGACTTAGAGCAGCAGCAATCTGTAGCTAACATATTTTTCTTAATACTGTGAATTCGGAATTACGGAGCCGTGATAGCCTAGTGGTTTGACCTATCGCCTCTCAAGCAGAGGGTCGTGTTTTCAAACCCCTGCTCGCACCTCTGAGTTTTACGGAATTTATGTGCGAAATTGCATTTGTAATTTATCATGAGCTTTTCGGTGAAGGAAAACATCGTGAGGAAACCTGCACACTCCTGCGAAGCAATTCAATGGTGTGTGTGAAGTTCCCAATCCACGCTGGGCCCGCGTGGGAACTATAGCCCAAGCCCTCTCATTCTGAGAGGAGGCCTGTGCCCAGCAGTGGGACGTAAATAGGCTGATGATGATGATGGATGGATGGGATTACGGAATTGCTAGCTTAATGGAACAACGACGCTTTTTACCTGTTAAGACATAAAAAATAAACGTGTACCTACTTAGATAAAAAAAAAATAATTAAGACATGCAAAACACACATGTAACTACTTAAACAAAAAAAAATGCCATTTTGTGTTATTTATACTTCTCATAGACGTGATTGGCATAGAGTCAACTGTTGAGGCTTTATCAAATGAATCAAAATCCTTTTTCATCTTCTTGCCATGTGACCATTTAAACCGGCCTGTAGGCCGAGCACGAGTTTTCGAATCGTGCGTAACGTTACGTTATCGTATCGAAATGAGAAACCTCATTCAGAATTTTAGTTCCAAATACGCCCACGGACGAGCGCTGTTCCAAACGTCATACCTAAAAAATTCTCAATGACGTTACTACTCGATTACATTACGCAGGATTCGAAAACTTGTGCTCGACCCTCTGGCCGCATTTTCACGCTTTTCTAGAGCGGCATGAAATTTAAAGATATGTGTGAAGTTCCTACAAATCTACATTGACATCGAAGTTATTGAGCACTTCAAATGAATGAACATCAATGGAGCATCTTTTTTTACGATTTTTCCGTTAAAATCTATTACTATAAGTACTTTAAATACTCACTGAAACAAGAATACACAGAAAATCAGAAAAATATCACCAGCACCGGGACTCGAACCCGGATCCTTGACATTCCGTGCCACGTGCCTGCTCTCGTACACTAAAGTTAGTACTAATAGTTTGGCTTTCATAAAGCGGTAAAAATAAAATCAGTAGGTAAGTGTGAAATAATTTAATTTAAATAGGTTTACTGCGGTGATAAAAAGAAGTCTCACGGACCCCGATTCCATTAATTAGCAATGTTTAAAACAAAAACACTTGTACTTTCACAGCCATCCTCGAAATAAAAATTAATTGGAAGAAATTCACTTTCACGCAAAATGGCTTCTGAAATTAGAGTTCCTTGCAAATCGCAAACAAGTCACACACTAGTACGTTCGTTTGCGTTAATTAACTTCATGCCTAGTAGATCCCGAGAAAAACTGTAGCGTAGCTTTACATTGCGGGGCCAGGCTGACTAGCAGGCTGTACCTAAGTGATTGATAGAATAGAATACCGCAATGTAATTCTACTTGAACTATTTTCAGAATTTTATTAATCTCCTAGAAGAATTCTCTAACTTTCAATACTTAGGGCGATTATTTCTGCGTATTGAGTGTAAGGTCGTTGCGTGTTCAAATCGTGTATTGGATCCGCAGATCATAGCTCTACCTCAGATCATAGATCATAGCTCGTGACATACACAGAAATTGTATAATAACCATCTATTTATAATTATGCAGGTAATTCATTTATTAGTAGAGCCTGCCATGGTTATAATTACTCATTTTCTGAAGTGGAAATATTTAATGTTTCCTTGCCCAAGTTTAAACGTTCTATTGTAGACCTAATTAGTAGTTAAGCTTAAGCTTAATTCCTATTTGTCCAATGTTCACGTTCCTCTTTTTTTTTTCTCTTTTAATATATGTGTATTTGGGTAGGTTGTTGTGAATTTTGCGATGTAAAGGACAAATTTTGAGAACACCATCCACCCAAAATTCATTTATGTACTAAGTAACAGTGGCATCTTTATTGGTTAATGTTAGATATAAATTTATTAGATATAAGTTTAATTGTACCGTTTGTGCCCAAATAAACATTAAAACATTAAAACATCACCTGAAAAAATAAAAAACGCGTTGATGTCTAGTTTAGTAAAATGAAGCAATGTCAAGCGAAGATCGTCCGGTAGAACTTTTTCATCACACATAAATCCTTCAAATAAAATAATCTCTTAAAATGTCATATCATGAATCCTTAGAAACTTTTAATGTGAAATTAGTTTTTAAGTCCAGGAAAAACATTATAAAAACGCGGTCAAACCCATATTTTCCAGTCACTCATCTTATCTCGTCTACATATACATTCGTGTGTGTATGACATTTCGCTATTGTACAATGGGCACGGACGGGAATACATTAACTTTGACACTATTGGCAGCAGACCGTGCTGTCGGTATTGGTTTTTGCATATGCGGTATTCAGCACAAGTCGAAGATTTTCTCTTTCAATTCGTATCCACTGTACATTAGCGTAAATAACAGAACTCAGACTCACAAGAAAGTTTTATTTGTACTTTATTTCTTAACGTTCGTAAGTATTTTTTTAATCATTAAATTTAATGTAAACAAAGCTTTTCATGTGTTACGCTTCTTTCTCTCTCTTGTCTTGTCTTGAAGTCTTGAAGGGATCGGAAAACCACTTTCCGTTCCGATGCATCTGATGGTGACTGTTTATGCAAGATGTGCTAGTTTTTCTTGGAATTGTCGTCTACAAGCAAAACAAATGCATCGTCAGACCAAACACGACGTTTCTCTTGTCAAAGTTAATACATTTCTCACTTTCGTACAATGCCTTACTGTCAGGTCTGTACCTAAAAACAAATAAAAAATTAACCGACCGAGACGCCTCTCCGTTGGTGCTTCTTTGATGGACCCGCCTCTGCGTGAATATCTTTTATTCGTAAGTTTTACTTAATTTTACATGACATTCCGTTTGTCATTTGTCACTCATTGCATCTGTCTTTAACTGGTTTTAAAAGAAAAAGATCGGAACAGTCAAGTGCAAAAATAATGGGTGCATGCAACTTACTGAAAAGTATGTCCCATGGCTCTTATTTCGGCGAATTAAGGTTGTGGTATTGTTGTTGTGGTGGATTAATTCGATACACATTTTTGCACTTGAACGTACAATGATTGTCAGTTATATAGCGCTGATTTTGATTATAACTCTTTCAAGCGTGTGTGCGAATATTGCAATAGGACTTTCGGTATGATTATGCGAATAATGTCGTGCTAAGTTTGCTATTGAAGAATTTAAATGAGAAAATAACGAACTAGTTCATCCGTTGAGTCCTACATGACAAGAGTCAACGGCCGACTTAACGTTGACATGACGCACGAATTTTGCGACTAACAATGAATGTTAGAAGTGAATGTTCTTAATGCGTTGAATTTTAATTTGATATTGGTATTTCTTAACATGACACATTCACGGATAAGTCTCTAACGCGATTCGTGAATGTTACTTATTTGACAGCAAACTTTCATGCTTTGGAATGGAACAAGAGTAAATCGTCCTTAACACGTCTTGTTTAAGTTGTTCGATGCATACATGTGTTTGTTATGTTGTGATGTGACAGGAATGTGTGCAATGGTAAGATCAAATCTTGTAAGCTATTTGGACTATTTTCCACCGGCCTGCTATGTTAAAGTTTCCACATATTTAACGCATTTGACACTTTCGAGCATGTTTGACATAAATCCTTCACTTTTACTTAGCGTGATTTCGACTTCATTAAGTAATTAATAGTCCTTACGATCCAAATATTTAATGGTTAGTTTTGACACTAAGACAAATTGTTTCGAAAAATATAAAGATCGTTTTATTGCTCAGTCATTCAGGTGTAAATAAAAAATATATATATTAAATCCACCCCATTTCAATACTTTAGATCCGTTCCTATTAGCGGTACCATTCCGGTCTTCTAAATGACTAGTGTTGTGAACTCAATAAGTAAATGGCCAGTATCTATTTACTTATGTATAACAACTCAATGGTAGCAATAACTTACCTTCTTTGACACCAACCTTAGGGGGCCTATGGGAAAGCGAGGTGGTTAGCGTAAAGCTCCCATGTATTGGCAGGACCATAAAATCTTGGACCGGTCGAACTATTAAAAGTACTGACGTTTCAATTTATTAAAATGTCCAATAGGTATGACGTATAGATGGAGAAGCCAGGCTTCGGTTTTCGATCAAACTAGTGGGCTGGCTGTAGTGTTTGTGTAATTTCCAACGAAACGTTTTTGGACTGTTAACTATTTGCGCTTTTTCATTATGAAAACTTGAGTATCTCTTTTTCTCTGTCACACACACACATACATACATACACTGCACTCACTTATTTGCTCTATAGTTTTATAAGATAATGAAAAAAAGACAGAATCCAGTTTTGAAGAAGTGTGTCTGTTACCGACCTTTAACATTTTATTTTATTTTACATGTTTTTACATGTCCTGTATCATAGGTACTTTTTTACTCAAAATAATTACTGATAGGAAGCCGCTGTCTGATCCTTTGACAGTTAAGGTCATTTCAATTCAAGACGCTGTCCTGACCACCCAGACTTTTATCCTTCTCCCAATCTTGGCATTGAGCCCAAGCAACCTTTCTTTAGGATACGTGACTAATTTTCTTTATAGGACCGGTGCAGCTCTTAAACAGTTATTTTCCTTAATCCTGAATTTACACTAAATAGAAAAACATGTAAGTCGCTCTTAGCTTGAGGCCGTGAAGCGAACGTTAGAAAAAGGCCTATCGAACGCTGCTATTTAATGCAACGTACTCGACTTTTCATACGCCGACTTGCTTCGACCTAGGGTTAGACATGCAAATACTGAAAAAAATTAAATAAGTACCTGCTCGTAGAGTAGTAGAAACCCATGGATCTAGTAATATCGACGACTCGTCGATAATTTAATCGACGCCTCATTTTTGTATCAACACAAATACACAAATGTTCACTATTTTTGAGTGGTATTTTCACAGAGGTATGATTTGTAAAATCGCCCTCTACCTCGCGTGTGTGCAGGAGGCACTCAAGCAATGAATAATAGTATATCTATGACTATCTAAATTGCATCGCGGCTAGCTTTGATCCGGGCCCAGCAGATTAATTACGCTAAGTGCTTCCTTTCCATGCAGCCGCCATCTTTACCATCTTGATTTTGACAGATTTTCTAGCGTGGTATAGTCTCTTCGCCTACGGCACACGATCGACGATTGTTCTTAGACGCATGGTTACATTCAGTGCCCTTAGTGTAATCAAAAAGCACAAAATACGTCTCGATCGCGTTTGCGTTAAAGTATCAAATAGTATGAGAATTGTTAAACGCGAATGCGATCGAGACGTATTTCTTGGCCTGGTCGGCGATTACACTAGGCGCTCTGGTTATGCGAGTGACACAAAACTCACACTCAGTGTGTCGTTGACATGACATAATGCAATCAAGCAAGTAAAAGCAAATGGCATCGGTCGCGTGTTGTGTAAATGAAAGATAAGCTAGACACTAATGATAGGCAGAGACCTTTTCTTGGCCGATCTATCTTATTACCTCGATTTAATATTTAAGAGTAAAGTACAGCGCCGCATTCACCTGTTTCAGAGTCGAGGTATCAAATTATCGACAGTCTGATTTGACACTTCGACACTGTAAAAGTCGTCACTCGTCAGTTGGTAACCACAGAGAATAACATCCCAGTTCGTTGACATTAGTGCCGTTCTTTTAAATCTTAATTCTCTAACATAAATTAATATTATAATTCACAAGGCAAAAACGTACGATTGAATTACCGCCTCAATGATTAGAATAATAGACTTCTTAACTACTTATCATATTTTAATGCCTTGTGCTGAGAATTTATTGAGGAAGCTATAGCTATAGCATCCAAGCAAATCATGATTAGGAACTATCTATGAATGTTTCATAAAAATAAAAACAAAAATAATCAATAAATCGATTATTTTCAATGATTAGGAACATTTATAAGCTATAATTACCTATACCTATTTGTACTATAATCTAAATCAGACTCTACGGTTCTCAGTACGAGGATCACTATACAATATTTTTCAGGAAACTTGGAATTCTGATTCCTTAGACCAACTATAAAATGCTCATGAATAATCTAATTATAGTTTACAACATTTATGGCATGTACTGTAATACTATGTGTGCAATCAAAATTTTTCCATAATAGAGTAATTGAAGGGTCTGGATTATAGGTAAAAGGATATAAGGGTATCGGAGGCTAAATTATGTTGATGTTATGCCGGCGGCCTCACAAGTCTACAATTCACAGCCTCGTCAATTGACAACATTTCATATTTTTGAGACTATAATTTGATTAAGTGTCTACTTTGAAAGAGGAGCAAACCTACGATTTTAAATTTTAATTAGGATTTGTAATTAATTTATTATTAATTTATTAAAAGGTACTTATTCCAAAAGGACGTAACTCCAAAACTACGCTAGGATGGATCAATTGCCTTTGTCTTGTCACGATAAAAAAAAAACCCAAGATGTCAAATCTGACATTGCCAAACATAATATGTGTCATGTCAAATTATTGTTGTGCTTGTGGTTTGTTTGAAAAAGGCAAAGGCATTACACCCATTCTTGCGTAGTTTTGGTAGAATTGGTAATTTTATTTTATTCTCTTGTATAAAAAAAAATAAGTAACATTAATTTTTTATAAACATAGTGGTATGTTCAGGAGGCAAAGCCCTTTCGATACCTATATTAATTTGAAGGTGTGAAAAATATGAAATGTTGTCAATTATGGCCGATTTGTGAGCACAAAAAAATATGCATAATACAATACTTTTATTGTTTAACAGCAAATCAATTCAAACTAGAAACCTACTAAGCATAGAAACACGTTGCAAGCGTTTTTTAAGCTCGTGGTTCTATTAAAGGTGGACATATCCCCAGACATCCCTTATTGAAATAATCGACATGCAGATTAAAAAAAAGGATATCGAAGCAGAATTCAGAATTTCATCATTACCTCAAAGCTTTTAAACAGGTACCTAATTAGCCTGTTTATTTATCAACATACGTTTGTATGGAGCCCCACCGTACAACCGGCTCGGATTCTAATGCTATGGAACTAGTCTAGTTTGGACTAGTTAGACAACTACCTGCAGTCTTGTGCTTGTAACCAGCGGGGGATACTTCAATTACCAGTGGCAGTACAGTCGGCAGAGGGACGAACATCTTAAAACTATGGGCGTACCATATTATTGAAGAAAGTGAAGCATTTTGATCGCGTCTTCTATCACTTTTCGTCTCTGCCCGAGCCTCATGGCTCTAGAGAGTAGAAATTTTTAATCTCGTAAACATGTACAAATAAATGCTGCTATCTGTACGTTGTTTCTTCATGATGTCATGGAGTTTTTGTAGAGAGGAGTTATGCCCAGTATGTAGAGATGGCTATTTTGGAGTTAGCGAGGTTCTTTCACTGAATACGGAGTTAATCAAAAGAGAAACCAAATTATTTTGTGTAACTATGTCCGAATGCTCGAACGTTCACTTCACAGAAATCTAGGAATTTTAAGTATAGTTATGACCATCCAGATATTCTATCTGATTTCTTGCACCGCAATAAATTATACGCATCACGGCTCTTGGCGCGGTCGAATGATATTTTCCGAGCATTTTTTCTGGGAATGAAATTCGCAATTGAATGCAATCTTCTGAATGGTTGAGCCATGAAATAAGAACAAACCGAACCCGCTGTGTTAGCTCAAGTTGTAGAATCTAGAAAGCAGAACCTAACATTGTTTTCGGCTCCATAACTGATCGCAGACACTCCTGAAAGAAGGGCCACGGATAGTTCCTAAATATGTCGTCTAACGACCAAGGAGGTGAATGATCCCGATTATCTAAGTTCGTTTGAACCTCATCTACTCTATCGGTACAAAAACAGTTCTATGGTTGAGTCAGTGGTTTCAACGATAATCGCAAGAAATATCGCCGTGTAGAGATGCAACATTGTAGGATATGTAGGGTAACTGCAGCTCGCTTATTCGTCATAGTTTTGCTTCTTTGTTTAACTATTACAAGCCAATTGGCTTGCACAGCCATTAAAAACGAAGCGCATAGGTATATTGCCTCTTGACACTGCTTACCAGTAATAGCTTTACCAGCTTTGCAATAGACTGACTATAGGGCTTAAGGATGACTATTAAGCACTGTAGGAAAGCCATGCAGTGGTTGAGAAAATGAAACCACGTTTCAACGTTTAAATGCCGAATTTGTTGTCAAAAAGCATTTACAGTAATAACCTAACCCACTTAGAAAAGTTGAAAAACCCCCGACATCGTCATTTCAAAGTTCAATATTTCAAAAACGGGTGAACCGATTTTAAAGAAACTTAGCTAAGAACCATCTCGATTAAACTAGCTTTCGAACAAAAAAAACCGCATCGAAATCGGTCCAACCGCTTGCAAGCTACGATGCCACAGACAGATACACAGATCCACAGATACACTTAAACACATACACACAGATACTAGCGCTGCTAATTAAGTTTATTTCATTTCCTTTTAAAACTTATACAACCACAACAACCGTATATATACATTGTAAAAGTAATGCAATGAATGTCAAACAGAAAGTACCGTGCTAGTCGTTAAATATCAAGTAAAATCAAACCGAGACGATTCCAGCCGTGCATTAAACCGTCGTATCTGAATAAATATTAGATGTCTGACGCGACTCGAACTGTCTGAGAGATAGCGGAAACCCGAAAACTGAACTTGTCTAAACTTTGTCTGTGGATCCCGGCTTCCTGTTCAGCTCTCGTTATGATCCCCTTATACTTACTTATTTATTTAGTAGTAAACAATTATGAATCTTACTTCGTTGAAGTTGGGAAATACTGTAATAGTTTAAGCATCGATATAAAAACATCTGAAATCTTACGGAAATATTGACTTAATGATAAGGTAAAAAATGTCCATGTGCCCGACTCTGTCCCTATAGTTGACACCTTCAATCTTAATACGTTGCAATAAATGTGACAAGCAGGGTGTCAATTATTGGAATTCATGTGTTGATCATGGGAGCCGGAACTTTTACCCTGCCTAAGTATTTTTTAAATAATCGTTATTTTTGTGTTTAAGCAGCTTTTTAATGTAACCGCTACAATTTCAGTTCAATGTTGTTTGTTTACACACTCGTATTTATAACTGCTAGTTATTGTGTCCGGACCGAAGTTATTAGGGAGGGTTTATGTTGTATGTTTAATGTTAGTAAATTTAATATAGGATTTTGTAACTCTATTTTGTTGGAACCTTGTAGTGAAGCGGCCAAAATTCTTTATAAGTAAGTGTCTTTTGAAATCATTGTACCTGTAATTCGGAATGAGTGCGTGAAAATGAAAAGAAACGTACTGGTCACTCTTGACAGTTTTATGTCGACAAGAGTAAAATATAGCGAGAAAACTTTCATCGTATTCGACCACACATGGTACAAAATTAAGCAAGTGACTGTAAAAGCAGCTACTTTTAACGACTTAATAATTATGTTCGTGATTTAAATAATAAATTAATAATTAACTTGTAAATTTAATGATCTCTCGCATGTTTATGAATTTTTATGGAGATTAAGATTTCTTAATTATTTTGCCTAAAGACGAGCACGGGACCAGATATACCAGTCTCAAAATGTAATATAAGTGGTTTATTACAGTTACCTACTAGCAAATTGCCAGAATCAATGTCAATATTTCGTTTCTAAATCAAAAACAGCATTTCTAATTTATGGATATTAAATTATAATCAACTTCGCAGGTATAAATACCATAAAAATAAATTAAGTGACATGTTTGTTTATTTCATATCAAGTATTTATAAAATCGAGAACGTACGTAGGACGATTTGGTTCGGTCCGATTATGGAAATAAGCAATAAATTTATTTGTTTAATACTGTCACCATAGAAAATAAAATTCGACATAAATTATCTATGGTCGTTGTGTGACGTTTTCGAAATTTGAATAGCTACCTACTTACTACAAATTAATTTAACGTGGCCAGTGACAGTATGGGTAACCAGCAGACGCAGAGTTATAATTGTCCCACGATAACTCTGCATAAGATATTAATTGGCAACCCTGAAAAATTACGCTGTGGTAATACTTTTTTCATGTCACTCAGACATTTCTTTCATTAAAAATAATAATGATAGTAGTAATCAAAAGCTGCTGTTTTTTTTTAATATGGCTCTGCCCATTGGAGGACAATTTTGCCAGTTTGCTTTGCCGTTGTACGGTAAAAACATCTAGAAAACGAAATATGAGAGGTATTTTAATGGTGGATGTTGAATGAACGATGACCTGTTTAATGTTTAAACTAATCAAAAGTTCAAAACGTGTTGTTTGACTATAAATCAGTGTTGCCATAAACAAACTTTAGATTTCTACTGTGGTCAGTTCGTTGCAGAGTTATCGTGGGACAACTATAATATGCGCAAAAAATAGTTAAATTTTTGACCACCGGTAAATATTAAGCTGGTACTTTCCGTATGACAAAGCAAGGCTAACTAACGGAGTTGTGGGAAAACGATTCATCTCTACTGTTTTATGGGAAAAACGTCTTCTGGTTAAATTGTTTTAGAATAACTGGAGTACCTACTTAATTGAGGGGAAGTATGTCTAAATTACGATGTTGTCGGTTCGTCATAAATAGGTTCAACTTTCTTTAGAGAGAGAGAGAGAGAGAGAGAGAGAGATACATTTATTCACACAAGCTCGACACAAGCACAAAAAAGCAGTACATTTAAAAATTTTAAAATAAAACAAGCATAAACTTAATAACTATTTAAAATCTAAAGAAATGCCGAATAGTGTGAAATGGGCCCCACTCAGCATAATGCTGCGGCGAGCCGCAACGCTGTTTTTCAGCAGGACCCAAATTAAAACTAAAAACAAACACATACACACACTGTGACGAAACGAACGCCAGTGGAAACAGAACTTTAGAACGTTAGACGTTGGTAGAACGCTAATAAAATTGCGGACTGTGTTAGAGTCATCTAATTGCATTTAAAT
The DNA here is from genome assembly GCA_963691665.1 of Clepsis dumicolana. NCBI lineage: Eukaryota > Metazoa > Arthropoda > Insecta > Lepidoptera > Tortricidae > Clepsis > Clepsis dumicolana. Next base: position 3,450,666 of record OY829516.1, on the reverse strand, counting down.
TCAGAATAACCTTAAAACTTTGCGATAGGTAATTACTTTTTCATCACACTTGCACGTAATTAAGGGTCATAATTTTAACACGCCAGCGAACTATATAGGATTTTATGCCCTAAATAAAACCCTTGGACTTTTTTTTCTCTTTTCATAACGTCCAAGGACTGTAATGGCGCGCAGTGCTGAAAGGGCCGAGCCGCTGCTGTTTGGTCACTTTTCTTCGTACCTAACTGTAGAAAAACATTGTGGGTGTGTTTCACGGACGACACAGAAATTACAAACCTTAGGGTCAGAAAACTGGATCCTCGTTAAAATCCTTAATTACCGTCATTAATACACAATCTACTATACTGTCGCCTTTAACTTTAACGTCAGTTTGTCACTAAAGAATCGATCATTTATAAATGCTTGTTTGTGTGATATAAAAACTAAATAAAGATGCAAGCAAAACCTAACTGTTCATCTGGCATATCATCCATATAACCAGCCAATTACAGAGCACGGGCTTCGGCACACTTTTCTAGTTTATTAATTATCAAAAAATAATATCAGTCTCGAATCTGACATACTACCATAAATATATTTAACACCCACCAGCTAATTAATAACTTGTTAATTACATTATTTTACGGTCCCAACAAAAACCGTCGCGATGATAAACGCGCCGGAACATACCGGAAATGGCCGGAATTAAGCAGTTTTAACCGGATTACGCGTGCGCTAATAAGATTATTTTAATATTCAATCAATAACGGAATTCTAATATATCTGTTTTTAGTAAGGTGGCAGACGTCAGAGTAACGGTCCGTATTGCAGTAAATGTCCACCCACTCGGGGTTTTTGGCGACGTTTCCTTATATCGTAAACATGGCGCTTGATTGAAGAGTGTGACCAATCGTAAAGTACCCTTATCTTAATCCTCGGTTGAGTGGCAAACGACCAGTTCAGGATAGGCTTTTAATTTTATAGCTATTTTTACAGTCCGTCCCAGTTTAATTCATAGCTGATATTTCATTACACCCGACTGCTGTACATAATGTTTCAATGACGTCGGATTCCCCGCTGGTCTCATAATTATTTTAAAATTATTTTAGTCACGGTCAGGCACCGTTTTTGTTTATTTTTCTTATTTCCTATCCTAATGCTCGTGTCAATGTATTACAAGCCCGCTCGTTCGCCTACGTCCCTGAGGGGCGCCCGCTCGTTCGCCTACGTCCCTGAGGGGCGCCCGCTCGTTCGCCTACGTCCCTGAGGGGCGCCCGCTCGTTCGCCTACGTCCCTGAGGGGCGCCCGCTCGTTCGCCTACATCCCTGAGGGATCCCTCGCCCGCTCGTTCGCCTGCGTCCCTGAGGGATCCCTCATTCGGAATGGGAATATAAGTAAGCAAACACTTTATTCCACAAAAAATAAATAAACATATATAAGTTATAAACTTATAAACAATGACAACATAATGAATACTTACTTACTCGTAAATGTCGATCTGGGCTAAATTTTACATTCAGTTATAGAACTTTTTTTTCATGATTGTGAATCATGATGTATAGAAAATATTCGACATTGTCATGTTGTTTTGTTTTTTGTGTATTACTTTTTCAGAGAATATTTAGGTACCTATAGTCCAATAAACATTTTTTAACTAAAGAGGATTTTTTTTTAAATTTTCCCGATTTTGCACTTGCTAGCAGGCATAATTATGTCGAAGCCACCGAATGAACTTAAACATAATACCACTATCGATTAGCTTCAGTAAAAATTAAGTAAAAAGATATAACGAAGCACTGAGTTCCAATTTGTATAAGATTTTCCTGAGCAGCATTAAAACTCGGCGACATTATCTACGTTAAATATGTAAATGTCCCAAGACTTGGCATTTATGTATGTACTTATCGAACAAAATAAACAGCAAATAAAATTTGTTTACAAGCTATAATTAACTTGCAAGAAGCAACGAAACGGGCGTACCTAACATAAAAAAAACTTTCATAATTACCTTTTTATTAAATTTTAATACTGATTAGTGATTATAATCTAGTTGCAGCAAAACAAGACTTGAAACTTGGGGATCTGAGGAAATAGATTTTATAAGATTTTTTTACATCTTAAGTCAAATTAAAGACATCATTTTTTTTCCAGCACATGGCGGACCTCAGAATTTTGTTATTTATTATAGCCAGCCAGTATTTTCATCTTACTCTAACAGCTCATAACGGCTACTGCATTTTGCTGGGCTATTTCGGCCTCAGGTAAATCAACTTTTTACAAACATAACTGGACGAACTGGTATTACGCATAAATATCGAAAAATGGGATTGTTAACCCGCGGGTTACTGCGGTTAACGTTCCTGAACTGCAAATTTGTACTTACCTATTTGGTTTAAAAGTACATTATTGACTTCTTCAAAGCTGACATCTAAAATTTGTCTCAATACACATTTTGTACTTGTTTCTTGCCGGGCCGGATAAATAAAAACTCGAAAATAAATTTCGAAGCGTGGTCATCCACACAGCTAGAAAAGTCATATCGAAATAAAACGAATCATTCACGATGAAAAAGATTGAAAAACATCGCGTTGTAGAATGTGTGAAAAGCAAGATGGCGCTGAATAAGATTAGATGGGCCAGAAAATTCACTTCCAAATTACCGAGTAGAAAATCGGTTGTGTATTCCTAACGGGCTGTTGGTGTACCTGTATAAATACCATCTCTTTCAAACCAGCCCCGTAAGATAAGGACAACTGCTATGTATATTTTGTGAATGGTAAGCAGTGTCGTGATTGTCGTGAACGTCAAGCTAGCGGACCGGTCAAGTCCCAATCGTGTGCCTTCATGCTTCGCTGCAGAATGAAGATCTGGTTAAAGAAATTATTAATAAACGTGATAGAGTCTCACGGTCACGTCCATATTTGAAAAATATATTATAATTTACTTCACGGTGGAAGATTCAGTTAAGTAATCCATGTGTATCGAAGAATTAGTCTAGAAGCCATGGTGTGGTCAGCAATCGAAGGGTTTTCAATTAATATTATCAGCAATAATTTCTTCAAATATTATCAGCATCTAATTTTCGAAGTTGAGATTTTAAATACAGAATACGTCCACGGAAAAGTAATTTTTTAATGGGAATAAGTAGTTTTCCTTTAATGTAGTAATAGGATTACAATATTTATATGAAAAAGGTAACTTGAATATTTATGCGCTGATGGCTATCGTTTATGAGTATAAAAGACGCACCCTAATGAACAATTAACGGGGAACTAAACGTGGTTTCGCATAAGCTTATGGTTGCTAAAGCCAAGCTGGTCTGCTATACTGCGAACTTTATTATGATTGATTGTGAAGATGTTAAGGTATCTTTAAAATTTTCATTTCCAAACAACTCTGAGTTTCATTACCACTAATAATCGTTACCAATGGTAATGTTTTAAATGTTGCTTGCAGGGCGAAGGAAGCCGATATCGGTGATGGGCAGTAGTAGCCATTCTTATGTAGTGCTATGCGATATTCTCTACCAGAATGTAAGTTTAAGTTTAAATACAACATCAGTCTTTGCCTCCCATTGATTGTTCTGTAAATCACACCCTAGGGGTACGGAGGAGTACAAAAGCACAAGGATTCTCGAACATATTTACATCGTCAAGGTCTTCTGCTTACTGAGAATTCTGAGATTATACTCGGTCCTACATCGTGAAATTCGTCGACAATTTATAAATCGCTACAACTGTTGACTCGGTAATGGCTGCTGTTAATTTTGATAACAACTCCATCACTACAGATAATTTTTAACGTCTGCACAGGTCAAACCCGTATTCATCCAATTTGTTATATACGACTCAGTTCAGCTGTACTATTTTGGAATATTTCCGCTACCACAATAACTATAAAGATATTATGTTCATAAGTTTCAGAAGAGTAGGTACTTCGTGAAAGGAAGCGTAAACGTCGGCTCCTTCAAACCTGGCTCTGATTTCTTCCCTTTTTCCAACCGCCTTGTTTTGATCAACCGACCTTGAACAAGTCAGTAATGCAAAACATTAACTGCAAATCCGCCCCGACCGGTCTCAAGTTCGATCTCCGGCCAACGTTAACGGTGCCACATAATCAGCACGGTATAAACAAAAACTGGATTGTCCTTTCACGGAACACTCATACAGCAGATTTATGATACCTTCTAGTTTGCTTTCCTTTTCATGTTCCCGTCCAACTGTCCTATACCGACGACATGATGCTCAACATGGATCGGCGCCTTCCCTACAAGGATAGCTTTGCGAGAATTCTTTACGTTTTAATTTGAGACATTGGTTATTGATTATAAAATTGCTTGAACTTGACTGTGACGTATGTTGACTTGGCTACACCGATTATCTTAGCATTTACATCATACAGATTATCTTAGCTTTTTCATCGTACTTCGGTCGATACATGAGTAATGGATTAAATTATTGTATCGGCAGCAACTGTTCCAAAGTCGTCTATGCACTAAAACAGAAGGGCTATGTTAATCATTTGATAGATTCTTCATGCATGTATTCGTTGATTTCTTTTTATAATCTTATTTTTCGGCTGTCGTTTTCCATTAAACTTTTCTATTTGGGAACGCCCGCTGAGATTTGCTTCTCGTGATTTTTAGAACGTCATAATCTTTTCCGGATTTGAAGGAGAATCTCGATTAGTTCCAATGCATTGGTAGAAAATATTCAACAGGGCGTGAAATACGATTTCTGTAGTAATGTAATAAAAATCTAAATAGCGGATTATTGATGCGCAAAAGAACAATTCGTCAATGGTAGAAGTTTACTAATTTCACGCTTTCAATTTTTTCGCTTCTTGGTTAGATAGTCGTGTCTAGTTACAACAATTAAAGTACTAAATTAATCCCAGATTTGAATTTATTTGGTAACCTTGACTCCATTGAAGACATTTTAAGAACAAAATAAACCAAAAAGTTTTAAATAAAAGAATGGTTTCATGATTTATAAATTGTGAACAAGATCCCGTAACAAGCACGTAATTAAATCAAAATGCAATATTTCAACACTAGACGGATTATGTGGGCAGTCAACTCGATCAGTATTCAAATTGTTAGAGCCGATTAATATCGAATAACTTAGGTATTTGGAGCACGAGTTAATGACCGCACTAAACAGTTTTATCTGGACGAGGTTTGATGTGGTTTTATTAAATTTAACTACCGCTCTTATTATTCGCTAATGTACCATTAAAATATTTGTTTCCTAAGTTTACTACATCCGTGCCTGGTTGCCTAAGTACCTACCTAATAAGTAGCCTGTTCAATGTAAGAAATAAAAGCGACTTTGTAAATAACATTGCAGTTCGAAAATCGAGACAAACGACTGATTCGTAACACTTTCTTCTTCATAATTTCACCTACGATTTAAAATTTTCGGTTGGCAATTTCACAGACAATAAATTGCGTATGGCCGGTACATTTGTGGTGCCATGCAGATCAGCGTGGCATTGTAATTTCTATTGACCTTCCATACTCAATGCTCAAGAAGTTGTATGGTCTTCCTGAATTTTGGAAAAACTTTTGGCTTGTCTAGTTCAGTAGAACTAATTTACTAGTAAGTAAATTTGTGCTTTGTATCGTCAACCTCAATGGCTCAAATAGCAGTCTAATGCTTTCTGAAAATAAGTTGGATTATCGACTAGTAAACTTCGATGTTCTGACCAAACCCGCGATGCACACTTGTGTCGACGTAACTTACATTATTATCACAAATGCTGTCGACATCATCAAGAACCAGGGGGGCTAGCACGCGTGCCATTTTGTCGCTTGTCGCTCAGTGCGTCCTTCACTGATTCCGTCACTATGAAAGGGACGCACTGCGCGATAAGCGACAAAATGGCGCGCCGTGCTACATGTGCAGGAGTAGGTACATACTACATAAGGCGTACTGAAGTGGAAAAACTATTCCATAACAAGTGTTGTTCTACTCTATCATTAGAGGCGTCAGAATGTTCAGAGTGTAACTATGGTAATCATTACTGAACACTTCATCCGCTTCCACGTGTTTAAATGATTACTGCATTTAATCTCAGTAATCATTAAAATTGTTATGAGCAAGCTAACACCTCCAAATATAATCAACCATATTTTAAATTACTTCTCTCCGTATGTTCGAGACATTCATCGCTTGAATTGTGATGATCCTTTGCGAGTCGATTGGTAGTCCGTCTGCCCTGTTTCAGGAGTTAAGCTAACTAAGCTAAACTTAAATTAACTTGATTAAATAACTATGTCACTTCCGTTACTTTCCTCTCTCCTTTGCAATTGTCTGTTTTCTGATTTTCAAAATTGTCGAGTAATCATTTTATACCCGATTGATCCAGACACTTTGATGAATCATTTGCTGATTATCTGCTTCTGAGATGGTGAGATGTACTAGAGGCCACCAACTGATCAAATTGCCTATTTCATGGTAGTTAATTGCATTTTTCCGTTCAACCTCCTACTGCATGCATCAAATGCATTGGAGTAGTTGCGTAAGCCCTCACCTGAGCCCTATCATTAATAGTTTAACCCAAATGGCCGTAATAGGTGTAAATTATAGGTGTGATATAATTTGGTATGTGGAAAAATTAAGCTATTAATATTTCGAAATCCAAGGTGAGGGCAAGTTTAAAGTTGCTGTGCTATTAGCGTCATCTTGCCCAGTGACCTAAATAGGTATAGAGCTGACGTTAAAGTAAACGTGGGGTTTTGTCTTGTACTATTATGTATTCTGTGGTTTTGTTTTGTTTGAGTATTTTGTTCAATAATCGTTATTTAAAAGATCCTTTTGCAGTCATAAATCGATCGGCCTTTCAACATCCAACACCAGCGATTCTAAAAGCATAAAGACTTGATCCTGAAGGAATTTCACCACTCTACAATTTCAGAAGAGCGAATGCTACTTACTGAACCTTTCATTCTTCCCTAACGTTACCCAGATCTTGTAGAGAAAGTGAAGGAAGAGAAGTTGAAAATATTACAAAATATCCCCAAAGAAAGTAAACCAATCGTCGCTTTACGAGTAAATAAAAGACCTATAAATCTGTCTCTACCAACTTTTTACCTCATTTATGACTTGACTTTTTAAAGTCAAGCATCATCAATCAATAGAAAAGCATGAAAATGAAATAAGTATTTCAGTAGTTGCCGTGATATTACCAAGATCAAGCCGTTTGATAAAAAACTTTAAAGCCAAACCATAGAGTCTGTGACTGTATGAATTAAATCCAGTACAAGTACAACTTGCTAGTGTTTGCTCAACTTTTTCCAGTATAAGAACTAGCCAAACAATCCTAAACAGTTCTCGAGAACTCAATGGATGAGTGTTGGTGTTTCCGAGTGTTTTGTAAGTAGAAAAACAAAGTTCAACGGCCACACAAGGTGTATAGTAAGTTAAGTGGATGCGCAGCGTAACGACAAACTTATTGGTAGGTGTGAAACACTGGCTGGAAAGGGGAGAGGATGCCTTAAAACTTTAAGTTTTTTTTTACCGGCTTTTGTTTTTGGTTATTCCATTAGAACGGTTAGAATAGCATTTGAATTGTATTCTTTAAGTTTGAGACTTCGTCTCGTCAAAAGTAGGGTGAAAATGTCTTAGTGCTCGAAACTGTTCCAATAGTTAGCTTGGCACCGTCAATCTTAATTCATAGCAATAAGGTGACAAGTGGAGTGTCAATAATTCAACTTAAGGTGTCAAACATCGGGACGTTACGGATACGAATTATCTTTAGGATAAAGAACGTTCCATTGAAAATTAAGTATAGAAAATGTTCGCTTACATGCGATAATAGTTAAACGTATCACACACCGAACATTATAAGCTCAACTCGGCTGGTCCTAGTAACCGCGCAAGCAGAGCGTTGGCGCGCAGTATTCGTTTCACTGCCGCCAAGGCGTGAGATCCGCTTAAAACATATGACAACAAAGTGTTAATATACCTAATGACGTCTCTGAATATTATCATGTTTCTTCATCTTCATCTCTAGGACACCTTTATTTCTGCCTTGATAATTTAGAAGAAAGAAAAGAAAACCAATAGATATTGCCAGTGCGACGCTCTCGGCTGATTCCCAAATGCAAAGAACTAACTATGTTGACGTGACGTCATTCTGTGGCCAGGCGTGGGTGGGATATGGTTCCCACGATGTCAAATATTGAATGTCAATAGTTCATTTTAAAGTAGGTTTAAAGACAATTTTCGTCGAGTAGAAGAACTGCACACACAAGCGATCGACACATGTGATTGAAGAGCTGGCAGTTAGATTGCGAGTAATAAGATGTTGATTTCCACATTATCAAATAGGGCCGACTCGTTATTTATTTATTAATCTAATCTATCACAATTCCGAAAAACGTTTGATTTTTTTTGTTTTTCCGAATGCATTTTTTTCTAAAACTGTAAATATTTCAGGACCGTCGTATAGAACCCTTTACGCTAGGTTAGGTTTGTTTTATAAAAATCCTGAAATATTTACAGTTTCACAAAAAAAAAACATTCAGACAAACGAAAAAAAAGTGAAACGTTTTTCCGGACAAACAATAGGTACCTACCGGTAGGTATTATGTAAATTCTAACCTAAAAGACCATTTTTTAACCCCTTACGGGATAGGCAAAGGAGACGAGGTCCACACAGCCATGTCTGCCTAAAATACCAAATTTATATGGAAAGAAAGAAATAAAAATATTTATTCAACGTACGTAGTGGGACCGACAGCTACCAAATCGGCCGCATAGAAAATCTACTACTGTTGTGTAAGTTCGTGGTAATGATCTGCGTCTCATCGGTATACAGACGATGAAACGCAACTGCAACGAAACTACAACTTCTATCTACTTTTGTAAAAATATGTCTCGATCGAATCGTGTTCGCGTTGCGGATGTTTAATAGTCTGAGAATTCATTGTTACGTACATACGTTTGCCGCGCAGATTAACAATTTTTCACTTGTCGCGGGTGAGCAAACAGCAAAGTAATTATTTTTAGTTCTTAAATATGGACCTCCGCAAAGTAACGCCTGATTCAATAAATTTGAATTCATTGTTGTCAATACGTGCCACTAGTGGCGCTGCTAATGTCTCCACAGTCTTCTTCTTCTCAGTCGGTTGCTCTTGACAGAGCAGTCGTGGTCACGCGAGACGCTCGGTAGCGCTTTACCACTGTGCGCCACCTGTCCCTTGCTGAAGCCTGTCTTGCGCAGTCGTTGAGGGATTTGTCAGTCAACGTCTTGATCTGGTCCGTCCACCGCAAAGACGAACGTCCCCGTAATCTGCTGCCATTTACCCGGCCCTGCACAACCAGTCGCTCCGCAGAGTCGCACCCGCGTCGCGTCACTTGTCCAAAAAACTGGAGTATTCGGGACTGCACCGTCGTTGATAGCCTCACATCGATGTTAAGTTCCTTCAAGATGGAGACGTTGGTGCGGTGTTGTGTCCAGGAGACGCGAAGCAGTCTTCTCCAACACCACATTTCCAAGGCGTCAATACGTTGCCGCTCCCTTTCTTTCACCGTCCATGTCTCAGCCCCATACAAGAAAATAGGGAACACTAGCGCTCTTACATCCATAGTAATTCAGACGTAAACGCGAACGCGATCGAGACGTTTTTTTGGCCGTTGATTACACTAGACGCAAACTCAGGGCCTCAGACGACATCGACAGTGAAACTCCGTTTCCTCAAAATTACGTATTTCACTAACATTTCGGTACCCGTACTATTGTGGCCGTTGATAAACGGGGCTTGGTCACGTCTTTTTATCACGTTTACATACTTTTGGCGTTTTTACTTGGATTTGTGCGTTTTTGTCCACGATTAGAAGCGTGACTTCGACCATTTTCACTTCGAGTGTGAATCGGATCCGATTTATTTGATTGTTGGTATTCCATCTGATTGATTACCTGCTGCGACTGCGCAAGTTTTTATTTGAAATAGGAAAGTTCTTGTAATTCATTTACGTCAGATTCTATATATTCTTCTTCCTCCCCCGTTACTGGTTACTGGTGCTCTCTAAGACTTGCGCCAAAGTAGCTACTAAGCATTAGCTACTGAGCTCGTATAAACCCAGCATAACCTTACGCATTATTAGTTGTGGTATGTATGTAATGTACTCTACTCGACGCTCTCCAAATCTGAGGCCGTTTATTTTGAAAGCATGTCCGATCCAAATCTGAGAAATGAATGAAAACGCAATGGTTTAAGAGACTAGCCAAAAAGTTACCGTCGATTTCTTTATTAAGTACAGTCAAGGAAATTAATTCCTGACCCACCATTGATGTCTGTGCCTGGTCTGTGCCCACCATAGAACATTTTCATAGTAAACGTCATAACGATTTTCCCTGTCAAGCTATGCGATGTCACTATGACGTTTACTGTTAAAAGGTTCCATGGTGGGTCGGGAATTAATTTCTTCGACCGTACTAGGTAATTGCTTAGGTACTTGTACGTAGTTTAATGCTTAAAGAGACTGACTTGACTACACAAGTTCATCGATCAATTTATCCAATGTCTCATAAAGTTCAGCTCTAGTACACTTTACGATCAGATCAGCAATACTAACGCAATTACAAAATATGTGATATGTATGCATAAGTATTTTCATTGCGAAAGTCAAAATGCAAATTAAGTATTTAGTAGTACTGGTTTTGCCTTATCCAAGGACGAGAAAGTGGTCAACGTTTGCGTTCAGAATCCAACTACAAGTCTCTTATTTAACTTCAAATTCATTTTTTTATTTAGTTTCTAAGTTGGCGGTTAATAAAGATCAAACGTAATTTTTTGAGTCTACCAGCGCTTCTCCGCGGAACTTGACACACATCATTGAATTGTTTCACAGGAGTGTGCAGGTTTCCTTATTATGTTTTCCTTCACTGGCTTAATTATGATTAGTGGAAATTGACAGATAGACCTCACTCGACACTAGCGATCCTAGCGGATTTATGACTCAATTTATCACCAGCCTAATTGTTCACTCAAGAGTGGCGCCACTATCACACTTGTTAAGTATTCTTGTACGTAATAAAATTAGTTCCGCATTGGCTACCGGTATTTATATGACGGTCATGGCTATCGTTTGAGAATTCTTGTTAATCAGCCGACCATAAATTAAATATTCGATGTTCTCCTGATAAATGGATCAATAAGACAAGACTGCAACGCTTGATGGTGTTGACATGCTAAACCTGTGAAGCACAATGTTATCGAGAGCTAAATACGAATAGTATAGATACTGTTAGAAACAATTACCTACTTTAAGTTTGAAAATTTTTTAAATATTAAAGCTTAGAAAATTCCAAACAAAATACGTCTTTACTTTATGTTTGCTGAACGAAATTTTCACATGACAGTTCTAACGGCGGGTTAATTTTGCTACATTTTAAGTGAGGTTTCTCGAGAGTTCTGACGAAAAACAATTACTTTAAATTGTCTGTGACACCGTAGGTCTTAAACGGGTGAACCGATTAGAATTTTTGAATTTGTTTTTTTTCTATTTAAAAGCAAGTTCTTAGACATGTTTTATCAGAATCGGTGTAGCCGTTTTTGGGATAGGTATTAAGCTTTGAAATTACAATGTCCAGAAAGAATGTTTATTTACTAGAGTTTTTCAATTTATCTAAGTTGGTTAGGTTTTTTAAACAATGTACCTAATCAGGTATTATACTACCGAGGTACTACGGAACAAATTGATTTCTGACCCACAGTGGAACCATTTCCCAGTACCTAAACGTCATAATGACATCGCATTACTTACACGCAAAATCGTCACGTTTATTATGAAGACGTTCTATGGTGGATCAGAAATTTTGTTCGACTGTACATAGTGAAGTGTTGCCAACATAACAGGCCAGTCTCACTACACCACGGCAGTCATAAACATTCGTTCGATGCGTTCTCAACATCTCGTGTATCGCCTTTCTTGTCTCACACGGACGGACGTCGTGTAATTTTTTTCTACCAGCATTTTCGACGTGTAAATGTCTTCATTGACTTGACTGATTATGCATTTCTTTTCTTTCACAGGTAAGGTGACAGAAGGAGCGTTCGGATGGTAAATTACCATTGGTAATTACTGATTCTACACGGCAGAATTATGAGGAGTGTTATGTACTTACTTATGTATGAGTTAGAGGTCTTAGAGGTCTCTAATTGTCTATTTGAGTTTTATCATAGACCACTTATTCTTTGTTGTTATTAACCGACTTCAAAAAAGGAGGAGGTTCTACGTTCCACTGTGTTTTTTTTATTTTTTTTATGTATGTTCATCGATTACTCCGTCAATTGTAGACCGATTTTCAAAATTCTTTTTTTATTTGAAAGGGTATACTCCTGAGGTGGTCCCATTGTCACCAAGTCATGATCTGATGATGGGATCCTAGGGAAATCGAGGGCAAACCTCAAATTTTACAGGCACGTACTATGTGTTTCATATGTTTTCTAAGGTTATTCAAGTATTTGCGTCTGGTAGTCATCATCTCATGATGATGAGCTGATGATGGAAGGTACAACTCCTTAATGGTTAGGAGTTGGAGGGTAATTCTGAAAATGTTAAATCAACGTAAAATTGTGAAATAAAAATCTTTTAACAAAAAAGTAAAACCGCCTTCAAAAAAAAACTTTAGAAAAAAAACGTAAAATAATCCTCTAAAATAATGATAAATAAATAAAATGCGTTTATTTCGGACAACAGAAACTAAAGCCTAAAGTTTTATGGCCTAGCACTAAGCATCATATATTTATTTATCATTATTTTAGAGGATTATTAAACGTCTTTTTTCTAAGGTTTTTTTTTAGCACTAGAGAGACGGTCAATCTTGAAATGTCTTTTTATTGATAAACACCTTAAGCAAAGTAACCGTTACGTATAAAACCATAACAATATAAACAAATTAATCTCATTGTTATTCAATTCAATTGTTACTTGCCGTTAGTTATTTTTAAAAAGCTTTTTTCAATAAAAATACATACCAAGATTGTTATATTCTTTCTAATGCTAAAATAAACGAAGTGCCACCAAAACAACCGGCATAGTGCGAGTCGGATTCGCGCACCGAGGGTTCCTTAACATCTCAATTTTATACATTTTTTTCCTTTTGTTGTGTTGTACATTTCTTCGTGCCTTTTAGGTCTATATGAAATATGCTAAGTATAGTTTTAGTTTTGACTTACTTGGGACTGACAGACGGACGGACAGACAGATGGCCTATGAAGTGATCCTATAATGGTTCTATTTTTGCTTTTGAGGCAGGAAACCCTATAAAACTGCTTATTTTATTTCATTGTCTCATTCCGCTACACTCACAAGCGTTTATTCGCTACTGTCATTATGTACACGCGCTCAGTATTTGTATAATACCTTGGGAAAGTCAATGAATACATAGGAAAAAGCTTATATATAAACTAAGCATAGTACATTACGGCGCTATACTTTCTCAACCGATCTATTTGGTTACAAAAACAACACTGTTTAGATCTACATAGAGCTGTCTTTGGAACTAAATATATCGTTAAGATACGAGGTTGAGAAAGTATAGCGACGAATTTAATAGTAGCTACAATATGAAACGTAAACATGAACAATCCAATTACAACCCAACATTGTTAGACGCATAAAGCACGTTATCGGACCATCTAGACATCCAGACAGAACAATAGCTGAGCCTTCATAAATTATTCCATATCACAATGACGGTCGCGATACTTTTAAACTAAAGCTAATTTCAGTGACAGTTTGTGGCGACCCGATAATTCTTGATTAATTTAAGAGGTACAGAAATCTCTTAGTCTAAATTGAATACTCCCTAATGTATTTTCATTATCATGCAAAGTAGGTATTATTCAAATACATACGGCTCAGGATGACTTCACTTCATAACTTGTCCTCATTATTGTCATACCTGTGGTCCGCTGTTTCGATTCGTCAACATTCCTATATCGTCACTTTCTTAATCTTGTCCACATTCCTTTATGGTCCACATTCCCCATTTCGACCACAGTGCTACCTCGTCCACATTCCCGCATTTCGACCACAGTGCCAACTCGTCAACATTCTTATATCGTCCATTGTCTTGACTTGTTCATATTTCTATTATCCAGTAGACTTTGAACTGGAGTGCAGATGTCAAGTGGGGTCTATCTGTCAATCTCCGCCAATCACAGGCCAGTAGCTTGTCTCTCATTGGTGGAGAAAGACAGATAGACCTCATCTACTCACTCACTGGCGATCCAACCGAATTTTTGACGGGCGTTATTTTGTCACTTGTCGCTCAATTAAATTGCTAAAGTGCTAAATTGTTAAATTGCTAAGAAAGGGCATGCACTGAATGACACATAAGCTAGAAAACGGTACCTACTGTTCTAGATATGTACTAATATTCTTCTCCACCACTCAAAGGTTGGCTAGTAGAGAGATCCCTTAAAGGGATAAGGCCGCCGTTGTATTCGAATTTGATTATTTATAACTTGTGTTTTATCCTGTTTTTTTGCACAATAAAGTGTTCAGTTACTTAAAGCATCTTCTGCTCTATTTAATTCTCGTTGTTGCTAGAATAATAAAAACAACCTATACACTTTGTTTTTAATATTCATATGTAATAAAAATAGCAAAATCATGCACTCGCTGAGTTGTCATTGTCATACGCAATAACTATCTTTACCTGCATGCCACATGCAAAAAAACTGTAAAAACTACTTTGCACAAACACCGTCTCTACGCCTCTACCAATTACAGTGATCAAAAATAAACTGTCATTACTTAGCACAGACAGGCGGATATAAGGCTTTGTTGGGAAGGTCGCGTGCGTGTACCTAATAGCGGGGGGCGATGCCAACCCTAACTTTGAAGTCAAACAAGTTCCCAGAACTGAGCATTTTGCAATATTTGGCATTAGGTTTTTGTTAACAAAATGTAACAAACAGATGCATAATTAAAGTTAGAAAAAGTTGAAATCCCGCCGTTATTTTAATTTACACATGGAGCGACGGCTTGGTGAAAGATCGCGGGATCGCGGTAGATGCGGAAAGCACAAGACCGGTCTGAGTGGAGAGCCGCGGGGGAGGCCTATGTCCAGCTGTGGACGTCTTTCGGCTGACATGATGATGATGATTTTAATATACATATACTTATCTAAGAACCATCTCGATTAAACTAGCTACGATGCGACAGACAGATACACTCACACAGAATATACAGGTCAAACTTATAACACCCTTCTTTTTCAACAACTTTTTTTTGGACTACAAGGACAGATGGATTCACCAAACCGGCCACGAATTTTATTATGGCATAGATATGTATCGTATATTTGAATTCGTTTAATTCTTCTTTCTTAATTTCCAAAATCAGCTAAGCGACATCTTTAGCCGCAGCCCACGTGACTCACAGTCACAGCACATCCAGTCAACCGCAAGTGCAATGTTCAAAACTTTCAACTCCTTACCCTTATTAACGAATGGTATTACCAAGAGCTCCTTTCACGCGCATGATTCACCGTACAACGGCCTCGGATTGGCCCGAGATGACCGGCCCGGTTCAACCCCCGGCGGCTGATTCACCGGATATGTGGGTTACAATGCATCATGCACGGCTTGCTATTTCTCGTCTACGAGCCTCCGTTGCAGGATAACAAGACTTGGATACAGGAGCACGATTTTGAAACGAGAAAGAGAAGTTGCTCAATTGCTCATAGAAATGTCCTTCTTTGATTGATGCTTAGTAAGAGTAAAATAACGTGCAAATTTTGGGGTCAAGTCAAATTGGGCGCCAACCTCTAATACCAAATGTGCAGAGTTATGTTGTTTAAAAATCCTACATCTTTCGAGTTGCTTCTGGATAGTGTAAAGTATACCTAATAATCTTCTATGTATTACCAGGTTAAACTACTTCCTAAATTAGCACTATATTTCTAAGAACGCCCAATTTCTCCAAGTCGTACGCAAAAGCGACACCCATAGGCGTCATGGGCGCAAATTCGCGTAACACATTGGTAGGCCGCTAAGTGGCACGCATAGATCCCGCTAGCGGTCGACGACCTCTTTCGGAGTCCTTTGGAACTAACTGTTTCAGCGTTTACCTATTTTAGACATAAGAGTTACTGGTAAACATCGGTATGCCTGTAGTGATGGGACGGCGACGCACATTCGCATACGCATTTTGGATATTCCTATATCCGTACTGCCAAAACTGAGGCTGATTACAGATTCGATGAAAAGTACTACAAAAACACTGTAGGTACTTAATTAATTCAATTTCTTGTCCTTGGCTTCCGTGCGCTTTTTTATGCATGCACGCGAGAACACATTGTACCTGTCGATATTTCTGTATATCTTCGGTTTCGGAGCAAAAATATTTATACTTGGAATTTAGTCGGTAAATAATAAATAAATAATCCTTAGAATTGAGCGAAGATGAGCTGATATTACCGAATACGAGAGTGGCAATAGCAGTAAATGTCATCTATCAGCGATAGTCTAGTACTTAACATTGACTCGAATCAATTACTTACTAATCTTACCATGCTCCTACGCAACCACTAGCAAGATAATTGGTTCTAGGTGATGGCATGGACTACTACGCACGCACGTTTCGCTTTCACACATCCGCATCCGGACGCAAATTCGCAAATGTCAGTTCAGTTACATCACTAATAGGTACCGCTTGTTTCCATTTATTAGCGTTTTGCTTAGTGCCCGGTCAAAGCGGGCCAGCTAGAGGGACCTCGGGTCGTAAAATGATTCCGAGAAAGGGTCGCCGTGAAATGCGATTGGTTGAATGTTTAACTTCAATTTTTAACCGACTTCAAAAAAGGAGGTGCTTCATTCAAAGGATATTCCGCTCGCATCGCACCGACTTCATATTTCTGCTAGTGCTAGGCCATAAAACTCATGGCTTTAGAGGATTATTTTATGTTTTTTTTTCTAAGGTTTTTTTTAAGGCGGTTTTATTTGATATTAAATTTAATATGCCGTGTGTAGTAATAGTCGCAAGTCGGCCTAAATAATAAAGCACATACACGTGACACATTTCGCTAAAAAAAGTACTTAATCACCTGTGCCTTTTCCGTCCCGAGTTAATTGAAAAATGCTTGGCTCGCTAATTGACAGCGGCGCAGATTTTATCTAGAGCGATACATCATCCGACGACGCGCGCGCATCGAGATAGTGCGAGTTCACTAGATCAACGTCATAAGGTATGCACCTTATGCCCGACACCCTAATACCCAATAGTTAACACCCTGTCTACCACCTGTGCCAAGTATTAGGTCAGTGTCCTGCAATGGGACATTTACGAGTAGGTACCTTATATGTGTACCAGTCAGCAGCAGAAGTAGCTAAGCAACCAAAGCGGTCACAATGATCTGCACAAGTAAGTCTTATAACAATAAAGCCGTGTGCTTAGACCACTGTAAACGCATCGGTTGTGCTTAGCTACCTTAGCTACTGGCGGTACTTAATGGGTGAATTAATTTTCATTAAGACTATAGCTAAAGTTAGGTACAGTTCACGTCAAACTTAAATGCAGCTTGAGTGAAATCAGTCAGTCACTTGTAGGGGAAGCGAGGCACACAGAGACTAGCGATACGCATAGAGACTAACGGGAATGTAGGAGCGGGATTGCGATACCCCGTCCCACGGTCTGAACAACTTCAGACGCGCATTTAAGTTTGATACCTCCTGTAAGCGGTATTGCGTTATCCGTTTTTTAACCCCCCGACAAAAAAGAGGGGTGTTATAAGTTTGACCTGTGTATCTATGTGTCTTTGTATCTGTCTGTGGCATTATCTCTCAAACGGATTTACCGATTTCGATGCAGTTTTTTTAATCGAAAGCTAGTTTAATCGGAATGATTCTTAGCTAAGTTTCATTGGAATCTCTTCTGCCGTTATTGGAATATTGAACTTTGAAATGACAATGTCGGGGGTTTTTCAACTTTTCTAAGTTAGTTAGTTAGGTTAGGTTATTTAACTAACAAATCGAAAAATAAATCAATATAACAACATAACATAAACAAACTACCTAACTGTTATTCCGATTAGGTGCCTCGCCGTACGGATGAATGATTCTTGTTGATACGATCATCCATTGACGAGGTAAGGCAGGCCCATTGATAGCCTGTTGAGCTGGTGATGGATATTATGTGATGGTGATGACGCGATTATAACAAGTAATAGTAGGTAATAATTAATGAAACATAAAATGAAACACTAGTATTCAGAGCGGGTAAGGTTCTACGTTGGTTCTACGTCCGTACGTATGAATGATTAGTGTTTATACTATCATACATTGAAGCAGTAAGGCAGGACCATTTCATTGCTTTGATAACTGGTGTATGAGGCATTTTGTGGTGTGATGTTGACATTACATTGTCGTACCGTACACTGTGGTACCATTTTCCCAAAAAAATCAAAAAATACACAAGCGTAGTGAAAAAAGTTGTTTGTTTACCACATATTGGCGTTTTGTCATTCTGAGATTTAAATTATATGCGAGATCATGCGGCCATTATAGACTAATATAGTTATAACATTATACAGGTATTAAAATGAGTGCTGAACGACATTTCCAGGTTTTACGTGTATTTACACTTCAAAATTCAATAAACCCAAGTACCTATGCGCTCAAGGATAAGAATATATTTTTATTAAAACCGAAGTTTCTCAAGAAAAAATGCTACCGAGAAAAATAAAGCTGCTTAGTTTTATGCTCGTGCATAACAAAAAACACAATCCCGTCGTATTTCACGAATACGGTATGGATGAAGGAGGCTCGGCCATTTTAGCGAAGTTAAAGTATGTAGTACACTATACCTAAGTATATAGGTCTAGTACAGTTCTGGTGCGCGTTCAAAATAACGAATTTGATACCAAAGTAACGTTTCTTATTACCTACCTACATAATTATGTATTCTGGTCTCAGCTTTAAATAAAACCTTAAGTAAAACCGCCTTCAAAAAAACCTTAGAAAAAAAACATAAAATAATCCTCTGAAGCCATGAGTTTTATGGCCTAGCTCTAGCAGAAATATGAAGTCGGTGCTGTGCGAGCGAAATTAATATTCTTTGAATGAAGCACCGACTTCATATTTCTGCTAGAGCTAGGCCATAAAACTCATGGCTTTAGAGCATTATGTTATGTTTTTTTTTCTAAGGTTTTTCTTTTTTGTTAAAAGATTTTTATTTCACAATTTTATGTTTATTTAACATTTTCAGAATATCCTCCAACTCCTAACCGTTAAGGAGTTGTATTTACCTTCCATCATCAGCTCATCATGAGATGATGACTATTAGACGCAAATGCTTGAATAACCTTGGAAAATATATGAAACACATAATACGTGCCTATAAAATTTGAAGATTGCCCTCGATTTCCCTGGGATCCCATCATCAGATCATGATTTGATGACAATTCGACCACCTCAGGAGTGTAACCCTTTCGAATAAAAAAAGAACTTTGAAAATCGGTCAACAATTGAACGAGTAATCGATGTAAATACATTTAAAAAAACATACAGTATACAGTGGAACGTAGAACCTCCTCCTTTTTTGAAGTCGGTTAAAAAGCAGCATCATTTCGGAATAAAACATGCGCAGGCGACGCAAATCACGCGATTTGTCCCACACACACATACGTATTTGTCAAATCAAATGATTCATTCGTTTCTTCATACTGGCCATCTCAAACTGTGGATGTCACGGCATGATAATTATAAATATGCAATAGTGAATAAGAAGTTAAATACCGATATTAAGCCGGTTTATGTCATTTTAAATGGTCGTAATTATCATTCGCCAATTAATTGTCACAACACATAAGATAGTAAGACAGCCGGTGTAATTACGGGCACAAGAGGCATTTCATCTTAGCTCTCTAGGTTGGCAACGCATCAGCAAACCCTCCGGGGTTGCGGGTGCCTATGGGCAGTGGTGATCATTTACCATCAGGTGACCCACTTGCTCGTTTGCCTTCCTCGTCGTATAAAAAAAAAACATGACTATACTATTAAGTCTTACTAAGTATTGCTTCTTTTATTCTTTCTTCAATTGAATTATAGACTAAAAACTAAAAAACAATTACTTCGCTCACCCGCGACCACTAATGACAAATAGTTATATCTGTTAGGCAAATGTATGTCTCGTCATATAGGCATGATCATCAAGAGAAATCAAACTTTGCCAAGCATTTATTAGAAACGAATCATTCGTTGTTAGACTCAGATACGTACGAAATTTTACATTATTGTGATAAGGGTTTGCGGCTATCGGTTTTAGAACAATTGGAAATAATTAGGTACAACAACATGGGGTCTATATTTAATGAACAAGTTAATTTGGTTTCTTCGCCTTTGTTACGACTTGGTTCTAATTTTAATAATGTGTCATAGTAATAATGAGAACATGACTTCTCTTTTTACCGTACTCGGTTAAAAATAACGGGGTACCTGGCGTAAATTAAAAATAAAAATAAAAAGGGTAGTTTGGAATTCATTTCTTAAAAAAGGGTAGTTTAGGACTTACATAAAAGGGTAGTTTGGAATTTATAAAATATTAGTGGGTACGTTGGTTTTGTTATTAACTAAGTTGAGTACATGGTTTACATATGTCAGTAGTGGAAGTGGTGGCATGTTGAGCGGTTGTTGTTGTGCTTCGTAAATGGCCTCGTGGAGAGTGCCGAAACGCGTCAGCGTTTAGTATAGTGGTGGTGGTGATAGTTGGGTCTGTGTGGCATGTGTTGATTCCTGTAGCAGTGGAGGCGGAGGTGTTGCATGGAAACATACATTTGCCTCACAGATATAACTATTTGTCATTAGTGGTCGCGGGTGAGCAAAGTAATTGTTTTTTAGTTCATAAATATGGACCTCCGCAAAGTAACGCCTGATTCAATAAATTATTTGAATTATAGACTTCATTAATTTTGACAACCATAACTTGGACGCGTTAATATTTAGTAAAATCTCTTATGTTTATACTAACTTACAAATACTGACTACTACTGTTGTTACTAACTGCTACTAGAAATAATCGCACTGTGATTATTTGTGCAAATTCCGGATATTGCCGGCACGTGTCCAAAATGCGCTTCAGCATTAAAATAACCCACTTCTTTGAGTGCAGTTGGCAGGCAATATACCTCAATAAATACTTAAGTAGGTACTTATACAGTGATTCTAGCAAGAGTGTGAACCAGGAACAGTCCTAGAATTGCGCTAGAACAAATAATAAGTAGGTATTAGCACAGAATACATAATAGTACAAGTATTAGGCGTTGGCAATTGGCTATATATGCTTATACTTACTTAACAACTTAGATTTGACTTAAACTTTTAGCTTACTAGCTAACTATTAAAATTCAGCCACCAGAGTGCTGGCCAATACTTTGTTGGCGTATTTGTATCATCTGACATAATTTTAACACAGAGTTAAGCCTAACGCGGGTCGGTGCAATATTATTTATTTATTTAAAATAAGACAATAAAAGGTCCGAAATTGATATTAAACTATTGATAATTTATTGTGTATTTCCCTAATCATTATTCATAAGTACGTATAATACCATTCAAGGAAAGTCACTTCGCGGAACTTCAGCCACATTTTTGTTTGAATTATAAATCAGCGTAGGTATACATTTAGGAACGCCTCAAATCGTGCTATACCATAAGAATAAATATGGCTGTACCAAGAATACTGAATGTAAATTTAAAATTGCCTTGTGGTTAGCTTCAAGTAACTTGGCTTTAGTGTGTATTCAATAATTGAACAATTGATTTTCCAGGGGATCGATTTTTGAATCTCACTTGATGACTTAATTCTCACCAGTGACATTGATATCACTATTTTGCCAAAAGCCGTATTTTCGAATGTCATACCCATCCACTAACATGCAGCTAATTTGCGTTTATGTCATAGACAAGCGAGTCAATATAGTGGATTGAGGTTAGCTGTCGCTGCCAGTGGTCAAGAAGTCACTCAAGTGATCTCGTTTACGAGTGGGTGGGGGTGTCGCCCCTTCTATGCTTTCCCTAATCGTTATACGTGCATGCCTGGGGTGATACAGATACACAGAATAAGGGCAACAAATATTACTGCTTATCTCGTTAATACAGGAGATACAGAACCTGGAGTGTGCAGGATGATTTCTTATTGCAATGGCTTCACAAGATATGTGATGACAATGATTCCTAACGCAATGTGGCTATGCCACGTTTCTATCTCGAGCTAGGCATAAATGGCAAGCTTAGCTCACGATCGATTTACTCCGGTTTAGGCACAGCGCTATGCCCGGGTGCCTCATTTCTTAGGAGAAGGATCCTGGGCCTACCAGTGATCCTAAGTCCAATCGCGACCGATCAGTAGGCTCCTGGTCGGTTCAGTTTGCCTAGATCTAGCCTGGCACCCACCGGACGTGGGGGCTTTGCCCCCACGAGGACCTCCACCATCCCCTAATAGTCCTGACCTCGGTTGCTCCATCATCATTTCGACCGTTATTGCTGGGCAAGAAATGTTTGCTCCGTGTCCAGTTTATGCGCCCCACTGTCTATGACATTATCCAAGTGTACATTGTACTCTAGCACTTACTGAACCCTTGTGAGGAATCTAACCTATTCAATGCGGACATGCCTACACACTCCATGGTCATAGCGATTAATATCACAATATGAGTGTTAACTCACCTAAGGTATCAGCCGGGTTTCAGCAACTGACCTCTCTCAAGCAGGGTGTGTCTCAGCTCCTTCCTTCCGCCGCTATGTTTTCGCACACACTTTGGCGCCATTCCACTATATCGTAGTGCCAATACACAAGGTTAGTAAATAAGCATTGTGACCACATTACAAATGGAATAAGCGTACGGCTGTGACACTTACCGATTTTTATATGGCGACTCGCGCTGTGCGCGACAGGGGGCATTCGTATTTCATATCATAGGCATGAGAATTTTAGTCACCGGTGAGATTTAGACGTTTTAGAAATCACTGAATTTATTTCACCAGATGAGGTTCAAAAATCGATCCCCTGAACTTACCAGTCTTGGGAAGGGCGTTCACTTAGCGGAATTTAATTTAGCCATTGAATTATTTATTCTGTGCCAGTTTACTAAGTGTTCTTTATGAGTTCGACAACATTTTAGTTTTGTCTTTGGAAATGAATAACGTGTCAAATAAAAACATCAAATGAGTCTGCGAAAATCTTCAAGAATTGAAAACAAATGTCAACGAAAAACCAAGTAAGTACGCAAATAAATTAGCGATAACCAGAAAAAAAGAGAAAAAAATGTCTTATGGGTACTTACGTGGTATTACCTACCAATGTAAATCATTGGCATCATAGATATATCGACGCGCGACGGTACTATTTCTCAACCTCGTAATTAAACTTTGACGAAATTGGATTAACCACTTTAGGTTCGCGGTTTAAAGTGGCTATTCCAATTTCGTCAAAGTTTATATACGAGGTTGAGTCAGAGTACTGTCGATATAGCGTATAGACGGGCCCTTTGGTACTCCGTGTATGTTGCCAATTTCGTGGTGCTACAAGCAGTATCAGTGATATGAGCCGACGCGTTCCCGGCCGCTGGGCTTGCAACACCGTTCCTATTTCAAAATGTTCCAAAGGGCATATCCTGATGTTTATATTAATGGTTGGCATTAATTTAATCATTACCTCCCTTCGGCACCTCATTATCGCTTTCGCGTAACTATATTCGGCACAGTGACAGTTGGCAGTCTACCGTGCGCTTTAAGCGGAACTATTTCCCTTACACGACCCGCTTATTACGACAACATTCCCAGAGAGATACAACTAAGGGTTCAAAAAATGTACAAGTGGATACATGGGACTTAAAAACAATACTCTCTTTTTTTCTTTGGGTAGTCGTGTAAAAATTCCCGTAACGCACCTGTAAGCAATTCCTCTCGCGTTGCGGAAGTCCCTGAGCGACGGTGATGCTTTCCATCAGGTGACCCGTCCGCTCCCTTGCCCCCTCTAGTACAAAAAAGTTCAGTATATTATCGCCACAAATTGGGCCTTTTAGAATCTAAACACCAGCCTACTTAGCGGTAAAAGTTGGTTACTGCTCCAAGTTTGACCCTTAGCCTGTGTCGTAATGCAATTGGTGCAATTTAGCATTGTGTGCATGGGCTCCTTCCTAGATCAAGATTTATCATGCGCGGCTCGATGCTAGGTATAATGATATGCCATTGGTTTGAACTTCCTCGATGTTTAAGTCTCTATGAAATTGTTATTAATTATGTTCGAGTTGGTGCTCAACGCACAGCGCACGCGTCCGAGACATTTTTTGCTATGGCTCTTGTGTAATTTTTGTCACAAGAAAATATCTCGAACGCGTTAACGTCTGAATTACTATGAGCAAATCGGCAGTGCCTCCAGCAGCACGTATTGGCAATAGTTTGATATTCATGGCAGGCATGGGTTCGAGACGTTTCTTGCTACGTGAAATTTACACAATAGACAATAAACTTCTGAATTCACCAACAGCTATTCCGTCACAGTGGATCAGATAAATTTGTGGATTGTAGCACTTAACAGACAGTTTGCACTAGACTACGATGGTCTTCGATGAATCATCCAAAAACTAGTATCCTCAAGCAGGACTCGAGTCCTAGCATCCGTTACGTACGACGAGCAAATTAACAGAAGCTTCTCACGATGTAAAGTGGGAATTTCGATCAGACCCTTAACTTTAAAAAATAACCCTATCCCCATTTAGATAGCAGACTCAATTTGGACCTTACACACACGTTCCTCAAAACTATATTGATTCTATCGACCTATTGGACTTAAGTCGTTAGAGTACTGAAACTAAATCTATAGAAGCCCCGAGCTTGATTTACATGTAATTTTATGCCTTTTATGGAAATGTCCGAGTGCAAAATGTAGGGGATTTGTGCGGTAGTGATATGTACTCGTTATGCCTGAATGGATTTCTTATAATGTGGCGTATCTAGTAAGTAGTACTCGCGAAAGCAAAACTATATTCCAACAAAATTTATGCAACTCGGCAATCTTTGAATGATATTGGAACTCAACGTCTTCATCATCTCACATTTTCAATTAACTTTAAGCTTGATAAGTGACAGCTAGGGATGTGTCGACGAGAGATCATTCAAACATTAGTAGCTAGCATATTTACACATCACACTGTTAATCATTATGCCATTAAAGCAAGGGAGCACACGTGATTTGATCGTGTCCGGAATAAATAAAGAAAGGCATCGTTTTCATAGTTCACCTATAAGATACAATTATGCAATTATGAGTACCACATTCAGAGCTTTCACAAAAACGACATTAACTTTCTTTTTTGTAGGTAATTCCATCTAAATGCACCAAGATAGCGCAGCATCTTTGGGACCATGCCGCGGGGGAGCTCTTTTCAAAATTTATTTGACTTTTATTTATTGGTTAGGTATAAGTACTTTCTTAATAGATCTTTCTTAACAGAATCATAGTTTTTATTTAGTTAACGATTTTTATTTGTTGTCATTTACTTGTTTCTACATACATACGAGGGCGGGATGATAAGTAACTAGCCTTAGGTATTTAAAAAGTTTTAATTAAAAAAATAACTTTCTCATTTTTAAAAATATGGCTCTGGCTATCTCTGTTCTAAATTTGAAATTGGTGGCGTGAATATATTATTGATTTTTTGGCATTTAAAAATACATTGTGTCTGTTGTTTTTCAAATTGAACAAAGAGCGGTGATTAAGTTTCTTTATAATATGAAGGATATGAAGGGGCTTGATATTTATGAAGAGTTAAAGAATGTTTTGGGTGAATGTGTTCTTTCTTACGCCACAGTAAAAAACTGGGTGGCTGAGTTTAAACGCGGCCGTACAAGTGTCCAAGATGAAGCCTGCCCCGGACGTCCAAAAATCGTCACGATAACAGTTTTAAATGATTCGCGGTTAATTGCATTAGACATAATTTTCCACTGGAAAAACCTGGTTGATTGTAGCTGTGGCAACTCGTACATAGGGCAGGCTAAACATACGATCGCCTGCAGGGTTAAGGAGCACATAGCCGCAGTTAAAAATAACGACACTCGCAAATCCGCCATTGCTGAACACCTCATTGAGTCGGGGACAAATCACTGGATTGAGTTGCACAGCCCTAAGATCATTTCGACAGAACGCCATTATATACCAAGACTGGTGAGAGAAGCGGTTGAGATTAAGAAACATAAAAATTTTAACCGTGAGGAGGGGTTTAAGTTGTCAAATGTCTGGAATCCGGTAATTTCGTTATGCAAGACTTGTCCAGAATCAGTTTCGGGTACACGTAGTGACACCGTAAGTGTTGTGCGCTTTAATCGAGTAACAAGTGAGAACGCGACCGATAGTAGTGGCAGTGCGCGCAATCGGCGCGCAAAAATGCGGGTAGACAGAGCCCGGTCTGCGCAGCATTAGTGTCTACCCTCGTTTCGTCAATTTGCCCGTGATCATGATGCATGCAACTGCATCGAAATATCGGGAGCTCATCAAACCTATAAGGTAATCGCGGTCAATATCCCGTTTTCATTATGTCTAAATCGTCACGACTCCGGAAATGGTGTCCAAAGTACATGATATAGTTTTAGCAGATCGACGATTGAAGCTATCTGAAATAGCTGACACTACAGGTATTTCGAAAGAACGGGTACATCATATCTTAAGTGACGAGTTAAATATGAAAAAGTTATCCGCCCGTTGGGTGCCGCGTTTGCTTACGCACGATCAAAAAAGAATTCGGGTGCAAAACTCGAAGACATGCTTGGATCGTTTTCAGAGAAATAAAGCAGATTTTATACGTCGATTTATAACAACAGATGAAACATGGGTTCACCATTACACGCCAGAATCAAAAATTCAATCAAAACAGTGGACTGAATCTGGGTGTTCGGCTCCTAAAAAAGCTATGGCTGTAAAGTCGGCTGGAAAAATGATGGCTTCTGTCTTCTGGGATGCAAATGGAATTTTGATTACCTTCTCAAAGGTCAAACTATTAATGGAGAATACTACGCTAATCTTTTACATAAGCTTTATCAATGTATTCAGCAAAAACGACCAGGTTTAGCGAAAAAAAAAATCATCTTCCATCAAGACAACGCAAGGGTTCACACTTGTGTTAAGACTATCAAAAATCAACGAATTTAACTATGATTTGGTGCCCCACCCACCTTATTCGCCTGATCTAGCACCATCAGACTTCCACCTTTTCCCCAAGCTAAAAATTTTTTTGGGTAGACAGAAGTTTGCCACAAATGATGAAGTTATTGCCGCCGTAGAAGAGTATTTTGCCGGTCTTGAAAGAAGTCATTTTATGGAGGGCATTACAGCTTTAGAACGAAGATGGAACAAGTGCTTAGAGGTACATGGAGAGTATGTTGAAAAATAAAATCAATTTTATCACGCCAACCTAAGTATTTTTATATTAGGCTAATTTTATTTGTAATACATAATTTTTATTTGTTGTCATTTACTTGTTTCTGTTAAATGAATTACCCAGTTGTACACCTAGATACCGCATTAACATTCAATTTCAAATTCTTTTATTGTTAAACTTCCAATCTGAAACGCAATCCAGGTTTTTTTAATCCCCTCATAAATTACTTAGCGACAGCGTCTTAGTATTCCCGGCACGCCGCTTATGCGCTTATAAACTAAGCATGCAATTTAAATTGTTTAAAAAAGGAAAAACACTGTCACTACCCGCGCCATTTAGCCGCCTCGTGAAGAGTAGTACTTAGGTAAAAGAGCATAATGTCCAATATTTTTGAAGCTACTTACGACGTTTTGGGAGGAGCTGAGATGCTGCCAGTGCCGCCACCTTCCAATTAGCACTTAATCTTTAGCCTGGCTAGCACGCTGAGGTAATAAATATATAATTATAGTACTATTATGTATATGTAATTATAGTACACCAAAAAGAACTAAGGGAAGGGACAGTGAAGGGACAGAGATATCAAAGGCCCTTTTTGACAAGAGTCGAGGTCGAGTTTGAAGTGGCCGAGTCTGCAAATACTGCAAAGCTAGACTTAATGTCCCGAATGATTTGCAAGATGTCATAATAATCAATATTCTTATTTATCATCATCATCATCGAGCTTATTTACGTCCAACTGCTCAGCCCAGGGCTCCTCCTAAAATTGAGAAAATTCTCAACAATTTCATTGATTACAAAAACCTATTTATGTTTAATCATTTCATGTTTATTAAGCATTTACTATCATGAAACTTTTACCTGGCAGTTTTACTTACACCATATCCATAAACCTAATACATAAGAGACCACTCCTTTGTTCATTTTGCAAGTGCATCGATTTCGCGTATTGTCAAGTCAAGAGCGTTGGATTCCTTTTCGGCTAGAGTAAAGGTTCCGTGCTAGGGGCAACCCACGCGCCATCTTAAAATAGCCACGCCATTCTAAAGGGTACATATAAAGACTACAATGTAATGTATACGGTGCACGGTGCATGTACATTATAGTATACATACTTGTACATAAATAAACCCAACGCTACCAGTTCCTTAGACTTGCTAATTAATACCTTTACTTTATTGAGAGCTAACGAGGTGTTGTTTGGCTAATTGGCTGCGGGGTTAACAGTGGTGCTGATAGTACAGTCGCCCGCAAAAGTAGCTAAGCAATCCAAGCACAATGATCTGCTCAAGCTCTTATACCTATAACAATAGAGACGTGCTCGGGTCTTCTTTCATCTTGAACGCTTCGGTCAGGCACCGGTACCTATGCTGCTGACTGTAAGACTTTTCTTGTGTTTTTTAAGTATTTTTTTTTTAGTGCTGAGGAAAATGTGCCCACAATATTCTGTATTGTGTTATATATATTGTGTTCTTAATAAATATAAATAAACGATGTGCGTCAGAGAACAAAAATATGGGATGAGAATCGCAAAACTTTAAATATAATATTAAATCTCCTATCAAAGTACAAACCTTGAACTCGGACGAATGATATAAAAAAAATAGAGACGATTCTTAAAAGCACCAAAAAATCTTAAAAATTACACAATCTGCGTAACAGCGTCATACGGCTCTAGTTTTCTTCGCTTTTATACTTACTGGTACGTACCCCGTCCGTATGTCTTATGAAAACTTATCGTAATGCCCAGTCGTCGTTTCAGACTGATCGAAACGTTGAATCGATAGAGTACTGTGAAGAGGCCGCTCATTGTTTGATGATTGAGTTCGTTATTTAAAAATACGAATGCAAAGTGTCTAAAAAGACACAAAACAGGAGCGACACTCTGACAATAGGCTTTCATATGAAAAGTCGTGTATTCGTTCATATTGAAAAAAGACAATAAAAATTATTTAAAACACAAGTTTTATTCCCTCATCTTACGCCTCTCGCAGCTTGAACCACTAGAGCTACATCCACCCAAAGGCCGTGTCTAAATAGGCACCAGCTCACAGTACTGTGGGGAGTAGCCCAGGAGGTGGGCACTGGAGAGGAACTGGGTCGCAGCCCAAGTGCAAAATATGTAATGCCTTAGTCAGTAGTAAATAAAAACACTCTTAGATCATGACTGGCCTATATTTCTCAAGTAAAGGCAGGGGCTTAAAACTAGTACAATGTTAATGCTTTCATGGACCCAGTCCGACTGATCTGAATCAGACAGCAAAGACTATTGATTCGTTCTAAAACCATTCTAAATAAACACCATTCGGCCAACGATAAGCATTGCTATACAAAGAGGCAACGCCGCCAGCCTTTTGCGCTCCTTGCCCCGAGGTAGCAGCCTCGGGGACGTTTTCCATTACGTTCTATCTAGTTTAAATTATTGTTAATTATTAAATAAATAAATAAAAAACAAATATCACGGGACAATTTGACACCAATTGACCTAGTCCCCAAACTAGGCAAAGCCTGTACTATGGGTACTAGACAACGGATAAACATACTTATATAGAAAAATACATACTTATATACAAATTAAACATTCAAGACCCGAGAACAAACATTCATATTCATCATACAAACATCTGCCCCGACCGGGATTTGAACCCGGGATCTCAAGCTTCATAGTCAGGGTCTCTAACCACTAGGCTATTCGGTCGTCAATTCTATTCATTCTGTTTTTGTTTGTTTTGTCGTAATAAAGATATTTCTTCTGAATTCAAAACGAGATAAACCAGTCTAGCCTGCCAGACCTGCATCTTGTGTAGCCTATCTCTACAGTACTTACCTAGCTATGTCAATACCGTTCCATACATTATACTTCGTTGGTTCGTCGTTCAGATCAGTCTGAAACGATGTCCTTAAAAGGTATTGAACAGAGATTCAGACAAAGATTTTAAAGGTTGCTAGTGTCGATTGTCATCTGTTTCCTTCGCGGTTCGCATTTCATTGAAATAACCCATTGACTTCGTTGAATTAACCGCATTGGAAGTAAATCTCACGATATGCCTTATCAGGATTGCGAGGCGTCACAGAATTCGATTGTCGGCTCTACCAAGGCTCTACCAAGGCTCTACCAGTGTTTTTATAAAGCTTTGCTATAGGATAGCGATAAAAGGCACAGCTGCAAAAAACTATCGTTCTCTTCACATTTAGGAAAGAGCACTGTGAGTGAGATAGAAGCTACTTATTAATCTGACTATGAAGCTTGAGGTCCCGGGTTCGAATCCCGGTCGGGGCAGATGTTTGCAAGATGAATACGAATATTTGTTCTCGGGTCTTGGATGTTTAATATGTATATAAGTATGTATTTATCCATGTAAGTATGTTTATCCGTTGTCTAGTACCCATAGTACAGGCTTTGCCAAGTTTAGGGCTAGGTCAATTGGTGTCAATTTGTCCCATGATATTTATTTATTTATTTAATCTATGCCTATAAAAAAAGTACCTTGACTGACCGTTCATTCTGAAGGTGCGTTGCCTAAAATAAGTAAAGTAAACGTCCTGTTATTTGAAACCCTGCTTGTCAGCTTTATTGCTCTTAATTCATGGATTGAAAGTGCCAACTATTGGGGCAGTGTCGACCACTAGGACATAAACCTTATTTATTTCCTCGAAAATTATCGTTACGATCTGTCGTTTCAGTATGCCCGACTCGAAAGTATGGTGCGAAATATCGAACTATCCATTCGTCACTTCGATCTGTCTGAAACCAAGGATCGTTATGATAAATCGAATCGTACCTATATGGGGCCCTTAAGGTACTACTGTCTCTTAACGTCACCGCTTTTCTTTTCTAAACTAATACCTCAGTTACCTGCCAGGTTTTTAATGAACTGTACTCAAAGTACTCGAACACGACTGCGGTGAAGTTATGCAATAACCCACGTCGGGCACTTCATTACTGCGGGTACTTTTTGCCGCCGGTCGCCGCTCGAAAACCGCACATTCTTCATACCGTGGTAGTAGTACCCATAAATAAGCTAAACCATGGGAATTTGTCGCAATTGTAGCGATTTTCTCTTGTTTTGGGGTTCTCTAAGTCAAAAGGAAAGGGAAGAAGAGTCTAAACAAATGTTTTATTTTATTTTAGTGTAAATGAGGCTAAGTCCAAAACAGCTGTTAAGTTGTTGTTGAATTCAACCCGTTTTTTACTAACACCCAAGTGGATGGAAATAAGCATAAGAGGTTAAGACGGACTACTTAGGTTTAATGGATAGGTAAATTAGATGCGTTGTGAAAAAGTGCGTTGGAAAATCGTATTTTTTTTTTATCTCCTATACATTCAATGCCTTTTATGCCAATTTTTTTTAATTTGTTTTCAAATAAAAACTTTATAGGGGTGTTCACTTAGACCTACTCAACCCCAGGCTGAATTCTTGACGGTTTATTAAAATGCACCCTGTATGTTTTGATGAATTCTGTTTATTTCTTTATGACCAATCATATTTCGACTTCAATAAAAGGAGGTTCTCAATTCGTCGTAATATTTTATTTTCTCTTAATAAAGTAGGTGGTACCGAAGTATATTAAAGACAAATGTTTTTTGTCCTTCTTGTTGATGGTAAAATTCAAATTATGTCCGGTCGCTCACGCTTCACACTTTTTTCTGAATTAAGTATGCGGTTTGATGGAATGTCTGGATCTCCCAGAATACGGCTGCGCATCCATCAGACCTGTGAGAGGTAGCTAACCGTTGTGTGAGGGAAATGCACCAATAGGCTAGCTGCGCTGAACAAGGCTGTCAAATGAAGTGATTCTATTGGTGGATTTTCCTCGCACACGCGCACACCGCTTAGCTACCTCGTATAGCTCCGGTTGATGTGCAGCCTAACTTTTTAGTAACGTCAGCAAGTCATCTGTAGATCTAGTTAGCACATCTCACAGTGCGACTTCTATCTCGCGCGAGAGCAACTGCCCGTCCTTTTCTGTCACTCAGAATGCAACGGGACGGGTAATATAATATCGCGCGACAAAGCCGTGCTAGCCCTACTGTTTCACACGCATTCAAAAGGTTTGTGTCGCTAGTTATGTTTGGGAGCAACCGCAGTAGGTTAATTTTTCTAATAGGTTGCCATGGCGTAACCCGGTAAAACCATGTTTTTTTATTTATTTTTTTACTACCTAAATGGGTACTTCTATTTTGACCCAAAATTATCTCATAAGATTACCGATCGAAGATATGTCTCCGGAGATCACAACCAGCGATGGTTAGCTGGATGTATTTTCATGCAAGGCTCGCGACGGACATCCGTTGGCCCTGAGCCATGCGTAACGCATGTGGCAGTGAAGTTTCGCCCTTATCAGCACACTAATCTACCTTTTTCCTTCTAACAAGAAGAGAACACACGTGAGTGCTCTAAGGACCACAAGATTCGAAAGGGGCTAGACACGTCAGAATTCCACTTGCCGTCTTATTCGTTCATCTTGGTTTGAATCTAAGAGCACGTGTAATTTCTCTTTCGTTTCAAATCGGTCCATTATGAAGGAAAATTATTCGCCTAGACAGTTTTTAGGCGGTTAGTGCTGCCCGACCGCACACACGCAAGACCGCATGCTCATGCCGCATGCATGACCGCATGGCCGCATGGCATGCAGCAGTATTGAACAATTTACACTTCGCGAAAAAAATACATCGCGACACCCGGCATAATTATTTTTAAAGTTAAGTATGGTTGGCAACAATTGCTCGCACCCAGGCATAGTGAGTTGGCTTAAAGGTCTAGTAGCCAGGCCATAAAATTACAAAAAAAGGCATAGTCCGCATACATACCTACTTACTCACGACATGAGCATACAAAAAAAAATATGCCATTTTATAGAGCGTGGTGCCATCGGGTCACGAAACTAACATTTTGGTAAATACTTGTGATTAGATACAGTTATTAACTTTAGCATTCTGATTGTTCTATGCGCACGACTTCGTGAAAATATTAGGATTAAGTATAAACATAATGTCGTTTTATTAAATGAGAAAGATATGATTTGATTCTTCGGTTTTAGAAAGCGCTGAAATGTATTCAAATAGCACATTCTTGTATAGGTACTCACTTCACCATTTTCCTGGTTTACTTAGTTAGTGGATTGGCTGTTGATTCATCCTATTGCTTTAAAATTATTAGAAAAAATATTATTACTAAAACCTCCTAGGTAAATAATAGTAAGGTTTTTTTTAGAATGCCCTGCTTTCCGATACGATACCTCTCGAACTCTGGGAACCATCGCTACGTAGGTACCTAGGTAGACTGCAAAACACTATTAAACACAAAAAGGCAAGCTTATTCCTTCGCCGAGCCATTTTAAATAGCGCATTTAATAAACATTAATTTATTACAGCTATTATGTATCGGGCTCTGGCCGCACAAGAATGTTGCCGTGGTCCCTTTAAAATGCCAGGAATTATGATTTACGTTGAGCTGGAACTGCAGCCATTTTTAGAAGGCTTCAAATAGACTTTCGCATTTGCAGAGATACATTTTATTTACAAGTGAGTAACATTGCAAAGACTGAGCATTTTCTATGCTGCAATAAGCAATTTTCAAAAATTCCGTTTCGTTTGCAAGTAAAACCAATTGTGATATTTACAAGGATCGTTTGCGTTTGGGAAGAGTGAATTTAGATGGCAACAACACATGTACAGTATAATAACCATTTAATTACTGACCCATCGTAGAACGTTCTCACAGTAAGTGTCATAATGATTTTCCTTGTCAGGCAATGCGATGTCACCAGGACATTTTCTACGAAGAGGTTCCACAGTGGGTCACGATTTAGTTGGTTCAATTACATTAAAATATTTTTAATAAGTAGGTATATACCTCTATGAACTTGTATTTTTGAGAACCGCTTTCGGGACACTTTGAACTTTGACACACACACAAGCACACATACGTCAAAGCACAAACGTCATCGTACTCACGTAGTAGCAATAGCGCATATATAGGTATTTTATGGAGTACGCCCATTGACGCCAGACCTCTAGTGCCTCTGGTAGCATATCAAATCGATGCTATCGACTCTGTCGATTATATTAAAAATGGAACGCAACGATACCGTGGGAGTGTGTAATTACCCTCAGTAAATATTGACTCGGTGCGACACCCATCCGTGTTTAGTCGTAATCGTGCATCGATCGCCATCATTACGCCAATCGTTTATTTCTATTAGATTAGATGCATCGATTACAGGAAATGCATGCGCGCTGTGTTATTATGGTTTAACTTCATTATTGTTTTTTTTTTAATTTTGATGTAAGTAGGGTGTAATTTAGTTTTAAAAGCAGCTGGGGATGACTTTATTAACATTTTTAAAACTTTGCCTGTAATAACCGCGAATATTATGGTTTGCTTCCTTCTAAGTTATAGGAGTTTAGAAGTAATTTAAAGAAAAAATATGACAAAGCTGTGACTACAGTCTGGTAAATATTTTGAGCTAAAAGTTTTACAAATGGTACCATCGTGTAAAATGGGTTCCCCTTACTAGTTATATATCTATTCAAGAAGCTCGCATTAAACATTTAAACACCGATTGGTTAGCAATTTTAATGGCCACTTAAGAGTAAAACAAACCTCGGAATTCCTTATCCTGGCATACAAGAAAACCGGGAGCCTAAATACCATAGACCGCTTTGCACAAAGGCGCATTCCAAATTTGTAATTCCAAAATGGCAGCGCGTCAGTAAACGTTCGGTTATGCGAAAGCGCATGTGCGACACTACGTTCGGTGTTGCCAGAGTATTAATTTTAATTTGGTAAAAAAAAATTAAGACAAAATTTTATTAGTCGGTTTTTAACAAAGTTTAATGCTCCGCTATTTGAATATGTGTACATGCTAAATACGAGTATACACGAGGACCAAAATGCTCCTAATGGTGCTCTGTTGCTGTACTTGAATTGATACAAATAAGTTTATTTACAAACAGTTGACAGAAATAAATATAAAGCTATATGTAGGTAGATATAGAAACAAACGAATTAATCAAATAAACTAAATTCTGTACGGTTTATTAGAAATGCATTTCATATCAAAATTCGAACAAACACGTTAACTTTAAAACTTATTATGTACTATTTCCTTATTTTTATTACGCCTATTCATTTCAATTTCAACTTGTCTTATATTTCTTTAGTCACCAAACTATCATATAGCCTCATTTATGAAACAATTCAACAAAAGGCAACAATATTTTCTTACGATATTAGGAGTTTGATATACAGCGGCAATTTGTTTTTTGTGCTATTATGTATTCTGTGGTTTTACTACGGGCACAGGTAATCCTAGTTATAAAATAAAGATAAATTTTAGGTTAGAATTTCGTTTACTATTCGAGTCGCTTTACAAATCCTGTAGAATATATGTCAAATTATCATACTATATAATCACCATGTGCATTTTACATAAAAAAATATGACAGTTACCTTGGAAATATCGCTTCCACTTGATTTTGCATTTTACTGTCGTACTCTATGGATTCCTATAAAGTTTGGAAAGTTTAACCACATGGCAACACCACGCGCGACACTGCGTTGCATCGCGGTGCGTTGACCGGCTTGACCCGCGGCGAGGTCAAGCGGTCAGCGGTGTTAGGGCGCGCCTACACTACCGCTACTCTATTCTATGGCGTTGTGTTGGTAGCCCTGGGCTATCGTACGTGGGAATGTGTGTACCCAGCTTAGGATGTAGGCTCCGCAAATAGATAAATTGCATGTCTAAATAATGAATGAGTAACTGTGTGGTAGTGTCGTGGAATATGTGTTAGGTGTGTAATTAGATACACGGTAATGTGGTGCATTTAGGACTTGTCAGTGATGTGGTTATATTTATTAAGGTACTAGACGGTTTCAAACTGTCGTACGCATATAGGTACCTAACTAGATTTTTTTAGAAAAAAACTGTTGAAATAGTTTTAATTGCTGTCTGTCCTTTATCTCAACTTACGAGTACTTATGAGCTAGACACATCTGGTTTACGTTCAGCTTGTATATCACTTTTATATAGTTATACAAAACGTTTAATCCTGCAAATCGCAATTTTCCCATAGCAAAAATAATTATCTACTTTTTTCATCCACATAAAACTATAAATATGAACGCGTTCATAAAATATTAATTAGCAATCACACTAAAACGTTACGGCTTCATTACACGTGCATTGTCTTGTATTATGCATGCATTAATACCGAGACATATGACGCCAGATTAATCTCTGGAGCGGCGCTTGCGACGCCGTACTCGCTAGGGCCGGCGGAAAGGAGAAAATTAATAAACTAGTGACTCTGTGAGCTGTAGTGTAGACCCCGCGACTTCATTTTTGAACTTTTTTTTTTTCAAAAAACGAATTGCCTAAAAATCCTATATCAAACCTGATCACAAAATTTCAAAATGAACATTTTCCGGTTTTGTTTTTTCTTTATAAAAATCCAAAAAACGAATCGACAAAAAAAACTACTTATTTTGCGAACCTGCTCACAAAATTTACGAGAGTCAGATCAGTTGAGAAATACGGGACATACGAAAAAAATCTGTCCAAGCTGAAACTGAGACTCTTCGCTCAGTTCGTTCGCTCAGTCAAAAAACTAACAAGGGCGAGACGGTCTCGTCCGTTTTTCAGATTTTTTTCCTTGATCTATGTTGTGAAACCTTGCTACGTGAAAAATGACATGATTCTAGGTCAATGGGAAGTACTCTATCTATTTTGATTTGCTTGAATTTGACAGAATCGGACAACGAAGTGATCCTCTATATACGAGTATAAGGGTTCCGTTTTTCCTTTTAAGCTTTGGAAGCCCAGGTGAAAAACCCCCGATATTTTCATTTCAAAGTATCTCAAAACGGGTTGAATCGATTTTTGTAAAATTTAGCTATGATGCCAGACAGATACACAGATACACCCATACACCAATACACAGGCTTATAACACCCCTCTTTTTGTGGAGGGGGTTAAAAATTGGCAACCCTGGGCATCAAAAGTGACATGCGATGCGGTGCGTAATATAATCTGTCAAAGGACTCTTTGAAGTTGGAGAGATACATTAAAATGTAATTGCCTCTTACACGTCTCATAGAATTTTATATGCAATTAAAACGAGGCATTAATCCTAGGGTGCTCTTGTTCTTTTTTAATAATTTTATATATACATGAAGGATATTATGGAATAATTTACATGGTGGATCAAAAGACGCTGAGAGATTGATGAACTAATGTAGCTATACCCAATAATTTATTCCTCGCTGTATTTTCACTGTACCTATTTTGAGCCCTGACGTGATTTTGTACAAGGTTTGA
This sequence comes from Clepsis dumicolana, assembly GCA_963691665.1. Taxonomy (NCBI): domain Eukaryota; kingdom Metazoa; phylum Arthropoda; class Insecta; order Lepidoptera; family Tortricidae; genus Clepsis; species Clepsis dumicolana. The sequence continues at coordinate 3,412,974 of OY829516.1, read as the reverse complement.
GCCTTGTACAAAACTACGACGTTAGGGAAATTTTTCTATACATTTTTAAAGCAATTTGGGTGCATTAGCATTCATTGTTGCTACCCAGTTTTAAAAGCCTCTAAATTATAACCAGAGCATAAAACAAATGAAAATTGGCTTTGATCAATTAACATGGATATAAAAACAAAAACAGATTCGGCGCCAACCCGGCTATCAATAAGTGACGAATGGCACATTCCAAGAAATAAAACATGTTAAAATCACCACAATTTCTTAGTTTTTAATAACTTCCGATAAAGTGCTTTAGAAATCTGAATTGCCATTTTTTTTTTAATATGACTTGGTACATCGATATTTAGCTTATGTCCGCTTTTCTTCCCATTACTATAGTTGTAGAGAATCAGTATTTACCCGATCTGCCAAGCTGTCACTCACATATTTTGGTATTTTAGGTTAGAATTTGTATGCAAGTGACAGAAGCAAAATCGGCCAAATGGAATCTCTGTGACTGTAATGAGGAGTATAGCGAGTCAAAAATCCGCTAGGATCGCTAGCGTCGAGTGAGGTCTCTCTGCCAACATCCACCAATCATAGGCTAGTAGCTTGTCCCTCGACATCAGCTTATTTACGTCCCACTGCTGGGCACAGGCCTCTTCTTACACTGAGAAGGCTCGGGTTATAGTTCCCACTCCGGAGTCCACACCGTTACCGTGTTATAGTCCACACCGATCGGGAGGCGCGGATTGGGAACTTCACCCACACCGTTAAATTGCTTGGTTTCCTCACGTACAAATCTAATTTCACACACGAATTTCGAAAAACTCAGAGGAATATGTCTCTTATTGGTGGAGAATGACAGTTAGCCCTCACACGATACTAGCAATCCTTGCGGATTTTTTCCTCGCGACACTGAATGGATTGGATGGACTGGATGGATTTTTTCACTGTTAACGTTCATTTCAAAAACTGCTACTCTTCTTATGGAAAAAATTGAGTTCCAAATTCACCAGCCGCAATTACTCGTTGGCTTGACAAACGATGATGGCGCCGGCGCCTCTGATGATAATGATAGTGATCTCTAATGACCGCCATGATACGATCTATGTTTACGCCTTTAACCCGCTTTCGGGGTATTAATGAAAGTGTATTAGTAAATTGCTGGGCGCTTGCGACGGTAATTGTGATTGAGAGTAATTTCAACTGTCTAACCCAATTGTTGATGTGTTGTGATGGCTGAGCGGCTTCGCCGAACGTATCAGAACTAAAGCAGAGGGATGTTGAATTGTTGATTGATTTATCATGTAACTTTTTGTTCATGTTGAGTACTTACCTGCCAATATAGGTCTTGGGTCCACTAAGGTCCGCAGAAATCATGTAAGCACATTTGAATGGTACACGGAAAGAACATGACTGTCTAGCCACCTTAGCAACTTTTTGAGCGCGATTTGAAAGTTTGGAACGATGTAATCTAATACATAAAGTCGAAAACCCAGAACGGGATAAAAGAAACGAGACAGAGTGAGATGGCGCTCTACAACACCATTTTGACACGTTTCTCAAAAACAACGCATTATTTCTTCTGCATTCTTCGCATTATTTTGCTGTCTTTGTTAGTTAATAGTGTTTGCATTGTCTGGTTATTGTTGATTATTGATTTGTTTTTATCTGTATGTGTATGTGTCGAATTAGTTTCTAATAAATATATGTTTCTTCTTCTTCTTTATTTCTTCGTATTTTTAAAGCAATTTGATTCTTTGATCTTGGGAATCGCGAAAAACTTGAGAAAATATGATAAATAAAAATAAATAAAATCGCAAGTTCGAATTTCGAGCCAAAAGCGAGTGATCTATTATCTATGCCAGTGTTGCCGTTCAGGGATAAAGAAAGCCATTCATTATCCTGCATTGCAGTCTACGGAAATTTAAAATTTTATCTATGTAAAAATACGTGTCCAATATTTTTTTCCGATAATCTGTCTGACGGACTAATTAGAAATATTACTGTTTTACCCAGAGGACACATTCCTATTGCTATAGAGATTCTTTACGTAAATATATAATAATATTCCACGCGAGCGGAGCCGCGGGCGCTCTCTAGTTGTCTATACATCTGTTTTTAAACTGATAAAAAAGACAAGTTGCATAAATATTTGTGTCTGTAACTGAGTGGTAACTTATAGTCTATTGAGTGCATTTTGAGATTAAAATCTCGCTTTAAAAAAAATTACTAGACATGTTCTTTCTGCGTACCCTTCATTTATAGCTGAAGGTTTGTTTTTTTTAAAGGGGTCCCTCCACAGTCGAGCGTCCCAGGTACGTAGGTCCGACTGTAAAAAGGTCGGAAAAGCGTCTCCTAAATAGCTTCCCCTCCTCTTGAGAACTGTTACAAAGCAACGGAACACACACGACTTGACATCCGGGAAATCGGACTGCCGCCTCACCTAATTTAAAAAGTTGACAAACCATAAACGTTTTCCCGCAAAAAATGACTGGCCAGCGACGTTTACATATATTAATAGATCACCCAGTTATCCGTACATGGCTAACACCAGAGGTAGTGCTACAGTGTTAAGTTGTTAATGTCTATTAAATCAGTCTAACTTGGTCTTAGAAATGGCGTTACGATATAGGATACACATTTGATGTCTTCAAAAGGTGCTGGGCATGATTCCCTGTTTGTCTTTGATCTGTGGGTGGAGGTGCACCTCTGAGCCCTGTAATAAATTTTATTCGACTAAAGTAGCATACTTTATCGCAGTAATAATTGACATTCAATCCCATGCGAACGGAACTAAGTCATCAAGTACGTTGTGCTATCCGACTCAGTGTGATCAGCTTCAAATTATTCAAAAGATTTTTAGATTAAAGAAAGAAAGAAAGAAAAAATATTTATTTCAGGTCCCAGAGTGCCACCACCTAACAGTAAAAACAATTTAAAAAAACTCTTTTAAATTTGATGCTTATACCCATCGTCGTTCTGTCTATTGTGTCTCTCTGTAACTTTCGTTGTTGGTCCACAGTACATTGAGTCTAACAAAACGTGTCCTAAGGCTGGGGGACACATTTTCCTTGCATTAACTTATTTTGAAATCTAAGGATTTCATTATTTGATATTCTTAGGTATAGGAAATATACATAAATTGATATGACTAGATGTATGTATAAATATGTTTAGGTCTTTCGCTTCGCAGCACTCTTTGACAGCAATTGCTTTCTTCGAAGTCTCACTGCAGATTATTATGCAAGTAACTACATGACTTAAAGGTAGTTAAGGTTCATTAGCCGTGGCATAGCAGGAAATCGCACATCGCGAGTTATTATTAAGTATTGCCAGTAAAATACTAACTATTGACCATTTCGCATAACCTGCATAGTTGTGTTACGGGGTGAGGTCAAAGTTTGCCACAGCAAGACAAATATCTTGGCCTCGACGTATATTCTAGTTCCGCGAGATTCGATACTTGATGTAAGTAACGTAACAGGGTTTATTTCATGTGATATGCCATTTGTTACGCAAATAAATGAAAATTAAATACATGAAGGGTACACGGAAAGAACTTTTTGAGTTATCGCTATTTGAAAGTTTGGAACCATAAAATTTTCGTATAAGTACATCTTTTTTTAAGTGATGAAATCTTTTTCTTTTTCATTTGTGTATCTTGTCTTCAAGATACACAAATATTCGTTGCTTTTTAATGTCCTTTTTAAACCACAGTCCCCTTCCTACCTCTCGGAAAGATTTAGCTACTTGGCCACTGGTTCCGGGAACCGTTTACGGTCGAGTAACAATCTCTCTATCTCTTTTCCTGTCACCCATTCCAAATCCTACTCCGAATCCTTCTCCGTGCAGGCTGTTAGACTGTGGAATCGGTTGCCTTGTGACATCAGGCAGTCGCAACCTGTTGCCACCCTGCAGAATCGCTTGAGGAAGTACTGGCTTGACGGTTCCTCTTAATTGGATATTGTGTGTTCTCTAGTTCGTGTATATATGTATTTTATGTAGTGTATACTTCTTGATATGTAAATAAATATTTATCGTTATGTTATTGGTTTGTACTAGAGTGTATCTGTATTTCTATGTATGTGTATTTTAAATGCTTTAGTTAGGTAATTAGGTTAATTTCAGGTTCCGAATCCTCGTACTTTTATTTGTATGTCTACTCTTTTTTCTGATGTCCTGTCAATCGCCCGAAGGTTAACTGGTAGAGATCCCTTTAAGGGATAAGTTCGCCTTTGTACATTTGCTTTTATTCTGTTATCTGTATTTTTTTGTTTTATGTGCAATAAAGAGATATACATACATACATACATACATACATACATATTTTGTGTCTGTAACTGAGTGGTAACTTATAGTCTATTGAGTGCTCTACATTTTGAGATTTAATAAAAAGTGTTCTTTCCGTGTTAATAATTATGTTTACTTAATAAAATAAATAAATAAATAAACATCATGGGACAAATTGACACCAATTGACCTAGTCCCAAACTAGGCAAAGCCTGTACTATGGGTACTAGACAACGGATAAACATATTTATATAGATAAATACATACTTATATATATATTAATAAACATCCAAGACCCGAGAACAAATATTCGTATTCATCATACAAAACCTGCCCCGACCGGGATTCGAACCCTGGACCTCAAGCTTCATAGTCAGGGTCTCTAACCACTAGGCTATTCGGTCGTCACTTAAATGTCAAATACAAGAAAATTTGCGTAAACAACGCAGGAAAAGAAAGTCTGTTCTAATATTTAACTCGGGTATACGATAAAGCATGTGAGCATGGGCGAACTAGGACCAGCAATGCCGATGGCGAGGAATTGGGTTCAATACCCAGCCCTGGCTATATTTTTCTGTAATTTTCCGTGTGTTCTCATTACAGTAGAAATTACATGCGCCTTTTCTAACTCTATGCGCATACACATTTACTTCTAAGAAACCTAAACAATACTCGAGTTTATGACATACGTGCGAGCCTGCATTGTGAGCTTACAGCTTATTGGTTATGGGAAAATCTCGAGGAATGCCAAGCTTTTGAATAGCCAAGGCCTTACTGCTTTTGTGGTGTTTTTTATTAGCTTTTGTTGTTATATAAAAATATGTTCGTGAAGGCTTAAATTCTCTGAGCCCTTTTACGTAGCCCTTACGTCAGAAAATCTTCATGGATACCCACTGACCATATCCAGGGGATGGGTGTAATATATTTTGGTTCAATATTTCTACTCTATTACTTCATTTATTCCATGCATTATTTCTAGGCCCGGGAGCTGATTTTTGAAATCATGCTGTGAAAATACGTTTGGAAAATTGTGTAAATCTGTATAGCTCTGAAAAAAAGGACATTCAATATTTGACTAGAGTGCGATAGGGCGGTAATTTTCCCCTACTCTACTCGTATTTTTAAGTAAAATAATTTATTTACATATTAAAAGCAATTTACAATGACATTAAATCTAAGCTAAAACTAAATAAACTAAAACTTAAAACTAAATTAAATGTAAATATAAGGCCCCCGTGGCATAGTGAACAAAAGACTGTCAGCCTTGGCACGCTGAATAGCGATGCTGATTCAGAGAAAACTGCCAGCCCTTTGGTCACAAGTTGCACGACTAAGCGCTTTTGCAACTCTGAAATAAACTAGTATTTTAACCGACTTCAAAAAAGGAGGAGGTTCTACGTTCCACTTTACGTATCTATTTTTTATTTTATTTTTTTATTTATGTACATCGATTACTCCGTCAATTGTAGACCGATTTTCAAAATTCTTTTTTTATTCAAAAGGCTATACTCCTGAGGTGGTCACATTGTCACCAAGTCATGATCTGATGATGGGATCCCAGGGAAATCGAGGGCAACCCTCAAATTTTACAGGCACGTACTATGTGTTTCATATATTTTCTAAAGTTATTCAAGTATTTGCGTCTGGTAGTCATCATCTCATGATGATGAGCTGATGATGGAAGGTACAACTCCTTAGCGGGTAGGAGTTGGAGGAAAATTCTGAAAATGTTAAATCATTGTTCAAAAGGGTATACTCCTGAGGTGGTCTCATAGTCACCAAGTCATGATCTGATGAAGGGATCTCAGGGAAATCGAGGGCAACCCTCAAATTTTATAGGCACGTATCATGTGTTTCATATATTTTCTAAGTCTATTCAAGTATTTGCGTCCGGTAGTCATCATCTCATGTTGATGAGCTGATGATGGAAGGTACCACTCCTTAACGGTTAGGAGTTGGAGGATAATTCTGAAAATGTTAAATCAACGTAAAATTGTGAAATAAAAATCTTTTAAAAAAAAGTAAAATCCAAAATGGGTACCTATGAGTCCAAAAGAAAGCAATTGAGTGCTTATGTATTCATCATAATGAAATCACCTAGAGTTGAACGTCCAAATATCATTTTAATCAAACAATTTCTTTTTTGTGAAAATAGCAGGGCAAAGTAATAAAAAAAAACTACACTCCCACTTGCCCATTACGTGTAATTAATGAGCATTGAAAATGCAAGTAACCGCAATACGGTGAAGACTTTCGTTTTCCCTCGAAACAGTGTCCGATATATCTACTTATCGAAATGATATGGTATTATGAAGCCAGCCTGGCCTTGGCTGTATGAGAGTGATACAGAATGTACATTACTATTATGTACATATAAATGGTATAAAACTTAAAGGCATTCCTAGAATTTACGTACCTATTTACTTACAAGCTTTTATTTAACTTGCAATGAATGTATATTGTATAAGTAGGTAGGTAGGTAGGACTTAGTCGTTGGTACATATTATGTATGTATGTATGTTTACTTATCAAACACATGTACATTTAAGATTTGATATAAGTAAAACGAACACGACTTTACCTACCAAATAGCTTAGCTAGCTATTTACATCTAGCTTAGCTATTTTACATCTGTAAAATGTCAATAAAAATCATATAAACACGTAGAGTATCGTTAAGTTATGCTAATCGAGTATTTATGAGTAAGTAAATGAATAATAAGCACTGACTACGAAGCAAGAGCAAGGCACATAATGAATATTCCAAACGTGATAAAACCTCAAGTGTCCCAGTGTACACAACTTAACTCTATGCTAATTGCTTGCAGCAGACTGCAACGCATTATGTTGGCACAACTGCTTTTATTTGACTTTTCAAGTTCCATAAGCTCAGCAAATAACGCGAAGTCAATGCACTGTTGAGCTAGAAACTTTAGCTTGTTGAATCATTATGGGTTTTATGTTACTTACTTTGTATTAGAAGTGTACAAACTCTTTTGAATTCATTGGTACTGGTCACTTTATGTCGAAATATTGCGCTATATCGCCATTGAGTTGCCATTAAATAAAATAAAAAAAAAAGTTGTTTTATTTTTTATTGCTGCTTGGCTATGCAAGTTATTTTAACTGCCAGTAACAAATTAATCTCAAATAGATAGGAAAAAGGTTTTTAACTTCCAAAACAAAAAGAGGAGTTTTATATGTTTGGCGTATGTATCTGTGTCTGTAGCATTGTAGCTCCTAAATGGATGGACTGATTTTTACACAGCTTTTTTTTATGAAAAGCTAATTTAATGCAAACTGTTCTTTGCAAGTTTTATCAAAAATGCTTGGTAATGAAGTCGGTCAAAAGTAGGTAGCTGTTTTTGAGATATTGAACATTGAAAACTTATTTCTAAAGTCTTGTTAAAAATATCGCAAAAGACGTGAAATTTTAGGACTTCCTCATATTTTTTTTATATTTTTTAAACAAATCATACTTTTTTATTGTTCCAGGCTATCAGCCCTCCTGCTCACCATCGCAGCGACGTGTGGAGCGTCATCGTCTTCGTCAAGGCGAGACAACAACCTCACCGACGACAAGAAAGAGCCAAGCACACACGAACTCCTCAGCTCTCTCGGTCTAAAGAAACTTAGAATACCAGCCGCTCACCATAGGAAAAGACTAGCGGAGCAAGGCAGGCGGCACGCCACAGGAGATTCTAGAATGTTCGTGATAAAACTACCCCCAAATACAAGTTATTACACACATTCCGACCCCGCCCCTGCCGCAGCGAGAACCCTCCCACTTCAAATGACAGGCAACGGAAAGCCAGCTAGAGTGTATCATTGGAACCTACCAGTGCTACAAAAACTGGCCAAGGACAGACCACAAGCCAGATTCGATGATGACATTGTCGATGTAGAGAGCACCCCGACGTGGCCGAAAGGATTAAACAACCACCCGAATTCGATAGACGCTCTTGCGTACTACGTTCCCGCCAAAAAACCGTCGTTCAGGAAATATTACTCGGGCAACGGCAAACCGAAGTCGTTCTACGTCTTAGAGAAGAACAAGAACTCCGCGCAATACCATAAACTGCTGCCATGATTATTTTTTTAATTTTATGATTAGTCTATGGCCGGCCGTAAAGTAGAAATAAAAAATACGTAAAACTTGAAGCGTCTACGATGTAAACGTTTGCAGGTGTCATGTATGTAAAAGAAACTTGTTTTAACTTCTTTAATTGTTATTTTCTATATCTTCTCGCTATTGATAGGTTAAAAAGTTACTGGCTAGATGGAATGGAGCAGATGCCTTATAATTCGACTTGTGATTTTTAGAGGAACATGACTGACTGTAGCCCACACAAACACAAGAATAGCGACACTTTTATGTGCTTATACTTATTTAAATATACTTGCCATGATATCTTCCGTTTAGTAATTATTTTCCATAGTGGAATCAGAATTGGGTAAGATTTCTATTTAAATGATTGTAAGTATAATGGCGCCCTACTAGAGCACTGCAGCTTCTCACAGACCGTAGTAATTTATTATAAACTGTTTTCTAGCCTACTGCATACAATTAAAAGGCAATTTGTGGGTTGTCGAGACCAGTTAGTGAAAACTGTCATTTGATCTCTTATCGCACGTTGATGGTAATCGCAGAAATAAGTTCAAGTTAATCATGTTGACTTGTGCAGATATCTTGAATAAAGTGGGCAACTGGTATTTATTATGACGTATATCTTGAAATGGTGAAAAATTGTGACAACTCCCAGCTGTGTTTTTGATGAGCGCACTCAATTTCACACAAATGAACATGCCAATTTACTTCCTATTCATATTATTATTATGGTTTTAACCTCTAGATTTATAAACATAACTTTTACAGGACATTTTTGTGCTAAGCTTGTTGCGCAGCCGCAGTAGGAACTGCGCTGACACCTGTCAGAAATATGCATTTACAAAAGTAATGTATGTGATAGTCCAGATTAAGGTAAACTTGGAGCGGAAATTACCTGTTGTTCTGAGGCGCGTAAATAAATTTAAATAACCCGTTATGTCCATGTCGGAAAAACCTAGATATGCACTCTCAAATAGGAAGTAAAGTAAGCACATAAAATATGTTGATATCAATTTAATTGACAGAATTAAAATAAATGCTGCCCTCGTTAACTGAAAAACCTCGTTACTAAGGTATATTGGAATAATTATTTTAATCGACCTGTGAGCTGCATACGGGATTCATTATACGAAGTTTTTTCTCAACCAGCATTTTAGACTGTATGTACGCAGAAGTAGCTTAGAACTAAAAGTAGCTTCTCACATTCGAGACAAACAAAATGTTCCCTTTGGAGAGTAATATTATTGTAATTTTGCTAACTGGCCGCTAATGAGGTATTTTTTTACAAATGTTTTTATGTACCTACTTACTGTGGCCTCCACTACCTATAAATCTAGAGCTTAAAGATTAATACTTACTTGGGTTTATTTTTGTCCTGCAGACCCTGGTGGAATTTTAGTGGAAACAGGTGCCACATTAATTTCACTAGAGGTATACAGTTCGAAAAGCCATCCAAGTACCTACACAGAAAACAATACACTCTTTTTCTTTGGGCAGTCGTGTAAAAAATGGTGTATGGCTGCCACTAGAAATTGATCATAATACGAAAATGGAACCAATGACGGTCTTTCTCACCACCGCGCCTAACCTATTACTGGGCCGTGTTTTATAAAGTTACAATTTACAAGCGGATGTCTCATTCTATCACCTTTCGTTAGAAAGAGACTTGTAGCTTTATAAAGCACGGCCCTGGTATCCCTGTTTGTACACCATCCATAGCGCTTACTAGGTTTACTACTCAAGTTGAGGTCGACATGTCACTATATGCGACATGCATTTGATCGCATACGAAGGATCCCGAAGTTCTCAGCTTTGACTTAATGCTCTCTAACTTTTGTCGTGGAAATAAGTTTCTATCGCTTTCTAACCAAATGTGTGCGAAAGGGATGGATGCATCATGTCTGTAGTAAAAAAAAATAGTGCTCATGGCTGACAGCTCTACATAAAATACGGATAAATGAAGCTGTGTCTAGATAAAATTTACTGCAATAAAATAAAACAACTCTCTTGAGCTACATACAGTTTAAATTATAACCTACTAAAATATTTCCATCAGTTACGTATACACTGTAACTGATCGAGAATACATAATAATATAATTAAATAATTAAAATGGTATAAAATCGTAATGTATTATAATCCAGTAACTCTATTGTAAATAAATAAGAATAGCTTATAGACTTATTAATTATGAGTGCATTCAAAAGTTTACTCAAAGTTAGCGCCATGACAGTTGAGGCCAATAAGACTCATGAAGTATATCTAGTGAACAGAGGATATATTTGTGGTCTCACCAGCCATGCTGGAAACTATTATGTGAAAAACTTTTGGAACACTCCTTGTGCTTAAATAAATAGGTGCTTAGCTGTATTATTGAGACTGCGACACGAATTTAAATAAAATAAAATAGCGAGTATACCGGAGCCTCTGTAACATACCATGATGAAACATAGCTTCTGAAATATAAATATTTGATCCTTGGACGCTTTTGAGCGTATCTTTAATTATGATTTATTTTATTATGTACAATTCAAACTCGATCGAAATATCTCAATTACATAGAGCTTTAGTGTCCACTGTATATTTACTTGTAGCTCGCAAATATATTATTGATTCAGTATACTTAATATTGTGACTGTTGAAATTATTCTCGCTAAAACATGCATTTATTATTTATGTAAGAAACTGTTAATTATCTTTACATTTTAAGACGTCTAGTTTTGAAAAAAATAATGTAGTAGCTATCGCTTTAAATTATTTAATTTTAGATGTAAACGTTAGTTGTTATACTTGATAAGATTTTTTTGTACAACATTTATTTCTAGAGCTTGTCTAATAAATATTTTAATTGAAGAGTGTGTTGTGATTATTTTTCCTTTTTAACTTTGTTAGTATTTTTGCTCTAGTCTTTCTTAGTATGACGAATGTGTACAAGTTTCTTGTGAAGAGATATTGAAAGCATAATTTATTTGCCTTCCCGAAACAATAGCGGTAGAGTTAAAATCACAATAAAATAAATTTTGAAATTCAAATGGTCGTAATGTTATTATTACTTCTATTGGTTTAGTTGTATTCATTGTATTCATTGGCTATTATTGCCAATAGCAAATGACTTTTCAATTAATTCAAGACATCCTAAGTACAGTATAATATTTATAGAGGTTTTTTTACGTCTCCACCGCCATAAAACATTACGCTCATCGCTAGTGTCGGTATGAATTTTCAATAAATCCGATTACTATCTAGTCTAGACAATGAAATCTGCTAATTTAGTACAGGGTATTGGTTTTACAGATCATACCAGTGAAAATACCACTCAATTGTGATGAATTTGAAATTACTGCGAATAGTAAACCTATGGACCTAGTGCTTATCTTTAATCAGTCAAAAATTAAATTCACAAGTTAATTTTGTGTCATCACACAGATTTTTACCAAGTTTGAGTGGCATTTTCACAGGCGTGTTTTATAAAATCTTTGTCCAGGCCACATAAAATTAAAAAAACTCACGTTATTGTCACCGTCAGACATAATACTAACAAATACAATCTAATCCGATCGCCATTGGAATCATTGAGATCAACTAGTCTATCAAGATTGTATAAAAAGATTTGAACTTGGTTGTATGGTGTATCGCAATAGAGACTAAGTCGATGGTACTGAAAATCACGGCCCAGCTAACTCCTGTTGTTTAAAGGAAGCACTAGCGATCAACAATCCTCAAAACGAAAGATTAATAAAAATAACAATTTCTTGAGTATAAAGAAAAACAAAACAGGCTGCTAGTGCTAGTGTGTCCTTTCTAGTTTTAGTATATTTTTTTTAGGGAGTCCGGAGTCCTATTGAAAAACTTGAGAGCTGCCATCTTACTAAAGTTAGTTGTACTGTTGGTTAAATAGTACTCTATATGTTCAAATAGTGTAGTGGAAATCAGACCAGATGGCGCTGTAATATAAAAATATATAGTGTATATAATAAACACTAGATGGCGCTCAGATATGCCCACCCCGTATATCACTGCTCCACCGACCGAGCATTTGTCACCACATGCGCGGCAGGCTGCGCGATTTATAAAATTTGTACCAAATGGTATCCGACACAAATCTATAATCATCGTCTGAAAATGTCAGCTGCAACTGCAAGCAGCTCGCAAGTAAACGCAGAAAATGTCGGTAACAAGAACATTGGTACGGGCGATAGTGATAAAAATAAAACGTCCAGTGTTAAAAAAAAACGGGATGGAAATATAAACAGTGGGAACAACACGGTTATCAAAGTTAAGAGTGTTATTCCTAGGCGGAGGTGAGTTGGATAAATTGGTCATTAATTCTAGGTTTACATGTGTTAGGTCAGCGGGAGCGATACTAAAGTTAATTCATTAATCCATGCAGCTTCAGGGTGATGAATGATGTGTAATAAACGCATTTTGTTAATTCGTACTGCCGGCACCGGTGGCCTACTTCATATCTCTGGGTATAATTAACCAGGCGTCCAACTAAAAATATACTCCATGCTGTTTTGGAATAACAACGAGGATTACGCAGTGCACTTTTGTTTATGTGTTGAGTAGTGTTTATTTTCCGCGCATTTTTTCGTTTCCGCAAGAGGTCTTAAATTTATTTTTTCATATGCATTTAAGCAAATGTTTATCGAAGTTTCAATACTTATTTACCTATTAAATTTTACTTATTAGTTAATTTATATATTACGTATTGTTTAAAATGTGATAAATCCTAACAATCATCATCTCCAGCCTATTTTGACACGTCCCTCTGCTGGACACAGACCTCCTCATAATAAAAAAAACTTACGCTATTGTAGTTCCCACGCGGGCCCAGTGTGATCTAGGAACTTCACACACACACACCAAAACAATATCCTTATCAAGTATTATCAACATACTTATTTGCACTGGTTACACATATTTCCTTTAGACATAATTTATTAACTTACAAAACGTACCTACTTGCATACATTGAAGTACCTATCTAACATTTTCCTGTAAGTGTCAGTAAAATATTACTACTTACAATAGGTACCTACTTATTATACGCAAATAAATCTTCTATTTTATTCTACATTGTTTTCTAAATCTAACTTATTCATAACTTCGTTTTCTTACCTTTAAAATTCATAAAAAATCACCTAATTTCATTCTCGTTTCTAAAATATTCCGCCCGAGTTCCTGCTACTTCCATATTTTCGTCCACGGATACATCAGGGCATTAGCGCGAGGACAAGCCTTCATACCATCCCAATTGATAAGAATGAGTAAGAATTTCTTAGTAAAAATAAGTTTTATTATCTTATCTCCAGATAGGGAGTTACTGACCGATATTAAGTGGCCTAACTCATTTATACGTAATTCTGATAAAATTTTATAGGTAACGTAAAGAAAATTTGTTTGGCACTGATACTCGTACTTACTATCTACCATCATTCAATGCATGCTAAGTAGTTTTTCTCTAATTATGGGTACTTAATTAGGGAAAAACTACACACACAATTAATTAATTAAGTAAATAATTTATTAATTTAGGTTATCCGAAAATAAATAAAGAAATGAATAATAATCATCTAAATTTCATCAATAAAAATCATATTACCTGACGCCTTTGTTTTAAAGTTCCGTGCTCAATAGAATTAACCGTTTCTCCCGTCTTTAAATGGCTCTACATAATGGGGGTGTACCGAAAAATCTAACCCCCTATTTTTATATTTTATTTCGATAAAATAGGCCAAAATAAGGATACGGGTTTCTCATTTTTTTATTTAAATGCGTATTTTTTTTATATTAATTAAAAATGTTGGCTAGAGCAGTGACGTAACAATGAGGGGGTTTGATCAAGATAACAGATTTTTTCTCTTGAACGCACCCCAATGCACGTTTTTGCAATATCTGACAGGCAACACTTAGACATAACATGTCATGTCATTGTCAATCATGTCACCACATGATACCGATGTTTGTTGAACTAAAAAATTAACTAAACTAATACGTGAAGTGAAAACGTTGGACCCCTTTTTCGGACTACTGCGCGCACGGAGGTCACTCTAAGCGATCACTAGTGTATCTTTAATGTTCCACATTTGTATCTGTTCCTATATTTTTCTACAATAAAGCATATAATTCATACATGGTGAGTTTGAAATTTTGATTCAGATATCGTAAACAAATTAATCGTGTTTGAATGAAACGTCAAAGCGACATATTAAAAGCTGTCAGATAAAAAATCAAATGGTCCGGAACCGTAGCATGACATTCAATGTTGTGAATTTCAGTGACCTTTCTTACTAAATTTGGTAATAAGATTTGATTAATTTAATATATTTAAATATCAAACCAGCTTTTGCTTCGTAAGTGTTTATTTATTTTATTTCATTTTTATTTTGTAACAAAAGTATGACTGAAAGTTACGTTAAAATAAGAATGTACACCACAGCTGTAATTAGGACTCCCAGCAGACCGACCACAGGTTAAGTAAAAAATATTACGAGCTCGTGTCTTCGATATGTCTTCGTCACAACGATTAAGGTCAAAATAATGTCAAATGAAAAAATAGCAATAACTTATTAATAAAATCATTAGAATAAAATCTGATGATTGGAAATTGTTAAAAAAACCTATTCCTCGAAATGGTTTTTGAATTATCATAGGTTGTCAAAAACTGGTACATCCCCATTGAATGGTAATAGCCGGTAGGAAATTTTAGCGACAAATGTATTGAGGGGGTTGCGATGTAACAAGTAAAAACCGGCCAAGTGCGAGCCGGACTCGCGCACCGAGGGTTCCGTACAAAGATTTTCCCGCTTTTCCCCAGTGTTTTAGTTATCCTGTGTTAGTAGAGCCCTGCCCTTTACTAAATTGTACGCAGTGTGGGGTCATTTTATATCACATCTGTGACATATTACAGACAGGCATAAAAATTTAAGATTTCGAGATTTGTTGTTGTTGAGTGGTTAATTATGTGCTATAAGAGCTAACTTCAGACCAAATTTCAAGCTTCTAGGACAACTGGAAGTACCTTTTAGGTTTTCACAGTACGTCAAATAGTATATAAACAACCTATTTAATGACTGTATCTTTGGATTGCGTTGATGAAACTTAGTTAAGAACCATATCGATTAAACTAGCTTTACACTACCTAACCTTTTAACTAGCACACACAGATACACCACACAAGTCAAACTTATAACACCCCCCTTTTTTGTCGGGGGTTAATAAGGATCTTTGCTATTTTTTTTTTTGCTCCATCTTAAAAACGTTCCACAAGTGTGAATTTAGCACTTTTCCATTTATTAGCAAAACAAAGAATTATAACAAATCAAGCGTGAATGTGAATCGCTTCCGCGCTTTTGGGCCCCGATTGAATTATGTCTCCCTAATATTTTTTAGGGTTCCACACCCTACTAGGTTTCGCAGACCAATATAAGTTGACCCCACACTGCGTACATTTTGCTTAAGAGCAGCGCTCTGCTAACACTGGACTTTCTAAAACACTGGGGAAAAGCGTTAAAATCTTTCTTCGGAACCCTCGTGCGCGAGTCCGACTCGCACTTGGCCGGTTTTAATTAAGTACATTGCCTACGGCCTTAAGAATAATGGAAATTCTTAATAATTATTAGGTACGTACTAAAAACGTTTAGCGTTAACCGCAAAGCGTTAACAAGTAGGTACCCTATGGTTGTTAAAATGTTTGAGTGACTAACCTGGACATAAAATGTGACAGATGCAGAGGGGAGTTTTTCTTCTAATAAATAAATAAATATCATGGGACAAATTGACACCAATTGACCTAGTCCCAAACTAGGCAAAGCCTGTACTATGGGTACTAGACAACGGATAAACATACTTATGTAGATAAATACATACTTATATACATTATTAAACATTCAAGACCCGAGAGCAAATATTCGTATTCATCATACAGACATCTGCCCCGACCGGGATTCAAACCCGGGAGCTCAAGCTTCATAGTTATGGTCTCTAACCACTAGGCTATTCGGTCGTCCAGGTAATAAGTACTCTCTTCGGTTCTGTTTTCTATGATTGGCTCTCTGGCAGTTCTTTTACCGTCGTTCTCATTTTTTAACCCCCGATCAAAAACGAGGGGTATTAGTAAGTTTGACCTCTGATGTATCTGTGTGTCGGTCTGTGACATCATAACTCCCAATCGGGTGGACAGATTTCGATGCGGTTTTTTTAATCGAAAGCTAGTTTAATCTAGATGGTTCTTATTAAAATCGGTTACCCCGTTTTTGAAATGAGAAATGACGATGTCGGGGATTTTTCAACTTTTCCAAGTTGGTTAGGTTATTGTATACACAAATTAGAAATGTACTTAACTAGTTTTCATTACGTTAATTGTCATTTCTGAGCGCGGTAGTCAGTAAGTTGGTTACCTACTTACTTTGCAGAGGACCATATCAATGTGGTCGTAAACGTAAAGCCGCTGCTCATCAAAATAATTCAATGTCATATGTCATATGCCAATGCCAAGTCCTCCTCGTTAAAGTGTCTACGTAGCAAATATCTTGCACCCGGTCGATAATCGATGCAAATCATGAGACAATGAACACGATGTTCATTTCATAACCTTTCTTGCAACAAAATACTTAAATAAGACAATCGATGCATATTAAATTAAGTTAATGAGCATTGACTGTACATACCAACGCCATGGACTTCGGATTAGAGCTTGAAAACGTCCGAACCAAAAGACCGCTTTGCAATAAAGACCACTAATCGAGCGTAAGTCTTAGTTTGGTCGAACGACAGCGCTATGACGTATGGTGTCATCGAAAATGCCGTGTTGGTACTGGGACTTTTGGGACATATTTTTCGTGAATTTTGTATTAGACCCAAAATCCATGGTGTTGGTAAGTCAATGATAATAAGAAACATTATACTCGTTGACTCATCAAGTGCTCGCACTGTTGAGTAAGACAGCCTAATTACGGGCACAAGAGGGACTTCATCTTATAGCTCTCTATGTTGGCAGCGCGTCTGCAAACCCGCCGGGGTTGTGGGGGGTCTATGGGCAGTGGTGATCGGTAACCATCAGGTGACCCACTTGCTCGTTTACCTTCCCTGTCGTATAAAAAAAAACATTGCCAATATGAAGCGCTTACTTTTGTCAAGAATTCACGCACAACGCTTTCTGTTAAGGATGACTGCGTTTGAAGGAGTGTAGAGTGTAAATAAAGTAAATTACCTACACAGAATAACGTTGAGTGCATAAGTTCGAAGGTTTTCATGAAACGTGTTTGGGGTGTCAGTTGGGTACCTATAAAATAACGTTGAATATATTACTTAGAGACATCTTGCCTCGTGAACTTAGTGAATTTGCATAGATTCAAGATTCAAAGATTCCAGATTCAAATCATTTATTGTAAGACCAAAGCTACATGTTAAGTTTACCGGTTGTCTAGTACCCACAGAGGCTTTGCCTACTTTGGGACTAGATCAATTGTCCCATGGTACTTTATTATTTTTATTATTTATTAATAAATAAATAAATTACCTAACACTTTCCAAATAGCACCACCTGCTTTAATCTATTCTTACCTTTATTCCGCCCATTGTTACCTTGTATTTTCTTCATACCTTTTTTTCTGTTTTGTTTGTTATGTAGAGTTCAAGAGTTCTTGTATTGTATTGTAATATTTTATTGTCACAGACAAGACTTGCTGAAATGGTACGGCTGGGGCTACAAAGACTCCATGTTCGAACTGCACGACGACACAGCCTCATTCACCGGCGATAAGTAAGTGCTCGACACAAATCCTATGCTCTCTATGCCGGCTCTACACGTTGGCCAAACGCCGACAAACGCACAGGACGCAGTATGCTATAAAAATATAGAATAATAAGCCTTTGCTTACTGTAATATATGACTGCGTTCTGGCCCCTGTGTCACCAACTTCACAAATGTCAGCTTACAATGTCAATTCGAGCTACATTTCACTGCCAATATGAAGCGCGCTAAAACAAAAGCTCTGTAAGTCAGCAACTGACACCGAATTGTCATTGTACACTGACATTTGTAAAGTTGGTGAAATGGGGCCTGAGGCGTTTGTCAACGTTTGACAAGCGTGTGGAGCTGGCATTATACAGGTTGTTACGAAAATACCCGTAAAGCGGAAAGGGGGTTAATAATGGTCCCTTATAAATTATAAAGAGTCCATTTACAATATTTGAATCACTGTATGAAAAAAATATAAGTATTACATTTTTCATTCATATGCTAATCCTAACACTTTTTTTACGGATTATTTTGTAACACATTGTATAATTGTATATATTATATACTATACAAGCACGTAAGTTCAGATCAGATCACATTCACTCTAATTTGTTCAGTTTAATTTTCTGCTGTTTATTTTGATACAACCTGCGTTATGAATTTCGGAGTCGTAATTTATGATTCGGAATACTACCTACCTTCCATCTTTATTTACTACTTTACAATGAATAGCTTTGTGAGCGTGAAGATGATGAATTTCCGTAAACACTGAAAGTGAATAATACAAAATACCTTGGTCAATTAACGTGAGTGTCGTAAGTGTCATAATCCTCTCACGCGGCGACTACTCGACGTGACCCATATCCATAACTAATACCTAACAGACGTAAAAATAGAAATAGCGTACCCAGTACACGTCGTAAAGTATAAGGTGAATGACATTTACTGGATACCTAAGTTGCCGCGCGGGAGCTAAAGCACACCCAAACCCTTTTATTTAAAGAGGAGGCCTGTGTCCTGTGGCGGGCCATGATGGTTGCTGGTGACCGACAGAGGCAACAGCTCTGAACAAATTCTTATTTATTTCCAACGATCTCATCACACCACAGACCAAGAGCAGTCTTTCTTCGTATTCTTCCTTAGTTTCCTCTAAATCATTGCTTAAATAACCCTTCTTCAAAAATAATCAATTATCATTGACTTCTTAACTTGGTACACTAAGGTATCTAAACATTATTTGAACCTCAATTTCTCCCGCTCCCAATTTGTTGAGAAATTATGGAATTTCCGAGCAACTTAACAATTGCACGCGACACAGTCTCAAATTTTCAAAACCAAGAAGTTGGTTCTGTAAAGCATCAGTCTACTTTTGAGTGCCATCCCAGACTAAAAGAATGCCTGAGTTATGAGTGACCCATCGGCACCATCCACATCTAGTCCCTGGTGACGTCGACGGATCGTGGCCGGTTCGGTTCGGCTATTAGTGGGCAGCGTGGTAAATTGACGTTTCCGCCTAATTCGTTTTGAGAATGTGACTGCTAATAGTAACATTTAGCGTGTGAGTTATGTATGACAGTTTTGGCGCCATAATGCAGCTGGCTAGCTTGTTGCTTAGACTGTCCTGTTTTAAATCATTCCGTGTAATTAATTAAGTAGTATTTATTCGCCTGAAAATCTAAATTAATAAAATACAGTATACTTGATGTCAAAGCTGCTACTGGCACTCTCTTGGTCTCTTTGGTCTTGGTCTCCATCAGGTTAGATTTTGCTATCTTCATTGATTGAATCTATATCAGGATTACCTTCGACTTCTATTGCTATCGTAATAGTTAATACTTCATCTATCGTGTTTGTAATATCTGCCATAATCTGCCATCCATTCATCGGATAAAGCCGTCACACGATTTAGCCCGATTTAGATTTGGGTACCTTTTTCATTTGTCAAAGTATTTCGTAAGATGTAACGAATTTTAGATGTTTACTTTGTTCTGTATGCACTTAGGGGCCACTGTGTAACTTACGTTTATCATATTAGCCCAATGCTAATGCAAGACCTTGCATAGAAGTTTTAAAAACGTGTCGTAGATCCCGAACTATCGTTTTCGTTATTATCGATCATTCTTGAAACTAGCAGTGTTGAGATACTTTTCAGTTAATACAATCATTATCAAATTGAATCGTCTGCTTTCATGAAAAATATTAGAGCAGAGAAAGTGTGACTTAGATATTTAGATTAGTGTGCATTAGATAACATTTGGGCACAGCCACTGAAATTGGACCGATTTCTGTAGGCACAGCTTATTTCTTAGTAAATGAATTTCTTAACGTCGCTTTTAATAGGTTCACCTAAACCATAATTATGAACCGAAGTTGTCTGCTTTATGTCAAAATAGCACTTTAAACTTCCATTTTGTGTTAACAGGCATGTGCTACATTCCCATAAGTATGACACACCTTCACTTGTCCCTGACCTTCTATGACATAAATAAAATGCTTTTTAAAGAATTGTCTTTATAAAATATCGATCAGCAGAGTAATACGCGTCTTTCAGAGCATTGTGTGTGTGAAATTGTTTGACATGGAACCGTTTAAAGAAATATCGAATGTGATTGTGATTATGCGCACCTTAGACAATGAGCCGCGTTTGTTCTCTATGATTAGTTCAGTTAAGTTTTTTTAAGTAGTTGTAGTAAAGTATGTGGTGTAGTTAGTAGGTATGTAAAATCATTTATTTTAAAGAAGCAAAGTAATAACAACAAATTTATTACGCTTCGTCATGAACTAGTGCGATAATCGTGAATTGCTGAAATTCACGACAAATTTGAAACAGCATCTTTTTTTCTCTTGAGGGTGACGGGTGCCAGCCACTTTTGGAATAGCCTAAATTATTTTATGATAAGCTTTTACTTTTAAGAACACGTTTTTGAACGCCTTTAATAACTTGGATCCATTTACTAAATTTTAATCTAACACGCATGTAAATATCGGCGCACATTATGATAACTGAGAGCGATGGAAGTCCATGGTTCACGCATTTACTCCTGTCAACACACGCGTTACATTGTGTATTTATTTTACGACGGCCATAACTTGTATTATTGACACAGTGCGCCGCTGAACAATGTCCAATGATGTGTTATTGACCATTGTGGCACTCATGATGTGTGCCGCAAACGAGATCATCTGTGTACAAGTGTTATGCTGAAACTAGGATTTCACACATTCGCAAATATTGAAATGACATGAAAAGATTAGGATGCGAAAAAAAATGAGGCCGGAATTAATCAACTTGGATCTCTACGTTCACTGGACCCACAATATAAAGATTTCACAGTAAACGTCTTAACACTTTTCCTCGTCAAGTAATGACAGTTACTATGACGTTTACGTTTACTCAGTTATGCCGACATAGTATTTCATGATTGTCTTTTGTCCCGCACTAAGAAAACGATCCAGCGCCTGCAGAACGCCTGTGCCAGATTCTGTTTTGACATTCCATATCGGTCTCGCGTGACTCCCTTCCTTAACAGGGGCAAACTTCTTAAAATGGAAGCTCGTCGAACGCTGCACCTCGCTACTCTTTTATTCGGAATAATTAAGACCGAAAGACCATCATATCTT
Organism: Clepsis dumicolana; assembly: GCA_963691665.1. Classification (NCBI taxonomy): domain Eukaryota; kingdom Metazoa; phylum Arthropoda; class Insecta; order Lepidoptera; family Tortricidae; genus Clepsis; species Clepsis dumicolana. Next base: position 3,391,232 of record OY829516.1, on the reverse strand, counting down.
TTTGATAAACTTAGTTTTTCTAACCGGGCCGTTCGGCGAGCCCCCCGCCTTCTCTTTCCGCGACATAGGGGCGCTTCATTTCGTGGTAGCTTTAAATATGCCGCCACGAAATGCTGGAACAACATCCCGCCACCAATCAGGAACGTGGGATCGTTATGTAAATTCAAGAAAGACCTTCGTAATCATTTATTAGATTTGCAAATCAACCCAGTTTAGCGCTCTGTGTGGGATGTCGTGGAAAGTTGTATGTGTGGAGGGACGGTGGGCCCTAGTTACTGGTTGGGGTTACGGGTGACGGATGTTGTTGGCAATGCTTATGTTTGGGTGGGTACTGTTTGAGTGAGCTGTATATTTGGAGTACGTAGTGTGTTAGCGTGGGCTTGCAACGCTGTGTGTCGTGCGGCTCTGTATCGCATGCCAACCAGGATCCACATAATATCAGCGTCGAGCCACCTTTGGTGACCCGACGAATGCTGAGTGGATTCCTTTTTCGCAACTAAGTACTTATATTTAATTTAATTTTAAGTTAACTGTATACTGTTTTGTTATTGCGAAATAAAGATTTATTATTATTATTATTATTATTACCGTGAAAAGGTTCCACGGTGGGTCAGGAATCGATTTGTTAGATCGGCCTAAGTGATCAAAAATATCTAAGAAAGGCTCGCGTTTAAAAATGATTTCAGTTTTGCTTTCAGCTGACGATGTAAATCCGATGTAAATTGCATGAAAGTAATTTGAATTTAAACTCAGTAATGCCTGTTATTTGGGCATTGGAACTGCATCACACTATTGCGTTTTAATATTTGCTGCTGAAATGAAACTGCTCAGCTACTTTACCTATTATACTGCATTTGCGTTGCACATAGACCGTCTGTCTGTATCCGCCCTAAGATCTCATAAAGCGTGTTATACACCATGGAAAGACTATATTTCAGGTTGGAGACGTATATTATAAATTAGACTAATTATTACAAGCAGATTACAGTTACATGGTCAGCTGACATTTTTGTATCTCTAAATAGTGCCAGTAACGGCCGCTTGAGGGCGCCGCGTTTCCTTACACGCATACTATGTTCTAACAAAGCGCTAACGTATAAAATAGACAGAGGCCCTAGTACGAATATTCGAATGCGTAACGTAATCGAATAGTAAACGTTATCGAGAAATTTGTATGGCGCTTGGAACAGCGCCCGCTCTTGAGCGTATTTGGAGCTAAAATGTAGTAGGTATGAGGCGTCTCGATTTCGATACGATAACGTAACGTTACGCAGCGCAGGAATCGTAAACTTCGTGCTCGGCCTACAGACGAGAGGCGTCAATTTTTCTGCCAGTTTCCGTGGCGGACGAGGTACACGCGTACAGCACACGTCTAAGTTTAATATTAAAATTTGTTACGTTCCTACAAACTTATACTAAAACAAAACTGTCACACCAATGCCAAAAACACGCACACAATCAACAGACCCTGTGAATTTTGCACAGACTTTACGTCAAATTTTTGGCAGAGGGGAAATCGCGCGTTAACATCTCCATTCCCTTCCTGAGGTCCGAGTACAAATATTCGAATCCTGCGTAACAATAACGTTATCGCTAAGGAGAAAATTCATATTAAATTGTAGTAAGTGCCAAATTAACGCTCACGGGCGGGCGCTGTTCCAAACGTCATACAAATTTTCTCCATAACGTTACTACTCGATAACGTAGTACGCCTAGTAGTTGGGCCTCTGCTCTAAGCGCTATCGCTAACCACCCAAAGGTGTCAAGTGATTATGAATGTAAATACGTGTTTAAGATGGGTCATTATTATTTAAAGGATTTAACAGTTCGTTGCGAAGTAAACCGCGTAAAGGGGCCTTCATGCACACGCGTCAATTATTGCGCAGTCTGGATCTGTCTTTAGGAAGAATTAACGCGCATGAACTTGGTTATAACTATGTTTACTTACTTACTCAAATGTGTTTTAATTATAATCTAGCATTTTTATTACTGTCATCTATAACTAACTAACTAACTTAGGAAAGTTGAAAACCCCGACATTGTTATTTCAAAGTTCAATATTTCAAAAACGGGTCAACTGATTTTAATGAAACTTGCACAAGAACCATCTCGGTTCATTTGCTTGTGAGCTACGATGTCACAGACAGATACAGATACACAGATAAGCAGGTCAAAGTTATAACACCCCTCGTTTTCGTCGGGGGTTAAAGCCTATTCCAAATTTGAAGTCGCATTAGTACCTAGTTCCTGAGATAACTTGCTGTGACGGACCGACAGACCGAGTCACACCATTTAGGTTTTATCATTTTAGTTCGAAACCCTAAAACCATTTCCAAATCAATCCACCTGTTTCGGAGCTACGATGCCACAGACAGACACACATGTATACAGACGAATAGATTCATACGTCTAAACCCCTTTTAGTTATGGGTCGGGGTTCAAAAAAAAATAGGATACCCAATTTCCCATGAAACAAACGTAATTTTTGAAGTTTTTATTGCAGCTGAATGAAAGATAAATCCAATACAATACAAATATTATTTATTGAAAACCACAAAACAGTACAAGATTACAGAAAAACAGGTATGGTAGACAATAATAGGCGGTGTTATCGCTTAAAAGCGATCTCTTACACACAACCAAAATACAGAAACCAAGATGAAGAGGCTAATTTAGGTGGCAGAAATTAACAGAAAGAAAAAAAGAGAAATTAAATACAATGGCGACTATCGCATAAACAAGTGACAAGCGCTCACGAGTACTGCCCAGGTTTTTTATAATTCAAACTTCAAACCAATGGGCTCTTATTGACTTGGTACAAAAGGGTATTTTTAGGGTTCCGTACCTCAAAAGGAAAAAACGGAACCCTTATAGGATCACTTTGTTGTCCGTCTGTCTGTCTGTCTGTCTGTCAAGACCCTTTTTCTCTGGAACGCATGGACGTAGCAGGCTGAAATTAATATCCAATATTCAAGCCTGCAGTCCCTTAAAACTGTGAAAAAATCAAACTTCTAAGTAAACGCAATCAAAAGACTCAGCCATTAAAAAGGTATTTCCATACAAATTGCAGTTCCCTGAAAACCTAAAGGGTAAGTACTTCCGGTTGTCCTAGAAACTTGACATTTGGTATGCAGGTAGCTCTTATAGCACAACCAATCAGATAAATCTGAAAATCTTAATTTTTATGTCTGTCTGTATACTTATGTCAGATACCAATATATAATGACCCCACACTGCGTACATTTTGCTAGAAAAGGGCTGCTAATACTGGACAACTGAAAACACTGAGGAAAAGCCGAAAAGTCTTTGTACGGAACCCTCGTGCGCGAGTCCGACTCGCACTTGGCCGGGGTTTTTTTTACTTTGACATGGATACTGGAGTTAGCAGCCTTGAAATGTTAAGTTTGTTTAATTTTTTTTATGTGAAGCTGAAGACTACCACGTATCTACGTCAATCAGATTTTTTCTGTAAGTACATTGGTAGAGTATTCAGCAGTAAAACGTCCTTAAGTTAGAAATTTCTCGGCTGCCGTCTATTTGCCATATTTTTGCTTCGTAATGAAAACTGAAATTAGCAGCATGCATTTTTTTATGTTTTTCACAATTATAATTCATGACTAGGTATGTACCTATTTAGGCATCACTTTGACCCTTTGTGTATCCTAATCCTAACTAATATTATAAATGCGAAAGTAACTCTGTCAGTCTGTCTGTTTGTTACCTCTTCACGGAAAAACCGCTTCGCCAATCTAGATGAAATTTGGCAAGAAGATAGTTTGAATATAGAGGAATAACATAGGCTAGGGATAGCGATAACGGAAATCTACGCAGGCGAAGTTGCGAGCAACAGCTAGTATTCAATATGTAAGTACCTCAATCTAGGAAAAATATTCGTCAAAAGTACCTATCTCGGCTGTCGTCTGTCTAAACTATATAAGTATGCAAAATTTTACATGCTTCGTTCCCATTCCCATTTAACTGCCTTTTTTTGCATTGACATCAAGGACGATAAAACCAAGAGGACTGCCAATGGCAATACAATGTCGCGTTCCTGTAAAATAATGAGCCTGCTGTAGCTAGTTTCACTATAGAGAGGTTTCTGTACTTTTAATTTTGTATGACACTTAGACCTCTGGCTAACACAATAGCGCTATCTATGAACTAAAAGAAAAAACTGATTTAGATGGCGCTATTGTGTTAGCCATATGTCTAAGTGTCATACAAAATTAAAAGTACAGAAACCTCTCTATAGTGAAACTAGCTACAGCAGGCTTATTATTTCAAAGGAACACGACATCGTATAGACACTGGCAGTCCTCTTGGTTTTATAGTCCTTGATTGACATGATAGGCTGGATTTAGAGGTCAAAAATATAATACGCCTTTTTGAAGGGTAATATTTACAAGTAGTTAATAAGAAGAAGAAAAATACTATGGCTAAATAGGTTGGCTGGTAGAGATCCCTTATAGGGATAAGCCCGCCTTTGTATTTTAATTTGTTATTTTTTTTGTAAATTGTGTTTGTATTCTGTTTTTTTAGTACAATAAAGTGTTTACTTACTTACTATGATTCCAAAGCTTTACTTCAAGTGCGATTCGCACCAGAGTGCGAAGGGCTTGTAATGCCACACACGTCCCTGAATATGTCAGAGTCAACACGAAGACTGCGTTTGTCTGTTAACGACACGTTTCATTACAACACGCTAAACTCACATTTCGTAGAGCTAAATAATAGGTACGGCTGTATTTAAACGTTTGCTAATATACCTTGCTCAAACATAAACACCATGGACGTCGGTATTTATACTTTATACGAGTCCTACCTAAGTTTACTATACCTACTTACAGAGGGTCGAGCACGACTTTACGAATGCTGCGTAACGTTACGGTTATCGTATCGAGATCGAGAAACCTCATAATAAATTTTAGTTCCAAATACGCTCGCGGGCGGGCGCTGAGGGTCGAGCACGACTTTACGAAATCTGCGTCACGTAAAATCGAATAGTAAACGTTGACGATTTTGTATGACGTTTGGAACAGCGTCCGCCCGTGAGCGTATTTGGAACTAAAATTTAGTATGAGATTTCTCGATCTCGATACGATAATCGTAACGTTACGCAGCATTCGTAAAGTCATGCTCGACCCTCTGTTCCAAACGTCATACAAACTCGACAACGTTTACTATTCGATTTTACGTGACGCTGGTTTCGAAAAGTCGTGCTCGACCCTCAGTTGACACGGGCACACGAATGACGTATCCCGTGTAGAGGTTAACATGGTGCAAGAGCTACCCCGAACTGGGGTACTCAAATCGTTGGACCCCGAAAGTACAATTGCAGACAGTAGCCGTACATTGGAAGCCAAGGAGATTATAGAGCAGGAGGTCGATTTTTGAATCTCACCCGTGACTAACACTGATTCCTAAAACGTCCGTATTTTTTAATCTCACCGGTGACTAAAATTCTCATGCCTATGTCAAATACGAATGCCCGACCCTGACTTCTTGTGACTTCTTGACCACCAGCAGTTATAACTAACCCCAATCTACTATATTGGCCTGCTTTTATGTTGTCTGAAAATAAATTATTATTATTATTTACTTCAATTCAATGTCCATGACTGAAACGCAAATTAGCTGCATGTTAGTAGACGGGTTTGGCAAATAGTGACATTAATCAATGTCACGGATGATCATTTAGTCACCAAGTGAGATTCAAAAACGACCCCCAACAATAGAAAACTTTTTAAAACTAACTTCGCTGTGGTGATTTTGGCAGTCTTAAAGTAGAGTAAAGTAGAACATCTGGCCTTTTTTACCGCAGAAGGATTCTTTCATCTCCCATATAACTGACGTGTGTGATGCCCCAAGTATTCCTGGATCATGCTGAAGGGACAAGGGAGTAGCTACAGGCAGTCTTGAAGGAACTTGAGTTATTTGTAGCAAGTTAGCTACCATACTTTAGAAAGAAAGAAAGAAAAATATTAAGTACTTAATAGTTGTTTTGGGGCAAAGGCTTCCCATTTCTCTGTAGGAATGTGCACTTAAAAAAGACAAGCCGTGATAGCCTAGTGGATTGAAAAAAGCCGTGATAGCCTAGTGGTTTGACCTATCGGCTCTGAAGCAGAGGGTCGAGGGTTCAAACCCCGGCTCGCACCTCTGAGTTTTTCGGAATTTATGTGCGAAAATACATTTGTAATTTATCTTGAGCTTTTCGATGAAGGAAAACGAAGCAATTCAATGGTGTGTGTGAAGTTCCCAATCCGCACTGGGCCAGCGTGGGAACTATAGCCCAAGCCCTCTCATTCTGAGAGGAGGCCTGTGCCCAGCAGTGGGACGTAAATAGGCTGATGATGAATGTGCACTTTGATTGACACCACGTGCACTTCCGATTGTTGTTAAATTGATGATACAACTATTAATATGTAATACCACTTAATTCTACTTATCGACACCTCTGACCACGCCACTATCGTTATCAAATTGTTATCGTTATCTAAAATTTGTTAGTCGGGCGGAACACGTAACGGCGGCTAATAATATTATGGGTTCAATATCATGATTGTGTTAAAAAAAAACCGGCCAAGTGCGAGTCGGACTCGCGCACGAGGGTTCCGTAGAAAGATTTTAACGCTTTTCCCCAGTGTTTTAAGAAGTGTCCAGTGTTAGCAGAGCCCTGTTCCTAAGCAAAATGTACGCAGTGTGAGGTCAACTTATATTGGTCTGAGAAATCTACAGACAGACATAAAATTTTAAGATTTTGAGACTTTTTGGAGTGGTTGTGTTATAAGAGCTACCTTCATACCAAATTTCAAGTTTCTAAGACAACTGGAAGTACCCTTTAGGTTTTCAAAGTATGGCAATTTGTATGGAAACGACCTTTATAATGACTGTATCTTTTGATTGCGTTGACTTAGAAGCAGGGACCGGAAAACCCTATCATTCGGCTAAGCCGTTCGAAACGGTAGCCCGATGAAAGGGCTACCGCATCGATACGGTAGCCCCTTCAACGGGCTACCGTTTCGAACGGCTTAGCCGAATGATAGGGTTTTCCGGTCCCTGGTTTCGCCTCTCTCCGAGGCATCCTCAGCGGCGTCTCGTTGATGTTGACGTAGTCAGTCGGTATTTTAATTGATTATGATTATGATCGTCTCTTCTGCCTTGTCGGCAGCAATTGAGTCTAATACAAGCGTCCCAAGTCGCAAAAGAATTAAGAACACCTTCACAAGAATATAAAACATCACCTGACAATGACATTGCTAAAATTATCTACAAAAGATATAAAATTTTGCAACAACAATCATGGCTGCATGGGTTTTGCTTCCATTGCCTATCCTTTATGGGATTAAAAAGAATGAACATGAGCAATTGCTCAAATCCCCATTCCCAATTGGGAAAAACTAAGAAACTGTTTAGTTGTGTTGACTGACGTCTAGTCTGATCTGACAACGGTGCATTTTTTGGCGAGCTGGCAACGTAGCCGCAAAGCACACAAACATACCCTTAGCGTACGACACTGTCACCGCCCACCCATACATTTCCAAATTTGAACAAAAATATCGATGTCGTTTAAGCTATTATCAACTGTTGTTTTATTTTAAATGTAATTTCATGCAAATAAACACCGAAAAAAATGCTATGGGAAGTAGTTTCAGTGTAAAATTCGGTCCCATTCGCCCATATTTGGATAAATGAAATAGTATGAAAGTCGAACCACCTTAATAGGTTTCACAATAATCAGGAAAAGGGTGGGCTATTCATTGTGCCAGAATTATAGATCAATCAGTGGACTCCATAATTATGATGTCGGATAGTTTGGTGGCCGCCCTCAATGGTTTCCAAACTTGCTGCCCTTTACGCCTTAAGTAATTATCCATGTTCTCTTTCTTATCTCACGATAAGGCTGTTTCTCCTTCCAGGTACTTACTAGGCGGCAAGACACTTCCCCACTTCCTACCATGGGCCGTGCAGCACCTGAACATAGACATCAAGAAACCGCGCAAACTCCCCGCCGTGCCCACCTGTTACCCAGACAGCCGCTTGCCGGGCCACGTTCGTCAAGTATGTATCATGTCAGCCGAAAGACGTCCACTGCTGGACATAAGCCTCCCCCAAGGCTGGAGAGGCTGGAGAGCCGGAAAGCACAAGACCGGTCTGAGTGGAGACTCAGACCGGTCTTGTGCTTTCGTCATCCACCGCGGCCCCGCGATCTCTACCAGGTCGTCGCTCCATCTTGTTAGAGGCCTACCGACAGCTCGTCTCCCGGTCCGTGGACGCCATTCGAGAACCTTCTGACCCCATCATCGGCCATCAGTTCTGCGAGCAATGTGCCCCGCCCACTGCCACTTAAGTGCAATTCTTCGGGCAATGTCGGTAACCTTAGTTCTACTGCGGCTACCATCATTTCTGATTCTATCCCGCAGAGAAACCCCGAGCATAAGTAGTATGATGAACCGTATTTTTTTAAGTCATATAATGTAAATGTGCTAAGCCAAGTAATATTAGACATAACGAAAACGGGATATTGACCGCGAATCATTTAAAACTGTTAAGTATTAAGTATCCCTTTTACATTTGTCCCACCGCCGACGAGTAGCGAGAAGCTAGTGTATTTTACCCGACCACCGAAAGAGGGTTGATGATTCGTGTAGCAGTGGACGTGGAGGTGTTGCAGAGAAACATGCATTTGTCACATAGACGTAGTTATTTTTCACGTGGTTTGGCAGGTGAGCAAATTTTGTTTTTAGTTCATGAATGTACTTGTGTGTGATCAGGAATTGGAAGCAATAGCGCTTGTCAGCGTGGAGGGTTTGGACCGGCTGATGCGCGCGCACGGCCAGACGCTCAGCGACATGGCGCGCCTGCGCACCAACACCTTCCCGCGCATCCCGGACGCCGTCATCTGGCCCGAGTGCCACGACCACGTGAGTCCAACAACACAAACGGGTCAATCAACTTTTCTTTGCCACTCGTTGCCATGGAGATGTCCCCTGGGTAACTTGTCTTAAATAAGATTATCCAAGGCATCACTCCATCAAACGTAAGGCACCATTCCTTCGTGCTTCATCTCCTAAGCATGCAAATTCTGACTTTCGGGGGAGTGGGGTCTTTGAAAATTTTATTTTAGACGAGTTACCCAGCGAACATCTCCATGGCAATTAATGGCAATGAAAAGTTGATTGACCCCAATACAATACAATACAAGAACTCTTTATTGAACACCATATAACAAACAAAACAGAAAAAAAGGTGCAAAAAGACAAGACACTTTAGGAGTATAGTGAAATTAACGTTAGGTATAAGTAAGTAAAGTCTAATTTAGTCTGACATGTTTCGGACTAATTCGTAGTGGTAGTTTAATGTTCAAACTGTAAGAGTAGTTACTTACTTATTACACCAGTCTGTTAGCGCGGTCACCAGGGAAGGCATCAGAAGGAGAAAGTGCAAAGTTGCCAAAGGATGCAGACAAAGTTGCGGGAAATTGCTAGGTTTTATCGGCCAACTTCCCGCTAACACTAGCTTTACCTTTGGTCATTTAATATTTTTTTTATTTCCTCGCATTTATGATGATTTATATACGTGAGTGATCCGTTTTTATTTCACTATGATTGAGTCTCACGGTAGTTTCATGTGAAAAGTAGACTGTTCAAGTTCAACTCGAGTGTAAGTAATTCATTACACCCTCGAACTATAAACGCCCTTGCTCGCTTTGCTCGCTCGTGCACCTAAATATCTCAGGTGTAAGGGATTACTTCGGACCTTGGTTTATAAATCTACTATTAATAAAACTGTCATGCCTCCCACCAGGTGGTAAAAATAGTGGAGTGCGCGACCCAGCACCAGTTCGTGATAATCCCCTTCGGAGGAGGCACCTCTGTCTCGGGCTCCGTGACGTGTCCGGAGCGCGAGCCTCGGCCCATCGTCGCGCTAGACACCAGCGAAATGAACTCCATACTTTGGATTGACAAAGACCAGCTCCTGGCCAGAGTACAGGTAAAACAGCTGAGCTACTTATTTCAGATAGTTAGTTCATCATCATTATCATTATGTCAGCCGAAAGGCGTCCACTGCTGGACATAGTCCTCCCCTCCCCCAAGGGTCTTTATTTTTAATTTATTTCATAACTAACATGTACATATTTATTGTATCTAATTACTTCGCCAAACTGCAGTACAGTTTGTTGGCGAAGTTGTTCTTCACTCAGTCCGGTCTATGTTTCTTATGTTTCCGCATCCACCGCGGTCCCGCGATCGTTACCAGGTCGTCGCTCCGTCTTGTTGGAGGCCTACCGACAGCTCGTCTCCCGGTCCGTGGACGCCATTCGAGAACCTTCTGTATGACCCCATCGGCCATCAGTCCTGTTAGCAATGTACCCCGCCCACTGCCACTTAAATTTCACAATTCTTCGGGCTATGTCGTGTCGGTAACCTTAGTACTACTGCGGATATCATCCCATCTTCCATACCTGGGTCGATAAAGGTCAATGGCCATGGTGTTGGTATGATAATGATATGATGAGGAGAACAAAACTCGTAAGGACTTAGATAATGGTAAGAAGCTGGAGTACATAGTAGGTAACTTTAAGCGTAACGGCTAACACAGCTTTAACTTGTAACTTTATGACATTCTTCTTATATTTTCAGACAGGCATAGTGGGTCAAGACTTGGAGCGCGAGATGCGCGCCCGGGGGCTCACGGTGGGTCACGAGCCTGACTCGTATGAGTTCTCCACCCTCGGCGGCTGGGTGGCCACGCGGGCCAGCGGCATGAAGAAAAACACATATGGAAACATCGAGGATCTGGTCGTGCAGACTAAGGTGGGAGAGACGCCATGAGGCTTCCTGTTTTTTGTTTATGGGGTATTGTGATTGGTTCAGGCCACTCGGAAACTCAACAAAACGGCTCATATCACTGCTCCAAGTACAATCAGCCTGAAATTAAATTATTCACACGATAAATATTCGCTGACTATCAGCGTCTTTGACCTGGCCATCAGTTCAACACGTACGTCACCTTCCGTAACGAAAAATACATTGCCGAAAAATGAGAATTGCCTTATCGTGATCGTGGTCACCTTAATTCTACCATAATGAAGAGTTATCGATCCCAATACCTCTTTCAGGTACCTATAGATTACGGTGTCAACAGTATTTTCACTATCTAAAAGTTTCGGAAGTCCTTTGAGGCATTATGACATGTGTCACTCTTAGAGCAGGAAAGTAATGGAGATGTTAACGCGCGATTTCCCCTCTGCCAAAAAACTAACATTAAGTCTGTGCAAAATGTACAGGGTCTGTTGATTGTGTGCGTGTTTTTGGCATTTGTGTGACAGTTTCGTTTTAGTGTAAGTTGGTGGGAACGTAATAAATTTTGACATGAGAGTAGACGTGTGGTGTACGTGTATGTTCCTCGTCCCACTCGAAAAGTGACAGAAAAGTTGTAGTGCATAGATAAGCCAAAGGCGCCTCCCGTCTGTCTGCTTTATAGTCATCCTTCTCTTAGAATATGCTGATGGGAATATTTGACTGGTTACAGACGGTGACACCAGTGGGCGTACTGGAGAAGAGTTGCCGCGTGCCGCGAATTTCGTGTGGGCCGGAGTGGGAACACGTCGTTATGGGCTCCGAGGGTTGCTTCGGAGTCGTCACCGAGGTACACCACTTAAAGCCGTACTAACTAACCCCCCCCCCCCCCCCTCTCTGCATCGCACCCGACTTAAAGGTTTCCCACAAGGATAAGCCAGCAGCAGCATTACCCAGCTCAATGGCAATGGAGACCTGCTGCAGCAAATTCGACCCCGACCGAGGGTCAATTAAATCACATCATCTTTTGTTCAGTATTGAACTTGGCTCATTCTTTTCCACGTTTATGTATTTGGTGGTTGACCTTACAGGCTCTTGCTCTGATCTTTAATTTTTAAGAGCTTATGTTTCCTGTTCACTGCTTCTTGACGGCCGTAGCTGAATTTGCACGCGGTGCATAGCGCTTGCGTTAGAACTGCGTTAGTCTCGTCTAGGGTGTCAAGGGTTTCGGAACTTCATTGTATGATATTTCCAGGTGACGCTTAAGGTCCGTCCGCTGCCGCCGGTGACCCGCTACGGGTCGCTGGTGTTCCCGGGCTGGGAGGCGGGCGTGGCGTTCGAGCGCGCGGTGGCGGCGCGGCGCCTGCAGCCCGCCAGCATACGGCTCATGGACAACGACCAGGTAGCCACGAGAGAGCAGAGGACACTGCCAGTGACTGCTGTCGGGTCTTTTCATTTGGCCAAAGGCTGTTTGCCAAACTGATTGGTTTCCCAATGCTTTTTTTTTCGAAACTAATGATCTATTTCAGCGGCAACTCCTAGAACTCTATAGGTTAGGTTAGATTTGTTTTATAAAAATCCTGAAATTTTTACAGTTCGGAAAAAAGTATATAAATTTGGGAAACCAATCACCCAATCAGTTTGGCAAACGTTTTTTGGCAAAACAAGAGGGGTAACCCTCAAATGAGGGCTATCGCCAGTCGAGCATCCGCTAAGATCGCCAGTGTCTGTCTAGTGAGGTCTATTTGTCATTCTCCATCAATGAGAGACAAGTTAGTGGCATCTGATTGGTGGAAATTGACAGATAGACATCACAAGACACTGTAACTTATAGCGATCCCAACGGACTTTTGAAACTGCCCCCCGACTACGAAGTGCAAAATTCGAACTTCGTATCGTGCCGTGCCGTCCCTCTCAAGCTAATATTATTTAACACGAGAGTGAGCGGGACGATACGATACGAACTTCGATTTTCGAATTTCGTAGTATGGAGGCTGTGTCCTTTACCGTTACGCGTTGTCCCTTGCAGTTCCGTTTCGGGCAGGCGCTGAAGACGGAGAGCACGTGGGGCGGCGTGCTCCTCGACGGACTCAAGCACTTCTACATCACGCGCATCAAGGGCTTCGAGCCCGCCTCGCTGTGCGTCGTCACGCTGCTTATAGAAGGTAAACAACGGAACATCTCTCCCGTGTGTGACCCACATGTGTGCCCTTTTGCCTACAAGCTACAAGGTCCTAGGTGCGCAAAGCCCTAATCACACGCAGGGCGGTAGCAGGTCGGCGACGGGTTTGGGAGAAACTTTTGAATAATTGCAGAGTAATGAAAAATATTATTTACGCGGTAATTTTGTAGCTATAGGCAGATTAGCGCCAATTTCGAGTACTTATTAGGTCTGTTTTGTAAAATCGATACATAAAGTATATGGGCGCAAGTCGAGCGGAAATATACGAACGCGCCCGACCCGCTATACCTCACAGTTTGTATTTTGACTTAAAGGCTAGAAGACGTCTCGTCTAGGGCTTCGGATCAGATTGCGAGCCCATCCCAACTAGCTGTCAATAAATTCAGGGGTATTGGTTCCTCAAACTGCATGGCGTGGCTAGGATCTGGTCATCTCTAGACCTCGTTATCTCAGGGCAGTGAAATGTCACAAGTGTCATACTCATAATAGGGGAACTATGGGACTAATTGGAACAAACAAAATAAATATTATTTTAACTTTTTAGTTAGTTTGATGACCGAATAGCCTAGTGGTTAGAGACCCTGACTATGAAGCTTGAGGTCCCGGGTTCGAATCCCGGTCGGGGCAGATGTTTGTATGATGAATATGAATGTTTGTTCTCGGGTCTTGGATGTTTAATACGTATATAAGTATGTTTATCCGTTGTCTAGTACCCATAGTACAGGCTTTGCCTAGTTTGGGACTAGGTCAATTGGTGTCTAATTGTCCCGTGATATTTATTTATTTATTTACTTTTTAGTGCTTTACTTTAATGACAATAAATATCAAACTGTGCCAATTGCTCCCATGTTTCCCTGTTATGCCGTCACCGCCCTGAGATAACGAGGTCTAGTCATTTCAGATGGCTTACCTCTTTTTTCTCCTAGTCCAGAGTTCATTGGCCCGTGACTTGTCCCCCAGGGCCCGCGGAGGAGGTGGCGGAGCGCGAGCGGCGCCTGAACGATATTGCGGCCGCGCACGGCGGCGTGCCGGCCGGCGCGGCCAACGGCGAGCGCGGGTACACCTTCACGTTCGTCATCGCCTACATACGGGTGAGCGCCGGCACGCACGCACACACACACACTCGACGCACACACACACACAAACACACATGACACACACGCACTTGTAGGTTCTCTTTCCGGATCCGGATTTAATGTCTTTTGATACATAAATCAACTTGTGTTGCTGTCTTGCTGTTCACGCGTTCCTTTATGATAATAAAAGTAGTGTTATAGGACGGATCGAAAGTGTAATGTATGGAGCGATATTGAGAAGTATGGAGAAACTCTCTATAGCGAAACTACCTACATATTAGGAACACGACAATCGCGACATTTCACAGATCAGGCAAAAATCAATCATAAACATTTTGACATGTAAAAACATTTCTCAATTCAACTATACATTCCGATCCCATTCCTCAGGACCTGGCTCTGGACTATGACGTGGTGGCTGAATCCTTTGAGACCTCAGTCCCCTGGGACCGGACATTAGCGCTGTGCGCGGGCGTCAAAGGCCGCGTGCGCAGCGAGTGCGCGCGACGCGGCATCACGCACTACCACATCTCCTGCCGGCTGACGCAGACGTGAGTGGTCCTCATTCAAATATTTAATACGTACAAGCGACTGTTTGCACCCAACTGCTACAGCTTTCCACCACCTTACAGGCCACTATTGAATGAATTTTGAGCCATAGCCAATGCACAGACGCCATGCCACTTATGTAGGTAGTTGTAATAACATGTATTTAGTATGGAAAAGACGCCCATCGCCCAAATGGGCGCCTAAATGGGTCAGTCAACTTTTTATTGCCACTCGTTGCCATGGAGATCCCCTGGACGACTCGTCTAAAATAAGATTTTCTTAGGCGCCACTCCCCCGAAAGTCAGAATTTGCATGCTTAGGAGATGAAGCATGAATGAATTGGCATATAGCTGTTGAAAATCCTAACGTTTGACGGAGTGGTGCCTTAGAAAATCTTATTTCAGACGGGCTACCCAGGGGACATCTCCACGGCAACGAGTGGCAATAAAAAGTTGATTGACCCAAATACTTACTTTTGTTATTACATATTTTGACTTCCTTTCCCTAAGTGTGGCGGTCATTAATTTAGTCGATAGCAGTCTAATGTGCGGCAATGTTATTTTTCGGCCGAGCGCACCTTTTCAATTAACGTTTCTTGTGATTTCCAGTTACGATGCCGGCTGTTGCATTTACTTTTACTTCGGATTCAACACATCAGCATTCAAGGACCCCGTTACCGTGTACGAAGAAATCGAGGAGGCTGCGCGAGACGAAATTATTGATTGTGGTGGTAAGAAATTTGTGAAACCTTTCGTAAGATTATAATAATTGACTGAATGAGCACAGCCCGTGCCTGGTCAATGGGGATGATGTAGTTGGTCAAATTAGCAACTTTTTCGAAATATCAGTAAGTCAGTAAGAAACATCAGTGCTCAAACGACCTTCTTTTTATTAGGTTTTGTTAAGTTAAAATCGTCTTTCGTCGTTGCAGGAATGCATGTATGTATGTATATCTCTTTATAAGTGAGCAAAACTTAAAAAACAGTTTTTAAGTGTATTTTCGAAAGCTTGATTGAGTGAAAATGTAAAATTATTTTATTTTGACTTCAGTCATCAACCCTGGTTTTTTGTTAACGATTAAAAGTTGGCTCCATTGATCTATGCGGAAGTTTGAATGAAAACACATAGTTGAAGACACGATAGAGTAAGACTGTTATTTCAAGAAATAACAAATGAATGAGAGTTGCTTGTAATATGAAACTAAATGAATGAGAGTTGATTCAAATTAATATTTTCATGCTTAGCAATGTAGTTGTTTGTGTCTTTGTTTTTTTTTATACGACGAGGAAGGCAAACGGGCAAGTGGGTGACCTGATGGTTAGTGGTTACCACTGCCCGTAGACACCCGCAACCTCGGAGGGTTTGCAGATGCGTTGCCAACCTAGACAGCTGAGATGAAATGTCTCTTGTGCCCGTAATTGCATAACTAGAACTTGTCTTAAAACATTTTCTCTGTTAAGGTTCAATATCTCATCACCATGGAGTTGGTAAGCTACGGAAAAAGTGGTACGCGGGCACAGTGAGTGAACCCGGGAGGAGGCTACTATTAGCTGCCAAACAAACATTGGACCCTGATAATATTTTTGCTTTGGGGAACATGGCTTTCGACGGCGAAAATGTAAAGGAGACGACGGTTAAGAGTAAATTATAAAGGTGTGGGAAAAAAACTTACAAACGATGGACTTATCATTTGTGATTAAAAAGTACACCAGTGTCAAAAAGTACATATGTGTAGTATATGTTATGTTGAGTTTTTAATTTTAATTTGAGACAGTCTTAAATATCACTAATGTAACAAGGATCAACGGACAGAATACCTGTGTTCGACAGTGGCCTGTGTTCTTGCAATAAAAATATTTCATATCATTACATTTCTGTCACATACAAGTACCTACTGTGTTCATGATTTTTTTGACAATTGTATTTTAAAATAGAATACAAATCGGAAAACCTTCTGTATCACCCCAGAGAATGGCTCGACTTGTTGACTTGTTGTTTTCGATTTTCGTAATATATTTAAGTAGGTTCACATGTTTGTTTTGCAATTTACTTAGGGCAACTTAGGGCCTACGTAATATTTGAAATATTTACTTAACCCAAATTACGTTTATGTGAGCCAAATGGTGTTTGATTTGATGGTGTAGTGGGGTGTGCGGTGTCCTGAATTTGGGAGCATGTTTGTTGTGAACAGTGCCTTCAAACATGCCGGTTTAGTTCATTAATAACTAGAATGTAAGTCAAAATGATTCGTTGTCTTTTTTCATACTATCTTGAAACCGCTTAACTTTGGAGTTTTGCATAATAATTAGACTTAATACCACCAATGTTGTTTTTATAAAAAAAATGTGATTAAAATTTGTGTGTATTTAATTTTTCGTTTATCCGATTGCTCAATTTTTGCGGCATTTGCTGTAATAAAGTACAGAAAAAACAATACGTTATTTCAGACTCCGTGCATTTAACTATTTGATTAATTCTAGTTTGTCTTCAAAACGTTTCCCATTACGATAATGCGTTATAAATCATAATAAGTTAAAATTGACATTCCGTACCAATGATTTGAGTTAAATTTTATTAGGTATTAGGCTAAAATAATATTAACGCAATTTTACAAAATTTGTATGTATTTCGACATACAAATTGACAAAAATTTGTACCTTAAGTCTTTATGATGAGTTAATATGACATTAAATAAATTTGTGTTACATATGAGTTTTAATTTATTTTGTACCTTGTTTTGTCCATCGCACCACTAAATAAATATCTGATAAGCATTTGTTCCAGTGCCGGTCGTAAGCGTTCGTTGCTTGTTTTATTGCTCTTTTTTGATTTCCGTTTAAACTTTTCGAGCACGAATCTTATATTCTCCTATCATACGCAATATATTGGTTTTTGATATAAGTGAATAAAGTATGTCATTTTGCCGAGCTGTGAGGCGAGAGTCTAGAAATAATGCTTCCGCACGTGCACTAGGTACATGACAGTTTTTTTAAACATTTGCGAGAAAATGAAAATGAAACCCTTTCTGCACGATACAGGTTTATTACATAGCTATAAAATATAAGAAGTACCAATGTTGAGAAACTGTATTAGAAAATATATTTTAAGACAAAATACAATATATTCAAATTAATTAAAAATAATCGTCTTACTCGACCGTATGGCAGTTTTGGTCATTGTCATTCCAATTTTATTCATTCAATTCCGATACCGCCAACATAAACCACGAAACTACATTTCCGGCGAAGACAATTTCATTTGGTAACAGCGGCGCGGCGAGTCATTGAAAATATTTATTTGGTATACATTTCGCGGGTAGCTTTTACTTTGGTTGTGAAAAGCATAATTTTGGTGATTTCGCGCCTGGGTTCAGCTGTTGCCCCAAAATGATAGACCTTTTCATGCCCTTTCGGGCATTTCTGAAATACGACAACGTTTGCACGGACAACAACGTGTTTCAAATGCATTACAAGGTGACTGTGTTTATGTTGCTTGTCTTCACGTTGCTTGTGACTTCGAAGCAGTTCTTCGGCGAGCCGATCCACTGCATGAGCGACAGTGATAAAGATAAAGACATAGATGCAGTGAACAGTTACTGCTGGATCTATGGAACATACACGCTGAAGAGCCGATTTGCTGGTAAGTTTGGCGCTTTCAAACTATTTATCATAGTTTGGACATGGCTAAATTCGACTTGCTTGCCATGCGAACGAACATGCTAACTGCCTTTACTTTTCTTAATTTTCTTTTTTCAGCCTTTTTCATTCAGCACGATGAGTTTAGCCATGTTACGACGCTTTAGCAGTTTTAATTTGTAGTAAGCGATACGCCATAATAATTTTGTAATTCGAAAAAATGGTTTCATTTGTAAACTTTTTCTAATTAGAATTGTGTTTAGAATCCAACTAGATATTGACTCCTCAAGTTAAACGATTGAGGCTCATTGCTCAAGACTCTTATTGAGTTTAGGTGTTTTTATCTTGTGTGTTACAAATTAACAAATTATTCAAATTAGGTATATCTTAGAAAGCAATTAGATTAATTGTTTTTAAATGTGTTAAACAGAGACTTCCCACATAACTGTTATGCAATACTTAATGCAAGTAATGTAGCATTCCTTGAAGTGGCTAACATAAACAGTTTTTATTTGTTGCATTCAAAAAGATACTGTCAAATGACTTCATTATTAATTATGTATTATAAATTATAAGTTTGTTTCCATGTCAAGTTATGTCTAAACTTCATATTAAAACTTAAACTATAAACAAAAAAACTAAAGCTCATCCTAAACTCTTCAGGATCCGAGGGACTTCACAATGCATACCTAGGCGTGGGCCCAGAGTCCAACAAAGAAGATGACCAGATCAAGCACACTTACTACCAGTGGGTCTGTTTTGTGCTCCTCGGCCAGTCCGTTATGTTCTACACTCCACGCTATCTCTGGAAGATCTGGGAAGGTGGTCGCTTGAAAGCTTTGGCTTCTGACCTGAGTAAGTGTTGTCAAGGAGTAGTAAGAGATGGCGCTATTGTAAAATATTTCTTGTTCAGGCAGATTGAGCATGATTAAATTTTTTAATAAACTTTTAAATTTACCTTAATAGGAAATTACCGATTTTTTGTTTGTGAAGAGTTTTTTTCATGATAGTTATAAATTAATTTGCTATGTTGTTATGTTTGTCGCATTTATTGGAGCAGACATTAACAAGCATTTCAAATGTCTTTTTAAAAACTTATCTCTGGAAAATTAAACTCGTAAATCAAAAACATCACATCAAAATTCAATCAATTCTGTTACTCAATTATTCAGGCTGAAGACGGAGTGCTGTGGCACACCATGGAAGAGGCCTATGTCCAGCAGTGGACTGCTGTGGGCTGGTGATGATGATGATGATGATTATGACACAATTATTATTAATACTCAGCCTATTGTGTCCTACTGTTGAGAAAATGCCTCCCCCCAACTTTCCCTTACTTCAAGATGAATGCCAGTTCACACTTTAAATCTATTATGTACCTATAACTTTTTTATATATAATTCCCTCCCCCCTCGTTCTTTTGTCCCTCTCATTCCACCGCATTGCCTAAGACATCAACTCTGCCTACTATCAAAGCTGTACATTTCAGCTAGCAAATTATTTTTAATTCCAGCGAGCCCAATGGTGACCAAGGACTGGCCGGAGTACCGGCGCGGCGAGCTGGTGTGCTACCTGAGCCACTCCAACATCTACTCCCACAACATGTATGCGCTGCGCTATGCCTTCTGTGAAATACTCAATCTCGTCAATGTGGTCAGTACACCAGCTAGATTAGGGCTGTCCTGGGTTTATTATATATTACTATTACTACATTGATTGAAGGGCCGCATCAATAAATATTTAGAATTTTTGATGAAATGATAATGCTATTACTGTTGACTGTAGTGGTGTGATATGATTAAATATTTTGATGAAAACAATAAAATTGACAATCAGGGTATTGCATTTAATATTGTAACTAAACACTGTCATAAATTAAATAAGATGGGAATTATGACTTCTGGCCTGATACTAATCTTGCAGTGCTTTCTGCTATAGAACACAGTTGCTAAAAAATTTGACCAGGCATTTGTGCAATGAAATAATAGTGAAAGAAAATGGATACTCACATAATTATATAAGTCGAGTTTAGCCCAACATGTTTTTTACTAATTTGTAGTAATGAAGTAATCTTTTTTTTGTGGACTTTGTTTAATAGCACTGAAATGTAATCAAGAGTTCTACAATACAAGCTTATTCTGCTAGTGCTAAAGTTTTACTTAATAAATTTCTAATTGTTAGATAGAAATAAGGCAAACATACTATTATGTTGACTATCTTTACAGGTTGGCCAAATATTCCTCCTGGACCTTTTCCTCGGTGGCGCGTTCCGCAACTACGGCGCCGCCGTCGCAGCCTTCACGCACACGCCGCGCGTCCCCGCAGATATGATGGACTTTGTCTCTGTCAACCCCATGGACCAGTACTTCCCCAAACTCACCAAGTGCTGGCTGAGACGCTATGGACCGTCTGGGGGCATGGAGATCCGAGACCGTCTCTGTGTGCTACCGTTAAACATTGTAAATGAAAAGATCTTTGTCATACTCTGGTTCTGGCTTATAATACTAACTTTTGCGTCAACTTTGGCAGTTCTGTTCCGTGTGTTAGTATTCTCCGCCCGTCCACTGCGCACTGTCATGATTATGGGTCAAGTGAGGCATGTGAAACAAAGCATAGTTTCAAGCATTGTGATGCGTTTCGGCTTCGGCAACTGGTTCATTCTGTACTTGCTCGGAAAGAACCTTAATCCGCGTATTTATAAAGAGTTGATCTTAGAACTATGCAAGGAAATGGAGCATAACAATACCTACACTGTTTAAGGTATTACAGATCAGTTTTGGAGAAAATATTAACAAGTCTGAATATTAAACTGTTTATCTTGTGAGCTTTATTTGCCAAACTAAACTTGTAAATATTTTTTTGAATAAACTATTACAGCTATTAGTTACATTACATGCTAAAGAAATCACGAATGGTAATTATTTAAAAATAAAAAGTTTAATTTGTATCAAACTTGTCTGTTGAAAAAAATTAAGCAAAGGTTCCTTCTTAGCTTATTATGTGCTAGGATAGTTAAATTGTTACATACCAGGTAGTTGTTAAAAGTACAGTTTGTCAGTAATCAGAATATGATTCAGGCCAGGTTTTAGGAATAATTTGGCTGAATATGGTGCTTCTCATGTCAAAGAAAGAGATGAACCCTATTCTAAGTACTCATAGATTGTACTAATTATTAGCAAGTGTAGTGCAGGGTATTGTTGAAGTCTGAGTAAGTTAAGTTTTTGGTATGTTTACGTAGTGAATAAGCATTAACTCCCAACTGATCTGGTTACAGAGCAAAATTTATAGCTCAAACTTTCTGGATGGCAACCTTTCTTGTGATCAAATTTGCTTGTGTTAACTCAAAACTACAAAATATCCTGTTTTGTTTTCACCATAATCCATTTATTGCAGCAAACAAAATTTGTTGTAAAAAAATATTGTCAACCAAATACAACACCTCCATCTACTAAGAATCATTGATAGCATCCACTCAAAATCTTTCCACTGATGGATCCTATTAGCAGGCAATACAACTCCTTCCATCTGAGTAGGCAATTTTAGTTGCTGCATTGAATTAATTTATGGTTAAGAAATTTAATTGATTCTGTTGTTGATTTCTCGGAATATTGTTTTATTTTATTTTGTCAATTTGTGTTTTATGTTACAAGTAAGAACAGCAGGACTGTTCCTGCTTGTGGCAAAGAATTTCTTTTCAT
This sequence comes from Clepsis dumicolana, assembly GCA_963691665.1. Lineage (NCBI taxonomy): Eukaryota > Metazoa > Arthropoda > Insecta > Lepidoptera > Tortricidae > Clepsis > Clepsis dumicolana. The sequence continues at coordinate 3,369,293 of OY829516.1, read as the reverse complement.
GTTTAGTTGCTTACATATTAATCTATTGTGATTTAGCCATTATTCAAATGTTTTCTTCTAGAAAACAAGATTTTGATCTCAAGAGCATTTTTGTACTTATTTCTTTTTCTAATAAAGATTGTTAATGAAAATGTTTTTCTTTTATGAACTACACAAATGATAAAAGCCAGTGATATAATTAAACACTTGCAAATAGGTTACTCATTTAATCAATTTCAACAATGTGTAACCAAGTTATAAGATGTTCTTAACAGGTTTAGTGACTAACCATATTGAAGTAATGCAACAACAAGAAGTTTTACTTTGAGATAAAGTTTTGTACAATCAGACAATAGAAAATTGAAAATGCATGTTCAGTTCAAAAGTGTAACCTTAGTCTAACCACACTACCCAGAGCAGCCTCGGCAGCCACAATGCACACACTCCACAATCCTTCCCTCCTCTAACTTGCTCTTTGGAACCCTACAAATGCAATTAGTTGCAAAATTGGTGTCCCTTGTCTGTATACATCTTAAACAGCATAGGTTTTCATATCCAGTCTTCTTCCATTTTGCTATGAGGTTGGCGTCAGCTATTTTCTCGTCAAGGCAATACTGGTACAGCTCTCGGCTAATGGCTTTCCTTCGGTAGAACAAATCATAGATATAGCGGGATTTCTGGTGATGTATCTTGAAGATCGGCCACAGTGATTCTTGTTTACGTTTCCCTTCGTGCGGCTCTGTTTCGGCTGCAAAGTGAAACGTCATTTACTTTTTAATTTGGTCATAAAACTTACAGGTATTATGAGAGGGAAAGAAAGTTGTGCTTACGTGCTTTAAATGCATCTTTGCTTTATATTCCTCATGTAAAGTTAACTCCTTCATTTGGTTTTCTAATTAAATAACCTTCTCATTAGTTTTAAATAGGAGGCTACCTTACCTTCACGCATCTTCTGTTCCAACTCTTCGAGTGTAGGTTCAATCAATTCCCAACCTTCTGGCGGAGACTTACGGCTGCGACGCACTTTTGGCATTTTACTGCTGATTAATTGAAAGAGAATAAATCTTGCAATGTTTTTAGAATCTTAAAATAACACGAGAAAGCGTTCTACCTTGCATTGAATACTTTTTCTGAGTTTACGTCAACGTCAATCGGTGAAATATGTCACTGTCAATGTCAAAAATTGATAACCAGTTTCAGTTAATATTAAAAACGCGTTAATGTTAAACTTATTTCAGAGTTGCAAAAGCGCTTAGCTGATGCAACTTGTAACCAAACCAAAGGGCTGGCTGGCAGTTTTCTTTTTTCTCTCAAAGAATCAGCATCGCTATTCAGCGAGGCAGCTCTGCCAGCCTTTTGGGCACCATGCCACGGGGGCCTTATTTAGATTTAATTTAGTTTTAAGTTTAGTATATTTAGTTTTAGCTTACATTTAATGTCATTGTAAATTGCTTTTATTATGTAAAACGCGTTGACAAGTCGAAATTTGTTAAAAAAAACAATCAAATTAACTTGCTTGAAGCGCATACACATAAACATACTTTTATAGAAAAAAATAGGGTCATCGTCATCATCATCATCATCATGTCAGCCAAAAGACGTCCACTGCTGCACATAGGCCTCCCCCAAGGCTCTCCGATTGATAGGTGGGTTAATTAATTCTAATTCAGTTTGTAAATTGACCTTAGAACAGTGATATAATAAACATCATAATAATGGCATTTAATATTATCTAAATGCCATTGTTTGGACACACGTTACAACATAGCCGTTATTGGTGGTCTTGCGATGGATTGATATAATTATATTTTTTTATATTATGGAGATAGTTGAAAGGCTGGCGAATGACATAGGCTACTTTTTACCACGGGAAAAGTGTCTCATTCCCACGGAAAAACACGTTATAAATCTTATAATATAACCCATAATCATTGTCGTATGTATATAGTTCCTCTAACCGACCATAGATGGCGCTACTGTCATGTTAAAACGTGTTAGCTTGCTTGCTTGCGTGTGTTTCCCTGCTTACATGCTTGCTTACATGCTTGCTTACATGCTTGCTAGCATGCTGGCTTACATGCTTGCTTACATGCTTGCTTACATGCTTGCTAGCATGCTTGCTTGGACGCATGTTTGCTTGCTTGCATGATTGCTTACATGCTTGCTTGCATACTTGATCGCAGGCTTGCATGTTTGCATTGCTTGCTTGCATGCTTGCATTCTTATGACTCATCATCATGATGCATTAACTGTACGCTTGCATGCATGATTGGTTGCATGCTTGCTTACGTACTTGCTTGAATGTTTGCTTGCATGCTTGCTTGCATGTTTGCTTACATACTTGCTTGCATAAAGCAAGCAAGCGCTCACATACTTGATCGCAGGTTTGCATGTTTGTTTGAATGCTTGCTTGCCTCCATGCTTGCATGCTTGCTTGCATGATTTCTTGCATGCCTGCTTGTATGATTTCTTGCATGCCTGCTTGCATGCTTGCCTACATGCTTGCCTACATGCTTGCTTGCATGCTTGCTTGCATGCTTGGTTGCTTTCATGATCGCTTGCTTGCAAAATACTTGCACGCTTGCTTGCATTCTTGCTTGCATGTTTGCTTGAATGCTTGCTTGCTTGCTTCCATGCTTGCTAGCTGGCGCTGTTGCATGCTAGCACGCTATCATGCTTGGTTGCTAGGATGCTTGCTTGCATGCTTCCTTGCTTTGTTTGCATGCTTGCTTGCTTTGTTTGCATGCTTGCTTGCATGCTGATTGCTTCTTTGAAATGCTTATGGTTCACGCGAGCGAAGCCGCGGGTAAAAGCTAGTATTGTATAAGTCTTCCTTACAATCATTTGATTTGTGCGTCTACTTACTTTTTACGACCAACATCAAGCATGCAACGGGAAAGAATCAACCGTACCTATCTCTCAGTAGTCTGTGGAATCAACCTGGTATGCATGCACTTTTATTACCTTACCTTACCCGCCTCTCGTAATTATTACCTACCTCGTAGGTAGGTACGTACGTTCTGGCTACTCGGAACCCGATGAAGAATGATCTCATCAACGTTAACATTCGGATTTCGTAATCATAATTATTAATTACGACTCTACATCGTTGGTTACAGATCTACATATACGTACAGACAGTATAGAGATAACCGTCGGTATAGTATAGTATGCCTTACATTAAGTACCTACGTACCTTACACCTTTACTTCACCTCTGCCCTAGGTAGGACACAGAATACATAATAGTAAGTAGGTACAGTCAAGGTCACCAATATGTATACACCAGAGTCCCAAAAATATGTATACAGGCCAGGTCTTATTACTTGGAGGGTAAAGTTGATGTATATATATTTTTGCAACTTTGCGCGGATCGATTTTGACTTTCACTGTACAACTGGGATAGACCAGACTAGGCCACACCTCATGAGAAGCGCAGTTTTTCGGCATTTACTCAAAAATGGTAAATCCAATGACGATGAAAACAATTTTCGTTGAAAGTATTTATTAAGTGTTACTTTCCTTTGTATTTTTTTTTTCATATTCTTTGGACACCTAGTTTAAAAATCAAAATCATATAAGTAAGGAACTATCAAACTAAGTAGCGGCTTCTACAAGAAACCTATACTTACTCCAAATTTCATCAATATACCTACCTCTTACAGTTTTCGAGTAAAATGCCTGTGACATACGGACGGACGGATATTACGAAACCACAGCCTACTACTAGCTACGAAGTGCAAAATTCGCACATCGTATCGTGCCGTCCCGCTCAGCTAATATTATTTAATACGAGAGTGAGCGGGACGATACAATACGAACTTCGATTTTTGAATTTCGTAGTAGTCCCCGAATACATAAAAGTACAAGTAACGAAACTAAGGGTTCTGTTTTTGCCATTTTGGCTACGGAACCCGAAAAAGTCAAGTGTAAAGGCAGTTAGCGTGTTCGTTTGCACGGGCGGACACCACGCCGGTTGTCTACCTACAGCCATGTCTAAAGCCCGCTTCACAGTTAGGTACCTAGGTGTAGGTATAATAAAAGTTTTCCAATACTAAATTGCATCCACCGTATTAGGGGCAGAATTTTCAAAAACGGCCAAACACGTCATGTTTTATTTTTCATTAAAATTTTATTGTCCTACTTAATTAACTTTTACTTTCAGTGTGTCAGAGGCGAGACTTATTGAAGCTAATATCCACCTGTATAACTGACCATTAATTGCTTGCTTGTAGGTAGGTAGGTACTTTCCTACAAAAAATAAACGAAACTCATGCTCCACTAACTGCGAAAATGAGTTTGGTGATAAAATAAAAGTGTGCCACACGCGCATATTCATGACATGTCCATGTATAAATAATGATGAGCGATATCCATGCTCGATAGGACACCAATTATTGAATTTTCAAAGAAATTAAAAACTTGCTAAGTCTGTACGCAATTTACCTGTGGCATGTTTGGTGTGTGAATAACGGGTCCCACCTATCTACATGGAGCGTGGTTCGCGGCGGTGTTCCGTCTCGCTCGCTGGGAGAGGAGCGCAGGTGGTGCGAGGGAGAGAGTAGTACTTTACGTGCCTCAGCGAGGAATGCGGCGCCCGCGCAGCGCAACCTCCGACGACAACAAGCCAGTCTTTTCGCTCGGCCCCGGCGGCGATCAAGTGTCCGTGCGAACAGTCGGGGGCGAAACTGAACGGCGTTTGTCAAAATATGAGTGAAACCCACCTCTCGGCGAGTGTTAGTTTGTTGTTGATAAGTGTATGATACCGTGGCAGTTGTTCGCGATCTCTGTGGCATGTTTTGTGAAAGTTGACGGAGGTTTTTAAGGAACTTCGGGTGTCTTGCGTAGATATAGGTAAGTCGTGAGACGTGTCTGTTTTCTGTTTGTGTCATGAGGTGACGTTGAAGGCTTCCCGGTTCAGGTATACGGTGCTACGGCTGATAAACAGCCTGATGGCTAAGTATTGCGTGAGTGTAGCCTGCCGAGCTATTCAATTAGGTAGGTACCTACTCGGTAACACCGTATCACCGACTTGTCCTACTTTGAATCGGTACTAAATCTGCCTCTGTATTACTTGTCATAAATTTTCATTCCTACACCAATCATTTTGTATCTTTACTTCTTTGAAACAGTTCAAATTGCACAATATTTTACTTATATTATTAGTTCAATCGCATCTATTTACCCGTAGATATAGTTATCAATGACAGATAAAGAAAATAAATCTGCAACCTTATTTGAAAGGCACTAAATTACCTATCTGCCAAGAGCTTTTCGCCACCACGAACCACGACCTATAGCCCGTTCAGTAACTTCCTCTCTACCTGCGCAAAGTCGCACCGCTTAATCTAAGTTTCAATACCCCATGCACATAAAATCAAAGAGGATTGCACATTCGCAAGCAGTAGGTACAATACAAGTAAGCTCAGTTTGTCCAGAGAGCAAATCTTTTGTTTTTCCTCGCTCATCACGCGACTCGACTCGAACAGTCGAACCTGAACCGAACCGAGCGAGCAGACAGACTGCCCTGCACGATTTTTTTATGCGTGACTCGATCCAATGACCGCTACGAACAGGCAATTGAATTAATTTTCCGATAGAACGAGTTCTAGCCAGGGTGGTTAAGGTTCTACCTAAGCCCAAGAACTCTTAGATTTTTATACTACGTAGATGTGCTCGCACAAAAACTTAAACCCGTAAAGCTTTACAAGCTTACTACCTACCTTCTTGTTCAGAAAAATGCCTAGGTAAGTCTGTTTTAACTAGAACAGAGTATGTCTGTGCGCGACACAATGAGACCCAAAACTTACGGTGTGCTTAAGTAGGGTGACCTACTCGTAGGTTAACTTACAGTGGGTTGTGTCGATAGACTTTGTGCCTATACCTACATAAGCTATTTTGTAAAAAAATTAATAGCTGCCTACATAGGCTACATAGGTATCAACAATTCATACCTTACCTACCTGTCAGATCAAAAAATATCTAATTTAAGGATACGTCATATGCTCACAAGAGAATCGAAAAACATGTTCCGAACATTTTGACATTTGCGCGCAAGTTTGAATCTTATTAGTGAGAGATTGTGGCTAAAGATGCTACAATTTGTAGCATTTTTTGCGCTTCATTTTCGGGGTGCTGATGATCTACCTCTTTCTTTATGTAATATCATTGTAATTAACGCACATTAGGCTGCAATTATGCTGATCGTGCAAATGCCCCAGAGAGTGTTCCTAATTTGCTTTCAAACAATTGAAAAACGGTACACACGGTAGGTAACTAGATAGGTACCTACATAAACCGTGAATCATAAAACCGGACATTCAAGACAACTGTTCCCACACACTAACCACTATTGCCTCTGAAAAAAATATTAACAAAAACCGAACTAACAATAATGAATCTACCCCATCATCACTATACCTACTTCAGCATAACAACAATAACAACAATAACAACAATAACAACAATAACAACAATAACAACAATAACAACAATAACAACACATACCTATTTGGCCCCAACTTACTAGACATCAAGAACATCACGTCAACAAGACATCTAGTCTTGGCTGCGTGACCGCGTGTGACTGCTGCCATCTACCACGCTATTGGCTTCGATGTTATCAACATCTCCGTTCGAAAACACAGTGACGGTGTCCTCCTTAATGACAGCTAGAATATAATCGATCAATTCTCCAGCGAAGAAGACTATCGGATCTGCGCTTAATCTATTGTCTCACGGTCAACAATACGCTGGTTATACGATATAAGTGAGGCGCTGACGACAGATTCAAGCCGCCACTGACGTCAGGTCACGAATCCTATTCGTCTATAACTTCAAATCGTGCGAGTATATTCCTTTTGTAGAACTGTTATTAAACATCGCTAGTTTTAATCTTTTAAATCGCCTCTATAGGCTTTGTTTTAATACTGGTACACTCATCAACCAAACACATATAAAAAGGAAGTTTGGATGGTCAAACGGTGTTAAGGTCAAATATTTTGCGGTCTAAAGAACAATTCCTCACGTCATAAGAGGCACCGCGGTATTATACCTAAGTCAAGTCTTAAAAGTACCGCTTGACACAGAAAAACTGATCGGTGTTATTGTAAAGTTTTTGCGTACGGGCCGCGGTAGATGACTCGAGATGATGTCGTAGGATGGCGTCACCCGCGCCGCGAAACTAATCACTTCATACCTGCTCCATGGAATCATGCACTGACAGAAATGCTAAAATCCTCGACATTACAAATTTGTTCCGATCTTTCGCATGTCTGAATGTAGTAATCAAAGGAGTGGCTTGCATAAGCTAGATTACGCACAATTAAGACGACCTGCGGATTCTAAAGCTCGGTCTTCCGGGAATAAGTGATTGCAAAAGCATAGTCTAAACGCAAAAACTAATAGCAATTTAGATCGAGAGCTAGTCTTAGTACCTATTGTATGTCAATGCCCTGACATTCGCTGGTAGTAATAGTCCCTTTTGCCAGAGCTCTGTACAGTTTAAATCCAAAGCGATCTAGCTGAGTATCATGTTCAATAGCTTGCACGCAGATGAGGTACCTACCACTTACTACATTGTAGGAGATTCGCGCTCATCCCAAATGTCGGTGCTTGATCGGAACGCGATAAAATGCCAAGACATCGACACCGACCGGTTCCACTCAATCCAATGCGAACAAGAAAGCCCTACTTGTCTAAATTTAAATACTTGAATGATTGCTAATAAATATTTAAAGCTTTTATATTCAAATGACTGCGGAATGTCCACTTCTTAACATCCATATTACCATTTCGTAATTTGATTTGTCATTTGCTGGCCCACCTCTGGCTATTTTGATAGTTTGTTGAAATAAAATCACACCAGGCACTCAACTACTAAAGTTCTTCGGAATACATTAAAAAACGATTTGATTTTAGTGCCATTCTTAAACTGGCAACACTGGCAACGTTTTGACTTTTGACATAAAGGCGTCCCGAGGTCCCCAAAGAACCACCTGCCATCTAATCTCTCTCTAGTGTCCAGAAGTTACTGTTACACTACATTCTGTCAACTCTGCGATCGTCAACTGTCATATTGGCTTCCTGCTGAGTTAGGTAAGGCGGTTGCGACACCGCCTTTAAGGCGACATTCCGTACATTAGGGACAGCCTAGTCGACAGTAGGTCTAGCACAACTCACAGTGCGACTTCTATCTCGCGCGAGAACAACTGCCCGTCCTTTTCTGTCACTCAGAATGTAACGGGACGGGTAATATAATCTCGCGCGACAAACAAAGTCGTGGCCAGTCGTGCTAGCCCTACAGGAATGCTGGTTGGCACTTGGCTACCATTCACACTGATTTGGCTAGGGTTATCATGACAGGCAAATTTTCAAAGACGGCAGAGTTTTGAGAAGGGAATTTTGCGGCAACTTCTTCCCCTTTTAAGAACATTGGATTTGATATTATTCCTCTGCGTCGGGGAATTAGGAATATATTGTGAATAATGCCTGTTGAATTCAGGGTGTCTGACAACCCTATAATTTCGCAGCGGGATGCCGATTGAAAAGACCTTACTTAGCCGTTTAGCGTGTGTGGTTGGTAAATCTTCAGCGAGATTTTTTGCGCAATGATTTTAGGTTAAAGACGCAATCATGTTTTTTTGCCAGGCTGCATAACTTGGGCAAATTAGATGGCAGTTTTCAACACTATTTACCTACCTATTCGCCATCGTTCTCAATTTTATATGAAAAAAGATTTAAATAATTTAACTTCTCAAAGAGGATGTCTTAGGATGAAGGATATAAGCGCTAGTAATTCGTTTGCGTTCGTTTTTGTTGCACATCAGTTTTTTAATATGTCATTGGCTCCAAAGCACTCACGTAACTAATGGGTTGTTTTATTAGGCATGTTAGCGGTATGTATGTAGATGCAACGAGCTTCCTCAGCCTACACGAATCCGAAGGTTACCTCAAATAATTACGCAACAATTAAATAATTAACGTCACTCATCAATACATCAGTCAAGTTCCTGCAGCGCTAAATACAACCGCGAAGGAAAAGTAGGCCTTATTGCCATTGCCCTCATCGGAAGTAGGTACGTGGGCGCCAACACTCGGCTAGACCAATCGGCTCAGGGTTAAAACGTTATGTACTTTCGCAATGATGATAACAATTTTCATTGTTATTATACCTACTTATTATGTAGATATACTGTAGAACGTATTTCGAAGTTTCGAAAGTGACAGTTTTTATTTAGTTTCGCCTGTCCTGATCAAATCTTTCAAGTAAAATTTGTCCCACTTCTAGAGTGGTCGGATTGAATTGAAATTTGAACGCATGTAGGAACATAGCTTGGATGAAAAAAAAAAAACATACGGTGGAATGTAGAACCTCCTCCTTTTTTGAAGTCGGTTAAAAATGCAAGTGCAATCATGCTTTTATTCAATATTTTTTACAAACTTCAGCTTCTGATTAGGTTTTATAAACATACCTATACGGATCATAGGTACCTCTTACGTGTCACTAGTTGACCGAAAGCCTTTCCTGAGCACTGCATAGAGGTCAGTTTCTGCAGAACACGCAAAAAAATTACCATGAATATTTAAAATCATAATGCCACGCTTTAGTAATTCTTTAGTGCTTTGGTGTGCTGTAGTTTCTTGTAGTAGGTATAACTATATTATACGAGTCAAGGAATACCTAAAAGCCATTGTGTGTGTTAGTTTCTATCTCGCAACTTCGGACAATGCAGCCATTGCGGATTGGCCACGCCAGCCGTGTCTTCGAGTGTTATTAGCAATATTAGCAGCAAACGGGGCTGGTAATTGCAATGTCGGTAAGCCCTTCGTAATGTGTCTTCAGGCGGGCCTGGGTTCTCGTTTCTGTTTAGAATTTAGAATAATAGCCTTACCCTGTTATTCATAAAGCTATTTTAACTAAAAAAAAAATGCCGTTAAAGTTCGTTTCGGTCATTCTACGACTTTCACAAATACGAATTTCACATTTCCGGGGCTTAAAATATTCCAGTATTAACCAATGCAGGAAAAAAAAATCTAATAAATGGCTTATGATCCCTTCTATGTATTGCCATAAACAATTTAATGATTTTGTTTATATCATATTAATAAAAAAATATTAAGTAGTGAAATTTTCATTACCGGACCCTGTTCCTGTGCTCGAAACTAAACGCTTTGAGAATAGCATCAAAATTCTTTGATCTGGCCACCAAACGCTGGCAGACGCGCACCCAGGATACTGAAGTCTTTAATGCGATGCCAAGACGAACAGACATGCGCCCCGTTTTCCGTGAAACTTATCCCGAAGTCGCTAAACGGGAGATTGTCACAATTTTGAAATCATCGCCGGGTAACCCTTTTCTTGGTATGTATTGTCTAATGTACTTTATTTACATATTGATGCATTTTGAGAGATTAAATACTATGCAAATCTGTTCATTGTAAATAAAAATGCACTCAAAATGGTTGGCTATTCGGTATCATGTACGAAATATTCATTACCAGAACCCTCATTACCGTAGTTTACCGTAGCTCTTTACAGGTCACGGCAATGATGTTAAAATCACGGTAATGAAATTTCTTAAATGTATTATGACTTTTCCATATATTTAATAGAAGTTACTTAAAAAAAAATGTGTTTATGTGTTCCCAGGGTTGCATAATTTATAATTTATAATAACTATTTCAGTTAAACATGGGGCATCCTAAAAGTCCATGCTACGTTTCTATTTGATCTCCGGTCGGGGCAGATATTTATATGACGAATATGAATGTTTGTTCTCGGGTCTTGGATGCTTGATATGTCTTGTATATAAGTATGTACTTATCCATATAAGTAGGTATATTTATCCGTTGTCTAGTACCCATAGTACAGGCTTTGCCTAGTTTGGGACTAGGTCAATTGGTTTCAATTGTCCCATGATACTTATTTATTTATATTATTAGTGAATACATTATTAAAGAAAATTAAGGATTGTATGCAATATAGTATAGAACAGGAACTCCAAGATACTTGCGAAAAAAGAAAATTAAATTGTAGGAATCAATCAATGACAGATAATTACCAAAACTCTACGTTAATTAGTGAGCACAGCAAATATTGTATTACAATTTTAGCCTTTTATTGCGAGTTTAAATCAAAAAAAAACCAATAGAGGAAGAAAACCAAGTAGAGCATTACTCTGATATTACAAAAAGAAGAAGTAAACAATAATAAGACAGCATAAGTAGGAAGAAAGAATAAAATAATTAGAATTTGGTAGAAAGGTAAAACAAAATTGATTGCAAGAGGAAGTACTGTAGATTAATCAAGATGAGTACGTACATTTTGTAATAATCGTTTGTTAATCCTTACTTCTGTTTTTGTATTTGTGACTGATGAAGAGAATTTTTTGTTTGATTAAAGATTGTTAGAAAAATTGTAACCAACTTGGAAGTTCTATGTTTTACTGTATAAATTTTTGTAATGTATGTTCCCTGATTACTCGAAGACGGCTGGACCGATTTGAAATATATTTTTTTCTTTATTTTTTTCTTCATAAGTGGTCCCATTGTCACCAAGTGAGGATCTGATGATGGGATGGGATCCCGAGGAAATCGAGAACCACCCTCAAATTTTACAGGCACGCATTATAATGTTCCATATATTTTCTAAAGCAATTCAATTATTTGTGTCTGGTAGTCATCATCTCATGTTAATGAGGTGATGATGGAAGGTGCAACTCCTTATAACGGTTGCGAGTTGGAGGATAATTCTTTAAATATCAAATAAACATAAAATTATGAAACAATAATATGAATAAGCGCTTCATGAAAAAAACATTTAACAAAAATAAAAACCGCATTTAAAAAAACAAATAATCCTCTAAAGCCATCACTTTTATGGCCTAGCACAAGTATGAAGTTGGTATTCAATGAATATTCCGCTAGCATAGCACCTATTTGTGCTAGGCTACAAAAATAATCACTTTAGAAGATTAATCTATGTTTTTTTTTCAAGACGGTTTTACTTTTTAAGACTTTTAATACATATGTCGTCAATAATAAAGTCATTTAATCGCTATATTGTAGCATTATTTTACTTTTATGCTTGTTTGTGAAAAAAAGTATGAAAAAGTTATCATCGCCGTGGCCTTATCAAGCCTTATATTTCATTACGGTGAAGTGCTTTCATTACCGTAACCTTCCATGTTTTTTGGGACTTGAAAGCTTTAACATAAAAGGCAAACAGTGCGTGCCTTTGCTTGTTTCTTGGGTAACTATTTGGCTGTAATAGATTTTCGTTCTCATTTTGGCAAAAAGACGAGATTTAAAAAAAAGTGAAAATAAATTCAAATATTGCAAAGTCGTAGAATGACCGGTTTGTCCTTTTTTGTCACATTGACATTTCCGTTAGTAAGAAGAAGACATAATAACCTATTTTAGCTAGTGGAAGGCTTGGGTGACGTTTATGAATAAGGCCATTAGTATTTGTTCCTTGGGTATTTGATAACGACCTTTCTAAATCCATACAGATTTTGGACAAGAAAATTAGATCGAAAAGTGGATCAAACGACCAACTTTTACAGTGAGAATAGCGTTGCGTCAATCATTCTCACGAAAATCTTGATCACGTGAGGATTTTTCACCAGTCAAATCCTCCTTCACTCTCTAACTTTATAGACCTCTAACTGATGGTGATGACTGATGAATTACAATCTTAGCAACAATCGCATACGCATGCCGACACGTATCTACCCGGTATCAATCGACCCGGCCGGCGACTTTCTCGTACGCACCCATTCACGATGGCCTGTCGTAATAAATCTGGTTTTGAGAAGGGCAAAAAACTTTCGGCGACAGCAGGTTTGGAGATTGCGCTTTCCTGCTATGGTGGACTCTAAATTATACATGAAATTACCCTGCTGGGACTGATTAAGCGAGGCGTTTTTGCACTTTACTGCTCTGGCACAGGTACTTGCTCTGGCAGTACATAATATTATGTATTTGTATGTGACGTTCATAAGAGCTGACTGACAATTTTTTGACGAAATGTAGTAAAAAGTGTAAATTTGAATAATTTTACACCCATTCGTAATTATATATAAACACACTCCTGTGACTGAAATCGGTTTAGTGCGCGTTTTGAACAAGAACAATTATGTCGATAACTTTAAGTCTCCACGACTTAAAGTTATCGAAGTAATTGTTCATTATTATCATGTATGCATGTATTATTTATTTTGAAGCTTGTCCGTGAACTTTTAAAAGCGGTACGTACAGCCCAAAGCCTCTTCCGGATTCCGTTGCATTAGATTCGCTTCATGAATTTTTAAGAAGTTCCAAGTAACATTAGATTCCTGTTAAAACTTCAATGCCTCTTGTTATTTATTTATTTCATATGAAAAAAAAAATCCATTTCCCGCTAATTCATTCCATAACACTTCGTTATGTTTCCGCTAAATTAACTTTTTAAAAACAGAGGTCCCTAACCAAACCGCTAACAGCATTCCCCCAAAAACTTAAATATCTATTCTTTTTAGGCCGAAAAGAGCCAACGAGATAACAACACTGACTGACCAATATGCCGACTGTCCACTGTTTTCATTGTGATTTCATCAATAGGTAGCAAATATCCATATATCCAGACTTGTGTCCTTTGTGTGGGATAAATTTATGCATGACCAGTTTCTAACCAAAAACATATCTTCTTCTTCTTCTTTTCAGCACGTATTTGTCCACTGTTGGACGTATGCCTCTTGATGGGCTCTCCAATCCTGCCGGCTGGATGTTTTCCGGGTCCAGGTCGGCCCGGCAGCCCTCTTAATATCGTCCGACCATCGGGCGGGTGGTCGGCCCAAAAACATATGCTGAAAACAATTTTTAATCATACCGAACTAAATGTACATAATACAAATTGAAAAAGAAGAAACATTCTGATTCTCACACTCCGCAGGGCGGTGACGCGGAACAGATGGACGTGCGACGTGACCGCGCACCGCGGTCAAGGATCCAGCTAACATATGATATTACTGGTGTACAGTGTACGTACTTGTTATGTAGGTGGAAAAGCTCGAGTTGCATGCTACCTGCTAGTTAATAACCTTGTTTAGGAGAATAACAGAAAGGTTAGACTTAAAGCAATAGTTAGGAGGCTAGCGGACAGCACCAAAACGGCGGTTTTTAATACTATAAGGAAGGGCAAACGAACAAGTGGTCACTATCCATAGACTCCCCCAATCTCGGGAGGTTTTCAGACGCGTTGCTAACCATAGGGCTAAGATGAAATGCCTCTTGTGCCAGTGATTTCCTCGGCTATCTTACTCTCCACACCGGAACACAACAGTGAAGCACGGCTGTTTAGCGGCAGGATTAGCGAGTAAGATGGTGGTAGCGATCCGGAAAGACCTCGCACAAGGTCCTATAACCACTCGCAAAATACGCTATATTATGAAGCAAAAAGGAGAGAGCACAGCAGAGATCCAGCGAAGATGTGTAAATGACGAAAGTCTATTCGTTGTTTACAACCATCTCTTCTCATCTCGTCTCATCATTGTCTGGTATCGTTGTGCCCATTGCGCTCTTTTGGATTAATGTTGTGTTGTTGGTGTATGATGCTTAACACCGCTTAAGTTTTTGTATGAAATGAAGAACTGGTATATAACCGCTGCATATTCGTATAGATTCCCGGAATACCATTTTTAGCATCATCTATGCTTGACACAAAGTCAAAATTGGCTCGTGCAATGGATAGGTTATCGCCTTGGCAAACAAGTAAAGCCGACCTATCAACGGTGTAAATGAGCCTTTAGTATGCTAATAAAACCGTCGCACGCGCACTGATACGCGCTGAAAGTCACATTATCTTAACCTCCATCTAACACTCGGATTGCTGAATATATCACTCTTACCATTTCTCCTTGACTGCGCTTACAAGTACCACTTCTGCAAAAGTTATTTGCAAAATCACTACCACCGTCTTTACCTGCTAATCCTGTGCCCTAAGCACGACTTGTGAATCCTGCGTCACGTAAAATCGAATAGTAAACTATAACGAGTTTGTATGACGTTTGGAACAGCGCCCGCCCGTGAGCGTATTTGGAACTAAAATTTAGTATGAGATTTCTCGATCTCGATACGATAACCGTAACGTAACGCAGGATTCGACAAGTCGTGCTTAGGGCACTGTAGCACCAGCAGTCCTTGCACTGTTGTGTTCCGGTGTGAATGGTAACATAGCTGGAGCAATAGAAATGTTATGAAAAAAAAATCTACAACCGCGAGGGTGAAGGGCCTGTCGGAGGCCGGGGAGGTGTAATAATGGTAATTGATCACTTTCAGTGTTTAACAGCAACTCAATAGTTTACTGCAACATAGAAGCATAGGTATTGCTTGTATCAGATACACGACAATCCAAGTGTACGAGTATAATTATAATCTAAGGCTTTACCATTAAACAGCGTTCAATATACCTACCTACTACAAGAGGCTTTTCATCTAGGCGTGTAGGTTGGCATTGGCAGACAGCACTGCACATCACGGCTCGGAGGGCCGAGTACGAATATTCAAATCCTGCATAACGTAACGTTATCGTATCGAAATCGAGAAACTTCATACAATTTTTTTTTCCAAATACGATCACGGGCGGGCGCTGTCCCAATCGTCATACAAATTTCTCGTTAACGACGGTAACGTCCTCTGGTATTGCGGGCGTTTATAACTTACAATCAGATGACCCACTTGCAAGTTTGCTTTACTGGTTGCATGCAAACATAGAAAGAAAAAAAAAGTAGTAAGCGGTGTGAACAAAAGGGTGCAGACAAATGGGAAGGCCGTTTAGTAGCAGAGTGGCAAAGATATAAAAACATGATACATTATACAAACATGCACTCGAAAGACATAGTCCACCTTTCTGGCGGCCTCGGGTAAAAAGTGCGCCAACCGGCGCCCACCACACTCGACCGACCATCATCATTACAAGTTTTACGAGCCGTCATTACCGCAACTGTTGACTGGAAGAAATTATGTCAACGCACGACAGTTACGTTGTTAAGGCCGATGAAAAAGTCTGCGGTCTGTGGCCGGCGGACCGATGATATTATAGTGCTGTTGCCTTTTTTCCCGTAATTATTTGCTCCGTTTGATATAAAATTGTGCAAAAAACTAAATCTAAAGAATCTAAATTCATCGAAAAAAAAAATTACGTTTAAGCATATTTAATGAGTAAGTAGGTTGGTATAGTGAGAAAAACTTGATATGACCAAAATGATAACAAGCAATGTACCTACCTAGTAGGTAAAGTTAAAGTGAGAAAAACTTTCCTATCAAAATGTTTATGACATTGTCATAAGATTGATTTTGGCCTGGCCCGTGGGAAAGGTTTTTGTATATGTCTATAATTATTGAAAAGTTTATTAATTCTTAGCCACCTGCTCCTTAATTTCGCCGTGCCCAGGCACGAGTTGCAGTGACCTAATTTATTATAGGTAAAGTCACTCTTGTATTCCTGAATTTTCACCTTCGTTACATTTTAATTTTGACTTTGGAAATCAACGGTTTCCCCGTTAACGACAAAATAAAAGCGCCCACACACATATTTGCGGACTGCGGTACGTTTTTAGGTAGGTACTATTAGTTATTCTCTGTTTGCGGTTGGTGCGGCGCGCCTCTGCGAACTATTCTTACGTAGAGTTAGTGAAGTGTAAGCAGAGGTGTGGACGTAGAAGAAAGCGGGCCTTCGCCAAATGCGCGGATCTCGCTAATCATCCGCGCGCACGCACCCGCGACAATCGCCTTTTGTTAGCGCGGGGTAAGTTAGAGGCTTGAGCGTGTACGTATCTTTAAGTTCTAGACGTATCTTAGCGACGTTTTTCTCATAATACCCATACATAAGGGATAAGTCCGCCTTTGTACTGAAATGTTATTGTTGTAACTTGTGTTTTATCCTATTTTTTGTACAATAAAGTGTTTACTTACTTACTTACTTACATGCAAACATTATTACTTGGGGGAGATTCAATATTGTGACCACAAATCTGTGAATCTGCCATCGATTTGTTTGCGTCAAATGAGAAGACCATATTATAATCTTGTGGGAATAGTTTTTATTTCATTACCGTCAAGTCTTTGTGCCGCGGCCCATAGCCAATTTCCCATGACTCGAATCATAGTTTTATTGAATGTCCATCCATACACGTAATGCAGGCGCTATAGCATAATAGCGATGGTTACGCAGTTAGAAAGTATGAGAATGGCTGAATGGCACATCTGCTGTTACCGACTTGGCTAATGGAAATGTATGATAGCGCATTGTTAATTAATTGTTGGATGATTAAATTAAATAAACACGATTATCTGGTAGATACCATTTCATTTTAAAAGACAGATACGGTGAACGACAACTCATTAGTATTTATAACTAATCACTAATCAAAATTAACTTTTTAGAAGTACGGCAATACTTGCCGTTTATGCCTTTTAAAATGAAATACCTATAGTCCGTAATGAACGGAATGTGAAAAAATTAAAACTGGACTCAAAATGGATGAATTGAGATTTTTACTTCCGATTTCCTAGACATTATTCTACCGCCATTCATTCAGAACCCATTAATTAATTTTCTAATGATTAATCACTACAAATATCAGAGCTGGGAGATATCGTTCCAAGCCAATCTAAAGCCAATTATGGTTTATTGGAATGCAGCGGACGCTGGTAATTTGTACTGCATTGTTAGAAATCTTGGTCAGGATGCCCCATCCTATCCGGACTAGACGAACTCTGTTTTCTGTGTAATCATTTCCGCATAATTTCATATGTATTCATTGGAAGGAAGCAATCAAAATGCATCGAATATTAGAGTAGTGATCCGTTTCGAGTCGGGCTCGGAACGGCAGGTTGAGTTGACAGTTTCGTACTGTTGTATTGCTTGCTGCTGTCAACCGCATGCATTGATCAAGACAAACCACCTCCTATTTTAGGTATTCCCACTTTTCATTGACTGTTCAATATAATTTCCTAGAGTTGTGTTTTGGCAATAACAGAAGGTCACGCACGACTTTACGAATGCTGCGTAACGTTACGGTTATCGTATCGAGAACGAGAAACCTCATACTAAATTTTAGTTCCAAATACGCTCACGGGCGGGTGCTGTTCCAAACGTCATACAAACTCGACAACGTTTACTATTCGATTTTACGTGACGCAGCATTCGTAAAGTCATGCTCGACCCTCAGAGGGACAGTGCGTTGAGTCTAATTCAGCCTTGCTCGCAGCTTCGGACGTTATTATAGTATCACTTTTCGGTACTGTACCTACTGACCTAATTTGACATACCTACATTAGATTAACAACCCAGACCTAGTGAAGGCTGTCAAGTGTCATTCAGTCTACCAAAGGAACACTTGTGCGAACGTTACAACTCTCCATAGCTCCCTTGCTAACTTTCCTCGCGTGTTCGCGGAAGAGATAGAAACCGCCGTCCCCGCGCGTCACGTCACGTCACTTCCATCTCAATGAGACGTCTACATACTACACAGACATGCTATTGCGATAGACGCACGTTAGTGAACATCCTGAGGGTCGAGCACAAAGTTTTCGAATCCTGCGTAACATTACGTTATCGTATCGAAATCAAGAAACCTCATACTAAATTTTAGTTGCAATTACGCTCACGGGCGGGCTCTGTTCCAAACGACATACTTAAGTACAAATTTCTCGATAACGTTAGGTAGGTACTACTCGAATACGCTACGCAGGATTCGAAATATTCGTGCTTGACCCTCTGTAGCTGGAGAACGACAGAAACGTCCCTGTCAAATAATTTATTGAATCAGGTACTTTGCAGAGGTCCATATTTATGAACTAAAAACTTGTTTTTATTTAATTCCTGTCAAAGTCGCTAAAAGCTGGATATGAGTGTCATTTTGGTTCCACCCCGGAGCCTGCCTTGCCTTTTGTTCCCTAGGTACCTAGTTACCTTATTGCATGCTGAACAGCGGATCCTTGGAATCTTTTCACGTGGCGTGATAAACGTTGGTCGTCTAAAGTCCACTTTTAATTCCGGAGACGAAAATGACTGCTTAAAGTCGCACCATTTGTGGAAGGATTTAAGTCATTATGACTTATGTCAGTTATGTCTTTCTTCCACATACGCTGAGACCTTTACTTGTAATAAGTAAGTAAACACTTTATTGTACTAAAAAATAAAACAGGATACAAACACAATTTACAAAAAAACCAAATTCAAGTACAAAGGCGGGCTTATCCCTATAAGGGATCTCTACCAGCCAACCTTATGGTATTTGCCTTTCTAGAATCACGTGGATGTGTTCGGTTTAGTAAGTCTATCTCGATAGTACCTATATCTGTGTAGTGGCACCAACAACGGTTGAATAATCATAAAGAAAACTGTTGATAGCTGCGCATTCGGTTATACAATGAGATAAATGACAATGAAGCCGTTTCATGGGTACTTATAATGTTTGCGTAAATGTATAAATACAAAGATTACATAGCCATTCAATTAGGCACGTGAAAATGCCCTCATGTTGTTTCCTTGGGGAGGTTAAGTTAAGCCCTTAGTGTTAATTTTTCCACGCTCTAACAAAGTCAAATAGTATGAAACCAGTTTATTGCGGATATGTAGGTATACATATACGGGTTGAGGAGATACTTTCCACACCCTGTAATTCCAGTAGGTATACAGTACCTACCTAAACTAACAAAGTTTAAAACTGGAAGTACCACGGACCACGGAATTATCAATTAAGTGCCGTAGGAAATCTGGGCCTCATTTGCTCAGAATGTGGATGTTTTATTTGAGTGATCAATACCTACTGGTGTTGTAACGCAAATGAAATAATAAATAATAATAATAATAATAAATATCATGGGACAATTGACACCCATTGACCTAGTCTCAAACTAGGCAAAGCCTAGTACTACGGGTACTAGACAACGGATAAACATACTTATGTAGATAAATACATACTTATATACATATTAAACATCCAAGACCCGAGAACAAATATTTGTATTCATCATAGAAACATCTGCCCCGACCGGGATTCGAACCCGGGACCTCAAGCTTCATAGTCAGGGTCTCTAACCACTAGGCTATTCGGTCGTCAAATGTTACCAACGTCGCGTTTAGCAGCTGTTTGCGTAAACAAAATGCCGTGCGACAAGCGTGAATGCCAAAGTTGAGGACGCGGCGCGGGTCGTACGGGATGGCATTTTACGATATCGGATTTTCTACATCTTCCTAATATTATGATATTGTAATTAATTGTTAAATCATGTAGATGTAGTCATTATATATATATTGTGCCATTGTTTAATTAACACTTTTAGCTTACATTTTTATTATTAGTTTTTTGTTGTCACCCTCTCACCCTGCACAGTTTATGCGCGCGGAGACGAAAGGGCCGGCTGAAAACCAGCGCTGAGGCCCGCGGCTCGCTGTGTGGCCTCGGCGCTTATGCTGGCTGAGACGGTTCCTTTTGCCACAAGTAATGCTATATAATCTGTTTAAAACTGTAATTTTGAAATGCGTCTTGATTATTGTGCGCTGTATTATGTTTTGTTATGTTTTCGGTTTTTTTTTTGTGGCAATAAACATTTCTTTCTTTCTAATTTTAAAAATAAACATTGATATTGTAATTGTAACGGTCTTCAAGCCAGATTTGTTTCCTTAGTCTTATGGCTGTAGCTACACGTCACACATTGTGGCGGCGTGTCCGTGTTAGCGTTGATGTTTTTAATTTCACCGTGGACTCTCCTGCACAAGTTATAATGGAAATTCGAAATTTGTGCTCAACAATGTATAACCTAACCAACTTAGAAAAGCTGAAAACCCCCGACATTGTCATTTCAAAGTTCAATATTTCAAAAACGGGTAACCGATTTTAATGAAACTTTAGCTAAGAATCAGCTCGATTAATCTAGCTTTCGATAAAAAAAACCGCATCGAAGTCGATCCATCCGGGGGCTAAGATGCCACAGACAGATACACAGGTCAAACTTAACACCTCCCTTTTTCGTCGGGGGTGAAAAAGCGGCTCTATGACAATCTTTTACCTACATTTCGTTACCTATTGAGCCGCGACGGTCGCTTCGTGCTCGTGCTCGTGCTCAGCAAAATTAAAGCACCCAAAGTGCACTTTTTGTTTGAGATAATGTCAACAAAAAAGGTTTTTTTTTATTAACAGTGTCTTCGGCATGCTTTATTAATTGGTATTAATTGTTGTTACGTGAGCGATCAGCGTCGCGTGGGATCGGGGGCGCGGGGCGCGAGCTAGTGTGTCAGTGGGCCGGCAAGGGTATAACGCGGGAATTCTGATATAATGTACCCTATATGTACCTAACTCATGAAAAAATATACACGTTAATCTACATGTAATGTTTTGTATCGCAAAACCGTATGAAAACACTAGTCTGGCAAATTATTGAGAATTCTCATTTCCCTGGCGCTGGCGCTGGCGAAGGAAAACATCGTGAGGTACTTAATCCAAGTAATGCCAAGCAATTCAATGGTGTTTGAAGTTCCCGATCCGCAGTGGGCCCGCGTGGGAGCTAGAGGCCAAGCCCTCTCATTCTAAGAGGAGGCCAGTGCCCAGCAATGAGACTTAAATAGGCAGGAGGTAATGAAGGTGATAATTTACAATAAAATTTGAAATTTTATGTACCTAAGTAGGTACTTATTGTACGAGCATATATTTGTCGAATAGGTATCATTTTCGGTCAAATTGATTGTATTTGGATTTTTGTCATGTGTTTTTTTTTTCTTTTTTAACTGATTAGTACAAAAGCAATTGGCCAAAAAATGCTGTCAATGGAGATGATGCCTAATTGGTTAAATCAGCAACTTTTTTTTTACTGTCAAAACGAAAGTTAAAGTGATTTATTTGCAAACAGGTGTACCTAACTGATTACAGTGGTGATAACAAATATAAAGTAAGCTATGTTTTACCTTCAAGCATAAAAAACCGATAATCGGTTAGTATGAAGTTAGTATTGAATTACTCGAGGATGACGTCATAATGTTGAGTGATCAAACTGCCTACTTGCTATTAGTTTTTGTTTAATTAAAAATCGTCTTAACTGCAGTAGACAATGAGTCTTGGTAATAAGTGAGGCATCGGTTTTTTACGAGTAATTTTCGGAAGCTTGATTTAATTTTGACATCAGCCATCAACACAATTATAACTTCTAACTAGTCTGTGGCTTATGAGTTTCATAACAGGCCAGTTAGTTCAGTTGTATGATTGTATGGTTGTATGGCCGGTCCGGTGCGGTCAGGAATGGTGGCGCAATTACACCAGTAATGAGCCGTACCCGATTGTTAATGCAACCTAGAAAGTAATTAATTAATGCAACTTGTGACCAAAGGGCTGGCAGTTTTCTCTCTCAAAGAATCAGCATCGCTATTCAGCGAGGCAACGCTGCCAGCCTTTTGGGCACTATGCCACGGGGGCCTTATTTAGATTTAATTTAGTTACAAGTTGTAGTTTATTTAGTTTAAGCTTAGATTTAATGTCAGAAAGTAATCAATTCGTGAGATCGAAAATAGTGGACAAATAAAATTTCCAGTAGCCTTCGTAACACTCAGAAAATCTATATTATTATTGTCGATACTCGTAACTTACCGGGTTGGTTATAATTTGACTTTGTCACTATGAACAATACACTATTCAGTATTAATTAAATTGCAGTCTCTAAAACCAGAGTGACCGCCGAAAATAATGAATGATTTACTAAGTATACTGTATAAATGTATACAGTTCATAGATTTTTTTAATGGGAGCGTAAATACTTTTAATATTTGACAGTTGAATGAAACAATTACCATGAGATGCGATAACATCCGAACACTGACGCTTGCATAATTACCAGCAAGAAAAATAGTGCCAGTTGCATTCCATTGCGGCGTTCAAATCACCTCTTACAACCCATTGACACCGCGGCAGCGCCATGTAAAGCAACATGCGCTAACTTACTTGATAGACTGTTGAAGAACAATGCTGTGGGACGCTTAACCCCTAGAGATGCAATCACAATACAGCATTAAAAATTCTGAATGTTGCCTCTGAAACAAACCTAACACCATTTAAAATTGTCAAAGAAAACTCTAACTTGTACTCGGTAAGGTCAAATGTATCTGCACGAGACAAAGTTGTAAAGCTGGCCAGGCCTGGTTAACCAGTATAATTAGAGCTGACACAGGTCATTGAGGCAGCCTTTGAACTGAGTTAAAAGCCCCGCATCGGGGGGCGCGGGAGGCTAAGTTACATTGGTGTTGGCTGTGAAGCTTGATAGACAATGAGTAATTGGCGAGTCTCGCTAAACTTACGAAGGCGAGGCCGAACGGTCATTAAGATTGGTGGAAAAACGCCACTGATGTGCTCGGAATGCTTTAAAGTTTAACGCGTTTGTATAAGGTGCTAATAATAAGGGCTACCAATGCTTGTTTTAGATTCTAAATATCTCGCGTTCAATATTTGAAACAAAGGTTTAAAGTTTCATTCAACCCTTAATTAACTACCCCAAATATGAAAACATTATTGTAATCAAAATACTCTATAGAAATATTTGTTTCCTTGTTCCTTCATTACTATGCAAATACCTTCCTTCCGATTAGAAAACGTTGCAGATCGTAGTTCGGCGAAGAAGCGATCAATTGGCTATAATTGGAGCCTGAGAACTTTGCATGATACATCGATACATGCGCGCGAGTGTAATAATGACACAAAAACTACACAATGCTGGAGGAATGCGAGACAAAAAATGGAGCGTCTTGTTTACGCGAGCGAGACAGCTTGATGCCTTAATCGAGTGTTTTAAAAAGATCATTAGTTATCGTGGACCAAGCTGGTCGTGTTTTTGTGAGAGAGGTGATTCTTGAGTGACCGTCTTCTTTACTCCATTAAAGATTGACTTCGGTTTTATTATTTTCTGAATAATGAATTATGTATCTTATCTTTTAGGTAATTACATAATTATTGTGACGACATCCAGGTCGACATCGCGACAAGAGTGAGCTGCGGAGTCTACTTGTGATGTCAAGCATGTGCTTGCTCTCCGTATATTATTATTAACAACTATCGTTACCTAGTTTAAAAAAAAACACAAGAAAGAAACAAACTGACCAACTGTAAATTAATAAACCTATTGGATATTCATTGAATTCGTGCACCAACGGACTATTAGTAAATTGAAATAAAATAATTTGAAATTTACAAAAGCAATAAGTAGAGTTTTTTTAAGTTTCATGCGCAAACGCAATACGCCCGAGGCTGTTCAATAACATTGTAGGACAGGGTCAGACGTGTGAGAAAATTATAATTATAAATTGCAAAATTTGAGCTATCACACATTACAACGAGCCGAGTGCTTGCTAGAGATGTGGGAGGTCGAGTATCGACAAATATAATCGAATGTCGATGATCGGTATTTATCTATCGATATAATTGTAAATACTGAACAAAGTGATAAATTGGCATAATATGAATACTAATAAATTGACATAATATGAATACATAATAAGATAATATTACCTTAGTCACCTTAGTCATGTATTCATACGTGTGTTTCAGAAGTAAAGAAATGTGTAAGAAGAATACAGAATGGATATATGTATGTACCTATAGAGAGCTAGGATAACAGATACGGGTAGGAGTTCAAACGCAGCAATAGCAACAGGAAAGTGACATTATTGCAAAATTTTAATCAGGTCACGACTCTACTCAATCCGCAGTTTATTGTCGCATCGTCATCAATGAATAAAACATGAAGCCTCTATCTACATCAACAGGTTATTGACAAGAACAAAATAATGACGGTTAACGTTTTTTTCAATCACCAGCAATGACTAACCCTGTTATTCATAAACCTATTTTAACTAAAATGCCGTTAAATTTCGTTTTCATTTTTTGTCACATTGACATATCCGTTAGTAAGAAGAAGACAAAACCTATTTTAACTAATGGAGGCTTGAGTGACGCTTATGAATAAGGCCCTAAGTAGGTATATCGATTCTACGATAGTATCGATACTATCTAAAACATCGATACCTTAATATCGACACTTCGTACACCACCACTACTTTCATAACGTCACTCGATAAGTCATTAGTGCGCGCAATACTTTAATTTAACCGCCTTTGTGTACCTACCTGATGCTTTGATTGTAGATAATCTCTCATTACACGGTATCAGGTGTTCGTTAAACAATATCTATAAATTTTAATATGCAAGGTTGGAGTTAATAGCGTGCCTTTGTCGTTTCGTTTAGTCGGGGGCTAGTGTTATTTGGGCTAAGGTTCGTTGTAGTCGTAGATCTAAAGACCTATTTACAAAGTCAGGTCAGGTAAACAACCACTGTCCGATCAGAGCGCCTGGTGTAATCGCCGACCAGGCCAAGAAATACGTCTCGATCGCGTTCTCGCAAACGCGATCGAGGCGTATTTTGTGCTTTTTGATTACACTAAGGGCACAGAGGGTCGAGCACGACTTTTCGAATGCTGCGTAACGTTACGGTTATCGCATCGAGATCGAGAAACCTCATACTAAGTTTTAGTTCCAAATACGCTCACGAGCGGGCGCTATTCCAAACATTATGCAAACTCGATAACGTTTACTATTCGTTTTTACGTGACGCAGGATTCGAAAAGTCGTGCTCAGGTCGTCAGGGAGTCGTTTACATCAGGTAAACTGATTGCACAGTAGCGACTAGTCGCGACTGTCCTTAACCAATGTAAATCGGCCAAGTGTACCGCCGTATATAGAAGTGTTACTAATGTGTTAAGTTCATTAGCTTAATTAGTGATGACTTTCCACCATGCAAGATTTAATTTGGCTCCGGTACAAAGAACTAACAAACATTTAACAAAAATAAAAACCGCATTAAAATAAACAAATAGTCCTCTAAAGCCATCACTTTTATGGCCTAGCACAAGTATGAAGTTGGTATTCAATGAATATTCCGCTAGCATCGCACCTATTTGTGCTAGGCTACAAAAATAATCACTTTAGAAGATTAATTTATGTTTTTTTTTAAGATGGTTTTACTTTTTAAGACTTTTAATACATATGTCGTCAATAATAAAGTCATTTAATCGCTATATTGTAGCATTATTTTACTTTTATGCTTGTCTGTGAAAAAAAGTATGAAAAAATTATCATCGCCGTGTCCTTATTAAGCCTTATATTTCATTACCGTGAAGTGCTTTCATTACCGTAACCTTCCAAAAAACTTTGGGACTTGAAAACTTTAACATAAAAGGTAAACAGTGCGTTTTTTGGCAAAAAGACGAGATTTAAAAAAAAGTGAAAAATAAATTCAAATATTGCAAAGTCGTAGAATGACCGTTTTACGTTACTACGGTCATTGTATATGTTGTATAACGGTAAATGCTATTTATTGTTTTAATGCCGAGGCTACCTTAATCATGTAACCCGTCGATATTGTAAGTACGGTACGATACGACAAATGGGAAGTTAGTGGACAAGCTCGTAAGTAACGTGTAACGTGCCACTTGGTGAGTCCACATAAAGCTGCAGTTACACAGGTAGAGAAAGCGGCGTAAAGCATTGTAGATGTGAATCCGAAAAAGAACGTCTTTTCCCCGTCCGTATCGATTTGGCCTGCAGTGGTTCAAACAAATTCGGACGTATTCGCCTCGGTCCTGAATTCTGAAGGATAAGTATAAGACCACACATGGACCACACTAAAATTGAAA
This sequence comes from Clepsis dumicolana, assembly GCA_963691665.1. Lineage (NCBI taxonomy): Eukaryota > Metazoa > Arthropoda > Insecta > Lepidoptera > Tortricidae > Clepsis > Clepsis dumicolana. The sequence continues at coordinate 3,342,599 of OY829516.1, read as the reverse complement.
CGCTTCGACAAACTGGCATAAGCATAGGCTTAGATCAGTACTTTTACCTCTAAGACGCCTACAATCATTGACGAATGCGAGTGTAAGAACGTCGTCGGTAAGTTTTGGCGCGCTTATATAGTAGCACTCTCGTATTGTGACTGATTGTGACTTTGCATAGCAGTTTATTTGTTTTGTTTATAATCCGATAGATGTCGTATATCGTTTGTGTAGTGCTGAATCGCGCTATTTTGAATATAATTTCATTGATGTCGTCCCCCTAAGCGACCGTCGTAATGTTCACATCAGTGCGTTCGATATTCGAACATTTGTAATCTCTTTGCTTTTTGGCTCTTTGATAGTTACTTACTAGGAAACCCGAATCTTTCCTCCGATTATACCATCCGCCTCCGCTTAGTTCTACTACTAGCAAGTCCATGTTTAAATATTTAAATGGCGACCACACATGGTAAAAACTAGCGGCTACTTCGCCCCGGGCGACACGACACAATGAGCTAACGTTGTAATGTATTATTTGACGCTCGGAAGACATGACTTGCCACTGATCAAATAGTCTTTAATTCCTGATGCCTTTTTAATTACAATAGGTTGTATGTTGATCATGATTATTTGCGTGCAGCGACTCTCCTCAGAGAACCTCAGTTGAGTTAGTTTAAGCAAGCCAACCGCGCTAGGTTATAACCGATGGATATGCCTACACAGCTCATTTGTACAGGCACAACTAAACGTGCGAATGACTCCTGCCTGCGCGCAAGCAAAATTTGAAATTTGAAAATAGATATTTTTTACCTGTGCAGTTGAACTTTACAGGCAAAACTGCGCAGGCATGCCCTAGCGTGTGTGGCCGGCTTTAGTTTAGCGCGAATGCCTATTGCTGTGTTTATTATTTCTAGGTCAGTGTTTTAAATTTTTTTTGAACGTTACCCATGGGAACTGCAGCCATTTATCGTTTAGTTCCCTTCCCTTTGACTCAAGTACAGTGTCCATCCTTAAATAGAACCGCTCATACCCATACCATATTTGATGGAATCTTGCCAGTTACCCCTCAAAAAACACAAATTTACCCCTTCAGGGGTAACTACCCCCGAGTGTGGTACCCAGGTCCTACGCTCTTACTGTACTTTTATTAAACAAGCTATATTAAGGATGATAACTTGAAGTTAGCTCTAAGAAGAATCTGCAACTGTGACGAGTCGCATGATTACGTTGATTCACAGCGTTCACAGCTAATCTAATTGAGATTAAGCCATGTCACTTGACTTTTACTAGAGCAGATTCCTTTCAAGCCATTATATGGCCGCCTTGGATCCGAATTTATCCAATTGTCAAAGTTTTTGTCAAATTATCCACACGCGATACTCCATTGCCCGGTTCTGGTTCAAGTTGCAAAAAAAAGCAACCGAGAACGACCAACTGCAGGTATAGCATTATCGCTATATTCGCTATTGAGGCTGGAATTATTGATAAAAAATAAATGCGGCAAATTGGGAACAGCTTTTTTTTAAGACGGTTAAAAATCACTTAGGCGTTTCTAGACTATTTTTTATTGTGGCAATTTTGATATCGGAGACTAAAGTCGACTTGCTTTGTCGTATTGAATGCTGCGTTATTTCTTAAAATCTCTGCCAGAGGTTTAATACTGAATAGACACAACATTGTTACGCGCAAATCGCGCAATGCGCATGGGTATTGTGCAGACAAATTAAAACTTTTCCTTGTGTAGCTTAAATCATGTTGAGACAGAAACAATTTCCCGAAGAATTCTTGAGGTTCCTGTGACATTTCTGCGTTAACTTACGCATACTGTGTCAGGTCGCATTTGGTATCTAAATGGAGAAACGGTTCAACTATGAATATTCATGTAAGCGTGATTCAAATCACTAATTCATTACTTCTATGTATACACTGCGTTTACAAACTACCTAGGTACCTACTGCTCTTAAATTCGTAACGGTGTAGATACCGTGTTTTAAAGAAAAACAGTTAACCTTAATTTTGGTATAAGTAAAAGTATCTATATGTAGAATGCATAGCCATTTAAATATATGCCTACGACACTATGTGAGCACTTAGAACGGGTTTCGGATTCGGATGAATTCGTATTGATTATCTCTTTCTTTGTCAAATAAAGCGACATTGACAGCCGAAGTATTTCCAAAATTCTGCTCACAAACTGTATATTTCTATTTGTTATATTCCTTGAACAACCGTGAACTAGTTACCATTCCGTATTGTACACTTAGTTACCTACCTACTAAAGAGATAAATACTTCACGTCACATACAAATCATGAGTTCTAGACTTTCTAGCGATCATTTGCGAGGACTCGCGATGATGGCTAGCTTTCTAGCACTCCGCCTAATGGTCAGCCCTTTATGGAGGAAATTATTCGAATAAATTATTGTTCACACACTTTCTACGTTTCCCTCGCCTCGAGATACTTGCCCATTAAAATTAATTTATGAAAATTAATCACAACTTGCTATTACTGATAATAATGTTTGTTTTAAAAAGAAACGAACTATTAAAATTGTGGATTACGAGATGTATCATGTACATGTATCTCGTCTATGAAATCCATTTACAAGGAACAGTTACGAATGAGACAAATAAACTAAAATTCCCTTTATTTTTTTTTATACGACGAGGAAGGCAAACGAGCAACCTGATGAATAAATGAACACCACTGTCCATAGACACCCGCAACCCCGGAGGGTTTGCAGATGCGTTGCCCACCTCTCTAAGTTGGCAACGCATCTGCACCTGCATCTGCATCCCGTAGTTACACCGGCTGTCTTATTTCCATTAAAACGACCTTGACGATTTGATTGATCAAATTAAGAAGTTCCCATGCGTTCTAAGTAATTGAAAGCAAACAAATCATCGAATTAGATTGGTTTCGGTGTGAGACTGCGACCACTTCTTTTAAATAAAACGTATTTTCAGATCCTATAGCATGTATTCAAGGTCAACGCTAAACCTACAAAAACCATCTAAAATAACCTCTTCTACCTTAAACTTTTAAGTCAGCTAACACAAACAGCGGACTAGGACTCAGATGGCAATGATACTCGCAATGTTTTTAGAGAAAATTTCTCACACTTAATAGTCTTAATTAATGCACCGCAAGCCACTAATATGACTGTCTCATGACACTATCAAAACATCTCACTCTCTACAACAACGTCCTATGTTTCAAAGATTCAAAACTAACCTTGTTACTAAACAAGATAAAGTCCAACGTTGCTAAGACGTAAAAATAGCTAACACAGCGGTCGCCGAGAAAGCCTTTCCACACAGGCCGAGCGCAGTCTGCATACGAACGCACCGATTAACCTTCTAAATTAAATAACCACCTAACGTATTCGTCCTTTACCACACGCAACGACCACAGCATTCCCCAGGGTTACTCAGGTATCATGCTTGGTATTCAACAATGGCGCAGTGCCACATCGTTGGCAGACTTCCGTATCGGAATATTCAGAATTAGAAAATGTCGATGAGACGTCCCAAGACATTATTGCTTCGCTGCTAAGAGGAAAGGAGGACGTGGGCGTTGACAAAATCTTTACATTATATCTATTCGTATATGTTTCTTTTCTATTCTGAAGATTAGCTGTATCTGGAATCGCTGAAAGTAACCCAACCACTCGTCCCAGAGAGGAACCAGAGTATAAGCTCGATCTTCAGTCATGAAGCCATGGACCAACCTCATAGAAATCTTATTAATGAAGTTGGCTCTACATAAATTGTACTTAATTTGCCCTGTCATATCGTCTTAGACTTGCGGCTTGGCTCGGGTTATTGTTAAAACCCGGCGAGGTTCAAGTCAGAGGTCAGAGGTGATTTGCAATTTATTCGACTGTCTCGATCGTTAGTTATCACGCGAGGCACTCCCGCGCATCATTGATTTATCTTGTAAAAGGTCAATATTAGCGTTAAAATTGCAGTGGAATTTTATTGCGGTGCAGGCTGCAGAATTAATTATTTATCCTTTTTGCACGAACTATGTGTTGTATTGTCAAAACAAACTGCTTATTTTTCGCTACAAAAATATCTAATTTATCTGTACATAGAGTCAAAATTCAGAGTCCCTAATATTAAATCCTAATCCTTTTAAAAAAGGCTAAAATCATTTCAATTTCAATATAGGCACCTACCTCCTACATTAGGTATATAATGTAGTTTGCATTTGCTATACGGGCTCTCTCGGATGTTTTAAAAAATTATAAACGTAACTAAATAAATCGTCATCTCTTGTCATTATCATTATCATAATTAGGAAAGTCACAGTTGGCAGGTGGCTGGAATTCGTTGATAACCATCTAACACACAAACATCATCGGCTTAATTACGGAAAGTGAAAAGTGAAACGACATTTCCGAGGCAGCTGTGAAGCGTTTCGCGGTTTTACTTTTGATAAGTAGCCGTGTTAAAGTGATATTATGAGAAGTTTATATTAGAGATTGTTGGTTGAACGATGATGTACGAATGAAAATTCACCATCATATCAGAAACTTAACAGGCATAAAGGTACTGGTGACACCTTACGAAATGCCGGCCGGCAATAATTTTAAGACCTTATGGAAATTTCCAGGAGTTTCTCGGTAAAATTATTTCAATACTGGCTGTTAGTTTTAATGTGAGCATTTCTAACTTACATATAAAATGGTGTTGTCTCTTTCTCTCTGTCTGTACAAACTTACTTGCAGAGCTAAGCAGAGGGTGCTAGTTCCATCTACCTACTCTAGTGAACTATCCACCCGTTCGCATTTTAGCAGTTATTTCGTTACACAAACTTAATTTTATCATACACGTGGTTTATCGTAAAATTTTAAGCTTTAGCAACATTAATCGTTAGTAAATTATTATCGATGACTATAACAAATCAGTGCAATATATTGCGGGTTGTCTGGGGCAATATGTCGGTATAAAATGGGGGCAGGGTGGAAGTATGGACAAGTTCTACTTCGGTCATCGGTCAAGATGACTTCTAAAGCAACGCTCCTGCTCCTGGCAGCAGTACTTCAGGTAAGCCTTATTTATTACCGCAATGTTAACTCTTAACTCTTATCCACCTGGCCAAATTCTATCGCGTATGTTAAGAGTTCCGTTGAGCAGAGTTACATGCATTTATTGAACATTTTTGAACCATAACTTGTTGAGTTTTCTTTAACCCCAATTTCTATTCAACAGGTAGCCTTAGGGCAATACTACGCCAACTCCTGCGGGTTCGGTGCGCCGGCTCCTTCGTACGTTTCGGCGCCCCCCTGCTCGTGCGGTGCCCCAGCCCCCGCATACACTCAAGCACCCCCTTGTACATGTGTATCCCCGCCTTCGTACGTCCCCGCGCCTCCTTGCGGATGCGCCCCTCCTTGTGGATGCGCCCCTCCTTGCGGCTGCAGTCTTCAACTACCTCCGCCTCCGCCGATCTACATCTCCACCCCCCCTCCCCCGCCGATGTGTATCAACCCCCCCGCTCCTCCGCCGTTCATGATTGAGCTGCCGTGCCCGGGCCCGATCACTGTCACTCCCCCGCCGCTGCCCCCGCTGACTTTGAACCCTCCCGCTCCGCCGCCAGTGTTCATCACGCCACCCGCTCCGGCTCCGATCTATTTGAACCCGATTAATAATCCCCCCTTGACGGTGAACCCGCCGGCGCCGCCGCTGATGTACGTGGAGCCCCCGCCGCTGCCGCCGATGATGGTGGACCTGCCGCTGCCGCCTCCGATTATGATTGAGCTCCCGGCGCCGCCGCCGATCATGATTCAGCCGCCGCCGCTACCACGTGTGATGGTCCAGCCTCCTCCTCTACCTTCGGTGCCAGTTCAGCCACCTACGCCACCGCCGATTACCGTGCAACCGCCGCCGACGCCCGGCATGTGCTTGCAGCTGCCGCCGCCCGAGCCAATCAGCATCCAGCCCCCCGCGCCGCCGCCAATCACCGTGCAGATGCCACAGCTGCCTCCTTTTAGTGTCCAACCGCCGCCTTTAGCACCTTTGTGTGTGCAGCCCCCGGCGCCCGAACCTGTTTGCTTCCAGATACCTCCTCCCGCCCCCGTCTGCGTGCAGCCCCCCCAGCCAGCTCCGATCTGCGTGCAGCCCCCCGCACCTGCGCCGATTTGCTTCCAGCCGCCGCCCCCGCCGGCGGTGTGCCTCGTTCCCGGCCCCCCGCCCTGCGGCTGCGGCTGCTCTCCCCCTCCTTATTACCCTCCATGCACCTGCCAGGAGCCCTGCTCCTGCCTGTCATACGGAGCTCCGTACTACTTATAACCTTCGAGACATCGAAGAGTTATATAGTGTTGCCATTGCCATACCTCTTAGTGTTTTAAATTAAAACTTTTAAGTTAAGTAATAAAGTATTTGTTGCAATAAATATTTTACAATACCTTAACTATTTTTTATTTCTTCACGTTTACGCATATAATTAAACAACCTTTAGTGCATGTTACATTTCACATTAAATCGTGCATTATCATTTTAATCCCTCAGCCGCGCTAAGCAAATACAACCTGTACAAAAAAACTACGTGACTTTTCGTAGTTAGTGGGTACTGGGTAGGAAGTTATAGTACATAGACTGTTACGAAACGAAATATGTGCGGGACAGCGCAGTCCAGTTAGTTTGTAATTATAGTTTAAGATAGGTTAAGATTATATTATAATAGATAAATAAATATTGTATAGAAAAATAGGCTAAGCACATGTAAATAGATAGTAATAGAAAGAGAAATAAAATAGTATCGGATCCGGCCCCGGCCCCCACGCTCGCCCGAGTGTGAGAAGGACAAACGAACCCGGCGCCCCGGGCCCCCGCTCTCGCCCGAGCAGTATAAATAGAGCCCGCGCGGCGCTGGGTAGTCAGTCGTCTCGGAGTCTTCTCACAGTCGTCAGCCAGCCATCTCTCTGGAAACAACCTCTTCTACGGATCCGATCAGAAGCCGAAAGCGTCGCGTTTTATTTTGAACCCCAAAAAGTGCGGGTCCATACAGTCCGGCCCGTACATTGGTCCAGTCGAACCGGATAGTTTCGCGATGCCGGTAACGCGCTCCGTCGGAAGAAGAGGCGAGTCTGCGTCGAGCGGCATCACAGCCGCCGCCTATACGACGCCGTCCGAGTCTGCGGGCATCACCGCCGATTCCGCGACTACGTCTGCAGTCTCCACACGGACCGCCGCAGAGAGCACACGCATGGGGCCGACACCGATACCTCCACCTCCGCCACCACCACCGTCGGCGGTCACAGCGACGACTCAACCGCCAAGAAGCACCACTCCTACCGTGGTGGCCAGACCACTCGACGCGCGGGCAACGGCTTCACTGTTGTTGGCTATCAACCTCGGGGTTGCGACCCCGCGGGCGGACGCCGCACTGGGATCACCTGCGGGCCCCGGCACGTTCGCGCCACCGCCGCCGCCGAGTGAGAAGAGCGACCTCGCTGCTACATCGTCAGCGCGCAAGAAGAAGAGCAGCAAGGCATATCGCGCTGCAATAGTGCGACAAGAGCTGATCAGGCTACAGATGGAGCTGGCAAGAGCGAAACTCGCAACTATAGAAAATGAGGACAGCGAGGACGAGGACACGGTCGTTGAAGACACGGCCGAAGAGCCCAACCGGGCGAGAAGGGTGCAGGATTGGGTCGACCAAAGTACGAGGGTCTCGGGACACAGGTCTCCAATTCCTGCACCCAGGCAGCATGACGAAGCCAACTTCGCGGTGCCCGGGCCGGAGCCCGGTGCCTACATGCCACCGGCGGGGGGCGTCCCCGCCAACTTCGCGGCGCCCGGGCCGGAGCCCGGCGCCTACTTGCCACCGGCGGGGGGCGTCCCCGCCAACTTCGCGGCACCCGGGCCGGAGCCCGGCGCCTACATGCCACCGGCGGGGGGCGTCCCCGCCAACTTCGCGGCGCCCGGGCCGGAGTCCGGCGCCTACATGCCACCGGCGGGGGGCGTCCCCGCCAACTTTACGGCGCCCGGGCCGGAGCCCGGCGCCTACGTGCCACCGGCAGGGGGCGACCCTGCCAACTCGATGGCGCTGGAGCGATGGCTCGGCGCACAACAGCAACAGCAGCAGCATCAGCAACAACTGCACGCGGAAAGAAGTCCCGCGACGGCGCCCGGGCAAGGGCTCGGGGCCAACATGCCACCGACGGGGGGCGACCCCGCCAATACCGCGACGCTTGAGCAGGAGCTCGGCACCCGCAACAACCAAGCCGCAGCGCCCCAGCCTGCACCAGGCGTGTGGCTCGGTGCCGCAGCGACGCCGAGGCAGCAGCTACATAGTGCCATACCGCCGAACGGAATGCAAGCACCGGCGGGAGCAGTCCAGGTCATGCAGCGGCCTCCTAACCCGCTTGCCGACCTCACGACGGCCATCACCATGGCCATTACCGCGGGCCAGCAGCAACAGCGGAAACCTGTGGACTTACCAGTGTTTATGGGCTCGCACTAATACTGGCTTTCGTTCAGGAAAGCATATATAGATACAGTGAATAGTTTCAGTGATAGTGAAAACGTTTATAGACTTCGCAACAGTGTAAAAGGACGTGCGCGCGAAGCGATAGAAGAACTGTTGATAAGTGGTGCATGTGCAAGTGACATTTTTAAAGTATTGGAAAATCGGTTCGGGCGTCCCGACGCCATCGCGCTCGCCGAGTTGGAACGCTTGCGGTCGCTGCCGCGGCCAACGGACAACCCAAGAGACATTTGCATATTCGCGAATAAAGTGTGTAATATAGTGGCTACGCTACGCGCTTTGGATAGAGCCCACTATATGTACAACCCGGAAGTCACGAAACACGTGACAGAGAAGCTCGGCATGAACATGCGATATAGATGGTTCGAATTTGTGGCGGGCCAACCTCAAGAAGAGCCTGACCTGCTGAAACTCTCCCGCTTCCTACAGCGAGAGGCTGATATCTGCGCGCCGTTCGCTCCGCCAGAAATAGTACAGTCGGCGCAACCGCAGTATCAAGAGCGCCGGCCGCCAACGCATCGAACGCTTGCTGCCATAGAACGCAAACAATGTCCAGTGTGCAACCACGGAACTCACAGCACCGCCCCCGAATGTGCAAAGTTTACACAAGCGGTGCCCGCACAGCGCTGGGAATTTGCGAAAGAAAAGCGACTATGTTTTCGTTGCTTGCGATATAGAAAATATGCACACACGTGCAAAGCAAGGAAATGTGCGATCGACGGTTGCGAGAGATGGCACCACACGCTTCTACATACAGACGAAGAGGTCACCGTGAAGAAAGTCTGCGACAACAAGAAGGAAACGCCAGTTGAAACAGTGACCTGTGCATGGGCTTGCGGACCACACTCTTTTCTGAAGATTTTACCAGTAAAAGTGTCCGGGCCTCTGGGCACGAAAGAAGCTTGGGCCCTGCTCGACGACGGCTCAACGGTCACCCTCATAGATAGCCAGCTGGCCGAGGACGTCGGAGCGGAGGGACCGCTTGACCCTCTGCGCATTGATGCCATATCGGACTCCACTTTTGAACAAAAACGGAGTCAGCGAGTGAAGATAGAACTAACAGGCGCAGGTCGAAAATATGCAATCCAAGCGCGAACGATGAGGAACCTTGCACTATCTGCGCAGCGAGTCGACGAGGGAACGGTCAACGAATGTCGTCATCTACAGGACATAAGAAACCAACTCGTCTACACGTGTGGCCGTCCGAAAATCCTCATAGGCCAAGATAACTGGCACCTGTTAGTGGCGCAACAAATGCGACGCGGCCGTCGTAACCAGCCAGTAGCCTCCCGCACCCCGCTGGGGTGGGTCCTGCACGGCGCACACACACGTGCGCTGGGAGCGTGCGTAAACTTCTTGCACGAAAAGCAAGAGACGATCGAAGAACAGATGGAAAGATTCTTCTCAATAGATAGCCTCGCCATCCAGCCTGCGCGTCCAACGAGCGACCCGGAAGAAAAGACGAGGAAAATAGTGAAAGCAATAGTTAAAGAGCGGCCAAAGGAAAAGGTCTTGCCTCCATCAGCAAACAAAGAAACGCCGACGGAACATGAAGCACCGAAAATAGTGATACCAATGGACGCGCCACTACCTGGCGCACCTCACAAAGACTCGCCGACCTATGCTGGGCGAGATGGATGCGGAATACTTGCCAGAACTCCAGCACCGGCGGGAGCCGCAAAGACGCGGCCCCGCGCTCTCCGTCGGCGACCTAGTGCTTGTCGACGGCACCCTCCCACGCAACACATGGCCGCGTGGGATCATCACTACCACGTACCCCGGTGCCGACGGCATCGTGCGAGCTGCGGACGTGGCGACCAAGGGCGGCGTGCTTCGACGCCCCACAAAGAAACTGGCTGTCCTGCCTACGGCGGTGCACCAGTCGACTGCGGTCCAGCACGCGGAAGGTACTTCATCGCCACGGCGATGAACGGCGGGAGAAATGTGCGGGACAGCGCAGTCCAGTTAGTTTGTAATTATAGTTTAAGATAGGTTAAGATTATATTATAATAGATAAATAAATATTGTATAGAAAAATAGGCTAAGCACATGTAAATAGATAGTAATAGAAAGAGAAATAAAATAGTATCGGATCCGGCCCCGGCCCCCACGCTCGCCCGAGTGTGAGAAGGACAAACGAACCCGGCGCCCCGGGCCCCCGCTCTCGCCCGAGCAGTATAAATAGAGCCCGCGCGGCGCTGGGTAGTCAGTCGTCTCGGAGTCTTCTCACAGTCGTCAGCCAGCCATCTCTCTGGAAACAACCTCTTCTACGGATCCGATCAGAAGCCGAAAGCGTCGCGTTTTATTTTGAACCCCAAAAAGTGCGGGTCCATACAGTCCGGCCCGTACAAAATAGATATCTGGCTATTGTAAAAATTTATACAGATTCTGTTCTCTATCTTTCCTATGTACTTGATAAAAAGTTAAAAATGCCACCTGTAAACATTAAATATGCATACGTGCTTTAAATTCAGATACACTCGCTCTCCATAAAGAAAACGATTTTCATTATGATTGAGTCTCACGGTAGTTTCATGTTAAAAACAACAATTTAATTTTAAACTCTTGATAACTCAAAAAACAGTGAAGGTATCTCTACCTCTATGAAAAGCTTTTTTCTTTACTAATGTAGATTTGTTTTGTCTGCAGCATGGCGGGGTCCGGGGGGGAATGGACGGAGGGCGCGGCGGTGTGGTTCCAGCCGGCGGGGGCGCCCGCGCCGCTGCCCGGCGAGGTGGCGGAGGTGCACCGCGCCGCGCGCGTGCTGCTCGTCAGCTGCGTCGTCAACTCGCAGGTGACTACGGGGGGGGGGGGGGTTACGGGGGATGGCGTAGCCCGGCGAGGTGGCGGAGGTGCACCGCGCCGCGCGCGTGCTGCTCGTCAGCTGCGTCGTCAACTCGCAGGTGACTACGGGGGGGGGGGGGGTTACGGGGGATAGCGTAGCCCGGCGAGGTGGCGGAGGTGCACCGCTCAGGGGAAGAGTCGGCGGCGAAGGACGCCTGCAAGTGAAGATCAAGCGAAGCGAAGACTGTCTCCAGTAAGGAGGTGTTTTCATGGTTGCTTACGGTTAGGGCGACTAGCGCTTACATAAAATTTCCTTTGATTTTTATTTTATTTTTCTTTTGATTTTTATATTTTTACTTAAAATACTGTACAGTACACTTCCACCTTAAATGCGCCTCTAAAGTTGTTCATTCCGTAGAAGGGGGTATAGCGATTTTAGCTCTTAATTCTCACGAGCGTAAAAAACTGGGCAAAAACATTTCTCATTCCTCCACATTACACAACCGGTATGTCGACAGACGAAAAAATAATTTAACATTTCCATAATTGATGCAAACAAGACCTACGTGCTGTAACCCGGTCGAGAAGGGCGAACACGTTCGTTGCGTGATCGCTTATGAAATTAGGAATCAGACGCACTTACAACTACACGACTTATCACGACATCAACGCATCGTTTAATCAAAGCGTATTAAAGCGAGAAAGCTTTCTAATATTCAAATTATAGTTGAACTTTTTTCGCGGGCAACGTCTGGCTAAAGTGAGGCTGTGCGTGTGATGCGATGATAAACGCTACTAAGTGTATAGCACAGATTGAAAACGACGTAGGTATGACTTCTGATCGCACTTAGGGCTTCGGGCGGCCCTTAGAACTGTGTACGCGACCATAGTAATTCACACGTAAACACGAACTCGATCAAGAAGTTTTCTTTTGTCGGACCGGACTACTGGACACGGGGGGTGCAATATTCACCTACTGAATAGAGAATTAGATATTAGTATCAGAATTTTCAAACCCTGATGGCGCTGAGACAGATGCGTCTTGCTTAAGTTGCCTAACCGACGGAAACTCAATCTCAAAGTATACAAGCTTGATACAAGCCTGTGTTTACAATGACATGTCATGTACCTTTCGCGAGGCCGTCGGCCTGCGCTGGGCAGCGCAGTCTGCAAGGTCGAGGCGAGTTAACCTCTAAGCTCTTTTGCTACGGTTTTGAACATTTTGGTAAGACTAAACAGCGGAACACTGGCCGCGAACATTGGAGAATGAAAGAAAGGAACCTAAACAAAAGCAAAATGACAGATATCGTAATTGTGCGACTCTGAAAAGTGTTTTCTTTTTGTTTCTCAACTAGCAACCTACTTAATTGATAATGTTCTCTTAAACAAAACATTCGCCACGATATGCATATTCAAGCTAAGCAAGATTATAGCAAGCATATGCAAGATAAGCAAGATTCGCAAGATATTTTAGTAAGTGCTCTACCCTACCGGGATAGGTAGGTAGTAGTTGACAGTAATCCGATATGTGGAAGATATTATAAGTGTTTTTTCCTTTTAAAATATTACACAGCTGTTGACAGCGATGAAATGGCCACACATATATCAGTAGGTACGTACGTGGGATTGGGATTAAAGAAACGTATTGGTTCTCCGTATGATAATTTGATAGGGTCATTAGTTAAAAAGTTACCTGCATCGCGTGGGTAAACGTTTTGGTAGCATAAACGATTATGTTCAGAGAAAAATGTCGATGACCGGAGTTTCAGGGCCGATTTATCCTTACAATAAGCTCTTATTCCGTAGATACCGCTACACTATCTGTGGGATTAGTGCTTATCTGGGGATTAAAAAATCGGCCCAGGTTTACGTTTACGATATTCTTTGCCTTAGGTAAGATAATAGGGCTAGGAACGAATTGAGGAACTTGATCCCCTTTCCAGACACTTCGTATTTCCAGGTCCTAGGAATACGTAACTATACGTAGCTAGGAATGTACAGGTTCCCAAATCATCCTGTTGAACCTAGTTCGATTAGAGTTATCCTTAGTTGATTGTAACGATATTGAATTGTATCGTGAATTTATTTCAAACAATGCGTGAAGCATCTGTACCGGAACACAACACAGCTGATAGTATACAACGAACATAGCAAGAGCATAGTTAACCGTTGAGTCAGCGCTCTCTCGCTCGGCTTGCGGCCTTGCAGACAGCAGAACTAGCTGCGCATGCGACGCTGTAGCTTGCATTTCAAACTAGCTGAGTTGACCGTTAAGTCGAATAAAGATACGTTACGTTACGTGATACGTTCCTGTTGACCGAGAGAAGTGAGCGAAACGTCTCCTTTTCAGCTTGGACAAAAATGCTTTCGTATGTCCGGCTGTTCTCCTCTGCGGGTCGCATTTCTCAACCGATTCTTGTGAAATTTTGTGAGCAAGTTCTATATTTAAGTATGTAGATATTTTTTGGTCAATTCATTTTTTGGAAATTAAAAAAAAAAACAAAAATTTTCAACAATGAGCTTATAAAGGAAGAGCGAAAATGCTGAAGCCGAGGGGAAGCCCCCTTCCCCTTGGAACGTGAAAATAGTAGGGTACTGTAGCATAAGCAAGCCTTCGGGAGCACCTATTCGGAACACGTAATATTAGCGACGGCGCATTCAAAGACAGCGACCCTAATCCCCGAATTGTGAACACAAAACATACCCGAAACTCGGCCTGCGGCCAGAAGATCGCGCACTTGGTGGCGCGCGGTGGTGATTATGGCGATAAAGACACCAAATAAAAGGAACTTTGAAATTAACTGCTCGGAATATATGCGCGGTGATTTCTAGATAAAACCAATTGCAAGAAGAGCAAAAATATCAATCTTCAGGACACTCAATGACACAATTCCAAATGACGACCCAAAATATGTCAAGAAAAAGCTGTACGTAACGATTTGAATTCAAAAATAATTCGACGCACCATGCGAAAACTGTAAAAATGGCCAGCTTAGACGGCCCGTAATAAAAATAGGAAGTAAAAAAAGTTGTAACATTAGAAACAGGCCAAAAGTGTAAACATGTAGCAAGATTATGCTACAGGTACCTAGGTGACAAGGTCATCACAATACCGCATGCGATATGTACCTATACAGGTTGGCGATGGCGTTTGCCGAGGAGGAGGGAGGGAAACAGAGTTAACCAAAGAGCAAGCTCATCTTACCCCGAATGTAGTTGAAAGTAGTCAGTGTAAAATTTAAAAGGGTCGCCACATGATATACGATTATCGACCTTGTCACATTTACCACTCTGACCTATTAGAAATTTGAAGTTCAAATGGTATAAGAGGCAGCCGTAATCAAACGAAGACCCGAGTACGAATATTCGAAATCTGCGTCACGTAAAATCGAATAGTAAACGTTATCGAGTTTTAGGCCAGTCAATGAAAAGGTATAGAGGGAAATGGATGGAACACAATTTTGGACTTCGTAACTTTGTTTGGACTAGTTTGGAGGTGAACATATCAGAAGTCCCTATCCCGCGGGAATTTCGAAAAACCCCTTCTTAATGCACCTCTGTGATATATAAGGTATATGTGTGCCATTTTCAAGTCTCTAGGTCCAATGGTTTAGGCTGTGCATTGTCTATCAGTCAGTTATTCAGCAAGTCGAATCAAGGTATTGTTTTATAGGTATAGATAACGAAAAACTTAACCGAGTCAAACTTGTAGCAAATTTAATCAGCTTTCTTTTCTATATAGTGGTCATATCGCTAGGTCGCATAGTTTCCGTGATATAAGCGAAAAACCGAAAACCTGGACCTTCGAAACCCCCCCCCCCCCCGTTTGGAATAGAGCCCGCCGCGCCCGTGAGCGTATTTGGAATTAAAATTTAGTATGAGGTTTCTCGATCTCGATACGATAACCGTAACGTTACGCAGGATACGAAAAGTGCTCGACCCCCTGGAGCTAAAACGTCACGGCTTACTTTTCTTTAATCTATGGCCTTTATGCCCTTTCCTGAAATAAGTATGTATGAATTGCAGTATGAATTGCCATCACATCAAAACCGATAAAGTACATTAAGGGTCGACTAAACCGAACCGAACCCTACGGTGGTTTAACACTCGAACAAAGGCTAATTAGGACGTTGACTTACAAACTATGTACGTATATTATAGGTATCAAACCAACCTGAATCAACACAACACAACACTATGAATCATTGTGGGATCACTTAGTATTCTAGTCGGCATGCCTTTCCACCGTCCGTCCGTCCGTTTACTCACATAGCTTACACAACGGAAGATAGAAGTTTCTATGTTTAATTTTAGTGTCATTCGAGTTAAGACTTTGACTCAGAATGTTGTGAGTTAAGTTTCGTTTAATCGAAAATTAAAGGTAGATCCGTGTGTTATCGAGGTTTCTATGTCCCTGACTGTCTAAAGACTGTTTTCATTTGTTTCGATGCCACTCGCCTCAATTTATTGATAAGATCGTATATTTCACGTGTTAGAGACTTATGAGTTCTGTGTGTGTTTATCGGAATTGGTTGATATTTATTTACGTTAATGAAGATGATTAAATGGCTATTATTTCGAAAATTGCTTTAAAATTCTTCCTTACCTTTAACAGCACTAAGCACAAGAATAGAATATTCCATATGTGGTAGTATCTACTTGCCAGCTTATGATGACAATGATATCTTTTACGACGAATCATTCGCCGGCGGCTGTTTCTATAGCCGGCTAATAATTTGCAGCACTAAATTAAATTAGCTGGCCAAGTTCTGGAATTTATGGGAGACGTGTCAGTTGTCTCGTCTCTACTATTTTACTTTCGCGATCATCTTCAAAAGTTGGAGAGAAAAGGGTGATTTTTGTCATTGTTTTATTACTGAAATGTATCTTTTCATCTGGCTAGGCTGGCTCTACAAAAGTCCTTCAATTATTCAAAAATACACGAGATATTTAACGATTATTTTATTCGTAATTAACCAATTTTCGTTTAAACCCGCTTGATTAATCGATTAAAATGCGTCATAATTATAAGGCCCGTACCGAGACAACGGTCAAAGCTCAAAAGCGTCAGACACCATACTAAAACTATAAACTTTATAGTACAAGATGTGGCCTAATGCAGTAATCTAACGCGACCCACCCCCGACTGGTCAGACGGCTGCGCCCGCGCCGTTAGCCCTCGCTCCAACTAACAGTTCTGCTAGCTTCCGTGTGTTGGACACTTGTGAACCACGCAGTGAAAAATGTAAAAAGTGCATAGTATTTCGGAAAAGGATGCCCTCTAGAGTAGATATTACGGTTCCGTGCGCTGGTAGTAGTTTTTACGCGCAATCGTGTGCGTGATAATTCAATTTGCGATTTTCTTATAACGGAATATGACATTGACGTAGAGTTATGGTGTAAATACCGATGTGTTAGGCGGTCAGAGCTCAGAGATTGTTTATGAACATTAATATCAACATAACCAGCAATTTTCCACTACAAACTACAATCACAGGAGGTGACCTGAGCATGGACAGATCCATAGCTACAAGGAAAAGCAGGTGAATAAGCTTGCTGACGCAGCGGAAACAGCAGCCAAGACGCTTCAACAAAGAGGTGGTCTGTGAGCCACTGTCGCCGATGCGTGTGAGGTTCGCGCCGACGCCGCGGAGCTCCCCCGAATCCTGCGTCTCCTGCAGCTCTTGCGACTCGTCATGTCCACGGGTGTCGCGCCGCCAGCGCACCCGGCATAGCGCACCGGCGTCCCTGCCAAGCGCCAAGACAACAATGCCAAGCTTGCCAAGGTCGGCAAGTGCCAGGCTGCCAAGCGCGCCAAGCATTAAGACCCACAGGCGGCGCCCCGTCTCCGTCCCCCGGCTAAAAGATCTCTGCTTGGATGTACTAGTGTGGAATGTAATTAGTAATTACCATTAGTTAACATAACAGTTTAACAAATCCTTGTTCTAATTTTGTAGGTCTTTGGCGCTATTGTTTATTGCTTCTAATCCCGAAAACAGTAGGTACAGGACCTCATTTGTTTGAATAAACATTCTAACAGTCATCTTAACTACTTGTTCAAGTTAACCTTTTCTTTTTAATTTCTCAGTTACAAACTGAGATAGGTATAGTTAGCGTGAAATCAAAGTTATTCGAAAAGTACTTATGTAATTTTATATTTTTTATGAGATTCCCTCGACTTCCAACGATACAACTAGGAATTTGTAGAAGAATTTTAAACACAAACTTTACTTTATAGCTTCATTTAAATATAAATTGTAAAATATAACTTTTGTATTCATTTCGTTTACAGTATTTGTATCATTAACGTAACAGTCTTGGACATACGAAGGTCAGCTAACTGTACCGCGGTAATCGACTGGGCAACTTATTATTTGTGCCTGGTGGACCAAAACAACGCTACAACGTAATCTAATATGCGACTTGGCAATTTGCAAGCCCGTACCACGATCTACTTTCAGCCGACTGAAACCCACCTGATTCTTTCCATTACTAGTTCAACACGCGATCGCGGCCCGAAGGTGTCAATTAAACAAACAGTGTACGCTAAATTCAAATGCGCCTGAAAGCGAAATGTTCTCAGTTTAGGTCACGAAAGATGTCTGATACAATTGTGCAGCAGTCATTATGTTATGTCACAGTTATGGTTTACAGCCTGCCGACTGCGCGTGATTTTCCGTCTGGTTGCATTTTTATGCCATTTGGTAACTTATTCCTGAGAGAAGTAAGCCAGTAGGAAATTGTAACGTGTTTATTTAATTTTATCTTGCACAATCGAAAGTGAAGCGTCTTCGTAATCAATTAATATTGCGATGGCTGTCGTAATGCGTTTAGTGAGGGCAATTAAAACTGGCATTCTTTTGGCAACTTGGCAAGATGCTATCTCACGAAATTAGCATTCTGGTTCCCATGGCTTCTTTCTATTCTTTTTGCGTTGCCATTGAGAAACAATATTCTTGTTTTACTTTTCGAGCACAAATAAATATGCGCGGTAGAACCACACAAAAAGGCCAAAAAATTAGAATGCCATGTTATAGCATATCTCTCTCGGCTTCTCTACATTTCAATTGTTTCATCTTCAACTTGTCCCGCCATCTCATGATAGACGACGCGTTCTTAGACGCACATTGACAAACTGTTTACAAGAACAGCAGCGTATTCCGTATGTCTGAATTGACGTGAAATTTCATTGAATGGAATAAGAACGGAACGTCCAATACATTCTTAATTTTTTCCACTCCAGGTTCACTTCATTAACATAGCCTTAAAATCTCCAGAAAAACATAAATCACGATCACTTAACTCAATCTATTTCGTGTCATCGTGTCCAAAGACCACAATTCCGTACAATTTGTAGGCTTTCTAAAGTCCAACTTCTAAGAATTCTGAGTATGTGCAATATAAACTTGAAACTCATGGCGGCATTTAGTTAAAACACGAACAAATTAGTGTCCAGAAGCCCAACGTTTCCTAACTCTTCCTTTATTTCCCCAGCCGCAAACCTTCGCCCTCCAAATGGGGAACGGCGAGGAGGAGGGCGACCCCGTGTGGCCCCGCGAGGAGCTGGGCCCCACCGGGGTCGAGGACATGACCCGCCTGCACGACCTGCACGAGGCTGCGCTACTGTGGAACCTGAAGCTGAGATACGAGCAGGGGCTGATCTACACGTACGCGGGGTCCATCCTGGTGGCCGTCAATCCGTACCGGCCCGTGGATGCTTTGTATGGACTGCAGACTGCGCGGAGGTAATATTGGATTGATTGATTGGAGGTCCACATTCATCAACCAAAAACAATTAATTTGATCCTCCGCGACCACACTTTGCGTGCTTAATTGTTTTTAGTTCATAAATACACGCATTACATTATTTAAAAAAAAACGTTGAAAAATTCTTTGTAATGTACCTTTACTTAAATCAAACTTAATAAATCAGGTTTTTTTAATATCCAACTCAATGCAGGTGAGTTGAATATAACGTTGTTGGTCTCAAGACACCTTCTACAATGTCTACAATGTCCGACCTAGTAGGTATTGCATATGCCCAAACATTTTTGCGTAAGAAGCCATTTTTTAGCCACCTTTGGATTGGAATGTTTGAAACTAACTGCTTATAATTTATAAATAGTAGAATAACTGTCCTGTTTCAGGTACCACGCAGCGGAAGCCCTGGGCGATCTCCCCCCACACCTGTTTGCCATAGCAGCCGCTGCGCGCGCATCTCTGCCGCACCCGCAGGCCATTCTCATCTCCGGCGAGTCCGGCGCCGGAAAGACCGAGTCCACCAAACTAGCAGTCCAGTTCTTGGCTGCCGTCGCCCCCGCGCCTCTCGGCCGCGCCCCCGTCTCCGAACAGATCTTAGAAGCAGCCCCCCTCTTGGAAGCCTTCGGTAACGCTAGGACACCAAAAAACCACAACTCTAGTCGCTTCGGGAAACTTCTAGAACTGTACTTCAAAGATGGCGCGCTTGCCGGAGCGCGAGTCGCGCATTATCTGCTCGAAAAATCCCGCATAGTCACACAGTCGCCTGGCGAGAGGAATTACCATGTATTCTATGAGCTCTTGGCGGGGATGGACGAAGAGCAGAGACGATCTAGAGGCCTTTTATCGCCAGAGCATTACTTCTATTTGAATCAAGGAGGTGACTCAGGCGGAGCGGGCGCTGGCGCGGACTGGTCAGCCTTGTGTGGTGCCATGCAGGTGCTCGGGATCGGAGACTCCGAGCGAGAAGACATTATCAGGGTTTTGTCGGCTGTCCTGCACTTAGGGAACGTTTACTTCCATAGAAGACAGTTGCGCCATGGTCAGGAAGGCGTGCAGTTGGGTGGAGGGGCGGAAGTTCGCTGGGCGGCACACTTGCTGAAAGTGCCGGCAGAAGCGATGGCCAGAGCCTTAACTACGAGGGTGACCGCAGCGCGTGCCGAGCGCATGAGATCCCCTTTACCAATTGACCAAGCATTAGACGCGAGAGACGCATTCGCGAAAGCGCTGTACTCCTCTCTGTTCAATTGGCTCGTCCTACGAATCAACTCGATAGTTCACCGCGCTGGACTACACGATGCACACAGAATCTCTCTCCTCGATATCTTCGGGTTCGAAGACCTGGAAGAGAACTCATTCGAGCAATTATGCATAAACTTCGCGAACGAAACGCTCCAACATTATTTCAACAAACATATATTTAAGTTGGAGCAACAGGAATACCAGAAGGAGAGGTTAGAGTGGTCTAACCTTGCGTGGAATGATAATTCCCCGGGTACGTAGCGTAAAATTTGACTTCAAGTTTGCGTTTTTGATGACGTTCTGGTCATATTTGGCTTGTGTTTTCAGTAATCCAGTTGCTAAGCAAGAAACCAGTGGGCATCTTGCATTTGTTGGACGACGAGAGCAACTTCCCGCGTGCATCCGACGCGTCTTTCCTCGAAAAGTGCCATTACAACCACGCTCTGAACGAGCTGTACTCCCGACCTAGGCTGGGAGCTAGTGAATTCGGTGTAAGAGACATTTAATTACCAAGTTTCCAGAGCCACTGACCCTTTTACAATAGCTTTTTTAAAAAGGGCAAAACATTTTGATGCTTCTACAGCCATTGTTTGTTTGGCCAGGTGAAACACTACGCAGGCCAGGTGTGGTATAACGTGGAGGGGTTCCTGGATAAAAACCGCGACGCGCTGCGCCCTGACGTGCTGGAGTTGCTCTGCAGCAGCGAGGTCCCGCTGGTGGCCGAGATGTCGGCGCAGCTGCGCGCGCAGCACGACGCCAACAAGACGCTGCCGCGCGGCGCCAACGGCCGCTTCGTCACCATGAAGCCGCGCACGCCGACCGTCGCGGCGAGGTTAGTCTCTGCAGATGAAAGAGAGTAGGCAACGAATTAAAGATAAAGTAACTGCTGCAACTCACTGCACGCGGTTAGGTATCAGACGTCGCCGATCCATCACGTAAAAATGCTAAATCCCTGCATAAATAGTGGCATATCGTCTTAGTCATATCATTCTCATGCTGCAGATATTTTGCTTTACCAGAATTTTCAGATTCAGCATAATCTGTAAGGAACGGCAATTGATACCCTCCTACAAGTCAATTAACATGACACGATGTCATTGTATCACAATCCAATACTATCCAGTCCCAATTGTAACACTAGATTCATCATCATATCAGCCGGAAGACGTCCACTGCTGGACATAGGCCTTGTGGCCTTTCCCAAGAATCTCCACGACGATCAGTCTTGTCTTTCCGCGGCCAATGACCTCCCACGATCTTTACCAGATCGTCCGTCCACCTTGCGGAAGGCCTACCAACACTTCGCTTTTCGGTACACTTAGATTAACCGTGTATTCTGAAATAAACCCACTATAAGTAACCCGTTCTTTTCCCGTCAGGTTCTCCGACAGCCTGCACCAGCTGCTCGACTCCATGTCCCGCTGCAACCCTTGGTTCGTGCGCTGCATCAAGCCGAATACGGACAAGTCTCCGATGAAGTTCGACATGCCGTGCGTGCTGGCTCAGTTACGATACACCGGCATGCTTGACACTATCAGGATTCGACAGACTGGATATCCCATAAGGATACCATTCCAGAACTTTGTGGAGAGATACCGGTAAGGAGATGTAGTCGTTAGGCATCAATAACAATGACGCTGTTATATTATGATGTGGAACGACACGGTTCGACTGTCGAGGCATTCCGGGAGAGCGAAAAGTTGAGATTTTATGAAACCATTTCGACATCACCGTTCGCTTAGTTGTTTGTCCATATTATTGAGCTGAATTTATTTAAAGTAACATTGTTCATTTTCATCACTAGGGAATAATTGTTGAAACGTTTTAATTTTTTTTATAGATATTTGTTGAAATCGACGCCTCCTCGCGCCACGCCCTACCGAGAGATTTGCAATTCTATCCTCGCTTCCATGCCGCCCACCGGAGCAGGTACGTTTCACTATTAGTTCAAAAAATTGGTGGCTATAAATACGGATAATCCTAGCCATTGAAAATATTTTCAATGTTCTTAATGTATGTTTTAAAGTGTTGATAAAAGATGGAACTATAAAGTAAGGATTAGGATAGTGGGTGTAAAGTAAAGTTGTAAACAGTTGCGCATTATATGAATTATGTCTATGATGTCAGCATTATTGGCGGCGTGTTCGTCCGCCTACGACTGTCATTGTGTGCAATGAATGAGTCTTTTGCAATTCGCATAATGATCGGTTTGCACATGCGTTTGCCGCCTATGTGCGTGTTGAAAGGCTAAGGATCTAATGAGTCTTATAAGTATTCGTATTGTATTGCTATGAGAATGATTTCGCTTTGATAATATTATATTTTGACGACCGTAAAGCCTAGTGGTTAGAGAACCTGACTGTGAAGCTTGAAGTCACGAGTTCGATCGCCGGTCGGGCAGATATTTGTGTGGATACGAATGTCGATCGAGTCTTAGATGTTTAATATGTATATTATAAGTAGGAATGTATCTGTTTATTGAACCCATAGTTCATCTTTGCCTAGTTTGGGACTAGGTCAATTGGTGCCAATTGCCCCATGATATAACATTTATTAATTTCATATCGTTTAGCGACAAGTACCTACTTACATGTGATTATTAATGGCTGTCGTGTACGATTCAGTGCGAATGTGAACTCACATCGCAATTAAATCATATTTGTTTAATCGGCGCATCAATCCTACACAACGTGTTTGGAAACCAGCTGCTTACCGACTTTCTACTAATCGGGCGGCTCACCGTCAGTCGCGACTCGCTTACGATCGAGTCGAGTTTATATTAAAGTTTGCGATATTTTCCGCTTTTCGCCGGCCGGTATGTGAAAAGAAAAGTGCATTCAGACTTCAAACTAGTTAACTGGACGGCGCGAGTTCCGCTCGGCTAGCGTCTGTCTAAATTCTTTTCCAATTTGAAGTTAATGTTTTTGTGATATTTTCTAGAGAACTTACGGTATTTTAGATACCTACAGGGATTTTTTATTATGGAGATATTTGCTCTAAATGTTTTCAATGCACAATGCAATGACGAGTGAAAATATTTTGTACTGAGTGAAAATGTGTGTACTTACTGGATTTAGACCAGGACCAAACCGTCTCGGTGTTTTAAACGACTATTTCTGCTACGAGATCCCTTCAAACTACTTTAGGTTTACTGAGGTAACGAGTTAATCGACAAGATGGCTACAAACGTTACCACGTGACTGTTGAATTTGCAGCGGGCGCAGACTACCAGCTAGGCGCAGCGCGGGTGTTTCTGCGCGAAGCGTTACACCGCGCGTTGGAGCGCGTCCGCGCAGACAAACTGCGCGCCGCCGCCACCACGCTGCAGGCGCATGCTAGAGGATTCCTGGCCAGGTATGAAAACCTTTATAGTGGGATTTAGAAAAACACAGCGCGGCCAAAGACAGCCTAGGTACTGACGTTCTTTTGTTTCTTGTTCCACGTCGTGAGCCTCTGAGCTTTATTTTCGGCCAGTACGTAATTATTTAAAGTAAAAAGTTTATTATGCCATCTGCATAAATTAATCCAAATTATTTCAAGAGAGATAGTCGAGTTGACATTTTACATAGTTGCTCCATCCATGTTGCATCGCATAGAATTTTGTCTCTTGGTCAAATCTGCATTTTTTTTTGAAATGTCAAAACGATTTGATCGGATCCGTCATTATGAAGTTTATTTGAATTACAGAACTATGACTTCATAATTTTAAATTAATTGCAGTAATGAGTGAGGCATCGGTTTTTTATGAGAACTTATTTTCGGAAAATGTAAAATTATTTTGTTCTGACACCAGTCAAATATTGTTTAGACGGCACATTTCCGAACACGAAAAATACGTTTACAGAACATTTACAGAAGACTATTGCAAATTGACATTGACAAGACGTGTTTGTTTACTCTATTGCCCCTCTAACTATCCAATATACACATGCTGAAATGATACCCACTGGATTAATTGTTAAAGTAAGACCAAAATTTCCAAAAACTAACTTAATCACTCCCAACCTTCCAGAAAGCAATACAGCCAGATGCGTTCATCAGCTGTCAAGGTGCAGGCGTGGTGGCGCGGACGGCGCGCGCGGCGGCGCTTCGTGCGCGCGCGGCGCGGCGTGGTGCGCGCGCAGGCGCTAGTGCGCGGCCGCCGGGCCCGCGCGCGCGCCGCGCTGCTGCGCGACCAGCAGCGCCGGCGCGTGGAGCAGCAGCAGCTGCAGGCCAAGTGAGTCTTGAATACAAATAAATTAATGGAAATAGCCGCAGCCTTGTTTTTTTTTCAGTATTACATAGAAGACGACATGTATTTTTATTGAAACAGGCATTTTAACCGTTACATATAAAACCATAACAATACATATAAATAATTAAATCTCATTGTTATTTAACTTTGCAATACTTGCTGTAAAAGTAATTTTCAGTAAAAAGGCAGGTCGTGTTGTTTACCTTTTTTCTAATCCAGAAAAAAACGAATTATGGATACCTTGAAATCCTAATCATTCAGAACAAAATCAAGGCCTAGCGTACCATCAATCAATGTTGCACTCAGTTCGACGTCTCTAATTCACCTATTAAAGCGACTACATGCCATGATAATTTTGATGACTGATGACTTTAGCTCAATAAAAACGTCAACAGATTTTATTCTTCCATCGATTGATCAATGTCTGTAGAATAAAGTATGTATGTATTGGGTAAAGGCAATTTTAGAATATCTTATATTTTGCGTTCGGGTATACCATGTTTTGTTGTCCTCGTTCCCAGACGCCGCGCGGCCGAGCAGAAGGCCAAGGCGGAGAGCCTGCAGGTGCTGGAGGTGCCGGCGGAGCTGGCCTTCATCCTGTCCAAGCTGGACGAGTGGCAGCCGCCGCACGCGGACCGCAACCTGGCCAAGGTACAGCCACCGCCTACAATGCAGTCATCCCACGAAGCCGTCTAGACAGGGCAATCGTGTGGGAGGTGCGGGGCGAGGGGCGGGTAGGGCGAACCCCAGTTGCATACGCCACCGCTGCCCGTTTTTGTTAGTAACTAGGAAGACGACTGCTGCTGTGGCCTTGCGGTTGCGGTGTCGGCATTTACGCAAACATCAAAGGCGTCGGACCACTCTTATAATCTCTTAAGAATGTGGTACAGACAACACAGCAGGCTTATAAATCTTTCGAAACGCGGTGGCTAACCTGGCAGCCAGCATGAAACACATCGGAAACCCAACAAATATGTCGAAAAACCTACCAAAATCCAAACTTACAAACTTACCCGTACTTGCCGCTTGAAAATTCACAACTTCAAACCATTATTTTTAATTACCTAACCCACAACCATAGGATATTTCGCGTCATATTCGCAGTTTATTTCATTGGCTTTAAATTTTTGTATATTGCATTTCAAAGCACACTTTATATCTGTTAAAATAGGTTTAAAAATTACAGAGTACTGATGTACTGGCTCTTTGGGGAGCCGCGGGTGCCCATTTACATTTCACAACGAAGTGTGCAAGTCTACTGGGTCTCGTAAGAAGTCTCTGAGTTGTTACCCCTGAATTCTTTAATAAGCGTTTAACTTAAACCTCTCCTTATTTATTAGGTGTCAGGCGACGTGTACGCAGAAGACGAACGCGTCCAGCTCCCGAGGGACCTGGAACAGTTTGCGTTCTCCAAGTTCAGCTCAGTCTACTTTGCGGACGGCGGTCAGCTCAGCCCGCGCAAACATCCAATCTCGCGGCCTTTCCTCGCCAAGGCTGCTGTCAGGTACAAATGTGATTGGTTAGAAATATTTGAAATGGACCGAACGTGTCATTCTGATTGATTAGTTGTTCGCTGCTTTGCTAATTGTATTCTAGGATGGTGAGATCTAGGATTATCCAACTTCAATCTTCAGTTAGTAACTCATCATCATCAAACTTAAGAGTTACACTCTTGTCGGTGGAGTTTCCTCCAATCATCTCGCCTATAAGCCAGCTCCTTGACCCCCTGATACGTCACGACACCGGCCATCTCCTTTATCTGTGTAATATGACTATAGTAGGTCTTAAATTTTTCCTTCTAAAATGGTATTAAAGAAGTAACTATCTCATGATATTTTAAACAGCATTTATTTTGTTTTCAGGGATCAAGATTTCAATGATGCCATAGCAACTTTCAAGCTGATTCTAAGATGGTGCGATGAGTCAGCAGCCGGCAACGAAGCTAGGCAAAAGGTAAAAGACGTACATACAATTTCAAGCGTTTCCCTTGTGGTCTAGGGCTGAATTTGCTATTTGACTTAATTTTCTAGATTGTAATAGCCGTGATAGCCTAGTGGTTTGACCTATAGCCTATCAAGCAGAGGGTCGTGAGTCCAAACCCCGGCCATAAGAATAAATAATAACAGAACAGTAGAACGGCAACTCCCGCTCCGGACGGGCTCAAGGTCACGATATTAGAGTATTCGTTAAACAGACTACTTAGTCAGGCTATCACGGCCGGCGTCGCCGCACGCGCGTTTGGTTGTTTATAATCTGGTTGTAATAGTTTTACGTGAGCCTGTATGTATTTATTATATGCTATTTTATATTTGTAGGGAAGTAATACTTACTTAAATCGCCTTAAATGGCTTCATTTGGTATGGCACTTATAATATCTTCATATTTAGAAGTGTCTATAATTATGTAATGATTTGGATGGTTAAAAGAGATTTCGTTCTACTATGTTATTATTTATTCTTATGCCCGGGCTCACACCTCTGAGTTCTTCGGAATTTATGTGCGGAAGCTTTTTGCTGAAGGAAAGCATCATGAGGAAACCAGCACACTCCTGCAAAGCCATTCAGTGGCGTGTGTGAAGTTATTCAAAATCTGCACTGGGCCCGCTTGGGAAATATAGCCCAAGTCCTCTCACTTTGAGAGGAGGCTTGTGCCCAGCTGTGGGACGTAAAGAAGGCTGGTGATGATGATGAATTGTGTGTTGTTTCCAGATCCTAGCCGACTACATAGCGTCCCGCGGGCTGGCGTCGCGCGGGCTGCGCGACGAGATACTGGTGCAGCTGTGCAACCAGGCGGGCGGCGACGCGGGCGCGCGCGTGTGCCAGCTGCTGGCGCACTGCCTGGCCGCGTTCCAGCCCACGCCGGCGCTGCACAAGTGAGTTGTTGCTTACTAGTTCTTCGTTTGGCGGCCACTATAAAGTATAACAAAATGGATATTAAAAAGTCATTTTTAATTCAAGCTTTTTTTGTTAACTGTACTTGATATGGCATCCAATCCACATATCCATAGCAAATTTCAAATCAATTCGACCACCATGGACCGTCATGAGTGGTGGAACTACTGCACTGATGCGACAAAGGTCAAAGGTTGAGAGCACCCCGAAAGATAATCCCGTAGCCATTGTCTAAAACGCGAGTCCTACGTCGCCACGTGTTAGGTATTCGACCGGGGTAGGACAAGGGATGTACGCGACTAGTAAACAAGTGGGTTCGATTCACACTGATTTATTACTGTAATAATACGTATCTCTGTGTACTGAGGGTATAGTACGACTTTACGAATGCTGCGTAACGTTACGGTTATCGTATCAAGACCGAGAAACCTCATACTAAATTTTAGTTCCAAATACGCTCACGGGCGGGCGCTGTTCCAAACGTCATACAAACTCGAAAATAAGTAAAAGCTTGTAAAAAAAATGTCGGAAAGCCAAAGTGATCGTCACGGTAATGGATTCTAGTTCGGTAATGTCTGTAATCGTCATTCCCCAGGTACCTAGTCCGTTTCGTGTCGGAGCGCGCACCGCCGCGCGAGCGGGCGCTGCTGCTGCGGCTGCTGGGCGGCGGCGGCGCGGCGGGCGCGCGCGCGAGCGGCGTGCCGCGGCGCTGCCCGCCCACGCTGCTCGAGTGGCGAGCCGCTAGGACAGACGCCAAGCCGGCACTACCTTTGCGGCTGTATGATGGTATGCGGGTCTATGATATGAGGCGATATAAACATCACATCATGATCGTCATGGGACAACTGACACCAATTGACCTAGTCCCAAACTAGGCAAAGCGTACAGGCTTTGGGTACCAGACGACGGATAAACATACTTATATAGATAAATACATTCCTACATACATATTCAACATGCAAGACCGGAGAACAAACATTCGTTTCATCATCCGAACATCTGCCCGGACTGGGGATCGAACTCGGTACCTCGAGCTTCATAATCAGGGTCTCTAACCACTAGGCTATCCGGTCGGCTATTTGTTCAGGACCTTATTGTTTTAAGCTCTGTATAATGTAGATCTGCAGTGGATATTAGGCCAATAACTGTAGCCCAAGTGTTAATACAAGCGTCACTTGTCATTTGTCCAGATTCAGTGCACCACGTGTGCGTGGACCCTTGGACATCGTGCGAGCGCGCGGCGGCGGCGGCGCTGGCGGCGGCGGGCGTGGCGCGGCGCGCGGCCGGCTGGTCGCTCACCATGGAGCACAACGGCCAGCTCACCGGTACGTACAGTACAGACATAACAACCTGACTACTCTGTCACTATTGGTCATTGACTTATCGACACCATGGACTTCGGGTTGGCGCTTGAAAAGGTCCGAACCAAAAGACCACTAGTTTGCAAAAAAGACCACTAATCGAACGTCAAATAGGTATAGTTATAGTTTGGTCCTACGACAGCGCTGACGTATGGCTGTCTCCGAAAAATGCCGTATGTACGGGACCTAACTGGGACACATTTTTTGTGAATTTTGTATTAGACCCAAGGTCCATGGTGTTGGTAAGTCAATGCTATTGGTTTTAAAAATTTAATGGCTTGTACAATCTTAGTAATGGAACTAGTGGGAGCAGACCTAACTTCCCGTCCTACAGGCCTCGGACAGAAGCACAGGCGCGTCACCGCCGTGTCGGTGTAACTCGCGCGCTGGTGACCTTGTAATGGCACGTAGGGTTGGCAGTATAGTTTAGCTTTTGTTATTTGTGGCTTTTGGTATTATTGCCACAGCCGTAGACAGCAATATTTAGCTCCAGAGACGTAGTAGCGAGTTTTTCATTATTAACGGCTGCCGCCGGTCAATGGAGAGCTGTAAAGATCCCAACGACGCGACGAATTTATTCGAGCTGAGGCCCTGCGTTTTGGCGAACCCCGATTTTTAAGATAGGTAAAATTTCCAGACGCCTGTCTGGAGAAATCTCGTAAATGTTTTCAGGTCTAAATTCATCTCCAGTATTTTTTCTAATAGTTCTTTTTTGTCAGAATGGGCCGGCTGCGAGTTCGCCCTAGACGCCGTCGGAGAAATCGAGACGTGGAACGCGCTGCCGTCCGCGCGCGCCGAGCCGCTCCGCGGGCCCGGGCGCGGCCACACGCCGCCTGCGCCCCCGCCGCGCGCCTCCGCCGACCACGACCGCTCGCCCGCGGCACGACCCATGGTATACAACATACCTTGCCTGCCAAACTGGATGCGTTCTACGATCTGCGGTCAGATTAAATTGAACGCAGCCCGCATTATGTATGAACAGCATTGTCGGTCAGGGCAATCCGTCAGCGATCCGGGCGATGCGGGCAGGGCAAACAGCGCCATTTTGTTATGTGACTGCGTCAGTGGTGATCAGAGTTCTTTTGTTGGGTTGCCCTGCCCGCCGCCCGTTGCCCGCCTACCTGGCCGTACGCGTCCTTCCTTTCCTTCCGCATGCTCGCACGGTCAGATAGCATATCTATACAAAATACATAGAGGCCGACAATGTTGTTCATGCATTATGCGGGCTGCGTTCAATTTGACCTGACCGCAGACCGCAGAACGCATCCAGCTGTAGCCGTTTTAACTATGACAATGGAGCTATCCGTTTTGCCTGGACTACCGGCGACAGTAAACTGCATAAATAAAATCTTTTTTGGTGGAATTCTCCGAGTTGGGAAAATCGTAGATAAAGGAAGAAAACTATTCTAAAATGTAATTTGTTCCACAGGTGCCACCACCGGAGCCGCCCAAATCCCGTTCCCGCTCTCCTAGCATCGGCCGCCTGCTCCAAGACTCGATGGACGACGGCATGTCCGAGTACACCTGGAAAATGGACCGCGAGGAGTCGCACACGCTCACCAAACACTCCAATGACTATTCCAGAAAGATCTCTCACGACTTGTTGTCGCGAGAATCGGCTCTCAACGAGAGATACTTCGAACAAAATTCTGAGAAGATCCGTAGTAGATCGCTGGATAACTTGCTAGGTGACAACCCTGCGCCGCAGCCGACTAAGTTGGCGGACTTAGGGTTGTCGCAGTCGCGGTTGAACGATCGGTACCACTCTGTGGAGAGGCTGGGCGGCGCGCCGAGCGTGTCCAGCAGCAAGGGCGCGCTGGAGATGGAGTACGGCACGGGGTCGCGCGCGCTGCCCTCGCGCTACATCAAGAGCCAGTACGCGGGCAAGCGGGCGCCGGCCGGCAGCCAGTCCAGCCGCGCCTACATCGAGAAGAGCTCGGAGTTCGGAGGAGTCAGGTATATAAAAAAAACATTTTATTTTTTACAAAGAATCGAAGATGGAGACTGTCGGAGACTTGAATTTTGAGATCGTTCCTGCGGTGCCTCTTGTTTGAAGAAGCATAAAAGGAACTTAACTATCTCATTTAACTAATCTATGAATCTATACACAAAAACTCGCAGTAAATCACAACAATTTCTGTATTATTCGACTTATTGATTGTTTTTCCTCCAGATCGTCAGCCATGTCGGACACGTCCGAAGCCCCGAGTTTGGCCTCTCATGTGCGGCGCGTGCGCGTCCCGAGCCAGGCCTCCGACGTGGACCAGTTCTTGGACGACCTGTTCTCACCGGTCCTCGACCCGAATATAGACGAGTTGTCCGACGCGCGCTCCCTGGCCGCCAGCATCAAGGGCGGCGGCTACACGGCCTTCATCGACAGCATACTGAGCTGCGACTACAACGAACAGTTAGAAGCTCTCGACAATACCGTGGAAATGCGGAGCTCGATCAAAGGAGGAGGCAAGGAGGAGAAGGAGAAGACTAGAAAGGAGTCCAGCGTCGACTCGGTCGATGATTACATCACAAACTTATTTGATCCGATTTTCATGAACGACAGTTTGAAGAGGCTGACTGATGGCGCGGCTCTGTCGGGGGCCATCAAGGGCGGCGGAGTGACGCCGAGAGCGGCGTCCGCCAACACCTCAGCCCTCAGTTTCGGGGGCATGTCGAATATATCGATGCCGGCAACGCCCGAAGCTCTAGCGGCCGCGTTGGGCCTCCACTTACCACCATCAGGGACGGTCGATATGAACGTTTACCATCAAAACCTGCAGCGTGCGTTCCTGCAGAGCGCGATGGCGCAGAACCTCCAGATTCAACAGCAGCTTCTCGCTCAGAATCAAGCTTTGCAGACGCTGTTGGCCGGCCAGGTCGCCGAGCCTTCCGAGTCGGAGCCGACGTCGCCGGTGCGGGCCTCGACCGTCGTGCACGCGCAGGTGCACCCGCCGCCCCGCGCGCCCGGCGCCAAGGCCCGGCGCGGGTCCGGCGAGGGCGCGCCGCCGCCGCCGCCGCCGCCCATGCCGCCGCCGCTGCACGCCACCGACCCTACGGAGGTCCGGGGCTTCATGGACCCGTACGGCCGCGCGAAGACCGTTAGAATCGGCAAGTGGCGGTGGCCCCCGCCCAAAGACGCCAACGGTCAAGACATCAATCAAGACTTTACCAAGTTCAAGCTGCGGCAGATACACAGAAGACACACTCCTCAGTCGCAGAGTAATGGTGTCGAGCACGAGCCGCGTGGGCGCTCGCGGTCCGAGGCGTCGCCCAACATAGAGTGGGAGGAGTTCGAGGTGGACGGGCCGGTGTCGCCCAGCCGCGAGCCGCCCTCGCAGCGCACCGCCCGCAGGAGCTTCGAGATCGGCGCGCAGCGGCCCTCGCCCGGTAGCGTCGGGAAGCTCAAGCTCAGCTCGGAGATGAGACAAAGGTTGGAGCGTGTGACGGCTAACCACTCCGTGCGCAGCACGTCATCCGCGGCCGAGACCCCGCGCACGGTCAACAAACTAGAGGACACCAGAAAGTTAATGTTGGAGCGGCAACTGGGTGGCGGCGCCCGGTGGGACGCGCCGCCCCCGCCGCTGCCCCCCGCGCCGCCCGGGCCCGCGCCGCCGCCGCCCATGTCCCCCCCTACACCCCCCGACAGGCCGGCGCCTCCGCCACCCATTCCCGAGTCGTCTTCATTCGCGCAGCTCCGGAGAGACAGAGACACTTTCGGAGTCCATCAGAACAGGGAAGCGGACGATAGACACGCGTTCCTGGCCAACTGGAACTCGAGGAGACGAGACGAACCCGACGCCGGGTCGCGCGACGACCTGGCCACCCGCTTCCTGACGGCTGACCGGCGCGACGCGCGCGCGCGCGACGACTGGGGCGACGAGTCCGACGCCCGGAGCTACGACGAGCGGCAACACCACCGCGACGAGTGGGGTTCTGAGTCAGGCTTGGACGCGCACGACCGCCGCGACATGCGGGATATGCGTGACAACTTCTCCGGGCGAGACGCGTCGGAGATATACGAGATACACCCGACAAGAGCCGAACGGCGCAAGGAGGAAAACGGCATCGACGATTTTGAACGCAAGCGGTCTCCGTACTCGGATGACTTTGAGAGATTTGATGGCCGTAAAAACTCCCGTGATATGCTGGTAGGGAGGGCTAGGGACAGTCCGCGGTCGGACGCCGGTTTTAATGATAACAGCGACACGGCCAAGCGAGCGACGTTCAAGACGCACATGGCACAGAAGGAGAGGGATCGGAAGATGGAAGCGGAACGCAGACACTCCGTGTCGACGCACGTCACTGACCGAACGGAGCATATCGAACGTAAGTTTCACTTTTCATTTGTTAGGTTCAGACACGGACCAACCACCCTCTGGACACCGCATCTTCTATAATTTACTTGGAAAGTCATTACGAAAAAAGCCGCGGTGAGCGGGCCGGGGAATGCGTCGTGATTGGTTCATAGCTTGTCATCTCGCTTGTCATCTGGTCGAAAGTGAGCCGCGATTGGTGGCTAGAGAGATTTTATAGGTGCAAATGAGCATATGCGTTTCGGAAACGTTCGCCCTGACATTTGGTGTCCAGAGGGTGGTTGGTCCGTGGGTTCAGACCTATGCAAGTAAAACGTACCTTCAACATGCGAGACAAATTTAACATTCAATTTCAAAAACATTGCAAATTATTTTACCTCCTTAACCCACAGGCGACGTCCCCGCGCCAGCGGCGCTCCTGCCGTCGGACCGCTCGTTCCTGACGTACGCGCGCGTGCCGTGGAAACTGCGCGTGCGCAAAGAAGTGTTCGCACCCAACGAGACTTATAGCGACCCCGCCATCTTGGACCTGCTCTATGCACAGGTACATGTTACTTGCTAACTAATTTAAGAAAAAAATACTTCGTAGTATACTAAACTAGTCGTTCAAGTCGATGCTTCAATGATGAATAACTGAATTCTACTTTTAATAAACTCAATGAAACATGAATACACAGAAAAACTCTTGAAAAACCAGAATGCCAACCCCGGCAATCGAACCCGGATCCTCGACACCAAAAAATGACAATCCTGCTTGGTGTAAGGGTATGGCATGCGACCCGGAGTGTCGAGGATCCGGATTCGATTCCCGGGGTTGGCATTTTTCTGTGTATTCATGTTTCAGTGAGTTTATTAAAAGTATAATTGATATTCACGGGAAAACCGTAAAAATGGAAAAAAAATACAAAAAGATATTCCAATTGAGATCTTGTCTAAGAACAGTTATGTTTCTCGCCTGGATAATAATTTTACATCATATATTTTCCTTCATTTATTTGCCATAGTGACAGCATTATCCTCTCTCATCCGTCGTCGTTTATTTAAACAGATAGTAAGCGACATGACATCAACCGCGTCTTCGCTTCGCGTGGGCGCGAGTGAGCGCAGAGCCGGCACGGCGTGGCTTCGCTCGGCGGGCGCGTCGCCGGCGCGGCAAGCGAAGCGACAACTCGTCGAGATGGCACGAAGCTGGCCGTTCTACTTCGCGCGGCTGTTCTCTGCGAGGGTTCCGCCGGGCGAGAGTGCCGTGCTGGCTGTTTCGCATAACGCTGTCACTATTGGAGTCAAAGGTTAGTCGGATTTTGTTTTTATGACTTATTTTATTAACGGTCAGAGATAAGTCTAGGAAGTGAATTAGCTTCCATTTGTGACCTTCGAGTACCGATCCGCTATTTTCTCAATGACTGAACGTATAACAATTCACAAGTTCAAACGGCCTTACTTGGACTTACTTGTACTGTGTACTATTTCGCGTACACTTACACTTTTACCTCAAATTCTGGCCTACAAAGTTCCCAACAAATATTGTCATTATTGTTTTCTCAATTTCTTATTGACTAACTACATAGACGTATGAACGGGCCCTTCGGTACTCCGTTTTTGTTGCCAATAATAGGGCATTAAATAGTGCCAGCGATGTGAGGCACGCCGCGCATGGGTGCCGCCGTTCCTGTGTTCAAAGTTTATGTTCCAAACATACCCTGACTGTTCTTGTTCATGGCAGCTTTCTTCTAATTTCAATAAAAAAAATGTTTTTTTGTATGTCCAGGTCCTACCGGGCTGACGGTCCGGCGCACGCTGCCGCTGGCGGGGCTGCGCGCGGCCGCGCCCGCGCCGCACTCGCTGCAGCTGTCGCCGGCGCGCGAGCCGCCGCTCACGCTACACGCGCCGCTCGCGCACCACGCGCATGCGCTCATCTCCGAGTACGCGCAGCAGTGTGATCAGGTGCGTGACGTAACCATACAATATTTATGTATGTTTATTGTTATTCTGAGAGGAGGCCTGTGTCCAGCAGTGGGACGTAAAAAAAAAGCTGGTTTGTTTATTGTTATAGGCCTTCTTTATCGAATTGGGTTTGTATTTCTGTAATGATAGTGTTGAGCGATGACAATGTTAATAAAATAAAATAAATAAATATTTATACACTTACCCTAAATCGCTCCTGGCACAGTGTTTTTTACAGTGTGAGTAATTTATATAAGTTGGACAAATGGTCAACTACAGTCAAGAGCAAAAAAAAACGGGTCACTTTGTATGGAATTGTTCATACAAAGTGACCTGTTTTTATTGCTCTTGAGTATATTACTCATTAACCTCTACTTAGCTGTACACTTGCGACTCCATCAAAATTTATCACTTTAAAGCTAAATATTTTGCAAACGCATCCCTAATCGAAAAATGGTCTTCTCACAGCCGTAACATTTTTAAAGACCTGTCCAACGACACCCCACCCCATGGATAGACCAAGAAAAACAAAATCACCCGTTTCATTCGACTCCATCAAACAAATTTCCAGTTTCATTCTACTGCTATGGATTCATAATTCAAAGTCCAAGTCTAAGATAATAGTTTAGTCTTCTGATTTTTAAATAATTTAATTTAATAAATAAATTTGCGAAGTTACATGAACTTTTTCTAGCAACCCCGCAATGTAGCATGAGTTGTAAATTTTATAAATAAATAATGAAACTACAACTAAGCTGACTTGCAGAAAGTTGCACGCCACTCCGATGTCGCATGCAATATGATTAAGCAAAAATACATGTGATATTAAAAAGTAAGATCGTAAAAGATGAACACGTGAACCCGTTCCGACTTCCGACGTTGCTTAATAATTATGTCTTTGCGGTTTTTAGGGTTGCCAACCAGTTTAATTGCTTTAAAGTAAAAAAAAACTGAATATAAATAAAATGTACACCTACTTAATACAGTTCAATAGCTTTTTGAGGTTCTTTAGAAAAAATGTTTGCTTCTTTGTTTACGTGTGCACCTAAGCCACTAAATAGAATTAAAAAGCTCTTTGGGCATCTGAATTTTACCAAGATAAATAATTTGATTATTATAACTTACACAATAGATAACGAATCTCTAGACAGACGCGGAAATATGTTCATTCTACATGTTAATACGCGAAGCGAAAACTTAGGTTTTATTTATTGAGAATTACTGAGGGAACGGAAAGAGTGTGAAATTTGGCATATCTACCTGAATTTATATGGAAGAAGTAGTGCAGAAAGCAATTTTTTTCATGAAATTACGGTCGAATTTCGGCCTCTGGGCGATATGTTTAAAAAGCAAGTTACTCCAAAATTTTTCTTTTCCAACCATATAGTTGGCAACCCTAGTTACAGCTATTATGCAACTTTAATCGGAATTCAATTTGAGGTTAAGCTGTGATGTATGGCGTACGGTACCGTAACTGGATACTCGCCTGAGGCGGTCGAGTTATCGTTTATTTATCAATAAGTGTTATGTGATGCGGTATGTGGTCTCGGTGGAATGGTTTGTGGTTCTTTTACATTTTATATTTCCGTCCTACAAGCTTTAGGTACTGTTTTCTACTTATGGAATTGAATTTTATGCTAGGTAGGGTATCTCGATTTAGACTTATTTTGCTAAAATGTAAACGGGGTTGCAAGACCTAATCGAAAAGTCTTTACCTAATATTTATAGCGATGAAACGTGATATAAAAATGAAACGAAGTTCGGTATTATTTTGATGCTTACCAAAAATTATACTTAATACAAATTAGGTAGGTACTTACTTAATTAAATTCTATTTGGAGTAGGTAGGTCATCTTTATTTCATAATCGTTGCGCCAACTGCTCAAACATTCTAATGTGTAAACAATCGTAATCAAAACTAATTCAATGCTGCTCTGAAGTAAATGAACAAATTACAATTATAGTAATTAACGTTATAGCCGACAAAACTTTATAGTAAGTACCTATAGCCAATCTGCTCACATTTTGCAAGAAAACATTATACAACTCTGTAACTAGACATGTAACACTAACAACAGGCAGCTCATATGTTTTTAGAACCTAAACTAATTAACAAGCGTTTCATAATAATATCGCGAAAGGTCACAAATAATTCAACAAAATCAATATCTCCCAATCATGAATAAATAACAAATAACACACGCTCGCTGGCATCTTGACGTAACATAATAATTAATAATCTATTGCAATTTCGGGCCACGCTAAAGATTGTTTTTAATGTACCTAGAAATTAATTTAGTTTAGTTCCTTTTTATGTTTAATTACCAATTATTTTAAAGCGATCAAGATAATGTTGCGAGGGGTTGTAGCAATGTACTAAAGTTCGCATATTATGCATACCTTTTTCAACGGCACCTACCTACTAGAACTAATAGCTCAAGCTCAGGCAGCTATGTTTTATATTGACGCTTATCTCTCAGCACATAATAACCCTTCTGCTACTCGACTGATTGAAGACCTACACAACGACAATGAGTGATAGCTGTCGACTCTAATACGAATTGTTGCGAATTTGACACACGACGTTCACTTGACGTCCGTATTGCCGCGGCATTCCGCACAAATAAATGCGAACCATTCTAAGTATCCTGCTATTTCATGTATGTGCTTATGATTTATGTGAAGTTTATATTTATACGACTCCGACAATGTCGCCACGCGCGCGGTTTGACGAAGTCAAATTCCTGCTTTATACTAACAAACCTAGTAGAAAGGCACAAACGAGAAAATGGATACCACTCTGACTACCATACATGATCTGTTTATTATTTATTTACCTCACTAAATAACAACGCTAAGCATAATAATAAATATAACTCACAACACACGACCCACTTAAGAAACGCGATTCGGCAAATTTTGTTTCACTGCTAATAAAACATTTTATTGGGTGTCTTGTTTGGGCACGTAAGCACGTTCATAGCCCCAATTACGTACTCATTAAGAAGACTAATTGAATTGCAGATAGCACCAGTAGTGTATGAACGACGGTGTTTCTAAGAGCTCGGTTTAAGTAACTATATAGAATTAGAAGCACATCGTCCTTTGAATGGTTAAGACAGCTGAAGAACTTTGCTCTTTCTCGGGATTAAAGAAGCAAAGTAGCCTATGTTATTTAGATAGGTGTGCTATCTATTTTATTGGTTTACATACAGACATAGGAACAAACAAAAGGTGCTACTAACTGGATGTCGAAAATTCGAAAAAGCAATGTAAAAGCGGTCTATTTAAAGGTAATAAAAACGATTTACCATTAACATTTATTGAGTTCAAATAAGTAAAAGAATGCATAGAAAATGCTAGGAAATCGACGGTCATTTCTCATTTCCTTTATGACTATAGTCACTCTACATAGTTACATGGAAAGTAGATATCATTACACCAGTAAGTGTAAAAGCCCTAATTTAACCTAAAAAACATTAGAACTCTTTCTATAAATATGAAAATGCAGCGCTAACGTATTTCCAACCAAATAATTTTATTATTAAATCCATATTTGCCTAACTTTGGATCTTAGTGATCAAAATATCGACTTTATGATTTGCTAAAATTTCCACTCAAGCACAAGTATTCTACGCATTGTACAGGGATTTTCTGCTTTAACCGCGTAATTAAATAGGTAGGTAGATAGTACCCACTAGTACCTAATTGTGCGAATAGCAGGAAATGTAAGCATTCATTTGTTTTCAATTTGAATATCGAACGCCAAAAATGGAACACGTACACAAATGTTGCCTGCATAGCTCGTAAAATTCCGTAATCATTTGTTTTCAATTCAAATTTCCAATACCACCCGATTAAAATGGAATATGTTCTCGTATGTGCTCCCGTTGCATACATCCCGTTACGCTGACCGCGCGCCGCTACAGTGCCTATGTACTAGTACTACATGTTCCCGTGATAAATGACCGCGCCGGCTGCCGGGCAGCGACTTGTGCCGCGAGTGACCACCAACGGCAGGTTGGGAATTCCTGACCAGGTAGAAAGGTTTTACAATAATTTTGTAGGATTTTGAAATGCTTTTAGAAACAATATATGTATATTTAGGCACGGGTATGATGGATTTCAAGTAGGTAAATACATCAGAATTTGCTCACGATCGTTGGCCGTAATTTTTAATTTTTAGAGGATACCCTCTGACCTAGATGTACGAAGTAATTTGTAATTTGTGTTCCCAAGCGTATCGTCTTCTCTGTGCTCAAAATCATTTGAATTCGGTCTGCATTTTGATTTGAACTAAAGACGGAAAACTAACAAAATAAGATAACGTACCTACCAGCGTGCTTAACTCGCGCTCGCATTAATGCCATAGCGCCAATGTAATCATTGTATAAAATGCAGGACAGACCTTATTATAAGGAAATTTATTCAAATGTAACTAAGCAGTACAGTATGCCAGCGGCCATGTTTATTTATCTGTGGGCATATCGCACATTTAGCCGTTTTTAATGAATTTCGTGACTTTCTCCGGTAGCTCTAAACAGCTCCGCATTAAAGATTCTAAGATAAGCGTAAGTGCTCGAAAATCGTCCGCGGTTAGGCATTAAAATAATTAAAGTTTCACTGGATACGCGGAGAAGTGCAAGTAAGCGTTAGACCGGGGAGGCAAGGCCTGTTTTGCTTGGAAATAGAATGTACTTGTTGCTAAACTGGGTAGCAGTCTACATTTCATAAATCATACGGAGCGGGAAAATTGCAAACTTGAGCAAGATCCACGGGCGATGCAATGTGTTGAATAATATTCGAGTCTTTGCTCGCTGAGTAGTATCACTGCATAGGTGTGTGTGTTTAAATTGGTTAAAAAAATCAGGTGATAGGTAACGCGGACAAAAATAAGATAAAAAACAACAATAGCAAATTTCGTAGCACCGTGACTTAGCGTAGCGCACATCGAAAAAGTGAACGTAAGCTACGCCGCCGAAAAACAAAAGACGCGCTATCACAGATCAAACATCGATCGATATGGATCTGTATTAAAACAATCGCGCCTCGATTAAATCTAGTGTGACATAGAGCTCACCCATAGCCATGGTGCATGGTATCGGAGCATCGCGGCGCGCGCTTGCGCGGCTCGGCAGTGTGAGGGCGACAGCGCTCGCGCGCGCACCATGCAGCGGCCGCGACTCTCGGTCGCCATGCGCGACAACTGGCGCCATCTGCAGCGCCTGTACGGACTGGAGCTCGAGTGCGAGGACTGCGCGCCGCCCCCGCGCCGCGCGCCCAGCCTCGACTCTCTCATTAACTCCTCCGAGGGCGCCTCGAGCGGCGACACCGCCCCCGAGGACTCCGACTCCGGCGCCGACACCCGCGCGGACCCCGAACCGCGACCCAGGAATGACAGACTAAAGAAATGCCCACAGAGTTACTCGTCATCGTCTTCCGGACACATGGAGACGATACACGAAGAGACCACGGAGCCTAAAGTGTCAGTGAAGGAGATCCTGGCGCGGTTCGAGAACCTCACGGACCACCCGGCGCCGGCGCCGCCCGCCAGCCAGCCCGCTCACCCCGCGCAGGTACAGTGATAGTGCAGTGCAAAACGTATTCGCGTCAAACCGGAAAATATCAAGCACCTAAAATATTTTTAGAATTAGAAGCTGGAAACGCGCGAAAATCAAATCTGAATATTTACGAAAACTTTGGTCACATCCACTATTTCCTACGGTGGTGCATAGCTGCGCTTTTTGTTACACCTTCAGAAACTGTAATTTTCGTGATAAAATTATGCCTATGCCGCTAAGGAGCGAGCTGATTGCGTTCCAAAATTCAACGATTTTGGCGACCGAAAACGAAATTATTTTAGACGTCATCCCAATACCTCCCAATACGAGTATCAGCGTGTTTTTGCTAAACAAAAAAATTTAAAGGATTAAAAGTCGCAAAAAAAATACAACCACAAGGTTAACTGTCGTATGCAAATATTAATAGTAATTAGTGATTGATTTGTCTTTACCTACGCATGTAACAATGGGAGACGCGCGTGCGCGAAATCTCGCATGTTCGGAGAATATCTTACTCTGAATCAATACTCATTGATAATTACAAATCAATGACGGTTTTCCAATCGCTTTCCAATCTGGGATCATTATCCCTTCATGCAATCGACGTGGCGTAATACTCATAACATATTTATGGAATACAGATGATTAACACGTGTTACAGATTAATTACTTGCACTTCTGTATTTTAAGCAAGATGACTTGAAAATTACTTTTAACACTGTAATTTTTACTGTCTTTAATTAAAGTTTATATGTGAATAATTTTCTAGTAAAAAAGGTGTCCGTTTCCGAATAAGAGTGAACTTCCAGAGAAATTGCTTCCGAGAATTTTCTCAACTAAAAACTCGCACCGAACATTATGTATGGCACAGTTGTAAAAAGATGATTTATGAGGAGAGTTGCATAAACATGCTAATGCGCCGTTAACACACATGACATAAGTTATTAACAAGTTATTGATAAATTATTTCTCCAAACGTTTCTTCTATCGAATTGAATTGGGTCCTTCGTTTCTACGAATTTGAAATGTATACGATATTGAACTTATAGCAACTTGAGGTAGAATTAAAGTTTGACATTACAAAATTTTAATTTAAAAACTAGGTTTCAAAGCTATCAATCATTCAAACATTGGTTAATTTGCAATTACTGGTCCACTTCAAAACGTACACCTTTCTAATGCTGTTCTATCCTCCATTGTGCTGAATCGCTTTCAAAATAGTTAAACTATCGTAAATACGCTTATTAGTTTTCCATTTTGTGTAAGCAAACTGTAGTTTTTAGTACAAGCATAGTCATGTGTTAAAATAAGGATACATTAAATGCCTCAAAATATGCATGAAACGGATGCTATTTAAGCTACTTGCTTATGAATATTTTAAATACCTTTCTACTACTCGTATATATGTATAGCTTCCCAACTTCCGAATAAATATATTTCTAGGGTCGGTTTCGGTAGTCCACTTCCTTACAGCCATCTTCGCCCCATTGTCCATACCACAAATTATAAATTGCTATGTATCTAGGAACTAGGAACAGCTAGCTATTTGAATTCTTAACTGTAATAAATTTAATTTAATTTTGTTTTGAATACAATGACACTCGTAAAGCTAGATCTTTTAGCTCTGGTATGTCCACAAATAGCTCTTTCTCTAAAATTTGCTTGACTTGAAAAACTATAAACAACAATAAAAGTTCCTATGTAAAGTTTTCTAAGAGTATGTGATATAGGTTTCCGCGCCCGCTGCAGCCGGTGACACACTTTCCTACCTTCATTATAATGTTTATGTTACGAACAAACTAATTAATTATGATACAAACTCTAGGAAGTAGGTTCCGCCATCTAAACATTGAATACATTACTTTTTAACCAAAATCTCTGCAATATGCTTTTGCGGCCGAGCAGATTTAGAACACTATGTACCTAATCCAATGGTGTCGCGAGATTCACGAAATATGAACGCGTCGCTTGGAAATTTAATATAGATATCATCGTCTAATTTACGATATATAATTCAATGAGATGATGCAGCCTAGATAATACCGCCTCTAAGTATGTAAAATTCGCTGAATCTTCTAGTGACTAAAGACTTTTATATAAACCGTTTTTGAATAAATCTTACCTTGTACCACAAAGGTAAAGGGAATTTTAAATACGACTAAAGTATTTTAGAATGTGATAAATGTAATCGTAATATGGTTTTGAACGACATCAAGTACTTACTAGAAAATAAATTAGTATTTTTTATGGTAGTTTCGACGAAGAGGTGAAGAACTCGTAAAGCTCAATTCCGGTCAGCTGTTCTATTACAAGGGCTATGAGGATAAGTCCCAGGGAGGTGTGGGGTTCATTATTAATACGTCAATATCGGGACATCTACGAAACATCCGCGCAATATCGCCACGAGTGATCTACGCAACATTTCAGCTAAATAAACGATATACCCTCAAAGTTATACAGGTATATGCACCCACATCTGCACAAGACGATGAAGAGGTATTGAGTTTTTACGACGATATCAACAGCGCGATGGATGCGGACCCATGTTTCTACACCACAATTATAGGGG
This sequence comes from Clepsis dumicolana, assembly GCA_963691665.1. Taxonomy (NCBI): domain Eukaryota; kingdom Metazoa; phylum Arthropoda; class Insecta; order Lepidoptera; family Tortricidae; genus Clepsis; species Clepsis dumicolana. The sequence continues at coordinate 3,299,475 of OY829516.1, read as the reverse complement.
ACTTTAACGCAAAACTGGGCAAGATCATCGAGAGTGAAGAGTTCGTGGGCAAGTTTGCACTGGGTCAGCGTAACACGAGGAGTCACACACTGGCAAGCTATCTCGCTCAACGTAAGCTATACGCCATGAATACCTTTTTCCACCAGAAGAACCAGAGACTATGGACATGGCAAAGCCCGGATGGCAAAACCATGAACCAGATCGACTTTATCCTCAGCAACAAGAAACATATATTTAAGGATGTAGATGTTATCAATAGAGTCGGAGCAGGTAGTGATCATCGAATACTGCGAGGCCGACTGACTTTCAACTTGAAGCTGGAGCGGAGACGGCTGGTTGACACTATGTGTTCAGAAAATGACTACCAGTATATTGCTGCCCAAAGAGATTATTTCGAGGGGGAATTGGCGAAGAAACTTAATGCAACGGAATCTTGGCAGGCTGATGCGATCAATAATCAACTGGTGGACTCTATAAATGAGATCGTGAGACAGATACGGCCAAAGTCAAAACCGAATTCAAACCCATTGTCACAAGAAATCAAACTGCTAACAGAAGAACGTAGGGAAATTACAGGAACGACGAATCAAAAAGACCTTTCGGCAATCAACAAACGTATCAGACACCTTATACGTCAGCAGTTGCGACAGAGGAAGAATAAACTCATTTGGGAAACAATCGAGAAGCATAAAGGGCCAAAAGTGTTCAGGAAGCAGTTGAAGCGAGGTAGCCAGCAAATCCACAAGTTATGTACAGAAGACAACTTGGTTACAACTAGCCGTGAGGGCGTCTTGAAGGTTGTTGAGAACTATTACTCCAGTTTATATAGTTCCCATACACCAAGGCCGGATCCGCGGCGGAGGGATCCTAGGGCGCCTTTGGTTAAACATAGAACTGAGGACTTGCCTGAGATAAGTATGTACGAGATTAAGCATGCACTCAATCTTATGAAGTCAGAAAAATCGCCAGGCAAAGACAGGATAACGTACGAGTACCTGAAATACGGCGGAAGGCCTGTGTTAAAGCAACTTAAGCTGCTCTTCAATAAAGTCTTGTTTGAGGGTGTATTACCAGATACATGGAAGAATGCGGTTGTGATACTTCTACATAAAAAAGGGGATATAACCAAACTTGAAAACTACCGACCAATTTCTCTACTAAGTCATGTGTGCAAGCTCTTCACAAAAGTGATCACCCTACGCTTGACTAATAGATTGGATTCTGCCCAGCCAGTGGAACAAGCAGGCTTTCGATGTGGCTTTTCGACTATTGATCATATTCACACTGTTAATAGGCAAATTGTAGAGAAGTGTACTGAATATAATCGACCTTTAGTAGTAGCCTTTATAGACTATGAAAAAGCGTTTGATACGGTGGAACACTGGGCCGTTATACAGTCTCTGGAAAGATGCCAGGTCGACACGAGATATGTGGAAGCGATCAAAGCCGTCTACCAAAGTGCAACGCTACAGGTTAGGCTCCACGAGCTTACTGAACCGGTTCCGGTTAAAAGAGGAGTTAGGCAAGGGGACACCATTTCGCCAAAATTATTTGCCTCATGTTTGGAAGATATTTTCAGACTTCTCGACTGGTCAGACAGAGGTATCAACATCAACGGTGAACGCCTTACTCATCTTAGATTTGCGGATGACATAGTCATTTTTGCGGAAAATCTGGAGGACCTATCAGCTATGATCGGAGAGCTTTATGATGCATCAGTGACTGTCGGGCTAAGGATGAACACATCGAAGACCAAAATAATGTGCAACAACTCCAATACAGATCACATTACTGTGCATGGGCATGCCATAGAGAGGGTGGAGGAATATGTTTACCTGGGGCAGACATTGAACCTTGCCAAATTCGGACAAAATAGCGAGATTGAGCGCTGCATCCGCCTAGGCTGGGGTGCTTTTGGCAAATTGTCCGAAGTGTTTGAAGGTGCAAACGTTCCCATTAACCTCAAGCGTCGGACCTGTGAGCAATGTGTCCTTCCAGTCATGGTCTACGGAGCCGAGTCATGGACGCTGACAAAGCAGGTGATACACAAGCTCCAAGTCACCCAAAGAGCTATGGAACGGGCTATGTTAGGTATCTCCCTCCGTGATCGAATCAGGAACACAGAAATCCGGAGGAGAACGAAGTTAATCGACATTGCCCATGTGATCGCTAGCAGAAAGTGGAAGTGAGCAGGCCATATAAGCCGTAGTCAGGATAACAGATGGGGTAGACGGGTGCTTGAGTGGAGGCCTAGGGTAGGACACAGAAGCGTGGGCAGGCAACCGATGCGTTGGACCGACGACCTGGTTAAGGTGGCCGGGAGGAACTGGATGCGGAAGGCGCAAGACCGAAAGGAATGGCGTGCATTAGGAGAGACCTACACTCAGCATTGGGTGGAAAAGGGTTGAAAAAGAAGAAAGAAGAGAAGATGGTAGTTTCGTTACGTACGATTTGTATGGTGTACCGAACTATTTGATCACTTTGGATGTCACCATATATATGACGCTGACTGTACCTACTGATCGCATTTATACAATACAATACAGATATTCTTTATTGAATTTTGTTGTTTGTGTAGCAACAACAAAATTCATATAGGTACACATGTACCTATATGCATTTCGCTTCAGCAACTTTTTTGTACAATGCTGTCAAATTAAAGTAATTGAATTGGTAATGAAGGCTTGCCAATTGCCCTTTTAAAATGTGGTTAGTTTACCACAAAACAGCCCTTCAACGATGGTCAAAAAACCAAAATAATTCTGTAGATTCTTAACCACATCAAATTCGACGCGCTCAACGCGACTCGGGACAAAAAAATGTTATTTAAATGTCATTGGAATACACAAGTTGTTTACGTAATATGACAATGATTACTTGGAAGCTATAATGCCTGAGCCTCACTTGCGCTTATCTCCGTTTTGCTTAACCTCCGAACCGACGCATCTGGTCATTAGGCGCAAGTCTGGCGGCTGTAGGTGCTTGTGTCATTTAGCGTTTAGCGCACGCAAGTGGCATCTAGGGGCGTGACCCTTCACTAGTCAAGGCAAACGTGCTTATTACTATTTAATTGATCGATCAAACGAGCCCGCCGAAGGCGGGCGAAGTTCGATCGAAATTATATGAAGCGTCTCGTTCGAAGATGATAGATAACATGTAGTACTGTTAAGTATGTTTAAACTTCACAACGTTTAGAGATTTAAATTTGAAGAATATTTCCGCGCCCTGTGCTGTCACCTCGCGCGCCCCTCTCTCGGCCGTCATATATTTCAGAGTATCTAAGCGATATCACAGATTCATACAAGATGATTACAGGGTTAGGGTTCACTCATTACCATTAATTTAAGATGTAACTTTCTTTTTTATGGGTGGGAAGTGATCATCTTCGAACGAGACGCTTCATATAATTTCGATCGAACTTCGCCCGCCTTCGGCGGGCTCGTTTGATCGATCAATTATACTACGCGTCTCGTTCTCGATGATAGATAACATGTAGATTTTTAGAGTGTGATAGAGCCAGGTTTAAAATGTATTTGTACTCCTTTACATTTAAATGATACAAATATTTTTAAACTGACATAGTTTTTTATTAAATACTTTCAATCAAATACTAACAATACCAAACAAATATCAAACAATTGTGATATATTATATGCTTAAAATAATGTAACACTTAATCATCTTTAGTTAGAATACTAATAGCGAACCTATTATTTGGTTCTGTAAGGGGTCTGTTATAAAAACGAGCGAACGTTGTCGACCCCTCTGTCCAGCCTGCCGTTCTCCTAATTGTGTCAATATTTATTCCTTTTCTATAGGCAGTAGACACAGAGGCATGTTTGGTGCTATATGCACTAAATTTGTTGGTATCAATACCGGCTTTACAGAGTAAGGACTTAATCCAATGGCCAATTGTCTGAGCGCTTACTGGTTTATGAGGTTTCACTGAAGAGATAAATAATTTCTTATTTCCTGCTCTAATTAGTTCTGTTATTTTTAAATAGTGTAGTAGTATAGTGGCTACACAAACTTTAGGGCGTTCTCTGAAAAAAGGAATTATAAGTAATGGTTGGTTTCTTGCAAGCTTTGATGTCTTTATCCTATCAGGTATTTTGATCTGGAGCCCTGAGGAGCTCATGACTATCTCTTCTATATTAATAAAGGCTATTGTTTGCAATCTATGGGCTGTTATCATAACTAATAGTGTTGTAGCAATCTCTGATATAATTTTTAGATTTAAATTTTCTAAGTTATCTTGGTTTTCAATATACTCTAAAACTTGCTCTATATTCCATGTTTCTGAGTATTTAGGTGCAGAAGGGCGTTTCCTGTAAATGCCTTTGAAAAATCTAGATATAATGGTATCATTAGAGATGTCACTTTTTGCTATGAGTGAGATTGCTGATCTTGAAGTGTTTAAAGTGCTATAACTTGCATTTTCATTGAATCTTACTGTCAAAAACTCTATTACATTAGCACTAGTAGGGTCAAATATGTCATATTTATTTCTTGTGGCAAAATTTACCCATTTCTTGAGACATCCTTCATATTGTTTATGGGTGGCTTGTGATATTGAGTCTACAAAAAAATCAACGGACATCTCGGGAATTCCTTTTTTCAAGTATGCCTCCCGGATAATCTCCCTACCACCAGAGAAAGTTTGTGTGACAGAGGGTGTATTCTGCTCCTGCAAGGAGAAAGTAATAGGTCATCTGAAGGTTCTAATATTAACGGAGCTTCACACAAAAGTGATGTAAACATCGGGTACCATGCTTGCGTGGGCCAATTTGGTACGATTACTATCCCTGTTGCCTTATCGTTAATTATTTTTCTCAATACTCGCAATATTATCGCAAAAGGGGGAAAAGCGTAGAAATATTCTTTTTCCCACGAAATCGTAAAAGCATCTACTACTGATGCTTCTGGATCAGGATAACGCGAGCAAAATATTTTGCACTTGGTGTTAATTCTAGATGCGAACAGATCAATACTACAGATCCCATATTTTTTTACAATTTTCTTAAAATATTTGTCTGCCAGCTCCCATTCCGTATCTAAGTTGGTATCGCGTGAAGCAGTATCTGCGTCGACATTTTCTTTTGACGCAATGTATGAAGCTACTATCCATATCTTTCTGCTCTCACACCACTGCCATATTTTACGGGCTAATTCACTTAAGTGGGGAAATTTGACACCGCCGGCCTTATTGATGTAAGCAATAGCTGTAGTATTGTCTATACGCATAAGTATTTCGCAGTTGCTAAGGTTAGATGCAAAGCATTTTAATCCGAAAAAGGCAGCTAGGAGCTCAAGAAAATTTATATGACATTTTTTATCACACTGACTCCAGAAACCACGTGTAATTATTGAATTGGATTCTGCGCCCCAGCCTGATCTAGAAGCATCTGAAGTTATTATTATTTTGTAATTCCTTCTCCGTATGGGGTTAGAGCCTCTCAACACATTAATCTTCCACCATGCAAGATCTTCTATTACATAATCAGTCATTGTCAAGTAACATTCAAAATTATCATTATTTACAGTTAAGGCTAGCCATTTAGCTCTCTCTAGTCTTTTACAATATATTTTACTATATTCGACTGCATGCGAAGCTGCCACTAAAACTCCTAGTAATTGCGCAAAGAAGCGTATTTTGTACCTTTTACCAACCCTAAAATGGTTTATAAAATTTATAATTAAATTTTTCTTATCATTTGGTAAATCTACTGAGTATTTTTCTGAGTCTAAAAAGAATCCAAGGTATTTGCATCTCTTACTTGGATTTGTATGACTTTTCTTATAATTTATAATAAATCCTAACTTTTGTAATAACACAATAATATTTTTTATATTGTTATAACAGGATTCATATGTATCACCAATGCACAGTAAATCATCTAAGTAAATAAGGGATAACCAGCCATTTAAGCGTATATTATTCATTACAGGCTTCATTATTTTGGTAAAAATATATGGACTAGTTGATAATCCAAATGGAAGACATGTAAATTGATATAAATTACCATTAAATCTGAATCTTAGATATTTCCTACTATTTATACCCATAGGGACTAAAAAATAAGCATCCTTTAAATCTAAGGTTGCCATATATGTATCTGGTGAAATTAAGTCTCTAGCTGCTCTAAGATCTTCCATTTTGAAATGAGAAGTTTGTATGAACTCATTTAGTTTTTGTAGATTAATAATAAATCTATTAGACTTATCTGGCTTTGCAACTAGAAAGTATGATGATACAAATTGTCCCTTGCATTCTGTACATGTTTCAATAGCTCCTTTAGATAGAAGTGTGGAAATTTCTATCTCTATTTTCCTATATTCATCCGGAGGCCAGTTTGGGAGAACTGGCTCTCGAATTTGAAATGGCTTGTTTTTGAAGGTTATGTCATATCCCTTTATACAATTTAGAATAAACTCATCCGTGGTAATACATTTCCACATTTCTATAAAAAGCGCCAGTCTACCTGCTGTATAATTTACCCTATTTACTTCCTCGATGCAGGGCGGTTTTGTTTTTGGGTCATTGGGCGTCCTGGATTCTGTGAGGGTCTTGTTTGAAATGGTCTGTTGGGCTTGAACCTCACATTGGTAAACTGCCTCCGTGGGAAATAGCCCGCCTGTCTGGCCTTTGTAGGTGGGCCTCGCCAGTTTCCCTCATTAACTTTTTTAGTCGGAGGTTTTCCAGATGCTTTAAGTGAAGCCGAAGCCTTTTTTATATTTTTGGCATCCTTGACCTGATCATTAAGTTTAGCACCATACAGCCATTCGTCGGAATCTGCTGCTTCCAGGGTAGATTTAATATCTTTATCCAGATTTGGTGTGATAAAAGACTTTCTTGCAACTGAGTGTTGATGAAAAATGTCTGTCAGAATTTTGCCGGAGTCCCAAAGATATTTCATAAGCTGCATATGGTCTATTCCATCCTCAGGATTTTCCATTAACATTGAGATTGCTGCCCCGAGTGATATCAGACCTGAACCCATACAGTTTTGGGTATCGGTGAAATGTTGATCTCTCTTTTTTGCTATCTCTGTTAAATGACTCACTATTTCCAAGTTGACCTTGGGTGCTTCAGTGCGAAAAGTACCTTCCCTGTTATATTTTTTAAGAAGATCCTTTCTAGTATCATCTGTCAGACCTTTGGTCATCCATTGGGTCCACTGTTTTTGGATAGTCTCATCGACCCTTATTGTTGAAGTAGAAGGCAATTCTTCTCCCATTATTTCCAGAAACTCTTGATTCCAATCTTGTGGGCATTGAATATCTTCTTCAGATATATTAATAGTATCCATATCGGTTGTATTTGGAGATTTGTTGGAATCATTATGAGATGGCCCTGGTATATTTTCTTTATTAGAGTCAATAACATCTGTAATAGATGATAAAGAAGCGTAAGTACGATAAAAGTTGATAGACAAAATATGTCTTAGGTACAATCTATAACGACGTAATTGGCACTTTTTGTACCTAGACAAGCTGGGTTCTTGTTGAACCTTGCTCGTTTGTGGGAATATCCGCCCTCTAAAATCAATATAATATGCTTGTATTTCGAATGGAAATATAGTACAAGTTATGTTCGTATAGAACTGAGCACGCTCGTGTGGAGCTACTCAACATGATATATCGTTCGTATGGAACGTACATGTTTAATGACTAGATTATATAAAATCACCTTTATCTCTTACCTGCAGAATTGTTATCCTTGTTTTGGATTTGGATAAAATCAGTCACACATTTTGTTAGGTTATCAATTTGTTCTTGCATTAACTTGAGTTTTTTACTAGTTTTTCGATCTTCACGATCTCTTTCCCTAGATCGCGAACGTGACCTCTTCTTTGGCATTGTTGAAAAACCAATATTAACACAATTTCAACAACAATAAACAATATTATTTTGTTTAAAGAATTCTCGAACGTCAGAAGTTATTTGCACAACAAAACAATATGACGGCCGAGAGAGGGGCGCGCGAGGTGACAGCACAGGGCGCGGGAATATTCTTCAAATTTAAATCTCTAAACGTTGTGAAGTTTAAACATACTTAACAGTACTACATGTTATCTATCATCGAGAACGAGACGCGTAGTATAATAACAATTAAACTCAGCTGTAATAATAAAACGCTTTTATGCGTATAGTTTAACTATCTCTTTACTGGTAATAGAGGCTACGTGCACTGGTAGGAATTTCTGCGCCATGTTGCGGCCTTGTGAATGTTGGTCCAGGTTCCTATTGCCAGTAGGGAAACATTTCAATACATTATTAGCGCTTCACTGTCGCGATCTGACCATCACTTGGTCTGTTCCTTGTTTTCTTACCCTTGGTTTCCACCCTGATAATGCTTTAATCTGCCTATCGTCTTCCCACCGTAATGAGATGTTATTTTTTATTTATTTTATTTTATTTATTAAGGAGAACAACAGCGTTACAATGAAACATATTCTAATTTTAAAGTGATACGTAAGGCCAATAACAGTTACTCCCTGTATTGTACAATTAATAGCTTGAGTTGAATACTTAAGTTTATTTTGTTAACAAAAACTTAATCTTATTTTACCTTAATCTAATTTTAACTTAATCTAATTTATGAAACTTATTTCACAATTTATTTAGTTACAAAGTTAGTGTGTGTGTGTGTGTGTTTTTGTGCGTGCGTATGTGTGCATGTGTGTTCATGAGTGTCTGTGTGTTTTATGCATTTTATTACTTTAGTACTTCTTTTGTTATTAAGAGCTTGAATGTGTTTCTAGAGCAGACAAAGGGGTCAACAACTTGAAAGTACTTATTATAAGTGCGCGCAACCCTAGTCAGTGTCGAATTCTGAGCGTAGTTGGTGCGATAGAAGGGAACCTGGAAGAGAGGAGTGTGACGGGTGCGGCGAGCGGGCGCGCGGAGCCCGACCTGCGCGAGCAGGGCGGGGCAGTCCAGGCGGCCGCTCGTCACGTCGTGGAGCAGCATCATGTCGGACACAGTGCGCCGGTGATTCAAGGGAGTGAGCTTGTGAAATTTGCAACTTTCTTCATATGTATCGAAATGTGTGCGACCTCTGTAATTTAGGTATTTGATAAATTTATTTTGTATTCGTTCAAGTCGTTGTGCATGGGTTACGTACTGGGGGGACCAGACGCAACAACCATACTCGAGTACGCTGCGGACGTATGCGCAGTAAATACTCTTTATACATGCGAGGTCCTTAATTGGTTGGCAAACTCTCATTACGAATCCGAGACTTTTGTACGCCTTATTAGCAATTATGTCTATATGCTCGCCCATCGTGAGTTTCTCGTCGAATTGTATCCCGAGATCACGAACTGATTGCACCTTATCTATTTGAGCACCCTGGATGATATACGGAAATGTTAAAGTGTTACGTTTGCGACTGAAGGATATCAATTGACATTTAGATACATTCACTTTTATTTTATTTAAGACGTAATAGTTAGATAACCGATTCAAATCCTCCTGAAGGTTTCTACAATCTTTTTCACTACGTATATCTAAGAAAATTTTTGTGTCGTCGGCATACATTAAATAATGGGAGTGTTTAAAACATGTATAAATATCATATAAATAGACGTTATACAATAAAGGACCAAGGTGTGAGCCTTGGGGCACCCCAGATGGTACCTTTACAAAGTCAGAGCGAAAACCACCTATAACCACTGCCTGAGATCGATTGGATAAGTAGGATTTAACCCAGCGCAGCAAGTCTCCTTGGATGCCCAAATGTTCCAGTTTACGTAATAGAATGACGTGATCCACACGATCGAAAGCTTTTTCAAAATCAGTGTAGATCGCGTCAACCTGACCGCAAGCCTCCATTTTAGTAAGCAAAAAGTTAGAATATATTACAAGGTTTGATACAGTCGATCTACTACTCAGAAACCCATGCTGTTCTTTTGGGATGCAATTGTAAATCGTGGAATAGAAGATATCGTACACTAGTTTTTCGAATGTCTTACTAAAAATATTCAGTATAGAGATTGGCATTGTTATCAGCTTAACGAGTGTATCTGTGTCGTGTGTCTGCTTGTGGCATCGTAGCTCCTAAACGGATATACCGATTTGAACGCTGACTTTTTTAATCGAGAGCTGGTTTAATCGAGGTGGTTATTAGCTAAGTTTCATTAAAATCGGTTGAGCCGTTTTTGAGATATAGATCTTTAAAATGAAAATGTGTGGGTTTTTAAATTTTTCTAATGTGGTTATATCTCGCTTACCTCTATTTAGTCACACATACACAATCTTTTACTTCTCCGAGTTACCAGAGATTGAAGCTTCGTGAAATGAGGGCTTATTTTGGGACACCTAGTTTTACGTCTTGCTCTTTATTTATTACAGATCGTCAGCAATCGTGTTATAACTGTCGATACGACACGAATAAAGAGTAAAACCGTCACGATGAGTGCCCAAGCGAAAGTTGATCGTGTGTTACACGCGGCCATACTTACGTGACATCTACCGGCCCACTGCTGGGCGTAAGCCTTCTTATTATGAGACCCTTAGGAGAGCTTAGAGTGGTTTTGAAAAATAGTTAATGTAATGTGAGTTGATTAGCATCTGGTTCATTCAGGTAGGTAGGTAGGAATCACTGAAAAATGAAACTTATTAATAATTGTCTTAAACCGCCACAAAGTCCTGATTTGCCATACAATATGACATTACAAATCCATGTATCACATAAGTATTTTTGGGAATGCAAACTAGATATTTAATGAACAAAACGATCAGTAAGTAAATGTCACTAATATTAACATTACTTTCATTGAAAAATAACATTTTTGTCTTCCGTCCATCTTTCTAGTCTAGACTGAAGTAAGTATTTTTTCCTAATAAAATTAATAAGTCCACCTTTAGTACGTGTATCAGTTGTCGGTCGTCATGATCGACAAATACAATCGACTCTACTAAAAATCCCATCCATTTAATAGATCTGTTTATAAATATTTTACATTTGCTGTATTTTCCTGTAACGTCAAACTTGTGTCATAGTTACATGCAGCATCATGAGCTAAATCGATTAAAACCACATATTAATTCGATCCACAGCGGTGGAAATGACAATGCGCAGACGGCGAGGCCGCGCGACAATCGCGGGAACCGGCCCGTGCTTCCGTTTCCGAGCGGATCGTGAAGCGAATCCTTATGTTACGAGGGGGTGGACAGATTAAATAAAACTGTCAGCGTTCAAAACTGTTAAACGGTTTTAAAAAATTGTCTGAGCATGGCAGGTGTAAGCTTCATAATTTCTAGACTACCTAAATATCAAAAAATGTAGAACATGGGTACATCTGATTTTTCATACTGTGATGTTTTTCTTCAAAAACAATTATTATGTAATTTTTTAATTATATGCACTATACTGAAATCCCAGATGTATTCACTTATATTCCTGTGCGAATTTAGGCGGAGCAATAACGTTACTACTTATCGATTACAAAAAGCAAAAATGTTACCTACGCATAATTATTTAATACCGTAGCACGATACCATTGAGTTTTACCATATGTAGGCATTTTTAACAAGTAAGTAACATAAAAATAACAAAAGATAGAACCGTAAATTATTATTATTATTTCAACACAACTTGGTAATTTACGCACATAATAAGTGTTTATATTTTATTATGCCTTTATGCAAGTAGGACGGAAGCCATGAAAATTTTATTTATTGCTCAGTCACACATACACTTCGTTTCTTTGCCTCTCCCGTGTTCCCAAGAGATTCCGTTTTATGATCAATTTTATTGTTACCAAAGAATATAATTATTGTTACCGGATTGTTTTCATTATAATATTAAATCTGATTATTTTAATAGTTCGGAAATAGATGACAGTTGTCTTTTCTATTCTCTTGTGTCATAGCGCGGCCTTTTGGTTTATTGATTACATTACATTTTATCTTTAAAACGTCTCAGTATTTTTCATTAACAGTCCATCTGAGTTATTTCCATTCCAGCATAAACACAGTCCATCAATTAAACTTAGCCGTATAATAAATGCCGGAGCCACTCGCTTTCAGAACCTAATATGTGCAAATTAATGTGTATTTCAGTAAGCTATAAGAGTAAGTACGCCTAATACAATGGAATGCTTTAATTCGCGGCCAAACACTCTTCCCGTCATCAACGACATTCAAAATTTGGCGCGAGAGTGCGTCGAATTGATGTGCACATTCTGATATTACTAAGCTTTCTATTGCAATTTATGAGGTTACAATACACTAGTATCCAGTAACAACACAAATAAAAACAAAAGGTACAATACAAAAACTATTGAACACCACATCAAACAAGACGAAAAAAATACAATGTGCTTTTCGAAATAAATTTGAACTGACGTCTTATTGATTTTGACTGATGAGGCCGTTTCTATAGGTATCTCAAGACGAGCTAAAGATACGAGCGTCTTAAGGAAAACCCTTGTATCCTGTAAAAATGAACATCGCAGTATCCAATCCATAGCCAATCAAAATATCGATTTGGGGTTAGTTTTGCAATGGAATACGTTATTTTATTGTGTAAAAGCTATACTGCAATATTTTGCAAGAGTTGCGTTTAATATTTCTAACTTCGTAAGTATATGTATAAGTACTTAAATATAAACAAATACACATTTATTTTCAGTCAGTATTTTATACAAGAAATTGTTTACTCATTTGCTATTTATTAGCTGTAAGGAGGCTGGGTGGGAGGTGAATTAATATTTAATTGTTTGTCTTATTTTGTGTTTGCATCCATGATCACGTCCCTACCTCTATAAGTCTATAGCTAACAGTAGCGTTATTCTTAAATCTATTGAAAACTTTATACTCTTGTCAAAAGAAAACATAAGAAAGAGTACAAACCTTGCTCGTACATACTACGATACGCTGCATAAACCATATCTTTGAAGAGATACTTACTTTTACTTAAAGGCTGATGACTATTACAGTTGTATGTTATGTATATCTAACGTTAGATCAAGATAATATAACCTTCAGTAGATGAAAACACGATAATTCCGCTACTCGATTAAGAACAAAACCATGATCGATTACTGCACGAATCGATTCGTGTCAAATATTTGCACAGTTAGCAGCAACATTATTTGCACAAGCATAATTTTACGATGCTCGACATTGCATAATTTTATGTTACAAATGAAATTTATTACTCTTTTTTATTTTATTTCATTATTACCATCAATCATGATGTTCGAAAGTGTTTCAACATTTATTTTACTGTGTTGTAATCGTTGACAAAGTCAAAGTTATGAACACAAATTTATTATTTACTAGCTGTTGCCCGCGACTTCATCTGTGTAGATTTCCGATATCGCTATCCCGCGGGAACTATACAATTTTCTCGAATATAAAGTACCCTATATTCCTCATGTTCAAACTATCTACTTGCCAAATTTCATTTAGATTGGTGCAGCGGCTTTTCCGTGAAGAGGCAACGAACAGACAGACAGAGTGACAGAGTTACTTTCGCATTTATAGTATTAGTATAGTAGGTAAGTATAGTATGCTTAGTAGTAGTAGTGTTAGTGTTTAGTAGGCTTTGCCTAGTTTGAGACTAGGTCAATTGGTGTCAATTTGTCCCATGATATTATTATTATTATTATTACACCCAACCATGCTTTGCTCCTATTTTATTTTTCGAGTAATACAGAATCTTATTTTGTCAAATAGCGTCCGTTGATTCGTTTGTTATAATTATATTTCGTAAACCTGTTACCGTTTTCGCAACGCCCGAATACTTAATCATGTTTTGACGCTTCTTGTAACCGTCACACTTTCCTTATTTTTGTTTCTTATCTTTTCGAGGGGAATCATCACCACTACCGCTGCTCATCCAACCACTACACGTCTTAACCCATATTTTTAAACCCCGACCCAAATAAGTATCCGTGTATTCTGTCTGTGACATCGTAGCTTCTAAACGAATGCATTTTCATTGAAAGCTAGTTTAATCGAGATTGTTCTTAACTAGGTTTCGTTAAAATCGTTTCAGCCGTTTTTGGGATATTGAACATTGAAATGAATATTATTTTAACTTTTCTGAGCTGTTTAGGTTTCAAACGGAATCGTCACCGCGGAATCCTTCCATCGCTGAGCTTACCCGAGCACCCCATTTCTTTGTCCTTTGTATTTTGTATGGTTGCCTCAAACACCTGCCACGTCATCGGCGCCGGCGCACTGGTCCGTGCTTCCGTCCGTTAACGACCCGAGTTTGTCCTTACATTCAGCTCTAACATCGAGACCTATTCGTGTGCACCGTGGAACGCGGATATTAAATTCTTTGTAACATTTTGAGGCCTCGTCGAAAGCAATTTTGGCAATAGTATTCATATTGTGTATTATTTTACGTTTTCAGCGAATATCTTAGTCTCAACTAAATTTTCACAATCATAGCTGCTGCGAATCCAGGTTAACAGAAGCCAAAATAATTTACGACGGAAAATATTAAGTAAAGAGGAAGACGAGGTCGACCTAGGCGAAGTTGGCTTATAGGAGGGATGATTGGACGACACTCCACCGACTCTTAAGTTTGACAGTGATGATGATTGATAGCAGAAATCCCTTACCATTATTCAGAAACCCCTCCAGAATATCCGCTGTTATGCCACTCGACGGTTTCCCAGACTTAAATACGGCTGTTTCGAATCAAAGAATTAGTTGCCTGTTTGTCAATTGCAACTGCCCTTTACAATTATGTACAATGGAGCTCGTACGGTAATTGACAATTTTAGCTAAACTAATTGCCATAGGTCGGAACGAGAGCGTAACCGTGCGCTCTCTCGCTTTCTACCGCCAGCGTCACTCTGGTTAATAAACACTAACTGAATTACAGTGATATGCATATGGTGCTGGTGGGAGGAACACTATTTCAATGACCGCATTTTCGATTGTCTAGCAGCGGGTTGTTTACCACGTCGGTGGTAAACAGGTACACGGTGCAGCTTGCCTGATGATGAGGGCCTCTTGGGATCGCTTGCAACATTAGAGAGATATCACTCGCGCGTTGCAAACCCTGCAAGAACCTTTTTATACCTCTTTTGAAGAACCCCATTATTATCCCTATCGATACTACAGTGGATAATGTAGCATAAGCTGGGTACACGTACGCTTGCCTGTAAATGACACAAGATGTTTCATAAAGATTCCCATATGGTAATACATGTGATTTGGATCGATAGCTCAGCTCAGATAGTTGAGCTCAGAGGGTCGAGCACGACTTTACGGAAGCTGCGTAACGTTACGGTTATCGTATCGAGACCGAGAAACCTCATACTAAATTTTAGTTCCAAATACACTCACGGGCGGGCGCTATTCCAAACGTCATACAAACTCGACAACGTTTAGGTCCTATTCGAGTTTACGTTACGCAGCATTCATAAAGTCGTGCTCGACCCTCAGGCTAATTCTGTCTGCTTCTCAAAATTAACGAACGATGGTATTACATCTGAGGAAACTGAGCATATATTCATCAAAGGTTCTCTGGTTGCTTTGCCATCGTTACGTTACATGGATAACGTTTTTTCGTAGTAGTTAAATATAATTACCAAAATTGTTGTGATGTAAAATCTGCGTATAATAAGGTAATATCGCAAACGCGGTGTCATCGCAGGTAACTCCGGACGGATATGGTAGATTACGTTGAATTATAGTAATTTAAAGGCGCGTCGGTCCTAAGCGCAAAATAAGTAGAAACCATCAAGAAGGTGTTCAACTCGTATCAAATTCTAAAGATATTCTCCGTTCGCCCTCGGATGTTCCCACCAAACCTTATACTTAGGTACATAGAGCGTTTGCGCACTATTTCTACGAGAGGAAGCGCAGTAAATATTCTCCGTCAACTCATTCAAAATGTATGTACTAAGTGTGTCTATGTTCTAAGTACTACTACTTCGGACCGATATTTCTCTCATTCGGATCGGACGCAGTATGCACAAACGCTTTAAAGATTGGTGGGGAAAATCTGATCCGAATCCTTTGCACTTTTAACCGGTTTTTTTATTTTATTTTTAAATAGACATCATCAATTTGTATTTATGAATGATTTGGTGTCTTTCACACGATTTGAACTTACGTTTAGCTTCAAATTCTGTACTGCTCTATAATGTTGGTAGTTTAATGCTCGTTTGTTCATGAGTTTTGGTTCTTCTTTCAAATATAACGGGAAAAACATGAAAAACGCAACTCCTAGGTTGTTTAACTTAAACGTACAGACGCAGATTATGTAATAAAATAAATAATGTATAGATAGAGAAAAATATTTATTTGCAGTCGTGACGTGACTAGGCTCGTGCGATCATATTTCACGCGCTTTTTGTCTGATCCGAGAGATATGGCGCAGTGAAAGTGGAATCATTTCGACAATGCAGCAGATGTTTTGTGAATAAACATATGTAATATGTATAGCTATATATGGCACGCTGACGTGTGAAGATATACGTGATAGATTGGGCGAGGGTAGCGGGAAAACTTAAAGTTTATGTAATGGTAATTTTATTGGTTCAAGAATATTTTCTTCTAGCAAAACATTAAACATTGTTCCACCATGACATGCTAGCTTTAGACCCGGCCGTTCCGGACAGTCCTTTTAGTAAATTTCAAGCAATACGCAAAGAAAGTTCCCTTTCCAAGATTTTAAAGTTCAATTGGAAATAAAAAAAAAAGCTGCCGTAACGCGGAAGGAAAGCTAGGTCTCTACGTGATTAATAAGCTCTATCCTTATACGACTGCCGGATATTCCGCAGCGCTAACTACTTGACTTATGATTGATCAACTTGATTCGTAATTAGATCTAACGACATCTAGCGACGACGGTATGCAGCGTTAAGTCATTGAATAGGCGTGATGCGACGCGCACGCGTCTGCTGAGTTAGTTCAGTAATTGTTCCTACACGACAGTGGCGCCTCAGCTCTGCTATGCTACCTGTTTGTTTAGTTAGTTTTAGTTTCATCCGTTTGTCAGTAATAAATTTAGTAATTTTAATTTTAATAAAGTAAGTAATTTTATTTAAAATAACTATATCTGAGCTGCGAAACGCAATCCTGCGATTTGAATTAAGTAGGTATTATTCTTAGGCAGTATTAGGCTTGATACTCATGGAATTCGTCTCTATCTATCTACGTGTTTGAGTGAAGAAGAGTTGTACTAAACGAAATGAAACTAAACATCTAGACGCAACATGGAATAAATTTTAGCTGCTAAGTTTTTTAAAAGTTGCGAATGTTTATAAATCTGGGTCATATAACAGAGACGCAACTCTACAGATTTCAAAAGGCAATTCGCTGAATATATTTATCAAGTTTCAGTATAAGTTTGGTCACAGCCGGTTTGTCGTAGAGACGTAGAGTAGCATAAATATGCTAATAATGATAATAGAGATCGGAGGCTGCTGTGTCGACGTCTTTCGTTCTTAAGCACACAGCTTACTTACTTATTATTTGAAGAAATGGTTAAGCAACTGTAGAACCCGAGATCTGTGTAACATTTACCTAGAATGCCGATCCCAATCCCGAATTCTCTTCTAATTAAAGATACAATTTATACCTAATTGTATGCGCGTCCAGGGATTTCTCTAATGACAAAAAATGGTTTTTGGGCCCGCATCTGCCCACTAACTTTGTAGTGAATGTGGCCACTCAACCAGCTAGTCTACAGCGTCTGCACATGCTACTCAACCTCTAACAACCGTTACTAATGACACCCTACAACCATGATCCACTGGTCATCAGCTGGATTCACTTTCTTTCATTTTTCGAACTTTCCCGACCACAAGAAGTTTATGACGCTCATTAGTCGCTTCAATGAGGTGCCGTTGTATGTTACGACACCACTAATTATGGAAACAATTGTACGTGATTATATTTGATTAGTTAAGTGAAAGATAACATAGGGGTAAGTTTTAAATCCCGTATCTTCGTGCCTTATTCCTTTAGTTGTTTCAATCACATCAGCCCACATCCACCCGCTTCTAGACAAAATAGTCTCTTCCTTTTCACATCACTAGCTATTCCCTGCCTGTCCTTTCCTGCCGACTACCAGATGTCATCTGTTACTCTACCCAATTCCTTATCTTGGCCATCGGCATCTGTTGGGCACCTTAAACCATCTATCATTAGCTAATATGGGTTAGTAGAACCACCGAGGCGAGGTGTTAATACGCACCGCAAACTGATAACGGCGCGTCGTCCTTAAACGACGGCTTGAAGGAATGGTCAAAGTATACAAATCCTGTTAGTGTATTCTTCGTGCATTCACAAATCCATTCTGGTACATCAGACTGTATTTACACAGCTTAAATTTGAATCGATTTTGATTTTATTTAAATGAAATAGTCAGTAATCTTTGAAATAACTGCTTGGAAAACGGCACTAACGGCAGCATCTCTTACGAACTCTATATTCTAATATTGAAAAATACTCATAGTGCTTAATAGTAAAATTATTAGTCTATTTAATAGGCAGGTACTAATATACATCTCTAATCAGCGGTCTCAGCTCCAACCTGCCGCGGTCCGCCTGTTGCTGACCGTTGCTCTATGTTATGTGATATTATTATGCGAAAACTTTGGACCCCTGGGATTTTTCAAGAATAGAATACTGCGCACACGGAGCAGTGGAAGATTTGGCATAGTTACAGTTTATTATTATGGAGACAAGTGAAGAAAGCCAGAATTTATATCTGGTAAGAAACCTAATAGGTAATATAACAAATTGCGGTCGAATCTCGACCACTTGGCGATCACTGGTACTCAATATTCTACAAGGTGTCATTCTTATCTTAAATTTCCGATTCCAGAGTAGCAATTATAAACTTAGGATAGCAATAGCGATTGGTTCAACTAGACCAGAGTGAAAAGTCCGAGTTCACTAACACGGACGCGGTGAGTGAGAGTGGCTGTTCTAGGAAAACCCGTCCGTTTCAGGAAGATACTGCGTACCTTACCACACTTTTTTTGTCCTACACAAGTACATTCTAAGTCACTGTCTTAAAGCAGACAGACGGGAGGCGTCTTTAGCTTATCTAATGCACTACAATTTTTTGGTACTTTTCGAGGGGGCGACGTACACACGTAAGAGTGTCTACGCTCATGTCAGAATTTGTTACGTTCCTACGAACTCATACTAACTAAAACAAAACTGTGACACAAATGCCAAAAACGCACAGACAATCAACAGACTCTGTGCATTTTGCACAGACTTACTCGTAATGTAAAATTTTTGGCATAGGGAAAATTGTGCGTTAACAACTCCATTCCCTTTCTGCTTTATCGTGGCTAATAGCCACTGGCTATATACCTAAGAGCGACAGTCAACCTGCTGCTGTAAAGATAGCTTAATATATGCTTCGCAAGGCAGATGGCCACAGCAATGTTTATTTGGACACCTAGCCAGTAAATTTAAAGTTTACCTGATCAAAATGTACTTTGATTGATAGAATTATTCGTGTAACGTTGAACGCTATTTACTCGTAATATGCCATTGTTTTTCTAACAACTACTTATCTACACTGCGATCATAATAGTATGTTATGCAACTGTAACATAACCAAGGTCTTTATACATGAGTGTGTATGTTTATAAAACGAGCCCGAAGGGCGAGTTTTCATAATAAATCACACGAGTGTATAATGACCAGTTATGTACCGTTGCATACATTACTTTTTCTACGACTTCATTATAGAAATAAGAAATATTTGTAAAGAAATAAAAATATAACATTTCTTCATTTCCAAATTTAAAGTTATACGACCGATAATGCAGGCGGAATAGTTTTAGAGGTTATAAAAAGATTGTAAATAAAGAGATGATGATAATGGCGATGACTAAACCTTATTTACTTAATTTAATTTGTTTAGATTATTGCAAAAAGATGAAGAAGAAGTTTAGATTATATGAATTGACAATGTCAGTAAAAAACGGTAAATGTCGTTTCTTTGTTTACTTACATCAGGTAAGTTTTCCTTAAGTTCAGTGTAAAGTTTTCTCATTGCATATAACTCATGCAAATAAAACTTTACAGAGCAACACATCGTTTAATTCATTGACAATGAGAAAAGAACGTTAAATAATAAAAAACATGTATTAAAACTTTTTCAATTCACTATTTCACGCAGTTGTTTATCTGTTTTTGTTATAAAGTTTTTGGACTTTTCCCGCAACACATTTTCCGTCACTGTTTGCGCCATTATTTTAATTTCTTCGGTATTACACAGTACCTATCTCATTTTCATCGCTCATTTAGAATTTCTTTTACTGAACCGAAACCAATCCGACAACCCGATAACTAATTAAGTGCAATTTTTGCATCAAAGAGAATTTATTCACTACGTTTTGAATTATTAGTAAAACTCGTCAGCTGACTCTTTTTTTAAATTTGCATCCGTACCACAGACCACAGCAGAGCTAGGATATTAGCGTGTTCTAAGTTACGGAATTTTGCTTAAAAAAATACTCCTTAATTATGATTGGCTTACAGCTGTTCTTATTCATGTTTAAGCAACCAATCACGATGCACATACATGTTTAAAAAAACTCGATATCAGAATCGAACTTAGTATTCTTTTTTCAAATGCTATTATTTTACTCAATAAGTGTAACTTAATGAAATTTATATGGGTTATTATGTTACTGTTTTTTTTACCACAGAGCATAAAACTTGAAACAGACTTATAACATTAGTTATTATAGTATACTTTTTTACCATTTAATTGACAGATATATAGGAGTAGAAAAAAATATATTTACGTTTGATATTATAATGGTAGTTGAGTTGTTGGTTTGTTTCCAGTACAAGCATGGTAAATAAAGTTTTATAATTAAAAATCGGTGTTAGTTCAGAGAGTAAACTATAATGAGCCACGAAAATAAAACCGTCGCAAGTTACTAGAAAAAAATTAAACCCCTTCTAGAATTATTCTTTTACAATTGGGTTTCTTAAACGCCTCTCCGTTTGATGATCACAATAACATTAAAATTCACCAAGGGCGCGATAAATGTACATTATACTATCCAGTTTTCGATATGATGTTTTCCCATGCCAAGACAATTAGAGACTACAATTCGTCTTATTGTATCACGTAGAGGCTTCGGCGATACGTTGTTTACAAATAACAAATGACAGTCGCGGTGTGTTGATTCCGATTGAGTTATTGAAATCGTAAATATTGATTCTAGTTACCGGTCATTGAGGCGGTGAACCGTAACCAAATAAAAACAAAAGTGGGTTGCGGTTTCGACTCTACCGAAACCGATGAAGACTTCTACTGCGAAGGTTTAATAGCAATTATGATATGATTTTCAATTGATAAAAACTTCCCTGGTGACAAATATAATGACGTTTAGATTTATGATATAGTTTAATATTTTACGAAAACCAATGACGAGAGCCGACAAATTATAATAAATTCTACTCATGTGCATTAAGTAGTCTTGAAGAATGGTTTAAAAAGTAAATTATTTCTTAGGTAGAGCGTTTTCCGAAGTTCGCGTAAAGATTCTTCATGATTATGCATTTGAAAGCACGTCCGATATTAACTTTAATCCATGGGGTGTTAATTTAAGTTCGAGATATATATTATGAATGGCGAACTTGTGGCTTAACTTAATCATTCATCATCATCATCATCATCAGCCTATTTACGTCCCACAGCTGGGCACAGGCCTCCTCTCAGAATAAGAGGGCTTGGGCTATAGTTCCCACGCGGGCCCAGTGCGGATTGGGAACTTCACACATACCATTGAATTACTTCGCAGGAGTGTGCAGGTTTCCTCACGATGTTTTTCTTCACCGAAAACTCAGAGGTGCGAGCCGAGGCTCGAACGCCTCGAACCCACGACCCTCTGCTTGAGAGGCCATAGGTCAAACCACTAGGATATCTCGGCTTTTTTAAGCCACTGCATTTTGAGTAACGCTCGCTAATTCGAATGCAGCGAACTACTCTGTTTACCACTAAATTCAAAGCACAGCACAAAGCTTTCAGTTTAATATTACCTCATAGAATATAACAACAGCACAATGAGTGACTCAAATCCACAAAAAAATTGCCTTCAGTTCAGGAATTCAATTAAGAAAGAAATTTCCGATGAATCGGAGCGAGCATCGAGATTGCATCAATATTTATAAAGATGGCAGTAGTGGGGCGGCGCGCGCGCACACCGCCGCTGCACTCCGCCGGCGCAGCGCGGGGTTGCACTAATCATGGCAAATTAATCAATTAATACTTCCATAATTAATTCGAAACAGTGTAGTGTTGGTGTATTAGTCGATATTGAAATAAGATGAAAAAATAAATAAACTAGGTTAATAACGATTAATACGAACGAAAACCGAGACTTTCTTGACCTTGTGTGTGAATTGAATTGTCATGGAGAATTTCTACGATATCATCCGAACGTTGAGCAGGAAAACTTTGAAAAGAAGAGCTAAGGTACCATAAATGTGTTGTGAACGTCGCGTTTCGCCGCATGAAACAGGTCACCATTAGTGCCGAGACATGCATAAATTTTAACGCAATCGCACATTCATTTTGCGAACAGCTGAATAAACTTTGTTCCTCAAATATATCTAAAACATTCTAGACCAAAGAATAGTGTCAACAACAAAGCTTTAAGAACGGCTACGACCCTCCGTCAAGGATCGTAACTTAATCTCGCAAATAAATAAATAAAAATAAATATCATGGGACAAATTGACACCAATTGACCTAGCCCCAAACTAGGCAAAGCCGGTAATATGGGTACTAGACAACGGATAAACATACTTATGTAGATAAATACTTCAAAAGTCCCTTTTTAGGAATATCCAGTTTTTCCCTCTTTTTACTTTAAGGCGTTTGAAGAAGCACCATGGTCGGTGGGTACACGATACTCATTAGGTCCAATGGAACTGTGAAACCGTCTTGTCTAGAATAGTCCGTCTGGTAGGCACAGCCAAGTGCAAAAATATGGGTGCATACAACTTACTCAAAAAATGCAAAAATATGGGTGCATACAACTTACTCAAAAAATGCAAAAATATGGGTGCATATACAACTTACTCAAAAATATGGGTGCATACAACTTACTCAAAAAATGCAAAAATATGGGTGCATATAACTTACTCAAAAAATGCAAAAATATGGGTGCATACAACTTACTCAAAAAATGCAAAAATATGGGTGCATATAACTTACTCAAAAAATGCAAAAATATGGGTGCATACAACTTACTCAAAAAATGCAAAAATATGGGTGCATACAACTTACTCAAAAAATGCAAAAATATGGGTGCATACAATTTACTCAAAAAATGCAAAAATATGGGTGCATACAACTTACTCAAAAAATGCAAAAATATGGGTGCATACAACTTACTCAAAAAATGCAAAAATATGGGTGCATACAACTTACTCAAAAAATGCAAAAATATGGGTGCATACAACTTACTCAAAAAATGCAAAAATATGGGTGCATACAACTTACTCAAAAAATGCCCCATTTGCCATGGCTCATATGTCATCGAATTAAGGTTGTGGTATTGTTGTTGTAGTGGATTAATTCGATACATATTTTTGCAGTTGATCGTAAGTACTAGTTCGATCATTAAGTTTTAGATATACATATGTAGTTAAACGTCTACCACAACGAGACTGCTTAAGCGGGGACTTTGTATTGCAGCATTTTTTTTAATCATCTAAGACTGCTCTGAAATCATGTAAGTACTTACACGAGTCAAATAGTGTAATTTTTGTTGGCGTTTATTGAGTACTTGAAACAGCATTCCTGTGAAATTAAATTGATAATAATTTTTTATCGGTTTTAGCTATAAGTTTTTATACAAGTACCTAAATTATTAGTAGTTTGGGTTATACCTAATCTTATAATGCAGATTTGTAACTAGTAATGATTAATAATTACATGGTCTTACTTAATTGAAACCTGGTCTAGCACGTAACTAATCAACGCAACCAGTAAAGGCATGTTTAGTTACCAAAGCCAATATCTTACGAGTTACGCCGCTATTTGGTTCAAACGGAACTTTTATGATTCACCTTATACATTAGCTGCAACTGCATCCCATGTTAGGCGCGCAATCGTACTGAAGAATGCGCAGGGTTGCCACCAAGCGAAAATATTTATTCTTGGCTATTGGCTCTAAGCATACTTACTGCGGACCCCTACAATTAAGGGTAAGAGTGGAAACTCCCCTCTGCGACGCCCGCTACTCCACGCTCCGTAGAAAAACGTAGCTGACGTTGGTCGATTTGTATAGCGTACACAGCGTGCGCCGCAGTGGGGTTTCGCCCTAAAGGTCACACGATGTTTGACGGAAGAGTAGGACAAAATGTTGCTTACGTTTTCCAAATCAAATGCAGTCAGCACGCTTACCTGTCCTACTGAATTAGGCCGGGGAGACATGCATTTAATGCATCAGAAATAAGATGTCGCAGTGTCGCGTTCTCGTGGTAGCTGTCCAGAAGACATTAGCGCCACACGCGAGTGACGTCATCACTGTTCTACATCGCGCTATCGAAGTTTCTCAAGTCGGATGTATAAATACAACTTCCAACTCTCTTCCTTCGGCGGTCCCCAGGCATAAGCCGTATCTCTACATATTCTTTATTCGTTGTGCCTATCAACCCTGTAGGCATCGTCACACCGCGCGGCGCAGGGAATTTATTAACACTCGGACATTCACGCTTTCCTGCGCTCACGTATGTACCCCCTCTCGCCGTTGGATGCCATAGCGATCGTGATTGCCTGATGGTGGTTCTAACATGGAAATACTTTTTAGAAGCATTTCATCTTGTAACGTTTTTGGGGTCAATTTCTTTTTGTAGATACTCGAAAATAAAAATAAAACGGTGCCAATTTATTACTTTCGTGAATAATATTCTCAAACTGTTTATTTGAAAGCATACAAATCCGTGAAGACATCCGAGGGAAACAAAAAAAACCTGTAATTAAGGTTTATTAAAAATGATGTATCATGTTGATGAATATATACCTAACAAGGAAAAAAACATGTCTAGTCTAGAAATAAACTATGGGTCCATAACCTATCTTATCATATCCAATTTGAAGATTAGGTTTTATCTCACGTACAACAGTCATCGTTGCTCTAATGTTTTGTAAACAACTGCAGTTTTCTTCGCTCTAGATTATTCAACAATCTGACATTCCGTTTCTGCGTTACTTTCTAGTTTCCACATGGGAAAGAATCTCAGTTATTAACCGTCTTTCATTTGTCGCAGGTCCAACCGAAGGCGTTAACCAATGGAGTCGCGAAAGAGCGCGTTGAGCGCGACGTGAGAGAGCGCAACGAGTCCCGCGAGTCCCGGGACTCGCTGCGAGACATGCGGGACTCCCGGGAGACGCGCGAGTCCCGCGACGAGACCGAGCACGTGGAGCGGCGCGTGCAGGCGTCCCCGCCCCGGGAACGGGAACGGGAGAGGGATCGAGATAGAGAGCGGGAGATGAGGGAGGACAGGAGAGAGCAGTCGACGCCGCAGCACGACGGACGACATCCGCTGCTGCAGTTCGCTGTTGATCACTTCCGGCAAAGTCCTGAGTGAGTACTTTGGTTTCATCTAGTGTCTGTGGACTGGTAAGTATTCACAATAGTCTCGTATTGAACTGAGACTTAATTAAGTCGTAACCAACAATTTCACCATTATCGTACCTAGAGATTACTTAATCTGTCGGGATACATTCCGGGTTAAATTTTTCAGTCAGTCATTAGTTGTCAAACTGTTAATGTCATTTTCATAAGATTGATTTTTGTGTGGCCCGTGGGAAAGGTTTTTCTACTATGTCTATACGCAGTCAATGTATGCTATTCAGACGAGAGGTAGAGTTTTGGCGACAAGTTCCCAAATTTTCAGCAATAATCCTAACTAATATTATAAATGCGAAAGTAACTCTGTCTGTCTGTTTGTTACCTCTTCACGGGAAAACCGCTGCACCAATCTAGATGAAATTTGGTAAGAAGATAGTTTGAATATTGAGGAATAAGATAGAGGCAGTGAACGCATATAAGACATGGAAGCATTCCTGTCACTTTAAAATGACCCCACGAAAACTATACCGCGGTGGGTGGGGCTTGCAAACTGTACCGGCGCGCCGATCAGTTAGGTTGCGCGAGTCCGCAATGGCGGACGCTGTTTTGACAGTTTATTTTAATCATCAAAAATAAGATTTATGTTTTAAAATGCCTTCATGTGAGGTGAAGTTGTGCAAAAATCACACGGATCACTGTCCCAAGGCATCCAAGGATAGTGGAATCACTCTTCACATGTAAGTACACCATTACCTGAAAATTCAAAAATCTTCTTGCTTATCACAGGGATGTCATTATGCATAATGTAGCAGCTCATTTTACTAATTATTATTTGCCTGTTGAACTATTATATTTATTAAGATACAGATTTGGATTTCAGGCGAATTCAAGCGAGTGGAAATTCGGAACGTTGTCCAAACCCAGGCTCGCGGGAAACTAAGTAATTGAAATGCCCGCCAAGGCATTTGAATTTGCCCGCCAACGCGTTAATTAGCCAGCCAGCCAATAGCGCGACGCGGCGATTGTCGGCCTCCTGTTTCCACCTCCAAAAAGTAGTGGACTTAAAAAATTTGGCCCAGCTAGAAAATATATTGCCAGTCTTGTTTTATAGCGTTGTGGGCCTGAGGCGAGGGTTGACTACCTGTGTTATCATATTTAACCATATTCAAAATGTGTACTGTTAGCTTTCTTAAAATTAATAGGATAATTGTATAACAGTTTATATTCAATTTAATGTAAGTACTCATTTGTTATTAATAAATAAATGCGATGTGTTGTCTTCGCTTCGTGCTGCCCGCCATATTTGAATGCAGAAAGAGAGGGGGAGGCAGAGAGGGAGACTGTGGCGGGAAAACGAAGAGGAGCGAGAGAGAAGGAAGCCGGCATGGTTTTTTGGAGGGAAACGTTATATAGAAGCTTAAGGATTTTTCAGGGTGATAAAGGGTGATATTAGAAGGACGACAAATAAACAAATTATAATAGCAATACATGGTTTTATTGGATTTACGTAGTAAAAGTAAAATCTTACAATGCTCTAAATTTGCTAAATATAATATGTTATAATTATTAAGATAGTGCAAGAATATTTTTTTATGACTGGTCCCCTCATGCATAACGTTGTCCACGCATCTGACCACATCTGACAGACATTGACATCGCAGCAGACGCGCGAACCAATAATGGCCGTAATCTGTTATGCCGAGAACCAATCACATTGGGCCAGTGCGCATTGCCGGACGCTGACAAACGCTACTGGCCTTCTGGTCAAATCTTTGAGTATTTATAAAATGGCGTAACTAGCAAAGCACATCCTAATAGCAACCTAGATTGGTGCGTAATTTTTGAATGCATGGATAGTTTAGTGTATGGTTACTTTGCTGCTGTGTGTGTACTTCATCTTTGTGCGAGTTTTGGCTCTGCTAGTGAACGATACGTTGTATGGAAAGACTGCTTCCATGTTTTATATGCGTTCACTGGATAGAGGCTACCTTTTATCCGGGAAAATTTTATAGTTCCCCCGAGATAGCGATAACCGAAATCTACGCGGACGAAGTCACGGGCAACAGCTAGTACCTAATAAACCAAAGTAGAGCCAATTTAATTTTAGAACTGAATCAAATGTTGTTTATATTTGGCGGCCTCTATAACTCCTAACGGTGTTAGACATTAGACAATCAAACATTTTGCATTCTGAATTTTTAAACTTCTACATTTAAACTTGGCCAACTCGAGCACGATTTCATAATTAGTCCTCATTCATTAGCTAATATCCATAACATGAATACGAATGATTATTTTATTGTAAACCTAAACGTTTCGCATTCAGCTATAAATAAGTATACTGGATTTTGCAATTTTACGAATAGGATTCGTGTATCTTTTAGATAAGTATATTTAAACATTTAATTTAAAATGTCTTTCATTACCATATCATACATTTTAAAAAGAATTAAGAACAACTATGTTGACGGTCACGGTCGTATTTAAGATATCTTAACCCAAATGAAGACAAGAAGCGTTTCAATTATATTCTAGCCGCTATACCTATTTCGCATTTGTTTATCATACTCAAATCATACCAGACTTATATCAGACACCAGTCTGACATAATCATACTCATATCAGACTTACAGTAGTTATTAACTAGGGTAACACATCGCACCTTCACAATTAAACCGACTTAAATATAAAAACGTCACGTTTCAAAATTAAACTATACTCAAAATCAATAAAAACGGGCCACTTTGTATGAACAATTCCATACAAAGTGACCCGTTTTTTTTTGCTCTTGAGTGTATTAATCGAGAGGCTTCAGGTGCCACTTTATATTTATGGGCGAGCAAGAAGGAGTTGTAGACATTCATTAGGTGATAATTATTGAACTAGGTACAGTACTGTTAGTATTTTCTGCTGGTTCTATTAACATACAGTCAGTCCTGCAGAGAGCCATAATTTTGTAAACACACAAAATTAAAATGTGTTTAAAGAGAAGATTATAAGGGCCCGTTCACACCACAGACAAACATATTAAGGTTTGAACAAAAGAAAACATAAGCTTTAATATTCCATTCAAGTTTTTATCTCGCATCTCTGTAGGCCAAGCACGAAGTTTACGAATTCTACGTAATGTTACGTTATCGTATCGAAATCGAGAAACCACATACTAAAATTTTAGTTCCAAATACGCTCACGGGCGGGCGCTGTTCCAAAAGTCTTATAAAAATTCTCGGTAACGTTTACTAGGTACTCGATTACGCTAAGTACGCAGGTTTCGAATATCGAACTCGGGCCTCTGATTAAGCTACCAAACTCTATATTTTCTTATATACCTAATAATACGTCCAATTTTTTCAGAAGGTCAATAGATCGGGATATTATACAACTGATATATTTATTTATTGAAGTCTATCTCTATGAATGATAGAGTAAACTCTACCTACGTCATCTTTGATTACGGTTCACTTCTTAATTGGCAGATAACTGATTATTTTAAAAGAAACCTTGTTAGGAATTTGTTTTTGCGCAAAACAAACCAAAGCGCAGTCGAGCGGACGATGTATATTAGTTTAACTGAACAGCACATTAATTAAAAACTGCAATGGTTTGCAAATCGTGCGCATGCAAATAAACACTTTTGCATTTTTAGTGAGAATTTTTCATTATTTCAAATTGATGAACTGAAACGTTAATGTTTTACACGCAAGCGAGGCCAATAATTCATGAGCGTTACTAAACTGCCTAAGCAACAAAAATAAAAATAAATAAAACTATTTTAAAAACATAGCCTTTATTTTTAAAACAATGTGCCTATGCATTGCTATGACATCTAATTATATGAACTATTTATTTAACAAAACACAAAAGTACAATAATTTTCAGAAAGTAGTTCTGGTTCACCTGGAGTCTAGACCCAGGTCCTAGACCAAACGAAAATGAGAATAAAGAACTACAACATGGAAAATAAAACAAAAAAACGTAATACCTACGTAAACTTTAACCTATTTTGATGAGACTTAGCTTAGAACCATCTCGATTTCTCGCTCAGTTTACCCGTTTCGGAGCTACGATGGCACAGACAGATACACAGACACAATGATACACCATGTCAAGCTTATAACACCCCTATTTTTGCGTCGAGGTAAAAACAAATTAACAACGCAAGTGCGCACCCGCCCTTACCTTCAAACCTGCGCGCGCGGCGTCACGCTCCCGATGCGCAGCAATTACACTTTATTTGACCACCGTATCTCTCAATCTGGGACACTGATGCTGCTCTTAACGTCTTGTTAGAGCCAATTTATTACAATTTAATTATTGTTTTTGTTGCCTTATTGGCATTAAGTACAGTAACATCGAGAATTTAAGAAATTACCATACCTAATGTTCTGGCTCGCATTTCTTTGCTATTTTACTGTCATCTTTTTTTTTCTATGTATGTTTCATTATTCATATATCGATTTTATAAACATTTAACTTATAATTAGTAAATTCCGTAACTGTAATTATAATTACACTTTATTTTACTACCCAAAATAGCAACCAGGCGTTGCGTTTCTGCGCAGTAGTTTAGTTGCTAACTGTGTAATACTAAAATAATACACATAATAATCAGGAGAATTTAGTAGAACCAGCGCCTCTTCTGTTCGACTTGGGGGGGCAACTACCGCGCCTTCAAATACCAAACTTTCATACAAGTTCCATGCAACGCTCAGCAACCATATAATTTAAAATTTCTAATTCTACACGATAAAAGCGTACGCTACAGATATCAATTTGGTTTTGGGTTTATACATAATCATCGCAATCCCTTTACAATAGCCGTGTCTTCGGCGACCTCTCACTCCGTAATACATCGTCATTTTCTAAATGGCTTGACGCCTTCCAACGTTTTTTTTTTGTATCATTATTTCTTTACATCCATAACTTGCGCAACTGAAAGCTATTGAGATAACAACTATGCCCGGTCAGTTTAGATTTAGGTGATGATGGTACGAATTCTTAATCAATTCTCTGTTCACAGTCTTGAAATAATCGCGAGCGCATTGGACGGCTGCTTCAGTTGAAGCAGCTAGTCATATTAATTAAACGAGACTAACTTAATAATCACGTTTAATGACCATATAAATCCCAACGATATTTTGAGCTAATCTCAGGTGTCGTGGACATGGTGAGGCTGACTGTCGTCTGTCCTGCTGTTCTTTGTCAATTGTAACAAAATGCTCATGTGTAAATCGTGAACATCTTGTTTTCAACTCTTTAAATTACAGTGTTGAGTGTACGCAATACGCGATCAATCTCCGTGGTATAAAATTAGCGTCTTTGTTATGCTCAATTATACTTCATTGTTTGATCCCGGGTCAAGCGTAACGCTTAGTGTATCACATAAGCTATCACAAGTGCACGATGCATCAGATAAAGCTATTACTTGGTAATTAGCAAACAGTCCATAATTATTTGCATCTACCTTGCGCCCCAATGGCTGTTTCATGGTCTCGGTCATTTTTTGCGATCGCTTCTTGTTTTTGTTGCATCTCGGCGCTGCAAATTACTATAGTAATTTCAATTACCAATTAAGTTATCGCAGGGATAGGTCACGTCACGTCAGAAGCCATTATAAATGTTTTATTGTTGTATCGCCAGCATTACATAGTAGTAGTAGGTATTTGATGTATATGTTACAAATAATCACAGTCTAATTTTTATGTTTATAGAACGGCCGAAAGACAAACACATATAATTACGTACATTTAGAGCTTTAAAACAAATGAGCTTGGGATGCAAGCACGCCAGCAACCTGTCGCCGACAATAGAGCATCCTATAGACACCTATAACTCTTTAATTGCTCACTGTTACGTTTCCTCACGCGTATTTACATTGAATGCTTACGTGCTTTGTTCTTGGAATGTTCACTCTTGTATAGTTTTTGCGTCGGCTTTTGCTATTTCTCTTTCAGGGTTGTGTTTTTAGTTTAAATAGCTCTCCTGAAGTTTTGTAAATCAATGTTGAAATTGAACTACAAACTACATGGAAACGGCTAAGAATTTAGCACGGTAATTGACGATATTATGTCACACAGAATTTTAATAATAGATGAGAATTAGCTGAGTATTGGTGTTCTTAGTTGAAGTTAAAACTCTGTCAAGCAGCTGTTTCAGATTTATATAAGGTACATGTCCTGTGCCCGACACTGACCTACTCAACCTCAAACTCAACCTTATATCATAGCGATAGAGGTGACGAACGGGTGTCAACTATTGGGACGTTTACCTTACTATGAGTATGGGCATAAAGTTTTTAGATCATGTAGGTATGTAACAATGGGGAAGTGAAGAATTATAAACTGCATTGCTGAAACTTAACTAATAAGATGTAATAAGCGCTTATTCAAACACGTGCATGCTCACACGCACGAAGCTCGCCATTCATAAAAGTCTGATCAGAAATAGAGATCTCAGGCGATTAGCCAACAATCGCTGACATACAACGGCGTACGCATCCAGTGACCTAAATGTACGAAAAGAGCGTTTTTCGTAATGAGAATCTTAGGCAACAGTTTTGTCAGCTACCATTGAACAAGACAATGCGCCATAAAAACGTTTCGGAAAAACTGTGCACAGCCCTGGTTAGTTGAGCGTTGAGCTTCGGTCGGGTGGAACGTTGAGGCTCGGAGCCCGAGGTCGCGTGGGACAGTCTCGGAGCGCCCGTGAAACATGCCGTGCGCTGCGCTCACCAGGCTCAAGCACTGCATGCAAGTATCCCCGATTGATGGGCTTCTTTACAACATTAGCCTCAGTGGGGCAGGAGCTGACCTGAAACTAGTGGAATGAAACGCTATAATAATGCCGGTATCAGCTCAGCTTCTACAGCACTGAGGCCAGTTTAAGCCTGAACCTTCAATTTTCCCCGGAAGCGGAAGTGTGAATACGTATATCTCCTATAATTTCGGTAATGTCTCGCGTTTTACCGGCGTGAGTGCGTGACCCGCGAGTGTACGCTTTCGCCGCGGAGTTGTTTTTGTTACCGATGCGATATTAGTTTGTCGCTAAAGAGGTGTCTGCTATTATAAACGGCCGTCGATCGTGACTCGTGGGCTGGTGCGGTTGGTGTTACGTTCGTGTCAGTTGCATCCGAAGTTTGGTTTCCGTAATTTGTGTTTATATCACATTTTTGTTTGTCTGTGGCTCAGTGTTTGTTCCGTCCGATTGGCACGGATGCCAAATATCGTCGATGTTTATGTAATCTTATGCCTAAGACATGGACTACTTAGCCGAGCTGACGAATTGACTGTGATGTTCTAGTTAACTAGTGCTCTATTATACTTTAGAATTAAACTAAAAACTGCTAAGTAATTAACGCTAGTACCATCTCACCTTGTATAGGTCAAAACATTTGTCTGACAGCGTCTTAAAATTTTGTTTACATAAGCAACGCAAAGAAAAAGTGCTGTAATTATTGTGTTAGCGTTAATTGCTTTGTCCTAACGTCAAGTGTGTCGGATTCGAGCTATTAATCCGTGCGTTGCGTGGTCCAACCTGCAATTATGTTATAACGCACAAGGCGCGCCGATGCCGTCGATTTATCTGTAGTCGAGACGATGGAGACCATTTCTCGAATCGAAGGCGTAAATTTTCCAATATTTAATGTAGAGTTTCAAAGCGGGATCAAAGCAAACTACCGTGACCCCGTGTGAACTTGAATCGATTCCATATTTCCTCTTCGAAAGGTATCAGTGGCCAGTAGTCATGCTTTACTGGTAATCATGTCATGGTGTGTGAACTGATATCGAATGTATGTAAGCATATAGATATATAGCTGTCGGAGGCATTCGAGCACTATAAGAGTTTATTTATCGTTTTCTTACTAGTAGGATGTATATCGCTAAAATTATTTTTTACTTTCTGAAATTGATTTCTGTTTCCAATATCAGGTCGACGGTTATAGCCGTAAATGTATAGCTGCAAATAAATCGTAATCATACGCACCCATTTAATGTTGTGAATGCGAAACAATGTAATACCGCTTTTAATTAAAAGCTAACTGTAGCGTGGAATTGAGGTATCAGTTTATGATAGGTCGTATTAAATAAACTAACTTTGAACAGTATTTTGCCGTGTTAGCGCAGTAAGTTACCCTTCTTAGTTGAAAACGCAACAATTAGGTTCACGCTAGGTTTCTAAAAAAAGACTCCGAATCAGGAAACGCCGTAACATACATTTCGTAATCGTCGAGGGCCGTACATAAACAAACATTTGAAAGCCGCAATGAAATGCAAAACTATTCGTATCGTAATCCGTAATCGCTTCCTCCCAAATCCGATACTTTCGCTGATCGGCGCACGCACCGGCGTCCGCGCAGTCGCACGATGTCGGCCGAGTCGAGCGGTGATCAGTCAGACGCGGCGGACATCTCGGGTGATAGCCTCTCGGGTGATGGTGATGACCGCGGTGACCACGAGAGCACCGATGACGAGTTTGTTGCGGCATTTCTGTGAGCTTTTGTTTCGTGCTGTGGTTTTGTTAGCTTAAAACAATGAATTCATGTAATATAATTGTGTAGTGCTTTGAATGTGTGAAATAATGAACGTCGTTGATTAATTTGAGAGTTTTTGTCTTTGTTTCAACTAATGACAGGCAATGTTTGTCGTTTCTTTTTTACGCGATAGTCTAATGAAGTGAAAACCCATTACTTACTTTCCTGGATTGTTACTCACGAAAGTACACGATGAATTCGGTTTATTGACTGAAGCCTCTGTACTTATGGAAAGCAACTGTCACTTCGCACGAAACGTGCAGTTCATGGCATGGCGCGGGCCAGGAAAGGCGACAACACGCAATGAGACGTAACAATAAGCTTCCACTCAGACTCGTATGTTGTGGGAAAATAATCGAAAACAATACGTACTTAAATCGAATTAATCACATTAGATGACCTAACCTTAACTTACACTTGAAAGTAGGTACATAATATTTGTAAGTATAGAAAACGTAGGATATGCTTACTTACGTATTTATGGGTAATCAATTAATTTGACTATTGAATCTATATCTATCGTAGTCTAGAAAGTCACCGCAACTTTGTAAAATACCTAGGTAATATTTCTACTACTTAGAATTATTAATTATTATTGTTGATTATTGCGTTTTGAATATCTGCTCTATGAGTAATTTTAATATTCATTTTTTTTCTAAAACGTCTATCTCATTGAGGCTCTACTTTTCCTTGAGATTTATTTTGGGCTAAGTATTTCAATCTTAAACAGGTGAAACCTGTAGTCAAGCCAGGGCGGTTACAGCTCGTAATTTGTTTTTATCTAGGACACACCTAAAGTACCTCATTCACTCGGATTTATAAAATATGTACACGACCAAATTTCTCTAATTTTAAATAATCTTTAGTCTTATGTGATGGTTTATATTGTGCTAATTTGGTACCTACTTCAAAACCAAGTTGGTCTTACAAATGGCTGTTAATTAATTAATTTATGCCCAACGAATAAGGGCTACATAACATCGTATATACACGAAGGAAAATCTCCACCTTATGCAAGGCACACATTATCATATAACCACAGCGAAAATAATCTAGTTAAAAATTAACATTAAAATACCTATGGCAGTTGAATGAGGACCGTTATTTAAATGAACGCAACATTAATATTTTAATCCGCACATCGTAAAATTAAATTGATCGCATTATAAAGCTTAATATTCATTGGATGGCTTAATACATTGCTTTTATTGCAGTGTGTTGTTTTTAATAACGATAAAATTAGATTTTTGAATGAAATTAATTTGAATTTGATGACTAACCAGGTAATTAGAATTCGTCTGTTCAGCTACCGTGTTACTTTTGAATCTAAATCTAAAGTCATTAAAATCTTCGCATATTTACTTACCTATTTGCAAATTAAATATGTATGTGTAAGCTTCAATACACTTCAATACGCGTTTGACAGTCGAAACAAAAGCATAGCAGTTTACTTATGTAAGTTTGTATAAGTACCTATACATCTATAAATGTTTTTTTTTTTTCTGGTAAGCTGTAAAAGCCATCAGAAGTATCTCTAAAATATTAAATGCGTTGAATCTTTTTCCGTACACGGTATTTAAATAGAAAAGCCGATGTTATCATCGGCTCACGCGAGCCTAGCCGATCGATTAAACCGCAATAAACATGCAATTACATACGAAAGGGGAAAAGGTATCCGTTTGGCAACGAAAAGCATCCGCACGCTACTATTATTGAGACATGATTACTGTGTATGCGGGTTTGATTACGACAAAAATAGTACATAATTGCTAAGTTTTGGCATTTTCTCAACACGTTCTTATTAAGTACAATTAAGTAGATAATATGTAAAAGCCCTAGAGGCTTTCTCGTTAATGTTTGCTTCGCTGTTTTTATTCGAACTTGTTCGAACAGGCTTCCAATTTACCCGTACCAAGAGCCCATTTCACGACGACTTATAATACAAGCGGAAATCCCTGTTTAATAAAATTAGTTGAAAAAATGATCCGATTGTACCTATGACAAGTTACAAGCCGTCATGAAACAGGCCCCAAGTCTTTTGAAAAATAACCATAATATGTATTTTTCTCTTCTAGACTAGAAATACTTAAAGCAGACTCTTCGCTCAAGAGTAAAGCTAAACGGAACGAATGGACATGGAAGGCGCAAACGGACGTGGTGAAATGGCAGGCCTCGGCACTTCGCGCTCCATTGCTGCGTCTGGCCCCCGGCCTCACGCCGGCCGCCCTAGAATGCTTTACTTGTATACGGGCGTACTGCGGAGATCTCGCCCCCAACGAGAGAGCGATGCACCAGGACCTGACTGAAGTCAAATGTGTTTATACTGTGCTTATGGTAAGTTATCTTTGTATTATACAGTGTCTACAGCAATATACTAATTTGTGAAAATGCGGGCATGGTAAGGCGTGTTGATTTCGTGTTGAAAAGTGACAGGCTGAAGTTAAATATCTGGCTCTCGTTTGCCGAAAATACTTTGTCATCATGACGTCTATTTCCTTTTAGAGAGTTTTGTAGACAGAAGATCGATAATGCGGAGTCAAGACGACAGGTTTATTAGCTTCCGGAATAGAAATAAGTTTTAGAACAATAAATAGAATATGATGAGATAAGCGGAAGTTGGTTGATCTAATAATTTTAGATATTTTTTATGTTAATTAATTCAATAACGATTTGTCATATCTGTGGCGTCAAATTAGGAGCTTAGATCGAAAAGAAAAAAAAATTAACTCACGTATTTTAGTTACTGCGTTTCATTTTATAAACCAACCTTTTCGGTTGGTCTTTATTGTTCTATGTATGGGGTATGTTTTACTGTAGTTTGTTTATTTATTTACCAAAAATTTACACAGCTTGACAGTAACAAAACCAAAGCGCTGGAAAATTCAAAGTATACAGAAAAATGCATACAAAACGTGACGATATAAAAAAGTACACATAAAATAAATACACAACTATTTAGGGTGTTTTAATGTCATCGGCAGGTAATGTTCGCAGGCACCACCACTCTGAACCCCGGACGTAAAAAGGGGCTGTTATAAGTTTGACGCGTGGTATTGTCTGAAATTGTAAACCGAAAGCTGTACGACCGAAATAATAAAAGCGATTTACAATGACATTAAATCTAAACTAATACTAAATAAACTAAATGAAATCTAAATAAGGCCCCCGTGGCATGGTGCCCAAAAGGCTGGCAGCGTTGCCTCGCTGAATAGCAATGCTGATTCTTTGAGATAGAAAACTGCCAGCCCTTTGGTCACAAGTTGCAAGACCGAAATGGTTTAGCCGTTTTGGACTTTGAAATGGAAAAGTCTCGGTAATCAAGTTTTTACTAAGATACTATCATAGATGATATTTGCAGCACTGTCGCGCAGTCATGGCGCCATTCTGAACATGGCTTGTTCTGTTGGTAGCACTGCCACGCGGTGCCGGAGCTGCGCGACGAGGCGTACTGCCAGCTGATGAAGCAGACCACCTCCAACCGCTCGCCGGCCGCTGACTCGTGCCAGCGCGCCTGGCGGCTCATGTCCATCCTCGCCGCCTACTTCACCTGCTCCGACACACTCAGGTATTGCATGATTATGATTCTGCGACGAATCATCTGCTAAATTACTGTATTACCTACTTACTACCACAGAACACTGAGTGGGTACTACCAAATCTGTAGCGTGAGAGCCATACTGTAGCTATTTGCTGCCGTACGCATGGGCCGGCTCGTCCGGGGAAGTACCACCCTGTCGCAGAAAATCGGCGTGAAGCAACATCACCCCTGTTATGCGTTTCGTTCGGTCAGTGAAAGTGCCGGGGGCCCCCTCCCCTCTTTCCTCTATCCCTTTTCCTGTTTAAAAACCGGCAACGGACTAGTGACTCTTGGGGTTGCTGGTTATCACGGGTGGCGATGATCGGATACCATCACAGGTGACCCGCCTGTTCGTTTGCCTCCCTCTTTCAATAAAAAAAAACGCGTCCTTAAGTTGGCCAGATGCATCTTTGATCGCTGGGCTGACTGACGCCGAAGCCGAAACTGGGCGTGGACCAGGGTCCTCGTTGCTAGAAGACGCCATTATTCCCTACTCGACACTATTTTACGCCATTCGAGGATCCCGAGTTCCCGAGTATTTAGCCATCTGAACATCAATCGTTGCCAACGGTCACCGCTCACTTGGTCGGCCACAGCACGGTGGTTCAGCCAGCGTCTGATGCGCTGCCTTGTTGGCAGGCCGTTCCTAGTGGAGTACCTGTCGGCGGCGGCGGCGGACCGGCGGCGGCCGTGCCAGGGCACCGCGGCCGTGTGCCTCGCCAACCTGCGCAAGACCTTGCGCTGCGGCGGCCGCAAGAACGTGCCCAGCGTCGAGGAGGTAACACCGCGTACTTAATCTTATATGTTTTAATGAAGTAGAGCAACTTGTCGTGCGTTCTCTAAGTAACTAAACGCAGATGGGCGGGGCCACCGCTTCTAAGCCACTGATGCGAAAAATTTTAATGTTGCAAAGCGAGACTGGGCGGCCCTTAATGAAATTATGAAAATTAAAACCGCCTTCAAAAAAAAATCCTTGGAAAAAAGAACGTAAAATAATCCTCTAAAGTCTAAAGTTTTATGGCCTAGCTCTAGCAGAAATATGAAGTCGGTGCGGTGCGAGCGGGATATTCTTTGAATGAAGCACCGACTTCATATTTCTGCTAGTGCTAGGCCATAAAACTTTAGACTTTGGAGGATTGTTTTACGTTTTTTTTATAAGGTTTTTTTTAAGGCGGTTTTATTTTTTTTGGTAATTTTTTTTATTTCGAACTTTTATGTTGATTTATCATTTTCAGAATTATCCTCCAACTCCTAACCGTTAAGGAGTTGTACCTTGCATCATCAGCTCATCAATATGAGATGATGACTACCAGACGCAAATACTTGTATAGCATTAGAAAATATATGAAACACGTAATATGTGCCTATAAAATTTGAGGGTTGCTCTCGATTTCCCTGGGATCCCATCATCAGATCATGACTTGGTGACAATGGGACCACCTCAGGGTATAGGTAAAGGGTCCCCTTTCGAATAAAAAAATAAATTTGAAAATTGGTCTACAATTGACGGAGTACTCGATGTACATACAGTGGAACGTAGAACCTCCTCCTTTTTTGAAGTCGGTTAAAAATGATGCTTGTCCAAGAATAATGCGTTCCGAGAAACGAATGAGGGTTATCGTTTTTGGATTCACCAGTGCCGACTGTCGACTGAGGTCCTGAAGTATGGCTGTTACGGGCGTTTTGTTATTACATTTAAATCATATCATTACGTTAATTACCGTAAAAATATCGAGCATGCAACAAGGAGGACATAAGTTTCCGAAATATAAAGTTGGTTGGATAAAGTCCCAGTTCGAGAATAAATTTGTTTGATCTTTCCGTATATAAATTAACGTTTCAGTTTGAAATTTGAGAAATAATTTCGAACGGGGTGACCGAAAAACAATAAAGTTGGCTCAAAGCAGCAACATTCATTAACCCCTAACTCATACTTGCCATTTATAATCTTCAGTGTTACAAAATATTTACAACAATTAGTAAAAATCGCGAAAAATCCCCGGCAAGCCTCTAGCGGCGAATTTATACCCGATAGCCCTCATTATCTGTATTTTTTGGCGCTTCCATTTCTCAAGTGACCTCTTTGGTTTCATTAGCCCACAGATTATTTCGACGTTAACTAACACGCGGGTGATGTTGTCAGGTGACGGCGGTGTCGGCGGGCCGCTCGGCGCGGCGCCAGCTGTACCGGCTGCCGGGCGGCGCCGAGCGCGTCGTCAACACGCGCTGCGCCACCGTCGTGCGCGACATCGTCGACGAGCTGTGCGACTTGGTACGTACCCTATTATAAACATTGATATAAACATCAGGATATGCCCTTTGGAACATTTTGAAATAGGAACGTTGTTGCCGAGCCCGCCGGCGCGAGCGGCGCGCGGCCGGCGGTGCCCGCGTGCGG
The DNA here is from genome assembly GCA_963691665.1 of Clepsis dumicolana. Lineage (NCBI taxonomy): Eukaryota > Metazoa > Arthropoda > Insecta > Lepidoptera > Tortricidae > Clepsis > Clepsis dumicolana. Next base: position 3,259,420 of record OY829516.1, on the reverse strand, counting down.
TTGTGTTCGCGCCGCATATCACTGAGACTACTTTGTAGTCTCACTGAATTGGAAACGAAAACGAAGTATCGAAGGGACACTTTGTTACTTCTTCACGCTGGAACTGCTGGATACAATAAAATATTAAGCTCTTTTATCCTCCAAAATTGTATACAAAACTCCCGCGGGATTGGGATAGCGATAATCGAATTCTATGCAGACGAAGTCACGGGCAATAGCTAGTAACTGATAGCACAGAGTAGACTGAAGTAGCAAGTCAAAGACTTAAGTGACCCATTGTGGAGGATAACCATTTTCGGCACAGGACTTCGTCTCGCTTTAGCATCTAGACAAGATGCTGATAAACTTAGCCGTAGTAGAAATAAACCTTTACGGACGTTTCGAGCAACGTTAACGCTTGTGATTGTAGGCATCTTGCCTGCAGGCATTGAGATGCACCAATAGATTCCTTCTCTTATCTAGGTGACACCTTTTACACGCCTATCCGAATAACTTCGGCTACACTGAACCATACCATAGTGGCAAAACGTCTATTCAGGTATTTTACACTGACAGATAGCCTTCTTTTCGTTTACAAGCTTACACGTATAAATGGTATTGGGCCGGACATAATAATAATAATAATAATAATAATAGAAATTTTTATTTACCTACACAAAAACACAAAATAATAATAATAATAGCTTATTACAGGCAGAAAACATTGTGTGCAGTAAAAAGGAAATGAGACTCAGCGAGGCCGCTGGTTTTCAGCCTCCAACCATACTAAAACTAACTTAAACTACGGTAGGTGCGTTGCCACAACGACAGCATAACACCAGAATATTATTAGGTACAGACATTACATACACGCATGTACAGAACAGCAATACGAGTTTACAATTTTGCGCTTAGAGGCAGAAATCTAAATTAACATAGTTTAGTAGTAAATATACTATTTGTAATTATGAACTCACTTTTTGTCGATCCCCAGTGAACCCATTAGGTAGGTAATACTTAATATTAAATTAGATAATGGACTCATCCTTTTAAGGCAGTGAACGCTTTACGGTCGTCCAGACACACGACGTTTTTTGTCGCGACAAAAGCCATTGCTTGCAAAGTTTCTTAAAACTAAACAGTGATTTAGCCTTCCTTATGGGTGGAGGCAGATCATTCCAGCATTTTGTTGCTGCAAATCGGAAGCTGCCCCTAAACGATACTACCCTACGAATACGTGGTACACCCAATGAACCAGTCCTACTGTTCTCGTCACACCACCTCAATTTGTCGTACAGATAACTCGGTCGACCATTCCATTTCAAATTAAACACTAGCGAACATAACTTAAACTTACATCTGTTTTGCATGCTGAGGATATCGTAAGTATTCAAGTACGGCGTGATATGGGATCTCCGATTAATATTGAAACAATATCGCATACATGAGTTCTGAACGCGCTGTACTTTTTTCTCAGTTTTCTTATAGAGACAGGGACCATAAACTACATCACAGTAGTCCAAGTTCGACAACACCAATGCATCCGTTAACCTCAATCTAACGGCTGTACTCAGGAACGGTCGAATCCTGTATAGGGTCTTAAGCGCGGCGTAGCACTTGCAAGTCTTAGCCTTGACATGTTCCTCAAACCTCAGCCCACCGTCAAAAAGCACACCGAGATTTCTGACTATCAATGCCTCGTCAATCGGAGCATTATTAACCATGATAGAAGGCGAGTACCGACCAATCATATCAATCTGACGCCTCGTCCCAAGAACGATGTATTTGCACTTTTGCGCGTTCAGTACCAGTCCATGGCCTTCCGACCATTTACTAATTGACACGAGATCCGCATTTAGCTTCTCTACCGCGCCTATGATATCGGTCTCATTAGGGTTGGCTCGTATAATTACTTGTGTGTCGTCAGCATACATATGTACAAGTCCAGACTTTGGGCATCCAAGCAGATCGGCAGTGTAGAGTGAGTACAGCGTTGGGCAAAAAATAGACCCCTGAACTACTCCCCTGCGGACCAGCAGTGGCTCCGATCGGCGAATTATCCCTTCGGCATTTTGGCACTCAACTAGTTGCCTCCTACCGTCAAAATAGCTGCCAAACCAAGCACAAACCCTTTCATCGCAACCATAGTATTTTAGTTTTGCCAGAAGAATATCCAAATTCAGACAGTCAAATGCGCGGCTGTAATCCAACAGGACAAGGATAGACGCTTCATTCTCGTCAGAAGCAGCTAAAAGTTCATCGACAATGTGTAGGAGTGCTGTGGCAGTGCTATGGCTCTTCCTAAAGCCGGACTGCTCGCGTGGCAAGATATTACATCGCTCAAGGAAAGGAAGCATCTGCTGATGAACCACTTTTTCCAACACCTTGGACAAAGCTGACAGCAGCCCAATTGGCCTAAGTTCCCCAACACTTTCGACTGGAGATTTTTTAGGAATAGGCTTAACAAGTGCGGTCCGCCAAGACTCAGGAAAGCGTCCGGTTCTAAGGGAGGTATTTATAATGCAAGTTATTGCCGGGAGTGAATATGGTAAAGTAAGTTTAATCATCCTTAATGAAATGCCATCGACACCCGCTGCATCGGAAGATATGGAATTAATAGTTTTTAATATGCCCTCTGGCGTTATGTCATTAAAAGCAAAGGTGTTACTTGAAAATCTTGTGCTTGAATATGTAATGCTTAATTCCGGATTATTACGAGTTTGCGGAACTGTATCGAGAAAAGATTTATTAATTTCGCTCGGGTCACAAATATGGGACGGCAAAGGGTCCTTACTGTTTGTCCCCAAAGCTTTTTTTACTTCTACCCACATTTTACGAGGATTCTTAGAGCAATTATTTACCTTCCGCGTAAAGTAATGTTGTTTCTCTGTGCGAATAGCGTTAGTCACGATATTACGAAACGACTTGTACGTTTTCAGATGCTCAGGGTTTCCTGTTTTTTTGGCCAATGAACAAGCTTTATCCCTGTCCTTTCGCATAGCCCTTATACTGTCAGTTATCCAAGGCGCTGGTGGGTTTTTAAACACTTTCTTGCGTTCCGGTACAAAGTGGTCAAACAGCTGCAAAACCAAAAAATTAAAATAATCGACCATTGCGTCCAAGTCACCGCCACAATCCAAAACCCACTCCCACGGCGTCATTGATGAAGCCGTTTGATAGGTCACCAAGTCAAAATCATGAAAAGGTCTATATACCGCAATTCTTGGATGGGGTCTCTGAATATTTATTGGAAACTGGGCTGTTATGAATCCATGATCACTCAGAGAGTCATTATGTCGCACGTGAACACTACCAGCCTTGAGACGTGTACAACAACATATTACGTCAATAAGAGTACTACTATTTTGAGTGACACGGGTGGCTTCCCTAACAACCTGTTGTAAGCCGTGTTCAAGCAATAGGTCACCAAACCTGGACTGACACCCACCATTAACAGAAAGAAGGTCCAAGTTAATGTCTCCGACCAAAAAAAACGTTTTCATATAAAGGCCCAATATCTGCCAAAGCGTCACCCAAGTCGTCAAGGAAACCGTGAAAATTGTAGTCTGGTGGGCGGTAAATAATACCTATGCAAATTTTTACTTTTCTTATTTTTACTTCCAACCATAGTTGTTCAAGATCACGCTCTGGAACATTAAGTTTACGTGTTGCAATATCGCTTCGAACATACGCGCCAACACCTCCTCCTCGCCGACCCGATCCACGGACCTTATGTATAAGGCTATAGCCTGGAATGTTATAATATTTTGAGTCCGAGGATTCCGTCAGCCAAGTTTCGGTAATGGCGGTTATATCCGGTATTTCATCTTTTATTGTTTCTCGAAGTTCATCGCGACCAGTACTTAGCGATCTCACATTTAACAATGATATCTTTAAATTAATATTCTTTACAACCACTTCTACAACATATCAAACACACCTAGAGACTATTCAAGTCTTTTATAGAGTTCACACGGATAACCTTCGACCTGTCCGCCTTACGGACAAAGATACGGCAGTCCTTCACCCAAGCGTATTTGTAACGTTTCTCGCTTGCTTTTTCTTTTGTAGCACGCAGCAATCGCCGGTTAGCTGGAGTTAGATTGTCAGCAACATAGATTTTCCTTGATTTTCCCGGAAATCCCAGTTCATCTGAGGTAATGCCAATTCCGTCATTGCTGAGTCTCCTTTCCTTTTCTGCTGCGAAGAAATCAGCCTTTTTTTCCAGAGTTATGCGAGCGGGCCCAGCCCCTTTAAGGGTCTTGGCAACGGTTGCAAATGACCCTCCCTGGGTGTTAGGTGCATCGAGCACCTCCTCTGTCGCATTACTGGACGGCTGCATGCGATAAACCCATTCCACGTCGTCAGCGGTCAAAGACGTGCCTATGGCTTCAGCCAATTTGCTAATAATAGCGCTTAAATCCTCATTGGGATACTGCGGGATACCGGATAATTCCATGTTATTTCTGCGGTCCTTTTGATCTCTTACATTTTGATCTGCCTCCAATTTTTCATTCTTCTCCATTAAATTTCCCAATTGACTCTCAATGTTATCAATACCACTTGACTTTGATTCTAAGACATCAACTTTGTTGCGCAGGTCGTTTAGCTCAGTCTCCAGTTCCTCATTTTTCCGTATTAGGTTGCTCAATTGATTCTCGATACTGTCAATAACTCTTGTTTTTAATTCTAAGGCATCGACCTTACTCTGAAGATCGCTAATGTTATCTTTCATCCCATTAAACCAAGCTTCCAGCCGCTAAAATGATTCGCTGTGCTCGCTGAGTTGCGCAGATACCTGAGCACGAAATGATCGAAGCTCTTCTAAGATGCTATCATGGCGCTCAGTATCGATATCCGATACATCATCCTGAATTTCCGCCACTGGCGGTGGAGTCTGCGCTGCCGATCGACCAGCTCGGACCGGTGTGTTAGTGTTATCACCCCTTTTTTGAGTCGCCACACATAACGGGCATCTCCAGGTAGCTCTCGGCGTAGAAGAGTCGAATTTCACACATTCTGAGTGATACAAGCGATCGCAGGCATCGCCGGTACATTTAACCCGTTTTTGAGTTACCCCGATGTTCACTCTACACGCTTCGCAAACAATAGCAACCATCGCAAAAATAAAAATTATGCAAAAAGATTCGTTGTCCTGAGGCTCGAACGCACGAATGCAGCGCAAAGTGAGCAGATTAATCGTATCACCACTCCGCTCGGCCACTGAGTCTATGACGATCGAGGTGAATAAGTCTACCAGTATACTCTAAGTTATATATTTTTTTTTTCATGTAGATAGGTCAGTTGCTACACCAATAATATCACTAGCCGCAGCACTTAGCACTTTGTTTATAAGTTCACAACACGACTGAATACACTGTATTGGTGAACTATTATTGTTTGTTTTAAACGTTTATGTCTTCTAAGCAAAATACACAACTGGAGAAGCACTCGGGATAATGCGACGATATTTTAAAAATATTTTAAACAAAGGAGCAAAATTAGGAGCTGCTATCGCAATGGCAACCAACTACCCTGACATGTCTGTCCGATGCACTTACAATGGTGGGTGCACTCAGCCACATGGTGGGATTGGTGGGTACCGAATGAGTCAGCGGCGGAGATGGCGAGACGACCTAGACTTCGAATTAAAGGATTGGTCTGATGCGGCTCAAGATAGATATGTGAAAGTCAAGAGGAGATTTCTTTGCCCCGCTGTGGGACACGATTGCGGACTAAATAAATTGGCTAATCTGTGGATTTGTAATTGTAGATCGGCGTGACGAGCGAGGGCGAGCGCGCCGAGTTCTCGCTGTACTGCATCGTGGCGGGCGACGCGCTGACGATGCCGCTGGCGGGCGACGAGTACGTGCTGGACGTGACGACGGAGCTGCAGCGCGCGCACCACCCCTTCTACCTCATCTTCTGCCGCAGCGTGTGGCACCACCCGCTGCGGCAGGACGCGCCGCCGCTATACACGGAAGTACTCTTCAACCAGGTAATCTAGGTTCAGCTTTCGTCTACCATCACGCGTCGACTTATTTCTATGAAACTTTGCAAGACCCATCTTAATGAGCCACGGACCAAACCCCCTCTGGACACCGCATCTTCTATAATTTACTTGAAGTCATTACGAAAAAAGCCGCGGTAAGCGGGCCGGGGGAATGCGTCGTGATTGGTTCATAGCTTGTCATCTCGCTTGTCGTCTGGTCGAAAGTGAGCCGCGATTGGTGGCTAGAGACATTTATAGGTGCAAATGAGCATATGCGTTTTGGAAACGTTCGCCCTGACATTTGGTGTCCAGAGGGTGATTGGTCCGTGCCATGAGCTATCGCGAGTCAAAAATCTGCCATCCTCCACCAATGAAAGACAAGCTACTGGCCTACTATTGGTGGAAATTGACAGATAGACCTTACTCGATACGAGCGATCCTAGCGGATTTTTGACTCGCGGTAGCCCCCATTAAACTAGCTTCCGATTAAAAAAATCCAAAGCAGTTCACCCGTTTTAAAAGCTACGATGCCACAGAATAGATACCCATACCGGTGGCTGGAAGATAGCCCAGCTCTAGGGGTCAAAAAAGCGAAACGCGGCTTGGATTCGTCAATGCTCTTAACTGAACATTCATGAACCTTATAACAACGTAACGTAAGATTTGGTTTAAGTAAAACTTGATAACATAAACGTCCCAATGATCGACACGCTAATTCCAGTCAGTAATTTATATCCTGCTTGTCACCTTTATTGCTACGTATTAAGATTGAAGGTGCCTACTATTGGGATAGTGATTGTTTTACATTTCTTTCCTGGTTTCAAATCATAACATTTTCTTTAAACGTGTTTCCCCTCTTACGTACAGGTGGCCCCAGACTACCTAGAAGGCTTGCTCCTGGTGCTGCCAGGCGGCGGGGCCCCGGCCGCCGCAGTCCTGCGCGACGCGGCTCTGGTCGCGGCGCTGCTGCACCGCGCAGCCGGCCTACCCGACGCGCCGCACGCGAGGGACCTCAAGTTCTTACTCCCGAAGCCGCTCCTGGCACTCCGGGAGCCCCGGCCCAACAAGTGGGCGACGTGGGTGGCGGCCGAGTGGCCCGCCGCGCGCACGCTCAGCCCTGCCGCTGCCAAGTCGAAAGTGCTACAGGTTTGTAGCCATATTTTGTTGCCTTTTATGTCAGCTTCACACAAGCCTCCGAAATGGGGTGTTTTAGGTGGGTATATTTTTCACGTGTTGGTTTTATTTGATCTTATATGAAACGAACTGATTAAGTTTCACCCTGTTCAACCCGGAACTTTTATCAAAGCACACCTCGAAGGAATTAATGATGTCAATATTTTGTACTTTGTATCGTATGCGACTACTCGTTCGTTACTTTTATAATTAACGCGGTGCCGGTTTTATCAGTCATTGGTGTTCAACTTATGGTCTCTAAGACGGATAGATCTGTCGTTGGCGTTAAAATGGTAATAACCTTAGAACAATGTGAACTTGTTTGTCAGGTGCTGTCCCGCTGGCCGCTATTCGGCTCGTCGTTCTTCGCGGTGCGGCGCGTGGGCGGCGGCGGGCCGGGCGACTGGCGCGAGCACGTGCTGGCGCTCAACCGCCGCGGCGTGCACTTGCTGGACGCGCACACGCACGACACCGACACGCACTGGCCGTACGCCGACCTAATTTCCACCAGGAAGGTAACATTTGCTACGCTGATGCGAGAAGAGGGGAACTTGACAACGGGCCCATTTATATTTCGCCGTAAAACGACGTCGCGAAAATATCAAAATTAGTCTACGTCTACTTTCCTCACCAATTTAACAAAACATGAGGGTAACCTCTGATGTACTAGCCAGCACCTTGAGGTTAATGTTTTAACAGCTTATCGTAGGTGTTCAATAACCAGGTATAATTTTAAAGTTGCACTATTTGCTAAAAATCGACACCAGACACCTGCGATCATAATGCGTGGAAGTCTTTGCGGAAGAGCGAACTATTCATCACTTGTTGACGCTATTAATTTGTCGCCAGGTCCGGTCAGAAGACGGCACTCTGTTCCTGGACGTCAAGTGCGGCTCGCTGCTGCAGCAGCGCGTGACGCGGCTGCAGGCGGAGCAGGCGCACGAGGTGGCGCGGCTGGTGCGGCAGTACGTGCAGCTGCAGCGCGACGCGCGCCACGAGCGGCACGAGCGGCACGACCCCGGGGACGGTGAGTCACGCATCAGGCTGCTGCGGTCTGGGCAAAGACCAAAAATGTAATGGAACAAGGCTGTATCAGCCGGCCCTAGACTGAGAAGTTTATCCTGCCCGCAAAGAATAGCGGGCTCAAATGTAAGCTTGATCGTCACTTAAGTCTGTCAGCTGCAGGATGTGATTGCACGACTCTCACCAACTTTGCGTGAACGCTTCATACCGCTCTGTGCACGCGCCGTATGGCGTAGTATTCACTTCCGAAATACTTTTAGCTGGCTTTTAGCAGATACGCGGACGTTCAGAAAAAGCAACATTAGTGTAGCGCACGCCGTCGTAGAAGCAGACGACATACCTAAAATCGGTAAGGATGATCATCATCACATTAAGCTAGTCTGACCAGGCGCAATACTTGAATATGGGAAGGTCTCGCAATATTGGCAAATGTAAATTTATACACTGACACACTGGTAACCGACAATATTATAGACAGTGGACGGAAGACCGACGCATTGATGGCCGACAATAGAGTCAAAACAGCGAGATATCGCAGAATTTTAAGATATCTAGTAGGATAAATATTACATAACAATATGAATCTAACATCGATTTTTGTTTCAGGTTTCAACGCATGAGTAAGCTAGACCAACCATATAGAACTAACGGACTCGAATAAGTGCAGTGTATAATGTTTATTGTAATAATAAGCACCAAGCAATGCATGTATACCTACAGTGTTAATACACAGTTCACAAGACAACAATCCGTCCTTAAAGATCTAAAATTGTAATCTCGACAACATATTGTGCTGAGGACAGTATTTTTAATATTAGATGTTCGGCGCCGCAATGCATTCTCTTAGGTTCAAATAATTTTATTGAAAGATTGTAGTTTTGAGCATAATACTTTGTATATTTTGTCCCGTATCTTTCAATTGAATGTAAGGCTCAATGTAATTTATGTATAAGATGTACTGCGGTCGTCGAGCGATTGAAATGAGAATAGGATTATGTAATTTGACGTTTGTCAACCCAACGTCCAGCAAACGCAAGTCGACGTGTAGTGTAAGCACTTCTATTTTCATTTTAGTCAAAGTATTTTTAGTGGATATAGTTTATGAAAAACGTTTAAAAAGAGAATCTCTAATTTAATTTAGTTCAAGTTAGGTGAATGTTTTTCATAATCGCATTCTTGTTTAACCACCAAAATGATACATATTATTGTAAACTTAATATATTTTATGCATACATTTATTGTTTTTATTTTGCTTAATGAGTATATAACACGTGTGTTACATTCCAATAGGTACCTAAATTTTTTAACATTCCGATATAATAATGTGAACAGGGTGATTGCGTGTATCACAAAATATTCTCAAAATACTATGTATACATAATGTAGATAATATTAATGTTTTGTTGTTCATGGAATTCGTATTATGTTATAAATAGTATTGTTATTTCCATCAACAAAATTTTGGAACCCAGTTTTCGAATTTCGAGGTTAATGTTTTTAGGTATTTTCGTGCCTTCCTCATCTCTTCGTCTTCCTCCAGTTTGCAAAAAGGTGCTATTTACATGTAACTGTATCCTATCCTTTAGACACTTATTTCAAAAAGAAAATGATAAACAAGTATACTTAAGTATATCAATATTTAAACATTGAACATTTTATATCTTATTTTCAAAGACCGCCATGGTCGAAGTCATGTTTATTATAACTTTAAAAATCAATTATTTCGTTGTCATTTATGTAATATAATTTAAATATTATTCGCATTATGGAAATGTAATGTAGATACCAATAAAGTAATATTTTCAATAATTACTCGTTCTTTTTTGTTGCCTACATATAATTGTATGACCATTAAACTAGATAGGTAGAGAAAATTATCAAAAACTAAAGCTAGAAAATAAACACCTCAAAGCATTGTGTTGTGTTCTCAAAATGTTTTTTTTTTCCAACTGCCGTATACCACCGCAGCCTATTCCTACGTCTCGCCAACTAGGCACGGCGCAGAGTCCTAAAAGGAAGCAGCTGATGTGCCAAGGTCCAGCGCATTCCCACGGCGCTAAAAAACTGTCCTTTGTCTAGCCAAGGCTGACCCGCGCCGACACGCATAATTATACGGTGCTTGCCTCCTGCACTTTTAAATACTACGAAAATAAGTAATTACTGGATCCGTGATGCATGGGAAATTCCGTAAGACGCTATAAGATTACAGATTGCATTAGATCGCGAAATATATCTTAATCTCGTTTCAAGAATGTAGGTGTCATCTAATGATGCTGCTATGCTATGTATACTGATGAATGACCATGCCCGAAAGACTATCATCACCTAGAATCTTAAGTCTTAGAATCATTGTCATTGTATTAAAATACAAGTCTTTCGGGCATGGTCATTCATCAGTACTTAACAGCCACGTTAAGATTTAAAAAGTGCTATGATAAAAGTCACGTAATCTGGCACATGGGCTGCTCAAAACAATTCGTTGCTCTTGCTTCAGTCGAGTATGCGCTGCCGGTGGTCAGGTCCGAAACGTCATCGTATACCACAAACTCGAATGCTGAACAAAGTCACGAAAATGCATAGTATACCTATTGAAACTGTAAATTTTAGAAAAGGAAGCTGAAATTTATATATCCGTCGCTCTAATTGACGACAGCTTTTTGCTTCAGTTCAGACTCAATGGTCATTTAAATATATCTTCCAAAGACTACAGTAGTATATATGATATCTTCAATGGTACAGTCAGCATATATATGACGCTGACTGTACAACACATTTGAACAAATAAAATCCCAGCACGCCTTGTTCAGCATGTAATAAATAAACGCGAACACGTAATTTTTACGAGCTCAAAATTATGCTAATGTTAAGTAACTTCACAATTACTTACGACACATTTATTTCCATTTTATTTCTCACGCACTAACCTTGGGTAGGACCATTTGGTATATATTTATATTACTCTGTGGGTAGGATTTTGGCTACATACCTACATTACAAGCAGACTGCCTTCGACCACAAATTTGCCTGATTTTTTTTTACCTATGTACTGTAGGGAGTAGGACAGGAAGTGGGCAATATCTATTAAATAGAAACACTTTTCGATTGAGACTGAACTTTTCTTTTTCTGGATTTCTCAAGTAACGACAGGGGATTAAAACTAGTACAATGTTGTTAACACTAACACGAACCCAGCCCGACTTTAAGGAATAGGTAGTCTTCTATTCCCTCTAAGCTAAGCCAATAAGAAAAGGATACAGTAAAATCCAAAGGAAATCGCGCTTACTCGTGCTAGTGTTAACGCCTAGTCTGATTGCCGGGGTGCTTGCTTAGCTCATCTCTCTATGTTTTTGCTATTGGACTAACTAGGAGGATGAATGCCGCAAAATATTGTAGATTAATATCTAAATGAGAATGGCGGAAAGGAGTCCATTATCTTAATGCTTCACAAAATCCCAGCTACCCATGTTTCCAGAACACCTCGGTTTCACATAAACAAATACTTAACAGCAGCTGTAACAGCGTAGGTTGTACTTGTACTACGTTAGGTATGTACCTCTTACCAGCTATTAGGATATTTAGCATTTATAGTCGTCGTAAATTCCGAGTCATTTTGGGGTCACATTCGCACAATCCCCATTGTCTTCAGTCCCTTGATTACCGCGACTGACCGCTGCCGCCGACGGCATCACGTTTACCTGCCACTACCTAACTAACTAAAGACTATATTTTTTTATGCTTGTAAGCACAAGTTGTGAGTTATTTTTGCTCTTTTCTCGGTCAGTGAGTCTTTATTCTACCGTACTGTTAGTCAAAATAAATTGCGTCCTTTCTGTATTAAGATATGATTTTTTTTTATAAAAGAGGGGGAAAACGAGCGGGCGGGTCACCTGATGTAAAGCAATCACCGCCGCCCATGGACACCCGCAAGACGGGGGGAATCACGGGTGCGTTGCCAGCCCTTTAAGGAATGGGTAGACTCGTTTTTTAAAGATTCCTAAGTTGTATCGCTCCGGGAATGTTGTTGTGTGGGAATAACACATACACTATACTTAGATAAATAGAATATGTTATTTTACTAAGTAATTCATATACCGCAATTTGAGATTAGTAAAATAAACAAAACGGGACACCATAACAATCTTCCTAAATTAAATCATCACCAACGCCAAAAAGTTCTACAGTTTCCAACTATTAAAAATGCGCGAATGTATACCTATCTTAGTCTATATTACCAATAACAGCGTTATACCTTAGCCGTAGTCTCATAATGTCCTGAGTAGTTCCATCTTGCTCTTGACCATCGCTAAACAAAGTTCAAAGGCATAAATTACAACACTCTCGTAAACGGCACCATTGATTCTCGTTTTGGCGGTCCTTTGCATTAGCACGAAGACTTTTAGCAGAACAACACGTTGCGAAATTCATTCACAAAGTGTAACAAATCAGGCGTGGGCTTACAGCATTCAAGGCTTCGAGTTGTCGGGCACACAAATAAGGAGGAAGTTCTCAAGCTTATATTATGCTTGAGTGACAATATGTACTGCCCACTTGTTTAGGACAGAACACAATTAATGCAACCATGGTCACTCCTAGAGTATGTTCGGCGAACAACAGACGCGACTTCAAAATATGTTTCCTAACGAATGAATGCTTGACAAAGATTGATTTCATTAAACATTAGGTTATGTTCCTTTTTTGTGGGTACAAAAATTTTAATTGATGTTTTTACGTGACTCAGCCGACAACGTATGACGACAAATTACCCAAATCAAAGTAACTTTTTTGAGGGAAGTCAAGTGTGTTTTGTAGTAGTCATTATTTTGAAATTAGCTGTAATCTTCCACTTAAGCGGTGGAGCAACGAACTTCCTCAACATAAACTTAAAGTCTCAACAACTGGTATACTTATCTTAATTAAACTTTAATTTTGTCTTTAACGCCTACAATAACTCATCCGGAATACTGGAAATACCACTTGCAAGAAAAAATATTTAATTTGTAAAATTAGTTTATTATGTCGATCGTCATACAAAATTTATTAGTTCCTACCTACTACTTATCTACATTAAATGGCTATTTGCTACATATAATTATTTCACACACTCGTCCACAACAAAAGAATTTGTGTGTCAGTCAATGTTCAAAATAATACTGAACGCCTGTCGCATCACCGGGTTATTCCCAACGCTTCTATTATTTTGGAAGACTCCAAACAAAAGAGCGCATGAAAATAGGCACATTTGAAACGGCTCTTCAAATAACTCAAATATGTACATTACATTTTCCTCTCCAAAGTTTGTAAAAGATCAAAAATACTCACTCAAAGTATCAGCATCTCAAACCAAACATAGCAACTTCTCTGAGGGATCATTTCTTAGTCATTAAGAGCATTGTAGTATTGTTTGGCGGCTATTTGGGACTGTGTCGCGGCGTGCGGATCTCCCGCTTGTCCGGCCACTTGCCGGCCGTGTACTGGACGTACCCCGGGTCGGTGGGCGTCCCGGACGCGCGCCCGTCCGCGTCCGCGCCTTCCCGCTCCCGCTCCTCTATCGGCTCCATCGGGAACAGAGCTGGAGTGTCTGCCCTCCGTGACCTATTCGCCGGCGACGTTCGCAAGTAATCTTCAAGCTGTTGCAACGTCGGTGCCGGCACTGTTTTCGCTCTAGTAGGCGACTTGCGCGCCTGCTCGTAACTTGGCGACACTTCATCGTATAAACTCTTAAGTCTGCCCGACCTTACTTTCGCGAACTTCGGAGTTTGTAGCTCTGGAAGATAATCTTCCTTCGCGACGAGTTTTCCGGCGAAATTGTCCAGGTAGTCTCTAAAATATCTCTCGTTGAATTTGGCTAATTCTTGTTCGTAGTGGAGCTTGTCAGGTTCAGACATTGGCGAGATGGGGTCTGATAGACGCACGTAGTTTCCTCCCTCGATACCGTTTCGTAACGATCCAAATTTGGACTGTTCCAACTCTGTCTCTATGTTGTCGTTAAACTTTGTGTATCCATGGCTTGGAGAGTCAAACAGGCTTGACCCGTCTACTTTATCCTTATCTTTTTCTGTTTTGTTCTGGCCTAGATCCAAATCCTTTGGTCTTTCAGGAGGTATGTGACCATTTTGTTTTCCGTTAATCGTGGAACTGGTAGTCTGCTGTGTGACTATGGTTACCTTCTTATCGACCTTAGGCGAGGAAACGGCGTCCGTCTGTGAATGTCGGACGGCTGTGTAGGTCCGTGGACCCATGAGGTCTATGAGGAACAACGCTGCCACAACCAGCGACAGGCTGCCCAGTACAGACGCGTTCACCACCAGATTGTGCGGCACGGAGTCTAGAGATGCCAGCTCGAGACCGCCTGGGAAATAACATAACATTAACTTTAGAAAATAATGACACAAGTACCATCTTTATGGACCCTTGACACTTGCGCTTTATGAACAAAGGAAAAGCGTGGAAACGATGACGTTATTTCTCTATTGATGGCTCGTCCGAGTCATGGCCGTCAGATTGCATGGCCTTCGTATCGTAATAAAATATCATAGATGTGAAAGGAAACCACTTATTTTTTATTCCACTTTCACACTTACGGAATATCTTCAGACAAATGTGAAATAGCTAATGTGAAAATACGTCCTTTTTCTTTGGTTGGCACTCCTCTTCGAAGTATTCTTCAAAATGTCTGCTTTTATCGAAAGAAATGCACTATAGCTATTCTCACATCACCGAAGGCGATACAACAAACAAACTTTATGACATTAATGAATGAGCAAAAGAGAAATACTTTTAGCTAAAGTTGTCTTACCCAAAATGAGGAAGAACAGCATTCCGAAACCAAGAAGGACGCCCTCCAGGATCCTCTTGCCCCGCGGAATCTCCTGGAAGATGCGCGCTACCAGCAAGCCGAATGTGATGATCACGTAACCTGGTGACAAAATTGCAACTATTCAAGCTCAGCTGTTACAATAACTTATTTTGCCAACTGAAATCGCCTTTTTTCCGCGCAGCTGTTTTAATCTACTATTGTCTAGATCTTGCAATACCAACCAACTAAATTAAGACCCTTTTTTATTTTAAAAATAACATACCATTCTTTACCTTACGAAGCTTTACAAGTCAAGTAGGTACTAATTTGTTTGAATAAAGATTCTATTCTATTCAATGATTTGACACGTATCGCAGAGGCTTCGTTTTTGTGCTAGAAATAGACCATTCGAAAAATCACGTTTTAGTTCATTAAATGTAGATCGAAGCAATTAATCGTTAAATGATACTAAGTACTTACCTAAAATCCAAAACGATGATTTATAGGATATCATTAAGTCATTATCTAGAATGCTGGGTCATCTTTAATGACAACGTAATTTGTATGGGGCAATAACGTCAAAATTAATAAGAAATAAAAACATGTTGGCGATAACATTTCCTAGAACTTTTTTTACTTCGATTCAATAAATGCAAATAGTGGTTAGATATTGTAAGAGCTAATGTGACTTGTTTTTAGACAAAAATACTTTGTGCCAAGTTTCTTAGGGCGCAGCCTTCTTGGAAATCACGGTCTTACCAAAGCGCTGGTAGGTACTCAAAAAAAATTACGTGTAAAAAGAGCCTATTTGTTAAATAAAATTTTGAATTGATTACCTAGAACAGAACATTTTTTCTCGTACACTGCCGCTTAAAGACCTGCTTATCCAAAACCAGTCTATTCAACTAGGTTAATCAATAAGTGTGAGTCATACAAATTGTAATATGTACACGACACGAGAAGATGCAATGAACGCGTCAAAGGTCAGGCGAGCACCTTTCTTCCTTATGTAATGGGCATGGGCAATGGTCACTCGTCTAATCGAGTTTATAATTGACGACAGTTAACGAGCAGACTGGACAAGCGCCGTTAAATACCAGGGCCGAGTTTTATAAAGCTACAATGTACAATTTACAGGCGGAAGTCTCTTTCTATCAAAAGGTGATAGAATGAGACTTCCGCTTGTAAATTGTAACTTGTAGCTTTATAAAACACGACCCAGACCGCCTATTTAATGTGTCACTCGTTCAATCGTAATTCATTTAGTAGCTAGTGTAAGGTATAATAATAATAAGGCATTTCAAAAGTGGTGTTGAAATTTTTCGTAAGTAACTTGTGACACTACCTACCTACTTGGAGCAGTTTTTACATATCCTGTATATTTGTTGTACTTACGCAATTTGTTGTTTGTTTCCGAGAGGAGGCCTGTGCCCAGCAGTGGGACGAAAAAAAAAAGGCTGGTGATGATAATGATGATGAATTTGTTAATTCAAAATTAAAAATTGTTAAACGTGCAGAGTCGTGTTTTATACAGCTACAAGTTGTAATTTACAAGCGGAAGTCTCTTTCTAACAAAAGGTGATAGAAGAGACTTCCGCTTGTAAATTGTAACTTAGCTTGTAACTAACTTTATAAAACACGGTATAGGTAATAATATGAGTAAAATCGTCTCCTGAGTAGTTGTTTCTTCTAAGTAGGTAGCGAGCGTCATAAGTTAGGTAAGTACTTCGAAAAATTTTAACACTACTTGTGAAATGTCTTAAATTATTTTTTGTTGTTCGTAATTGTCAGGACAAGGTTGGTCAAAAATATGAAAACAAAACATTACCGGGGGCGAAGCCGCGAGCAACAGCTGGCTTAAAATACAGGACTGGCCATGTGATGCTAAGCTTACCGCCATAGACGGCATCCGCGAAGGCCCCGCCGACGGAGTCCCACGTGACGGAGGTGAGCAGCGACCACTCGCGCGACAGCTTGGACAGCAGCAGCGACAGCCGCGCCTCGTCGTCGGTCGACACCCGCTTGCCGACCAGGCACGCCACGCATACCAACTGCGGCGAGAAATCATATTAGACCAATCGAAGGTACACGGAAAGAACATGTCCAGTCATTTTTTTTTAATGTAGAGCACTCTTAGACTATAAGTTACCACTCAGTTACAGATACAAATATTTATGTAACTTATCTTTTTTATCACTTTAGAAAAAGATGTACTTATAAGAAAATTATAAGGATAATTACATCGTTCCAAACTTTAAAATCGCGATAACTCAAAAAGTTGCTAAGGTGACTAGACATGTTCTTTCCGTGTACCCTTCAATTATCCATACCTAGGTATAACTAGTTTTTTTTTACTAACATTTTTTTGAACTTGACTAAATGAAATCCAAAAAAGCTTGCCCAACCTGCATCATACAGCCTATCTCTACAATACCTATAAGTACTCGTATTGTACCTATGTTAAGCTCTTTATTATAGTACACAAATCAGGGAATAAGTAAGTTACAGGACACGAGAATGTGTTAAGTACGGAAAATTTGCACTCTTTTCCAGCATAAAAACAAAGAAATATAGTACAAATACGCACAAATACATATATGATACACAAATACACAAATATATATATGAATATATGCTCACCAATACAAAAGCCTCTATTCCACCAAGTTCAACTGGAAGTTCAATCAGTTGAACTATTGGGACAAAAATGTTCCAATTATTTCAACGTTGTAATTTATTTTAAAAATTGAACTGGACAAAGATGATCTTATTACTTCAACTTTCTAATATTTTAATCACAAATAAGCATTCAAAAGTAAATATGCAAAGATTATTTGTTTGGTACGGGTAAACAATAAAATCCCGGTTTCTTACGAGGAATATTTTTTCTGTACGTCGCTGGTAATGCACGGTAACGTACGAGTAACAAGGTTTCTATCTACCTAAAGTGTTAGACGAAAAAATGTATATAAAAAACATATATTATTATAGCTAGGCAATCATCAATCATTCAGTTACGGAACTGTATATTTCGTGGAATTAATTGGCATTTTAATTACATGGAAAACGTTTCATTTTCATTTTGAACTCAAGTTATGGTAAAGTACTTACCTATGTTTTTTTTGTTGGAAGTCAAATAATATATACCCGGTATTACTTTTATCCTTTTAATTTTTTATTGTTGAACTAATTGGAAAAAATATTCCAATTATATCTTTGTAACTTTATAACTTTGTAACTTACAAAGTTGAAATAATTGGACTATTTTTTGTCCTATTAGTTCAACTGATTGAACTTCCAGTTGAACTTGGTGAAATAGAGGAAGCAAAAGCTGGTAGGTACCTACTTTACAATAAATATACGATAGAGATCCACCATAAGTTCTGTTAGTAAAAATTAGGACAGTAGGTCAAAAGGCCAATTAAGTATGAAATGCTTACCTTCCCTATAAACTGGGTTTAGACGAAAAGTTCAGGAGATACCCATCTATGTCTCAAATTTGAAACTGTAACGTAAATATACAAAAAGACCAGAAAAATTAATTCTCGAACTGGGAATCGAACCCAGGACCTCCACCATACCGAGGTGTCGCGCTACCAACTGCACCATCTGCGATACCCATCTGTATTGTACCTATATTCAATGAAACGTGTGTTAATGGTTAAGTATTTAATGTAGATATGTGCAAAGCATAGTATAAGTGAAATATTCATAAATAATTAACGGTGCATGTGGTTAACACTGTCGACTCTTAGTACAAACAAATTATGCACATTAAGAAACTGATTCGCGTACCCCGGCGGTACCTTTTCGCCGAAAATGCCACGCTAACATACCATACATCTGCTAAAGATTTATTTGTAAAATTGATTGCGAAAAGATTCCACAAAAGTACGCGATTTGGTTTCTACGACTGTGCCTCCCTCCTGAGTACATGTTTACGAATCTCCTAAGTAGCTGATATGTAAAACACGGGGAGTGTCAACTCGAAATCCACTCGATAATGTCGAAAGAAAACACGAGTTGTGACGTAAAAGTTACAACACGCTTTACATACCATCACCAACAGCGCTAAACAAGTTTTAGAAACTGCCAGCCCACACCCACACCCATGTTTTCAATGGTTTATAAAAAGTAGTTTGATGCGCTAAGACATTATGCATAAAGCACCCAGAGAGTAAGTACCCATGACTCGAACTTCTGCTATGTGTAGCGAAGTTTAAACCGTTAACTTATGGCTTTATAAAGTAAACTATCCAATCTATAGAGGGTCGAGCACGCCTTTACGAAAGCTGCGTAACGTTACGGTTATCGTATCGAGATCGAGAAATCTCATACTAAATTTTAGTTCCATATACGCTCACGGGCGGGCGCTGTTCCAAACGTCATACAAACACGACATCGTTTTACTAATCGATTTTACATGACGCAGCATTCGTAAAGTCGTGCTCGACCCACTGCACAGTTTGACATTCTCATTTCTCATCACAGTTTTTTGCCTTCATTTGTCAACATAAGGGAGAGGTCTACCCCCTAGCCACGTTTAGCAGTGCCTCCGGCCTCGTCGAGAAGCAAGCTGATATGAGTCATAGCAATACGGTCCAGCTAATAAGAGTCCTTCTAGCCGGTAACCGCCGCTGTCCACCGTGGGAGCGACATTGCAGACGCAGCGTCCGCGCAATACTGCATCTCGTTCTTATACTAAGTATACGTGACCGGATTACGGAAAACTTGACTTTTAACTTATGCAAGAACTCAATATCCTCATGTATATGATGTGATGACTGGAATGTTATTGTTTCTTTAAGGTAGTTACGCTTTTTAAGTCTAAAATAGCTCAATTTAAAATTTTCAAAATGACAATTCCATGTTGATAATCCTGTGGAGCGTCCTAGGGACAGTATTGGCCACTGCCTGTAGGACCACGGGATATTGAAAGGATAACTGTCTTAGCATGCAGTAGGGGTGCCGACAACGTTATTACCTTAGGTGTTTAGGTACACAACCTTTGAAGATGAGCTGCTTCATAGCAATACACTAGCACCGCATCAAATACTTTGGCGCCCTTAACATTTAAGGTAACTTATGGCGATGTGTTAAGTACATAACATAAGTTTAGGAAGAGTAGATGAATAGCAAATGATTTAAATGTGTAGTCAATATAAGTATAGGCGCCAATTAAAGGCGCGGCGCTGGAAAAACTTGCACGTACCGAGTCGTATCATTACTAAGGCATTTACTGTTATTTATCTCAACCTCCAAGGACAACTGCGACTGTGAAGCAGCAATAAGATACCTAATCTTAGAACACCTATTCGCTATAAATACTCACACGTTTAGTTATCAAAGTGTTTAGGTTGCGCCACATCTTTAAGTACGTATGTATTCCAACCGAACTACCTTTGTTTATGTTGCAGCGAAGGCACAGCTATGCGCTATCAAAACGAAGGACACTCGCCAAGGAATATAAAACGAAGTGGGTTAGGTACTCAATAATTTTTAATAACAACTCGGACGGAGATTAATACATTACGAATAGTGTCGAAATCTGCCGTGTACGACCTATTCGAACCGACCGAACGTGATCGCCAAGTGTTTGGATGTCGCAAGAAGGTCGGAGATATTTGGTACTTATCTAACGCTTGCTCGCTACTTGGACATATGCATGCTGCGCACACGTGACTATACCTATTGTAGACTATTGTTTTATTAAATAATGCTCAACTTGTCAGTTGATGTTAAACAGGTAAATCACTTCACAAAAGAGGAACGGTGTGGGCCATACGCCCTTTTCTGACCTCGCATTCACAAGTGTTTCAACAGGCTGTGTTATGGTTAGTAGATAAGGCGACAAGTAAATGTTTATCCACATCACACGCTCAATCCAAAACATTAAAACTGTCTATCCCAAAACAATCCCGTCCCTAGGCAAAATAAATGGTCAAAGGGACTAAAGGAAAAACCATGCAACATGCAGATACAATTCAGAAAAGCGACGACAAAGTTGTAAAAACTTGACAGGTATCCTTGCGAAATGTTATCAGTTATCACACTGACGGTAGGCGCACACACATTCATCAATGGGGAATACTCACGAACTCCACTATCTTGAGCGCGACCCACTTGTCGCACAGCGCCATGTCGCGATAAAGCACGATAGCACAACTATTATATCAATTCCACCTCACGCGTACTCACGCTCGTTATGTCGTTGACATTATAGTACATTTCACAGTGTTTACTAACAGAAGGGCGATCGGCGGAGCAGGCGGCCGCGCGTCGCGGGCGCAGGGTTTTGTTTGAGCGCGCATTTCCACGCTGCAGCGCCGACGCCGGCGCGATGGCGCGCTGTGACATTGAAGGAAAACCTTAAGCGCGGGAGGGATGTTCCGCAGCATTGACTCGCCACCGAGATAACGTGCGTGCAAAAACCTTAGGCGTTGTCAGTCGTCAGTCACCCGAGACAGAGGAGCGAATTACAAATAAAACACCGAGGACATTAAACCATTATACTTAAATTTATTAATCATAACCGGCGCATGCAATACTATTTTAAAAATCTCTTAAAAGTCCGAGAGATAAATTCATATTGAAATGTAGATACGTACATATTGAAATGTAGATAGATAATTTCATAATGCTGTGTTTGTTCATTGCTGAGAAAACAGTTCGAAATTGATTTACTTAAAACCTGATTTTAAATAAGACTTGATCATACACAGAAATAGTAAACTACAATAACATGAATATTTCGTTGAAAAAACATCAAAAAATGGAGATTGCCAGCATTGCAATGATCCGTGCGCGGCCGAGCCGGCGGTTGCCCTTAATTCATAACATAAAACAATATTGTAGCTACATTCTTAAATATACCGATGATGCCTTACAATTTTTAATTTTAATACATTTAAATCTATGCAATTCAATTAGATTAATTAAATAGATTAGAGTTAAATTAAAATTGTCTAAAAGTAAAATTTACCTCTTTTATGCCTTACGAAATATGGAGAGTGCAAGAGAAAATTAAAGTGCGAATACCACGTGATCAGCACATATTCAGGAAAAAGATTTATTAGCAGCTGCATGATTATAACAAACAACACAAAGTAACTGCGTCTTGACAATAAGCTTCTTTACCTTTTTCCTGAAATGCAACACCAACACCAAGCTGCCAATATAAACGTTGTAGAAAATAGCTGCTTTGGTGACAGTCTAAAGACGTTTGCACGTGTCAACAGTAAAAATGGCAACTTAAAACATGTAAACACTCTTGGTAAGCGTTTGGTTTTAGTATCAAAGCGCCTGTGGAGCAAAATTAGCAAGAAACCACTCCAGATTTACAGCAGAAGTGCGACATAATAATTTTTAGGAATTTTACATCAGCTATTTGGCTGAACAGATCGTGGTTCTGGTGTTTAGCACAATGATCTGGCTCGGTGTGTTGTTAGAAAAGTTAGTATTTTGCCGTTTAGTCAAGTTAGTTATATTATAGGTAACTCGTAAGTAATAGCAATTATGTTCAGCAGGCGTGTTAATACCAAAACAGCGTAGTAACATAACAAAAACAATGAACATAAAGTCAACAGGGGCAGCATTCCTCTCGCACTCCACAAGCACAAAACGTGTAACACAAGACAACACATTTGCATACTTAAACAATACATACATGCAATAAATAAATCAAGGGTTAAAATTAAATTAGTTAAGATTTATAAAAATTGGCTGGGTGACACCGCATCAAGTTTTAGTTAGTGGTAGAGTAATTTAAAAGAAAGTAATCACAGATTTTCCCACTAAGAATGGGACCATTTGAGGACTGTCACATCGCACATAGCGCCCTTTACGGCTATTGAAAATTTACCCCTGAGAAATGAAACCGCTAACGCTGCTTCTCCGTGTCATGGTTGGTAATGGTACGTGTGCGACTTCACAGTAAACGATCGGGAAACGATACGAACAGTCAAATGGTCTTAGTTTAAAGAAAATCTCATCCAGTTAACGACAGTTAAGCCATTCGAGAAAAAAAATGTGATCGAGGAGCTTAGTTCCTTAGCTTACTACCCTTAGGCAGACTTGCACCAACTTGGGTTAGCCATGGTTAGGCCCCTCACCATACTGACTACTAGAAGCGAAACTCCTATGTCTATCACAGAGAATCACAAGTCACGCTCGTTCCGCATAGTTAAACACGGACTTACTTAAGTCAGAACGAGACCGGATTCATAATGAAAGAATGAGAGTATCGTTTTTAACAGGATGCACCAATGCAAATTACCAAAGACTTACATGCTAGAGGAGTCTTCGCGCTTGGCAAGAAGTCAACGGAGCGCAGTGTCACCCAGCGGCACGCACCCCTGCACTCACTGTTCGTTGCGGGGCGTGATGAACTCTTGCAGCGGGTGGCGCGCGGTCCAGGGGTTGAAATCGTTGGCGGGCGGCGCGCGCGCGGGCGGCGGGCCCGGCGGCGCCCACACGGCGCGCTCGCCCGCGCCCAGCGCGCCGCCCAGCAGGCTCAGCGACGCCATCGACGACATCAGCGACTCCACGCCGCGCCCGTTCCATCTGTGCATGCACGCTCGGTCACAGGACATCTGACAACGCTGCGCGCAGAACGCCCACTGACTATCCCACCCCCCCACTGATTTTACTGAACTTGAAGAAGTAACGAACATACATATAATCGTCCCACGATAACTTTGCATAAGATATTAATTGGCAACCCAGAAAAACCACGCTGTGGTAATACCTTTTTCTTGTCACTCAGACATTTCTTCAATTAAAAATAATAATGATAGTAGCAATCAAAAGTTGCCGTTTTTTTTTTAATATGGCTCTGTCCATTGGAGGACAATTTTGCCAGTGTTTAGTAAGTTTTGCCGTTGTACGGTAAAAAAAGTCTAGAAAACGAAATATGAGAAGTATTTTAATGGTGGGTGGTGAATGAACGATGACCTGTTTAATGTATAATCTAATCAAAAGTTCAAAACGTGTTGTTTGACTATAATTCAGTGTTGCCATAAACAAACTTCAGATTTGTACTGTTGTCAGTTCGTTGCAAAGTTATCGTGGGACGACTATACATACAGTCGCGTAGCTAGGGGGGCAGCGGGGGCGGCCCAGACCGTGAATATCACTAGTGCCACCTATAAAAATCGTAAAACTGGCAGACTGCATAGCTGCACTAATAAAAAAAAAACATAAAGTATACACTTTTATTTTTTTATTTTAAAAGTTTTCATTGATCTTTGGGGTGAAACCCTACAATATCCGCACTGGGTGCCACACCTGCTAGCTACACCACTGCATACCACCCATTTACAATATTAATAGTAAACATTATAGTACTGACTCGGGGGGCGGCGGGTGGCGGCGCGCGGCCTCGTGTATCATGCGCAGCCGGCGCGCCTGCGACCAGGGCTCCAGCGTGTAGGACGGCGCCAGCGGTGGCGACGCCGCGCCCTCCTCCGCCACGCGGCACAGCTCCACGCCGCGCTCCGCCGACCAGCGGCCCACCTGCATACACGCCCGGGAACTTGTTACGTGATGCAGAGGAATCCTCCAGCATACAGTTCAAATTATCCGTGTTGAAATGAAACTAGCGTCCACACTGTGGAGTCCATAGCATTCCGGCTTCGTCGTTCTTACAGAGATGCATCATGCAGAAATGGTTAGTTTTTTTTTTAATAAAAAGACGTTACAGTCGAGGAAATTAATTCTTGACCCACCATAGAACATTTTCATAGTAAACATCATAACGATTTTCCTTGTGTCAAGCTATGCGATGTCACTATGACGTTTACTGTGAAAAGGTTCCATGGTGGGTCAGGAATCAATTTCCTCGACCGTACCTACAGAAGGTTCATTTACAAGATCATTATGAGAAGTGTGACGAAAAAAAGGCCTAAATCCAAAACGGCGCGGAAAAACGCCCACATGTTTTTCATCACTACTATTGTGACTGGCAATGCAGTAATTGCTGAAGTGACTGCACTTCTCGTTCTAATGTGCTCTTAGGTACTAAAGCTTATGTATCGGCACATTAGCTAATTTAAATCATTAGCACCCAGTTTCTATCTGATTTTTAGTCTTCCTGTCTTGATTTGTCTGTAACTTACTTAAAAAAAGTGCCAAGTTTTTTGCGCATTCTTCTTGGCAATCACGGTCTTTCCGAAAGCGCTGGTAGACCAAAAAATTATGACTTGTAAAAGATTATTCAACTACCTATTTGCGAATAAAAATTAGAATTAGTGTCGTTGTCATTGGTCATTGTGTGTTGTTACCTCGCGGTACTGCTTGAGCAGCTGCGGCGACTGCGGCAGCGACCAGTCGACGGCGGGGCGCGCGCCGCAGCCCCACGCGGCGGCCGCGGCGGCCACCAGCGCCTTGCGCGCCATGGCGGCGCCGCGGTGCGACTTGTACTCCACGATAGCAGCCGAAGAGGCGATCGATCGACGCACGCGGACCTACGAGACAAACGTTGACTCCATTTAGAGAATTCACTGAATATCAAGTCGGGAAATATTATTTCATTCTCTCGCGTGATGATATATGGATTTGATTTTCAATGGGGCGTGCTCATTTACATATAGGTACGATAACGGTGCGACTAATGACGACCGGATAGCCTAGTGGTTAGAGACCCTGACTATGAAGCTTGAGGTCCCGGGTTCAAATCCCGGTCGGGGCAGATGTTTGTATGATGAATATGAAAGTTTGTTCTCGGGTCTTGGATGTTTAATACGTATATAAGTATGTATTTATCTATATAAGTATGTTTATCCGTTGTCTAGTACCCATAGTACAGGCTTTGCCTAGTTTGGGACTAGGTCAATTGGTGTCAAATTGTCCCACGATATTTATTTATTTATTTAATGTATCTAATTTTTCATGGTATAACTAGCTGTTACCCACGACTTCATCTGCGTAGAGTTTGGTTATCGCTATCATGCGAGAACTATGCATTTGTCTTATTCTTGGGTAGGTATCTTTATTCCGCATTTTATTCAAATCCGTCCAGCCGTTTTTGCGTAATTGAGTAACATACATCCAAAACATCTAAACATACCGTCTTTCCCATTTATTCATATTAAAAAGAAAATACTCACCTCCTGCACCTCGTCGGTTAGCTCGTATAGCAGGCGCACGATCTCGGCCGAGGACAGCGTCGGCGGGATGCGCGAGATGAAGATGCGGCAGTTGTTGATCGAAGGGCACACGCCTGTTGACAAGTCCCCAAACCACTTTATGACCCGAACCACGATCCAGGAACTACAAATTGATGTCCATGACCGCCTGCGTGGCCAGCGCCAGTGTCCAGGGGATTGCCGCAGGATACCTCATGTTTATTGGGTACAAAAGCGCGAAGGCACTTGTCGAGTAAGTCTTTCATTGATATTGGGTAATAAGTACTAAAAACCCTCCACCACAAAACCAACATTTGCAAAGCGACGGGTGGTCGCTTTATTGATCCTGATTCCTCAATGTACCTACCTAGTTTCACTTCACATTCAGAAAATAAAACAATTAATAAATAAGAATTGATAAACTCACCAAGCTGCCAGGAAGGTCTGATCATGTAGTTGTTGAACATGCGTATGGCGTTGCAGGCCTCCGCGTCATTCGTGTACATGGCAAACGCGTACCTGGGCAAGGGACAGGGCATCTACTTTGCAGTTTCAAGTTTCAACACATTGAGTATAGTTCATTCACGTTAAGAAAATAGTGTGTCGTCTGGACAACTGCAAGACAAAGGTTGTCCTGGTTGGTGTCTTTTTAATTGTTTACATCCTCATTGGTCGGGACCGTCGGGGGGCGGGGCTAGGCCGTAGGACAATGATGATTTACTATTTTCTTACGAAAAACAGACTACAGTATCTTAGAAGCTCTATCGGTGTCGTAGCTCAGGACCGTGTTTTATAAACCTACAAGTTACAATTTACAAGCGGAAGTCTCGTTCTATCACCTTTTGTTAGAAAGCGACTTCCGCTTGTAAATTGTAACTTTATAAAACACGGCCCTGATCGGCGAGGATTTAACGGTGACCTGGGCGAAGGAGATATTGATATCGGTATATTGTGATTAAAGGCCGACATAGTCACAATTGGTGTACCTACTTACACAAGCCTCGTTAAAATATAAGAATAAAAAAACTTCTTCAACTCAAAATCGATCTCTATAATTGAAGATTTGCATAAAACACCGTTTAATTATTAAATTCGATCTTGTTATTCGTTAAGTTAGTTTCATTCCAGTGGGAAATCGAATTAGGTACCTAATCACGAAAGCATTGGACCAATTTCGAGGTGGTAAATTTTCTTTATATCTGAAACTGCAGAGGAGTCATCAACCTAAGCAACTGATCGTACCTACCTACTAGGTATAATAGCAAGTAAAAGTACACTCTGTACTTAAGATACGGAAGCAGATTTGCGGATTGCAAACTGTTGTCAAATTGTTTAGCGTCCACCTATGCTTCTAAGGTGCAAGTAAGTGTTTCCTGCTAATTAAGTTGGTCGAGTTGTTGTGGTTGCTCATCACTATCAACCTATGCAATATTCTCATCCTAAGCACTATTCATACTGAGTTACACAATTTATAGAACACGATTTTATTCCAAACAGCATAATTTCATCGGTAAACAAGCCTGGCTTAGGCCCCGTCCAAGTGTAGTAGGTACCTACCTACCTATGTAGTCGCTTCGTTGGCGCATTTCGTACAATTTGTTTGTATTGTTGCTTTCGGAAAACGAACGTTTTCAGCTGACAAACAGTATTCAAGTAGGTTTATGTTGATGAAAACAGTCCAGCTGAAACGGTATGGACACGTTTGAATTCCAATAACATTTCTAATGTGGACCTCGGCCCTTACATTAGTCAAGTCCTGTGTGGTGTTTCTCTACGAGCATAGGACCAATACCTATATGTACCTACCAGGTAAGTATACGGTAGGTATAAAAGCATAAGAATAAATAATAACAAAGTAGAAAGGAATCTCTTTTGACAGAGTCCAAAACGCCGCCATTTATATACCTACTTCCCCCTTCACGTCGTTACACCCCTCTGTCGTCCAGGCGTGTTGCTAGGGTTGCTTACTGTTAAATATTACTGACGTCTAAAGATAATAACGCTAAAATAGAAGTTTTTCTTTACTTTGAAATCATTATTTTATTCTAGTTTTACAAAATATGAGATTTATCAATCACTAGCTGTTGCCCGCGACTTCGTCCGCATAGATTTCGTTTATCGCTATCCCGCGGGAACTATTTAATTTTCCCGAATAAAAAGTAGCCTATGTTATTCCTCAATATTCAAACTATCTTCTTACCAAATTTCATCTAGATTGGTGCAGCGGTTTTCCCGTGAAGAGGTAACAAACAGACACACGGAGAGAGAGACAGAGTTACTTTCGCATTTATAATTTTAGTTAGGATTACTTACTCAAAGCGTAGTACCTACATATTACAGGTACTTCGAAATAAGAAGTTATTATAAAGGCCATACCAAATGAAGTTATTTAAGGTGATTTAAGTAAGTATTACACCCAAATAGGTACACCACAATAACTTAACACCATTGTTATTTGTTTCCGAGATCGGCGTTTCCAAGATGTAGGTATGGAACGCACAAACAACCAAACGCGCGTGCGGCGACGCCGGCCGTGACAGCCTGCCTGAGTAGCTCGTTTAACGAGTACTCTAATATCGTGACCTTGAGCCCGTCCGGAGCGGGAGTTTCCGTTCTACTATGTTATTATTTATTCTTATGGTATAAGGGACGGTTCAGCACACTCACAGGTATTACGTAGTCGTAAAACTGTCGCGTGATGGTAGAGGGCCTCTCCGAAGGCCATACTGAATACCACCTAAGTACCTACCTAATATATCGTGCAAATTCAACTCACCCGCGATTCCAGCCAGAGAAGTTGATCATGAGCCGGAACTCGAACAGCTCGCCGGCCTGCCGGAAAAGCGGCACCAGCGTGTCCTCGAAGCAGTCGTGCGGGATCCGACCGATGAATACCTGCCGACAAAGGAACACTATTTTAATACACAGCTGAATCCTAGCGAAAATTGTAGGTAGGTTTGAGGAGCACTGCTCAGTGGAGCGGCGTGGGAGAAGTGCCCCCCACCTCAGGAGTCAAATTTCAAAAAGAACGGCTGATCAACTGAAGTGACCTAAAGAAGACAATGGTATCTATCACTATCATCCCCGAGAATCCGAGAAACCGATAACGCTTGCTACTATTTAAGTACCTAAGTACCTACTAGGTACGTTGTTAAATGGCATAGCACAATTCTTCGAACTCTAATAACAGTAATAAGTTAAAAACTCATTATTTAAACAAAATCCTTGGGGCTGAACAGTTATTACCTGCTATTGCCGTCGTCGCGTAGTGAAGGGTGAATGTGCCAATTACCGGCTAACATATAGAGTGAGCTATAGAAAGTTATATGAAGGTTCATAATAAGTACTAATAATGAATTAAGAATAAGATGAATGGGATAAGTTTGTCAGTCACATTTTAGATTTTTTTATCGCTTATCGCTTAAGGGCGCCCTATATGTAAATGACCTTCGATCCGTAGCTCTTCACTTTTTCGTGTTTTATGTGCGTCATCATGTTGACAACTACCGTTTTTTTACCAATTCACCAATTTACAGTACCAAAAGCTATCAAACTTTATTATTTTAACGACGAAAAACAAGTTTTTCGTCATTATCTCATTAAATATAGATTATTGAAATGAAATAGTATGAGAATTGTAAAACGCGAACGCGATCGAGACGTATTTTTTGGTCTGGTCGGCGATTACACTCGCTCAGGAGAACGAAGACTAGGTACGAATCAGAGCGCCTAGTGTAATCGCCGACCAGGCCAAGAAATACGTCTCAATCGCGTTCGCATTTAACAATTCTCATACCCTCATTTTAATTGGGAATGTTGACGAATTGGGAATGTTGACGAATTGGGAATGTTGACGAAATGGGAATATTGACGAATTGGGAATGCTGACGAATTGGGAATGTTGACGACTTAGGAATGTTGACGAACTGGGAATGTAGACGAAATGGAAATGCAGATGAAATGGGATTGTTGACGAGCTGGGAAGTTGACGAAATGGGAATTGAATGTGGACGAAATGGGATTGTTCACGAGTTAGGAATTTGACAAAATGGGAATGTGGACGAAGTGAACCTGATCGCTTTAGAATTAAGTAAGTACGGTTAGTCAAGCAACGAAATAAAACTCTAGACCATGTTCCTCTCCGCTTACAATACAACACTATTATGACCAGTGACCAGTGACGGACTTCACTCCAGCCAGGATCTCCAGGCGCATTTAAGTTAGATACAAACTGTACCTATCATGGTCGCTAAACTGGCACATCCACCCTACAGACGAAGTACTTATGTATCTATTAGAACCAATAGCTTTTTGTATCCATCCATATGATCGCTGACTGAAATGAGAGTGATGGCCACGAAAGAAATGACTAGATACCTATTATAAAAAATACCTACAAACGGTCACAAAATGTTTGCGGAAAAGGCGGGAAAGTTTATCTTTTACCTAGTCCCTCCCTACAGACACAGAATTAGTAATAAAGGAAAGACAGATCACATTTGGGCACCTAGATAAAAGATTACTCATAATAGGTACCTACTTAAATTATATACTTACGTATTGCAATCAGGTGTTCCAATAAACCAAAAATAGGTAAGTGGTATGTGTATGGTGTGTATGTACCTATAGAGTAGACCTCCAAACGGACCTGTGGTGGGCGTCCCGGCAGCGCGGCGCCTCAATTCAAATCAAAGAGATTAGATTCCATTTTTCTTACCTCACAGTTTCTCGACGGCTCCGGCCCGGACCATGCATGAGGAGCCTTCCTGTAGATCCTTTGTCCATTTATTTGCGTAAGTGTATAAGATGTGTTATTTTCTGTTAGAGATAATAATCTCGATGATAATTCATGTTGATTTACTTCACTACACGAATAATGCTTAACAGGAGGCATTTTAGCCAATATAAATTAATCTTAAATAATACGTTCGAAAATAATTAATAGGTCCCACTAACTACTCCAACGCGTTATCCGCGTGCGTTCCAAAAAGAAACGAAATAGCGAAATACACGAACGATTTTTGACAACGCGAGAAAAGAAAATGGCGAAATAAATTCCAAAATGGTGGAAGTGACCTTCAAATTTTTCATATTTTGATCATATGATTGTTCAATATCTAAACATATACATAAGCCTTAGTGGGATGATAATCAAAGAACTTGAAATATTACGACTTGCATTTATTCATTAATAATATTAACATGAAAGTAGCTCAAACTATTTTTTGTTATATAAACTGCTGCACCGGAAATAAAAATATATCGATAGTACAATAACAAAAGTTTTGAATTTGGAAGTATCCGTTAAATTTTGTTTCTCGGAATAAAGTCGCACAAAAACCTTTTTTTAGCAGTGCAGTTACAAAGTAAAAGTAAGTAAAAGCATAAAATAAATAAACATTTACTTAATAAGCGGCTCATATCATACTTGGAAAGGGTAACTCATTATAAAAATAAGAATGTGATTTGTATTTGTATTATAAAGCTTGCCATTCACCGCATTTTTCTACCGTTTTAAAAAGTATTTAATTTAAAAGATTTTGCTATAAACCTTCGCGGTGTAGTTGAACCTGTCTACTTCCTAAATCCTAATTGTGCCTTTTTAACTGAGTATTTTGTAATTTTCTGTTGTCAAGGCATAAACATAGAACTATAGTAAAACGCACATACACACAGAAGAAAAGAAAAGAGATGTTACTCATTATTAGTCAAGTTGAAAAATCCTGATATTTTAATTTGAAACTTCAATATCTCAAAAACTGCTAAATCGATTTTGACGAAACTCAGTAAAGTTTAGTTAAACATCCATTTCGATTAAACCAGCTTTCGATCAAAAAACCCGCGTCTTAGTTGGTCCTTCAGTAGCTAGTAGGTAGTTGGTAGCTAGGACGCCACAAACAGACACACATATACACACCCGCTCCTCTTTTTTTGTTGGGTGTTAAAAGTGGTCCTAATCACCCTTAGCAATAAAACTACCTAGTTTCATATTAAAGATACAATGCTACTAAAAAAATATGACATAAACTTAGAATTATAGCTATAGAGGGTTTATTAGTAACTGTGCCTCGCTTGGATAGCTCATTGAGGTCTATACTAAATCTTAACTGCATTCTTAAAACATATAATCGTTGTGTCATGGGCTGCATTCTCATGATTTGCTGTTTTGTAAAGAATGTTAATTTCTTCTGTGAAATTGATTTCATCACGTTAACAGTTATTGCCGGAATGGCTTCCAATTGTAACGAGCCAATGTCTCGTTCCGGAATACCTGTGGATAGAGAAATACAATACAGATATGTATTTTTAATACTGAACAGTGCATAGAAACATTGTAATAGATGTGATCCACGAAAAAATTATAACACAAACATTTCAATAATCCATTAAGTTGAGCTACTTCGTGAGATGTCCACAGGTACGGTTCACCATAAGCATCCGGATGAACTGCTATATCGTATAAGGTCTAAAAAGAAAATAAGATTCAAATTAAAGCCATAGCTGAATACTGAAAATTTTACTAAATGTTGGTACAGTATTGACACATGGCATACATTGACACACCTTAACTTGAACTTCATTGCATTTTTGAAGTTTCCCTAATACATCAGAGTTGAGCTCTTTCATAATAGCGGGTGTAATTTTTTGGAGATCGCTAGGAGGGAAGCTACACAGCATATAGCCTAGGCCGTTCACATTACTTCCATTCATGTACCATGAATTCCCGTAGTAACGCCTGTAAGCGGATATTAGGACTCCGATCTAAAATAGGAATTGAACTATATGAACACAACTTATTTTATTCGATTTAATTTACGACTTACACAGCATGACAGTTTAATATTAAGGCAGTAGATAAGACAGAAAATGGAAAAAAGAAACAAAACGTAAAATCGCAATTGATCGCCTCGGGGGTGCTTTACACTTCAGAAATTTCTATTTATACTCAAACTGAGCTAGCTACATTTACTTTACCTAACTGTCAACTTTTGCACGTTACCGTATTTTCTTACTTCTAAGGACTTTTAAAATCACTTGAATACCTTACGCGGATGTAAACCGATTTTGAAGTTAGCAAAAAATCTTAAAACTGACGGGTCTCCCATGTTAGTATAATAGAGATCCTCCTCTGGTACAACGTTCAAAAGTGACCCGAATGCCAGGAATTCCCTTCCTTGTAAATAAGCCGCTGTTTTTCCGTCTGAAAATCGTCACAGCTAAAATCAGAAATCAGCGGGTGTAAAATTGAGGTGTTTTATTTTAAGCTGAACAAAGCCAAATACTCCAGTTCCCAAAATAATGCAAACGGTAAAGTTCGAAACAGGCTTATTTTAATAGGTAGGTACACATTATATTTTGCAGCTTTAGATAGAGAAGTTGTACCGAAAGTACTTAGTGTTTTTTACCTGTAATAATGTCCCATGCTTGTAATGTTTTCTTGATTGGGATGAACTGTTTTTTCGTATTGGATAAAATATGCAAAATGGTTTCGGCATCAAGTCTCATAAATGAATCTGGAGGTCCAAAAAACAATATATTCATTGATACCTCAGGCTCCATCTGAATTTCCAATTCATCGTAAAAATCTTCATAAGTGTCGATATTTTCTGTAATGTCCATTCCGTTATAACTTACCTACTTAAGTATCATAATCATAAATATAACTATTCCAGAAAGTAATAATGTTACTTTACATATTATGCAGTAGTAAATTCTTCCCTATAAAGAAATTGTTCTGTATTCAAAGCAGATTTTGCGGTTCTAACAATACCTACCAGCTTTTGGTGTGATTTGAAGTTGAAACATAAGTTCATTCGCATTGATATAAACATAAGGATATGCTCTTTGGAACACTTGGAACACAGGAAAGGCGGAGCGCGACTGTCGGCACCCGTGCTCGACGTGCGCACAGCTCATGTTGCGGGCTACTAATTAGTGCCACAAAATTGGCAACAAAAACGGAGTATCTAAGGCCCCATCCATACGCTATGTTTGTTCGTCATAAATAGACTGTATATTATTTTTTATTAAAAAATCGTGTAAACTGTCACATTACTAAACAACTAATGTACATGTAATAATAAAAAAAACTAGTAGAGACGTTCCATACCTTTTTCTGTGTTAGCAATTACTGAGTTTTTGTCATTTTCATATTTTTCAGCTATTTCTTCTAAGGATTTTGTGGTGTCAGTCGTTATTTTTGGTATTATCCATATAAATACCAGGAAGTTCCACAACATAGCTTTTTTTAGGTGTTGCATATGATTTATTTAATATGCTGTCCATGAAATATTTCAATATTTTTATTTTATTTAAGTATACTGTATGCGCTCAACAAAAATATTTCTTTAAGCATAAACTAGTTGGCATCGAAATAGTAAAACCGAACTAACTAAAAGCATTGAAAACGTTACGAAAAGAAATGGACTGGTATTTTACTTAGCCGCAGCTGATCTACTATATAATCTTGAATTATTGTAACAAGCAGACAAACGCTAAATATTTTTATACAATTACCATTTTGAGACAGTGATGAATGGGAAGCTTTAACAGAAATACATAAACATATCTCTATGCATGCCCTTACTCTACTTTGTCTACTTTGCTCTACTGTCATGTCACTGTCAAATTCCAATCCGTCAACTGACCGACCGACGTAGACCATCTAACCTAAAACAAGCGTTGATTGTTTTTATCGGATCCTTCGTTATTATTGCAACGAAATGCTTAGTGTATAGCATTTCTTCGTATTTTTATCACCGTTAGTTTTGTAGGATAAAGTATTTTTTATAACGTATAAGCTTCCACTAGTGTCTTAGAAACATGGGTATCTTAGAGAAGATATCTGAGATCGAGAAAGAAATAGCACGAACTCAGAAGAATAAAGGTGACTAGGATATCCATCATATAGAATTTAACACGTTCTCTCCTGAAATTTATCATTTACGTACTCATTTTGTTGAAATTTGGCAGCAACGGAATACCATCTGGGTCTTTTAAAAGCGAAGCTCGCGAAGTACCGGTCTCAATTGCTAGAGCCGTCGAAGAAGGGCGGCGACAAAGGCGAGGGCTTCGATGTGCTCAAATCTGGTGATGCCAGGGTAGCGTTAATTGGTTTTCCATCTGTTGGCAAGGTGAGTCTAGATCTACTGCCAGCATGTTATAATGAATTTTTTGACAACCGCTAATTTTATATTCTGGATCATTATACAACTATAAAAGTAAATTAAAATGATATGACTTTAGGCATATAAGCTGCATATAGCTTGTTAATTTTCTATGCAATAAAACATTTTGCCAAGTAATGATACAGGCTTAATTTCAAACAATGTATTAACACCAAGTCTGAAATAAATAATTATTATCTTATTTATTTTTTGGTATTTATGAAACAAATCACACATGTCTTTTAGTATTATTAAAAAGCTAGCTGTTGCCTGCAACTTTGTCTGCATGGACTTTAGTTATCAGTATACAACAGGAACTATATAATTTTCTAGTATAAAAGATAGCCTTTGTTTTTATCTAGGGTACCTATAAGCTAATTCCATTCCATATTTGAACCAAATCTTTCCAGCAGTTTAAGTGCCAAGAAGTAACCAAACCTTGCATTTATGGTATTAGTAGGATACGAACACCAAAATCTACAAAGTTTTCAATATTTCCAGTCAACATTGCTGTCAACATTGACCCACACACATTCAGAGGCAGCTAGCTATGAGTTCACGACACTGACCTGCATCCCTGGTGTCATTGAGTACCGCGGTGCCAACGTACAGCTCCTCGACCTGCCTGGGATCATTGAAGGTGCTGCCCAGGGCAAGGGCAGAGGGCGACAGGTGAGTTGCCCATAAATAGACATGCTATTCATAAGGATAATTTAATAACTGTGAACTCAATATTAGCATCAAAATAAAAATTTGGTAGGCTTTAAGGGCTTTGTTTTTTTAGTTATTGGCTAGCCAAGTACGTCCTCAACTCAGTCAGGAAACCTTTACCATATGGCCAGCATAAACTGTTCTAATCAGTGCTCTTTCCCTTAGACCTGGCATGGCATACAACAATTGAACCTGGAATGTTATTTAGTTTTTACATGACTGCCCAAAGAAAAAGTGTATTGTTTTCAGGGTTCATGTAAGTATGTAAATATGTGAGTTTCTTTATTTCACTAAAACTCGCGAATGGCTCAACTGATTTTTTTAATGTTAGGATAGGCCAATGTGATATAATAAATGAAATTGAAATGTATATTTAGGTGATAGCAGTAGCACGGACGGCAGACTTGGTGCTGATGATGTTGGATGCTACAAAACCTTATGTGCACCGTCAACTGTTGGAGAAGGAGCTGGAGAGTGTCGGCATAAGGCTCAACAAGGCCAAGCCTAATATTTACTTCAAGGTACAGTCACATTGTCAATTTGAACTTTCTTGTTTGCAACCAGATGTTTTAGTTCTTACTGCATTATAATGACACTTATAATGTGAGAGCGACAAATGCTTTATGTCATAGATAATGTTAGTATGCTAGAGGGTCTGGTCATCAAAAGAGTGAAGGTAAAACTGTTATATGTATTTCTTATAATATAATTAAAGAGGCGAGCACAATGAAACATGACAGATTAGGAATCAAACTGGTTTATTCATCTTGACCACAGACAATATCTATTATAAAAACCTACTAAAATAAAATTAAAATTGAATTGAATAATATGTAAGTTACATAATAAACAGATCACAAATCAAATTACAGTTTTAAATGACAAATGATTTGCTCTACCACTTCATCCAGGGATTCATACTGTTTTCTATTTTTACAGCAAAAGAAAGGTGGCGGTCTGTCTTTCAATTCTACATGCCAGCTCACTAAAGTGGACGAAAAATTGGTGCAAATGATCCTACATGAGTACAAGATATTCAATGCAGAGGTGTTTTTTTTGTTAATTTATTTATAAAACTTTTTATATTTTAATGAGGATTGAGTATTCTAATTGAGACTATTTAACTCCTCATTTAACTAGAGGCGGAGTCTGCATACAAAGCAAAGTCTATCTAGAAACTCGAAAAGAAGATATTTATCTAAATTTGCAAGAAACAGTTTACTATAAGTTAGGAAATTTATGAATCTTTCAGATCATCCTACAGATTATCTGATAAATTTTACCATCCATTGTACCAAACCTTTCTTAAACTAATTATAAAAGCACCCACTTCCCTATCTCTAATAATTCTGATGCAGGTGCTGTTCCGAGAAGACTGCTCGGCTGATGACCTCATTGACGTGATCCTGGCCAACCGCGTGTACCTGCCGTGCATCTACGTGTACAACAAGATCGATCAGATCTCCATCCAGGAGGTGGACAGGATAGCCAGAGAACCCAACTCAGTTGTCGTCAGGTTGGTTGAACTGGTTACAGGACATTCATCAATCAAATCCGCTCATATTCATCCACTGCTGGGTATAGGCCTCTTAATGCAAGTCTGGCTGGAACGGCCATTAAATATTTAAATTAATAACGGAGTAACATGTTCCTCTTCCAGCTGCAACATGAAGCTGAACCTGGACTTTCTGCTAGAGACCTTGTGGGAGTACCTGGCGCTGATCCGCGTCTACACCAAGAAGCCCGGCCAGCCGCCGGACTTCGACGACGGGCTCATCTTGCGGAAGGTCAGCACCCTTGACTTCTTTTTTCTGCTTATTCCACTCACTTTCTTGTAAGAAAAGAAAATAAGAGACGCTAGAGATTTCTCTATTTTATTTTGTATTGTCCATAACACCATTCCTCGTGCCCGATATCGCTTCTGAAATGGTTAGTTTATGAGCTCCACGGTGGAACATCCACCGCTATTCTTATGAAGCTAAAATTACTTGATGCGCTGCCCACGTCTATCTAGGTACGTATGGTACCCATACTCCGTTTATTTTAAAAGTTTAATTAACAGTCGAACTACACGTGTTTTTTTGGCAATTCGAAAACTATTGGGAAAAAATACATGTACCCACCGTGTAAATACCTAATAATTAGCGGTATCTGTTATTTTATTCCTCGTACAAGTTAACACAATTTTAAATAGTGTCTTCATTGAAACCTGAGTGAATTGATCGTTAAATTTAAAATCTTAAAATAAACAAAGTACATAATTATATGCCTCGTTTGTGCGTTGCGCTGTACATTTGTTGTCGTGTGCAGGGTGTGACGATAGAGCACGTGTGCCACTCGATCCACCGCACGCTGGCGGCGCAGCTGAAGTATGCACTGGTGTGGGGCACCAGCACCAAGTACTCGCCGCAGCGCGTCGGCGTCGCGCACTCCGTCGCCGACGAGGACGTTGTCCAACTCATCAAGAAGTAGACACGAGGCACAAAAGCAATCGATTAACGAGTTTAATTCAAGTACAGTTCGTGTTAAACTTGAGGCTTTTCCTGCGCTTAGGTCGTGCTAGTAATGGACGAAAGGGGAGCGGTAGGAATTTGGGTGGAATATTTCAGAAATTTGTATGAAATGAGGTGAATTTTTAAGAAATTTGAAAATTAATAAAACCAAGTTATTGTTCATAAATGCAGCAGTAGCATGGTT
Organism: Clepsis dumicolana; assembly: GCA_963691665.1. Lineage (NCBI taxonomy): Eukaryota > Metazoa > Arthropoda > Insecta > Lepidoptera > Tortricidae > Clepsis > Clepsis dumicolana. Next base: position 3,220,759 of record OY829516.1, on the reverse strand, counting down.
ACAAGCAGAGAAATAGGGGTGACTAGAAAAAAAAAAATCTGCACTTTCCCTCCGATAAAACCGATTTCGAGAAAAATCAAATTAGGTACTTCTGATGTCTAGCAGATAGATATATTTTTTTGTGATAGGAAAATTATAATATTATAATGTATAATATGGTTACAAAGCTAATCCTTTCAAAGCAATTGACAAAGGTGAAGCCTTCGATGCACCTCTGAAGTTATTCAGGTTGTGGGAGCGGGTATCGCGGTTCCACAATCACTTGCTTCCCCTACAACTCCTGCAAGTTCACCCCAGGGGGCTAGCACGCGCGCCATTTTGTCGCTTATCGCTCAGTGCGTCCTTCACTGATTCCATAACTATGAAAGGGACGCACTGCGCTACAAGGGACAAAATGGCGCGCGTGCTACATGTGCAGGCGCTTAAGTTTGACGCGTACGGAACTGCCCTTGTTATGACAAAAGCAATTGATTAGAGTTAAAGCAAATAAATGATTGTAAACTTAAATCAATGTTTTAAAGAATGATTTGCATTTGCACGTTTGAATAAAATAAAGTAAATCGAACCTTTTTTGTATGTCAAAATAAAATAAAAAACACATTTAAGCCTGATTGGTTTTCTTATACAAATTTTACTGATTAGAATAAAAACACAAAAAGAAAACTATTGCGCAGACATGTGACAAGACACACCAGGAGTTAAGCATCTCTGCTTTGACATGCATTGGGCTGACAACATTTGAAATTGATTGAAGGTAATTTCATTTTGACGTGCAAATACGAATATTAGAAATATCATAATTTGATTATACTTATAGTTTTGTTTACGTTTTGTAATGCTAGAGGTAGTTTCATTATGTAATAGACCTAAGTTGCTGACAGTTTTAGCCTATACCTCGTTGTTTGGTCTGTGAACTGCTACGTTTCTCGCATAAATCGGGTCCCCCCTCCTCTATATTCTAACGGTAGTAAGTGGTTTAATTGTGTTTAACGAACTTTTTTTTATCTGTAAGTACTGCATTTCTTTATAGTAACGGTTACGAAACCCTACACCCAGCATGGTCTGCCATAATCTTGGCCGGTTTTTTTGGAAATAAGTTTGACTTGCTCGAGTTAAGAGGGGGGGGGGGGGGGGGGGATTGGTGGGCATTTTATTTATTTAATTTATCAAAGTAGGGTCAACTAGCCAGTTGTAGGCATTTCTGAAGTTATTGTCACTAATTACAAAAGAGATCAATGCCATTATTCATAAACGCCACTCAAGCCTCCATTGGTTAAAATAGTTTTTGTCTTCTTCTTAGTAATGAAAATGTCAATGTGACAAAAAAGGACAAACGAATTTAAGGGCAATTTAGTTAAAATAGGTTTATGAATAATAGGGCAAGTCTACAAACTCCTGGTGTTGGGCTAAACTAGACTTGTATACGTGAGTGATCCGTTTATTTCACTATCCTAGTGACTAGTGTAATAAGTTTCAAGCAGCTTAGCCTTAAACTTGTACATTTACCGCTGCTTTAGTTAAGGGTTACCAACAGTCATTTAGGTATTCGTTTTTTTCTGTCAGGTAACAGAACCTGCTGATTCTGTTTCCTTGAACACTCATTATTGGCTAATCATGAGCGTTGAATCTTATTTGATCAGCATTTGCTGCGCTTCACCACCACGTACCTTTATTACTGAAACTCTTAAGCAATAACTAATACTAGGTCACACTAATAGTTTTTAGAATTCGGAAATAAATAGTATTCGTATTCTCCGCGACAGTCGAAGCATTTTCTAGGCACCTATTTTACGGCGGCTTCGAAGGCGGATTCAACCGCTTTTGTGATTATGAACTGGATTCATCTAATTTTACTCCTAATTTTAGGCTTAAATTTCAACCGTCATTTAACGTCAAACGTCATTCACGACATTAAAAAAAATTTTTTTTTTAGGCTCTGGTTTTTTTTGTGGTGAAGCATCATTTTGCTCCCAGGGCCGAAGGTAAACTGCTGCACGCGTCACTCTGGAATAACTATTATTTTTTTGTAAAAATCAGACATACGTCGATTTCAGCACTGCGTCCTTATTTTAATTACACGACTGCCCAAAGAAAGAGTGTATTGTTATCCACAGCTCTTCTAAACCGAAGATAGGCCTCCCCCAAGGCTCTCCACTCAGTCGTCTTGTGCTTTCCGCATCCATTCAATCCATCCATCCTTCTTGAGATTTCGGCCTTATAGTAATAAATCCAGCTTTTGTCATTTATTTCCATCTCAAAACGTAATTTGGATAGCCAAAGGTGCCCGTGGAAAGTTGATTGGACCTAACTAATGATAACTCTATCTGCTGGTATGTGTATTGTTTCTGTATCTCGAATACGAGCTTTGTATGTACATCTTCACTGAGATAAATAAGTATTAAATTTACTGAACCAGTTATACGCAATGGCAATAGATGAGACTTCATCACTATCTGTAACTAAATGCTAGCTTTAGTCTTTCCAAACTTTATCTATACCTATAAAACAGTACCGTGACTGACTGACTGACAGACAACGCACAGCCTAAACCACTGGACCTAGAGATTTGAAATTTGGCAGACATACCTTGGGTATCCCAGAGGTGCACTAAGAAAGGATTTTTCGAAATTCCCATGGGATAGGGAACTAGCCCATTTTGAAATATTTCACGGGTGCAAAGCCGCGGGTCATAAGCTAGTTTTTTAATAAGCCACAGCGAAAGTCATAGAAAATCTTCTATTGTGTTTAACATTAGCCTATTCTAAGAATTTTTATTGCGACCTAGTCCTATTGTGTGTACCAACAAGATTTATCATTGTTGTATACCTATGTATATACTCAATTATAATTTTGCAATGGAATAAATACTTTTTTAAAAGCATATTGTGGTTTTATTTTGTGAGCAACGTAAGTATAATTCCCACTTATTGGTAGTTGCTTACAAATACTGGTTACAAGTGGGATTATCCAATCGAAACCATAGCATAGCAGTAAATGATGGCAATATGTTGTTGGGAGCAATTGGGAGACATTGACAGTAAATGAAACATGCCATTCGTACTCAATTACTTTAATGTATTGTATCCATATACCAATAAATTCTTATTTAACTATTGTAGTAATAAATACAAATTGCAGCTAATGCCTATTGTATAAGGCAATGTAAACAATGTTAAAGTGTCAAATTTATCCATTTAATTAGTGACCTACATGGACCTTATCTGCCGCAATTCTTAATCCTATATTGCCACGAATTTCCATAGAAAATTCAAAATGTATTGAGTTTAGGTCTCTTCCGCCTCTTAATATAGCAGTTGGTAATGTCTATATAGAATAAATCTTAGGATCTACCTGCAGTACAGTACCGATAATTACTCGAGTGGCTTAGTACGCCATTTTAAAAATGCATGAGAATGAATTGTCTAGCAAATTGTACATGTAGGCACCGAAGTCAACAAATTATACACTCCAGCACATTCACTTGGCAGCCTCCGCCAGTAGCTCGGCTTCGACCCCGGCTAAGGCCCACCGGTGCTCCGTGATCTCCAGCGCCTCCCACTCGGCCTTGAAGGCTGCCTTCGGGTCTGGGGGCATCGCCATGGCTGCGCCCGACATCTGCTCCTGCATTATCTTTGATTGGTCTGCCGCTGTGGGAACACATTAAATTAGTGAAATGTTATGTGCTAACCGCTTGCAAAAGAAAAAGAGGTAGACATTTTAACGCTTTCGCTGCCACCCCTTCGACCTGAGATATTTTTCAGATGCCGCACACGCACATGTGCGTTTAAATTACCTGTAAATTTGCGACAGAGGCACTGGGTGAAGGTCAGGAAAACGCATATATGCGTTTCCGACAGTGAATGCGTTAAAAGACGAAATTATAGATATAGCCGGCAGGATGTGGACTAGAGTGGTTACAGACAGGCAGGAGTGGAGAAGACTGGGGGAGGCCTTTGCCAGAAGGCACACGGAAATATAATTAACATTATGATTATTGTAGTTTTTAAGGTGGTTTGACTTTCATACTATTTCATTTATCCAAATATGGGCGAATGGGACCTAATCTTACACTGAAACTACTTCCTATAGCATTGTTTTCGGTGTTTATTTGCGCGAAATTACATATAAAATAAAACAACAGTTTGTAATAGCTTAAACGAGATCGATATTTTTGTTCAAATTTGGCAATGTATGGGTGGGCGATGACAGTGTCGTACGCTAAGCGTATGTTTAGTGGTGTGCGTTGCGGCTACGTTGCCAGCTCGCCAAAAAATGCACCGTTGTCAGATCAGACTAGACGTCATTCAACACAACTAAACAGTTTCTTAGTGTTTTCTTTTTAATTCCATAAAGGATAGGCAAAGGAAGCAAAACCCATGCAGCCATGATTGTTGTTACAAAAATTTACATCTTTTGTAGATAATTTTAGCAATGTCATTGTCAGGTGATGTTTTAGTATTCTTGTGAAGGTGTTCTTAATGCATCTCAACAACCCGGGTGTACCTAATCCACGGTTTTTCAATTCTTTTGCGACTTGGGATTTTGATCACGGTTGTACTAGACTCAATTGCTGCCGACAAGGCAGAGACAAGGAACGCTCTTGCTTTATTTAATAGGTTAGATGTACTTTACGCCTGGCAGCAACCGGCGGCTTCTTAGGGGTAACAAACAGATGGAATCTTTATTATGAACCAAATAACATTATTATATCGATTTCAGTAGTACGTTTTTATGTTCACTTGCATACGGATCACGAAAGATTTGGGGTGGGATGTTTACGAATGGAATTATGGACCCACAAACGTTAGTACCTTTTTTTTTATTTTTGAACCTACGGTTAAGAAGATAAGGGGGGGGGGAGGGGGCACAATTTCTGCAATTTTCGCAGCGATTATTTCCGAAAATATATACCTAAGTATTCACTTCGTAAAAAAAACCGGACAAGTGCCAGCCGGACTCGCGCACGAGGGTTCCGTACAAAGATTCCCCTGCTTTTCCCCAGTGTTTAAGTTGTCCAGTATTAGCAGAGCCCTGTTCCTAAGCAAAATATACGCAGTGTGGGGTCATTTTATATTGCTCTATGACATGTAAGTACCGACAGACATAAACATTTAAGATTTTGAGAATTTTCTGAGTGGTCCTGCTATAAGAGCTACCTTCATACAACATTTAACGTTTCCAGGACAACTGCAAGTACCCTTTAGGTTTTCTCAGTACGGCAATTTGTATGGAAACAACCTTTTTTAACGACTGTATGTTTTGATTGCGTTGACTTAGAAGTTTGATTTTTTAATAGATTCAAGGGACTGCGGGCTTGAATATTTGATATTAATTTCAGCCTGCTACCTCCACGTGTTCCAGAGAAAATGGGTCTTGACAGACAGACAGGCGGACAGCAAAGTGATCCTAGAAGGGTTCCGTTTTTTCCTTTTGAGGTACGGAGCCCTAAAAATACTTAGAAATCTTAGTGGTTTTACAAAAGCTGTCGTAATTATGTGACACACGCTGATGTTTACTGATTATAATTTTTTCAGCTTTTGTCACATGTACGGAGTGTGCCCCCCCCTCCCACACAGACAAATATTTATTTTTGTTAAGTACTTCACTACCAAACTAAGTACCTAGCGGCTTCTACGAGACACCTATAATACTCCACATCAATAATACCATCTTGTAGTTTTTGAGTAAAATGCCTCTGACACACGAGCGGATGAACATTTTGATGGATGGCTTTTGCCATTTTGGTTACGGAACCCCAAAAAGTGACTTAGATAATTGAACTGGTATTTATTTCGTACCTGGGAATATTTACTTTTGGTAAATAAGGTCACAAAATGTTGTAGCTGGGTAGTGTAACTTTGTAGCTGTTTAAAAATATTATTTGGTTATTTATAACAAGTTATCTATAAATTTTATGAATAAATAAAAGGAATATAAAAAGTAATCGTCATTCACAAAAAGTTATCAAAAAAAACAAAAACAGAAAGTTAGAAAACCTTTGCTTTCCGAGTTATGTGGACTTATCATGTCACTTGCATTTATTGATTTTGATAAAATGGTGTGGATGGACAACAAAAAGGAATATTTTTTCAAAGTTTGCAGTTTAAAGTACTCCTTTCACTAAGTTTCAGTACTTAGTGAGTACTGGAGAGTAATCAAACATTTGACAACAGTAAAAAAAAACACGACTTCATTGTCGCGTAGTAGTTGGTACAGTCACCAGCAATAATATATGATTATGGACAGCGCTGCAAAAATATCTGATCACGGTAGAAGGCAAAAGTATATGACGACACTCGACGGCATAAAGATCTAATGGGTTGCGGCCGGCATATATATCGTTCTTGGTTTAGGGCATAAATATCGGACACTGATGCCCGTTTTCACCAACGACTCCTAAAATTTAAGGGATCCCTTAGCTCTTTTAGGGGACACCTAAGATCAATTTCCGTTTCACCAACGCTTAAGTAACACCTAACTGCTTAGGGGGTCCCGTAAGTTTAGGGGGTCGAATATTGACCCCTTAGCGCTAAGTGACAGTTCGCGCAGTCGCAGATGCGTTTTAATTTTTATAGGTTATCGTGCATTTGTTATGCAATAATTAACTTGATTGATAATATTTATATAAAATAAAAGGCTATTTGTAGAGTTTGGACGCTGTTGAATCATTGGATTTAATATTCACATCAAATGTATTTAGATCAGACTGAAAATCAGATGATTTAACAAAGTATGATAGGTACTAAAGATTTTTCATAAGATATAATTATCTACTCGTAGAATGTCGAAAGAAAGCGTGCTGTTCAGACTTAATTTTTTTTACATTATAGGTATTTGGAATATAAGGATAACTCAGAACAGAATAATAGTTCTGTATAAAGGAAGACCTCATCGCAGCTGGACGAATGCCTAATATTCATCATCAGTCTATTAATGACCCTCAGAAAACAAAACAAACCAGAAGCCGCGTTCAATCATAACAGCACGCCGCGCACTGTGTCAATTTTTTATTGATTTCGCTACTCGTTTACACTAAAATTATAATCTTATTCTGTTTTTTTATAAACCCAATGGCATTTCTGCATGTAAGAACCACACGAGAAGGAATTAATTAACATTGTCATTCGTAAAGGCGCGCTCGCGGGTTCTGGTCTGTTCTGTATTATACGGGTTTCAAAGAAATCGAAGCACAATACTTTGAAAATATGTGCAGTTCATGAATAAATTATCACATAAATAATCATTCCAGCTTTCAGTCAATAAATGCTCGCTAATAAACTACAATCATCGCACCGCACCGAAAGTTCGAAAAAAAAATAGAGAGCTATAAACTGTCACTGTAAGTTCTTATTTTTCTGGATGGCAAAGATAATGCCATACAGCCTAGTCAACATTTAAAAATAAAAAATAAGACGTCAACTTAGTATTAATAATACATTTGTCTAGTTTTTCTATGTTTTAAAATGTTGGTTTATTTTTTTATAGACGATTTTTAAAGTTATTCCTCTTAAAAAAAACTTAGTTAAGTGACGTTTATTAAGGTGTTACCTAGGTTGATGAAAATGAAATTAGGTTAGGGAGAGATATAAGGGGCCACTTAGGATAGGGGTCCCCTGACTAGGTGATGACTTAGGTGTCGTTGGTGAAAACGGGCATGAGTCACTTAAAAATATCTAATACTATACAAAATCAAAATTAAGTGACTCGTCACCAGCATAAATATGTATTCACTTTGGAAACAAAAACATCAAATCACACGGACCGCATAAATATCTCACATGTCACAAAATCAAAAATATGTGATCAATCAGCAAACATGAACTTAATTCACTAGTATTACGAATCTAATTTGAATGCAGCGATCTGATGCTTCTTGAAAACAGTGCATACTTGTCACTACGTATATCTATCTCACGTTTCTTAGCTTTTAAAATAAGAACAGTATTTTTGTGCTTGAAGTTTTTTTATTAGCGGTTAAACTCCTTGGTAAAGTATATGGAAAAAATAATACGTCAACAGGGTATGTCATATTAGAAACGAAGAACTGAATTTGTTGGATTTAGATAAAACAAAACATGAGACAGACATATACAGTGACAAGTACGCACTGTTTTCGAGAAGCGTCAGATCGCTGCATTCAAATTAGATTCGTAATACTACTGAATTAAGTTCATGTTTGCTGATTGATCACATATTTTTGATTTCGTCAAGTATCAGATATTTTTAAGCGACTCTGTGTCCGATACTTATGCCGTTACCCAAGAACGATATTTATGCCGGTCGCAACATATCAGATCTTATTGCCGTCGAATGTCGTCATATATTTTTGCCTTCTACCATGATCAGATATTTTTGCAGTGCTGCCCATAATCATATATTATTGCTGGTGACTGTAGTAGTAATAGCGCTATCGCTATATGAGCGCTATTTACAGCTGTACAATGTACAGTTTTGCCAAAATTTACCATTATTCTCTCCAAGCACGAGAGTGTAGATGGTGCGGAGGCCGAACACGTTGAGGAAGTACCAGGAGGCGGAGGAGACCCAGGAGGCGTCCAGGTAGGCCAGCTCCACGCCGCGCTGCAGCATCGGCTTGAAGCGCAGCGTCAGCGGGAACGGGACCTTGGCTGGCGGTTACAAACAAAAGAAAACAGTTCTGAGTAAAGTAGTCTTTGTGTATGGTATGTGTTGCTTGCTAGATTCGCTTGAACAAAAGCGATAGACAGATGTAGTTTGACAGTGACTACTAAATATAAAACTACCCTGTATCTCATGAACCGTGATAGTTAAACAGTTTAAATTTTCACAGATGATGTACTTTTCTTTCCACTATAACAATAAATACTAAAAAAATACACTCTTTTTCTTTGGGCAGTCATATAAAAAAAACCAGAATAAAATAAATATTTAAGCGGGGCTCTCATACAACCACAGAGCAGATACAAGATCTGTATCTGCTCTGTGCATACAACAGACATGATTTTTTAGACAATGACATCTGTGGACGAGTAGTGGAACTACGCAGCTATCTCATTGAGCTTGACTATTAGACAAAATAAAATAACTCTCGTACCACTGCTACTCGCCACTAGACGGCACTGTCAATCACTGTACGCAAACTGTACAGAACCCTTCGTGCGCGAGTCCGACTCGCACTTGGCCGGTTTTTTTTTCTATTTTGTTGATGATGTGGTGTTCAATAGAGTTCTTGTATTGTATAAAAGACTGCCAACCTCCAAACTAAGAGGAAAAGTTACACCTGAAGGCTTTTAAGATATAGTTTAATTTTGAGATGTGACATATTATTATTTAGATTTAGGATGGTTTCATTCTCAAAGCATGTTTTAGAATAAAAACTTTCACGAAGTGTCTGAGTTTTATAAGCCTCGCCTCGGTGCAACGACATTGCAGCAGGGCTACCTAGTTAATAAAACATGAATAAATATGTCCCAAGAGGCCTTGTTCTGTTCTGGTTGGTTCATTTTTAGCACTTGCAAATGAATTAGAATGAAAGTAACTGGAACAGATAACAACATTGTGTCAATGACTCCAATATTTCGAGTCCTTTTGATTATTAAGGTCACAAAAGTCACTTACTTGTAAGGAAGCCACTGAACATCCAATTGATCCATCCTCCAATGATGATCATGGGCAGTACATTGGTGACATTCCCCTTTAGCATGTCCGTCATCATGCTGGGGTCTGTCATGGGGTTCTGAAATAAATAAACATTTATTTCATACAGCCAACATTTATATAGCAAGTCTTTGAAATTTATTGAAGTCAATTCTTGATGGATATCTCACCAATAATAAAGTCTTACACATTATGTGAAAAATAGAATCCAGTTGGATTGGCAAGAGCATACCCTCAAAAGGGAAGAGTGTCGGGAAAATGCATTATAGTTGTATGTGTTGCAGATGCCAAAGGATTTAAAGGATAAATTAAAAGAAAAGGCAATATATACCTATAAAACAGTACCATGACTGACTGACTGACTGACAGACAATGCACAGTCTAAACCGCCGGACCAAGAGACTTGAAATTTGGCAAACATATACCTTGAGTATCCTAGAGGTACACTAAGAAGGGATATTTCGAAATTCCCACAGGATAAGGAATTAGTACATTTTAAATTATTTCATGGGGGTAAAGCCACGGGGCATAAACTAGTATAATATAATATGTACTTGTGATGCAGGGGCCCGCTTCTGTACTTTAAAGTAGCCGGTCTCCTCATTGTTGAACCAGTGGCGGCGCATCGCGAACGATTGTTTTGGCAGGTACTTGCCATTCTCGCGCAGCAGCCGCGCTCTGATCATCACTTGGCTGAAATATAGCAAGTTATAATGGTACCTCACTCAGTATATTAGACTAGCATTTGCATTTTGCCCGCTACTCGTACGCGCAAAAATAATTTGTGCTGAAGTTCCTTCTTTACCTTAACCAATTAAAATTAAAGAACCATGTTTTGTTTTTTGTATCTTATATTTTATTGAGGCTTTGGTACACCTGGTGTGACCATGAGCCTCATGGGGAGACTCTAGGTTGGTCTAATACTTTACCGAAGCCTAGCCTGCCTCCAGAGCCAGATTACCTAGCAATGAAGGAGCACAAAGACCCATGTTAAATCCTGTAAGTTCCCGAATTACAATTTTCTGCCCTCTATGATATGTGTAAAGTTGGCGAAGGAAGCTATAAACTTTATAGGTAAAGAGGAGTATTGTGCAGAAAGTTTTATGGAGCAATTACTTTCGTTACTGACGTGAGAATTTTTTTGAGGTTGGAATTATTGATGGAGTTCAAGTACTTAGTAAATAAATTTTGAAGTTATAAGATTTGTAAACCGTAGTATGTACCTGTCCTGCACTTGAAGTAATTCAATTTTCTTCTGTGAAGACAGTATTATTGAAACATAGTGGCGTACAATTCCAACTAAAAAGGTGATTATGACGATGGGAAGGAACACCCAACCTCGAATGTTAGGATCTAACAATAACTCGGCCATTGTGCCAAGTTAATCTAGGACAACTAAGAAGTAACTAGGTGATAATGATAATCAATGCTTTGAATCAATTTCACAAAAACCAAAAACATAAATTCGATCAGATTTCGAGTTCACTGCTTGTGCTTGACATTTGTTTGACACAACCTTGTCAATTTTGTTTTTTTTTTGTCAATTTTGTGAAGTTACAAAAATAGTACAAAATGGTTTTAGCTACTGTTTAAAAAGTCTAACAATGAGTTATTTTTTCGTAAATATTTAAAGCTGGTCGCACACTGTCAGACACTTTTGGTAGTAAATTTTCATTTCACGATGAACTCATTCTCAACATAAGTGTCTGAATTTTAATTTTATCTTAGCCTGAAATTTGAAACTATCTAGATGTCATTAACATAATTGTTATTAGGTCCAAAGTGCCTCAACCTGTGGCCTTAACCTGAGCCTTAACCCTTTGGCGAAGAAGAAGACCATAGAGTAATATAATATACGGGGAATAGAGCGCCCTCTCAGCGGAAAAAAATGTCACCCTCAACCAGCCTCTACAGCAATGCCATCTTTTATCTGTGATAGTCGACAGAACAGATTTCATAACACACACACTCGCGCAAGCTCGGCCACACACGCGCGCGAGCGCACGCACGCGCGCGGGAGCACACACGCGTGCACACACACATGCACGCGCGCGCGCACACACACGAATTATGTGTACACACTCTTATTAGATTAGACATTATGAAAAATTCTAACTCAGAATTCAAAATCGTTTATTTCGTAAATTATACATTTAAAGCGTCCAAAATCGCAACAACTAACAATAGCATAAATCACAATCATCTGATATCGCAATAAATAACTGAAACAACACAGAAAGATTGTAACTAAAGCGTCCGAATTTTCGCCGCAACGTCCAATACACACGAACTGACACTGATAAAACGGAGCTGAAAATCGACTCTACGCATTTACTAGTGGACAATTAACGAAATAACAGTTAAACACTGCGCATTTTCTAAAAAACAGAAAGCCGCTGGGCGCTGCATCGGCTGCATGCTGTATGATGTTTACTTGAGTCCGAAAATTGAAGGGATGTAGTAGGTGTACCAAAAACTGTTTTTTTTTCTTCTTTGCATGGTGATAATTTTGGCAAATTTTTTAACAGAAGTACAAGCAATAATTTGTATCTGAAAATTACAAGCCTTTGGTTCGGTATTTTTTCATAAAATTTTGCAATATATAATGAAAAAAAAAATAAACCGTATTTTTTTTAAGCCGACAGCAATGATTGACTAACTACTAAAAATTAGCCTTACACAGGTAAGAGATGGCGCAGCTAAAAACTTCAACTGTCAAATACAGGTAACTTTCCTCCCCCTGAAGAAGACATTTTTTCTAAACGAATGTGAAACGTCAAACGATAAAAACAAAAGTACCGTATCCATAATGGTGTGCGTGCTTGCTAATGCCAAATAAAATTGCTAATGCTAAATGTTCGTACTCTGCAGGCGGGAAAGTTTTCATTGTTTACTTTCTTCAAAGTAATTCTTAATGAACTCCGTTGTATTGTTGCTTTTGACTTGATTTTCTGATAAATTAAATAGTTTCGATTTGTTAAATCTAGAATGCCGCGTACAAAAGCTTCCATGGAGAACAAGTGTACAACAAAGAAAAATATCTTAAAGCCAGAAGATGTAACGGACTTTGAGAATGCGAAAGTCTCAAAACTGAACTTGAAAACGGAGCCCGTGGAAGTATATTTTGATGAAGAAAAAAAAAGTATTACTCTAGATCTGAGCAAATTTAAATTTGAAAAGAAACCCCATATTAAGATCGAATTTGAAAATGATTCGCCAGTTAAAGAGGTTTGAATCTACTTCAAAATTGTGTAATGTTTAAAATGATTTTGACCATTGCTAACTAAAAATTACCATAACATATTTTTAGCCATACTTAATAGATTTTAGCCATAAAATATATGTTCATGTTAAAATGTATAATTGCTTATAATTGTTTTTTAATAAAATTTCAGGAGCCTAAGGGTCTGTGGGAGCCACCACACTGGCAAGACTTCCTTCTGAATCTCAGGAACATGAGGGCCAATGCAGATGCCCCAGTGGACACCATGGGGTGCCACATGTCAGCTGATAGAAATGCACCTCCTCATGTAAACCCAATTGTTCAATAAGTTATTCTGTCATGTGATCATAACATAATGCATGCCAAATGAATAAGAATAAATAATTGATTGAATAATCAAATTTTTTGGTTTTAGGTGGTAAGGTATCAACACTTAATATCCCTGATGCTGTCAAGTCAAACAAAGGACCAGGTGACATTTGCAGCAATGGAGCGCCTTCTGCAGAGGGGTTTGACTGTAGATAATGTCCTGGGCATAAGTGATGAGGAGCTCGGCCAACTTATATATCCCGTGGGCTTCTGGAAGGTAAAACTGTCAATATATCAATTGGAACTCACTGCACGCAGAGTAGGGTAGCATGGATTAGAGCCCAGTGGACATTTTTAGAGGAGGCCTATGCTGTGAGGCACACTAACAATAAAAACAGAATATTTTTAGAGTGAAACCAAAGTACACTCACTCATTAATGCATACAGTTGCCATAGTAGATTCATAATACATGGCTTTTTGGCTTATTTTTACAGACTAAAGTAAAATACATAAAGAAGACAACCCAGACTTTAAAAGAGCAGTACAACAGCGACATTCCAGACTCAGTTGAAAAGCTTTGTAAGCTGACAGGAGTTGGACCCAAGATGGCGCACATTTGTATGAGTGTTGCATGGAATAAGGTCACTGGGATAGGTCAGTTGTTATAAACATGTATGTGTATTGTATGAGTTCTTGATACTTGTTGATGTCTTGTTCTTTCTAAGCGTGCGCAAAATGATATCTTGTACATTGTACATGTACTTTTTCAAATACCCTCTTGTGTTTCAATATGAATCTTGATAATAAACTCTTAACAGTTAATTCATTACTATCAGTTGATCTTAGTTTGGGTTTATCTTGACCTTTGCGAATGACCGTGTCAATATTGCATCATTTAATGTAGATGTGTCAGTTTTGGCCAGCTTTGAGGGCTTGCCACACAAAACTACTTGGCGTAGCTGACAGCCGTGGACAGCTACCCTCATTTTCATTGTCATTTTTATTATTGTCTAATGTAAGGTTCATTTACACTTACCATACTCTTCCGTGACTCGGAGCACTGACCATCCACCAACATATAATATCATTGCCATCCACTACCACAGTTGAAATTGGGATGACAACAAATTTCATTAACTTAACGTACCTTCTGTGCCATGTCGAGCTAAACGCGACTTATGTGAGAGATACATTTATTTTGTTTCACTGTGAGATGGCTTTGGACCTCACGATAATATTATATTCATTTTGTGTTGCAGGTGTTGATACACATGTACACAGAATAAGCAACAGAATAGGATGGGTGAAGAAGCCGACAGCCACTCCAGAAGACACGCGCAAAGCCCTGGAATCCTGGCTGCCTTTTGAATTATGGGGTGAAGTCAACCACCTGCTTGTCGGCTTTGGACAAACTATCTGTCTACCCATAGGTCCCAACTGTGATGAATGTCTTAACAATGACATCTGCCCGTCAAGGGGGATCAAGACATCACCGAAAAAGAAGTCTCCTATGAAAGTTGAAAAAACAGAATTGTCAGACGAAACAAAAGTAAGAAAAGTAACTCCTAAAAAAGAAGTAGATGAAGGCAAATTAGCAGTATCCAATGTGAAATCCCCAAATATAAGAAAGGTTACTTCCAAAGAAAGAAATGTCAAGCATGAAGTTAGTATTCATGTTACTGAAGCAAACCTCACAGTTGGAAATTCTTCTGAATCGAATTCAGTAAAAGCACCAAAGAAGAGAAAGGTTACTCCTAAAAAGAGTGATGAAAGTCTAGAAGTCAATTTAATCAATAATGATAACCTTGAAGCCACAGCTAATTCTGAAATTAAGGCACAAAGGAAAAGAGTAACACCTAAGAAGCAAGCACTTCTTGATGTCAAAACTGTTGAAAATAGTTTCACAGTTCTCAATATTGATGACAAGAAACCAGGAAGACAGAGGAAGGTCATATCTAAAAAAACTGATTTGCCTAATGATGATGATGATTTTATGCATCCTTTTGTAGAAACTAAGAGAAATACTCGCAAAGTACCAGTAAACTCTGACAAAAAGAAGCCTAAGAAATCTCCAGTAAAAAGAAAATCCACAAGAGTTAAGAATAAAACAGATGATACTGTAGAGACAGCCCCTGTTAAAAGTGGCAGGAAGAAATCAAAAAGTTCTTAACTTGCTGCACAATACCTTTTTCAAATCTTTATTTGTTGATGTTAATTTTAAAAATAATCTTTGATCCATAATATTGTTATTTCAATAAAAAACAAAGATTTAAACTTAGGATTACTCTTGCTTCAACTAGTCATGTTAATTTGATTATTTGATAAATTGCATGTGATCATTTTACCTGAATTATGTACCTACTGTCTGTTTAATAAGTGTTAATTACGTTTTTGCGTTAAGAATTAGGAATGAATCATGTTTCAAAATAAAAACTGATATTTTTATAATACTTTTATTTCAATGTTTTTTCCTACCAAAACTATTCTTAGGTTTATCTTTTCGCGGTTTTCCTATTTTAGCTTTCATTCTTGCTTTGTGATCTTTCTTCTGTTGAGATTTCTTCTTATTCTGCACTCTGTCAAGTTTGCTCTTCATTTGAAACACTTTACTCTTTTGCATCTTTTTCTGTGCCTGTTTCATGAGCATTTGTTTTAATTCTTTCTTAGACTTAGGTTTGACTTCTTTCTCTTCCTCATCATCCTCGGCAGCTGATTCAACTTCAGTATCAGATCCCATACCAGGAACACTTCCTGTTGTAGTTTCTTTTGGCTTATTTCTTTGTTTATTTTCAACTGCTTCTTTAGGTCTATTTTCGCCTATAACTAAATCTTTCTTTTGCAAAGTGTCTGAAGACAATTCAACTATTTTGACATTCACATCTTCATCTTCATATTCCTCTTGAAGCAGCTGATCAATGTCAGGTATTGGGCGACTGGAGACCACTAACTTTTTATAGGACTCTTTGTTCTGAAAATGTGAGGGAATTACTTGTATGTGTTGTAATTATGCTTTTAGGGGTAAATAAATAAAGCATGGAAACTAACCTCAAGTTTTATTCTTTTTTTCTCTTCCTTTAACATACGCTGAATTTCTTCTTGAGCTTTTTTCTTGCGTTCAAGTTTTCTCTTGCGGAATCCGCATAAAAAATCCCTGTAAACAAAACCTGATGGTAAACGATTAAGTTGTAGGAATGGTTTGTAAAAACAATGCTCCCAGAGTCACTAACTTTCTTTGATTTTCATCGAATACTAAAGCAACTTTCTTCCTTTTGTCTTGATTTTTTTTCTTTCCCATATTGCGTTGTTTTTTATTTTGTATATATTTAAGAATAAAGCACTTTTTAATAACCACAACTTATAACCTAAAATTCAAGTTTCTTTTTTTTTAATTTGATCTTGACATATTTGACATTGACAACTTAACTTAGTGATGTTAGCACGACGCTTCTTCTTCTTCTTATCGGGGAAACTATGTTCCCCAGATATGGCAACCGGTACTCGTATTACGAGACCATTTTTGCCAGCGTCGTGTTGTGGTGAATGTTGGTAAATCTTCCAGTTAATTCTTGGATCTTGCGCGAATTTTCAGTATTTCTTTCTTCATAAGGAGGTAAGTGAAGGAGAACAGTTTCGGATGATTGGAAGATTTTGTGGGTAAGGACTTTTTTGGGCAAAGAATGTGTAGATAGGGCAATAAATAAATGAATATAAGGGTAAGTTATAATGAGTTCATAATACTATATTATGTACGGATAGGAATTTGGTTAATGATTTTATGAGACAGCGATAATATACAGGACAGGTTATACGGAAGAGGAGCTTTATTCCTGACAAGAATGCCATGTAAGGATGAATTATCGTATAAGCTGCAATTAAATAAAATATGTTCAATGTTACCATTTTCTATACCGCAATCACAAAGAGGTGAGTCTCTGATTTTAAGCCTGCTCAAGTGAGCAGGAGACGAGCAGTGTCCTAATCTTAATCTCGAAATTATAGAAGCAGTTTTTTTGTTCAATTTCAACTTGGAAAACCATGGTTTCACGCTAGCTATGAGATGAAATTCAAAGATAAATCTACCTTTTCGCTGGTTTGGATCAGATCAGTCCTGATTCCAACTCTCAATTAGAGCACATTTAGCAATATTAATTATATCTTGACTATAAATATTCGAGAATGTTGCATTACCGTTAGTAGTAGCCAACCCAGCAAGTTGATCAGCTGGTTCGTTTCCTTGAATTCCTTTATACCCCGGAATCCAAGCAAGAACAATGGAAATATTTAAATCCGCACAGAGTTTTAGTTTGTGCTTCACCGATAACGAGAGGAACGAGAAATTATTTTTATCAAACGGATTGGAAAGAACAGACTGAAGAAAACTCAAAGAATTGGTAAAGATTAGAGCATTAGTAATTTTTTTTTCTAATATGTAATTAACGCATTCTAATATAGCCATACCCTCACCAGAGAAAATTGAATACAAATATATATAACTCGGAGACTAAGGACCGGGACGAGACATCGCACACACCAGCGGACTTGGTTTGCTAGCTAGCTGTGTCAGGATGAAATGGGTTTTACACGTAGTAGAGCTTGGTCATGAGCTTTACTCATCCTCAAGGTCGATTGAGGTGGTAGAAATAACTGCAGACACATCATGTTTCACTTCTAAGCCAATCTTTATTTGATTAAGGCCTACATCAACGACTCTACCGCACGGTTCGGAAATAACCTCTATTGAGAAGATACCGGCAAGAAACTCAATGAGGTATAATCTTTTCAATAATAACACCATACGAGGTCTAAATTAGTTACAATTGATAACACAGTTAACTCGTTACTATTAACGCGAAATGCAAGTACCATATTGGAAACGTTGGAGAGTTCTGTGCTTGCGCCCATTCACGTGATCTATTGTCAAGATATCATTTAAGACTCAAAATAAGACTCTGTACTTGGGGCACAGGCACTTAGTTCATTAAATCACTAACAATTCTCATTAAAACTCAAAGCACCAAGCCGATGCAAACGGATTACATTACCAACTTGTGATCAGTCCTACCCCCCGATCAAGAATGCCCTTTTCTTTTCAAAGTTACTAAATGTCATTTCGACCTTATACAAACTACCCACAAATGAACCAAGCACAGACCACTCCCAAGCAGTATTTATTTGACAGCTGTCACCGCTTGACGTTTCGTTAAAATCATAATACGTCCAATTAATATCAATTTCCTACTAACCTTAGTGTTTTCCTCATTCTCTAAAATATTAGATAGATTCCTGACTAAAAATAACATAAAACTGTAAAATTAGAAATCAATGTAAGTAAATCCCTCCTCCTGTCTTACCTCTTCCATCCCTGTAGTCTTTTTTAGATAATTAAAATAGATAGCCATAGATCGTATTATGGTTTTACTCTGCATATACCTAGTTGGTTGTGGTGAAGGTATTTTGGTTGTGTTTGTTGTAGTTGGACTCTGGCTGTTACCCTACCGAAGACTGGCAGTAACACCGTACAACGAGACGAGAGTCTACTGGCCGTGTCTTATCCAACCTCGACATTGGCAGAATCATCAAAAGTTTGATGGGGCCACATTTCCCTAAAAATTGAATTGAATTGAAATCATAATAAATGAAGGTAATTTATAACTTTAGACTATGACCAACACCGACTAGTGTATCGATTCTCCGACATATATATATTTAAAATAATCCGCGATCAGTCGAGAGACTTTAATAGGATTTGGTGAGTATAGGTGTAGCGCTTTTAAGGGAAAATGGCCATTGCCCTTTTCTCCTTTTTACAATACATGGCGTCTCTTCAGCCTTATTATGTTGCTCGAAGTGTCCAGCAGCTGGGCGGCCAGAGGGTTGGGGTGCTTAGTTAAGCGAACAACATGAGCTCTTCTATATCGCTCTATTTCGTCAGCAATTGTTGACATGTTGAAGTACTCGTGTATCTCTTCATTCCTTGTGAACCATGGTGCATTCGCTATTTCTCTAAGGATAGCGTTTTGTACTCGCTGCAAGCAGAGTATATTGGTTTTACTGGCTACGCTCCACAGTTGGATTCTATAGGTCCATATTGGTTTGAGAACAGATTTATAGATGAGCAGTTTATTATCAACAGAGTGCACAGAATTGCGCCGCATGAGCCAGTAGAGGGACTTGAATCGGTGATTGACTTCGTCTCGCTTACGCTTGATGTGAGTTTTCCATGTTAGGCGTCTGTCCAAGTAAAAACCAATGTATTTCACGGATTCAACGTGAAGTAGTGCATCAGTTCCAAGTTGGACGGGAGGGCAGTCTCCTCTCTTTAAGCTAAAGGTAATGTGGTGGGACTTCTGCGCACTAGCACGAATACGCCACTTTAGGAGCCAGTCTTGAGTCTTGTTTAGAAGTTGTTGGAGATTGGAGCTAGCAAGTACGGGATCCGCATGGCTGGAGATGTAGGCGATGTCATCAGCGTAAGTTGCTGTTGTGATTTCGTCAGTAGCAGGAAGGTCGTGCGTAAAGATGTTATAGAGAACAGGTCCCAAGACAGAACCTTGAGGGACGCCTGCAAGGATCCGGTGCAGAGAGGAGCGTGCATCATTATGCTTAACCCGGAACAACCTGTCCGTCAAGTACGAAGCAATAATGAGGAACAGCGAGTGTGGTAGTTTTCTTTGACTTTGTATAAAAGTCCCTTGTGCCAAACCTTGTCGAAGGCCTGCTGAACATCTAGAAAGACTGCTGAGCTGTACAACTTTCTCTCGTATCCCTGTCTCACAGCGTTGTATACTCGGTGAACCTGCTCGACGGTAGAGTGCGACTTCCGAAATCCGAATTGGTGTGCCGGAATAATGTTGATTTCATCCATGAATTTCTTAAGTCTGATCAGAAATATCCTCTCCCATAATTTTGCCAGAACGGGCGTGAGATTGATAGGCCGGTACGAAGTTGCTTCATGAGTAGGTTTGCCCGGTTTGTGGATCATTACAATTTCGGAGACCTTCGAAAACCAGCCCCACGTGTAATCACTTACAGGCGATTTGACCAGGTAGATTTGGACACCTATCGGTTTGCTTCATCCGTGACTCCATGGCAGTGGGTGAGCGATTGCTGTGGTAATATCGACGAAATGGTTGAGTGCTTTGATTTTTTATTGCTACAGCTGTTTGACCATTTTGCGCCGGAAAGTACGAAAACTTTTAAAACACCACCAACTCCATGGATGACTGACAGTTTGAAGGAAATGCGAAAAGACCGAGATAGGGCATGTTTGAAGGAACCTGAACATATCCAAGCGTATAAATCGCTTCGAAATCTAGTGACTAGTGTAACACGTACTGAGAAACTACATTATTTTGAGTCCACAGTTAATCAGAACGTGAAGAACCCACAAAGAATGTGGAATGAAATAAAAAGGTCGCTGGGGACAAACACAAAAGCCACGCTACCTACTCATCTGTGTGACCCAGAAAAAATTAACAAACAAACAAACAAATCTTTGCTGGACACTCTTCCTTCTACGTCTCCACAACATGATGTTCATCCCCACACTTGTAACACCGGGGTTTACTTCTATATTGAGTACGGGTGTGACCAAAGCGGCAGCAATTAAAACGCTGAATGGTCGGGTATACATACATTTCAACCGGAAGTGATGAATAGTATGCAAATACCTTTGATGGTAACGCCTGACCATCAAAGGTAAGTACAACCGTCTGAGTCGGCAGCCAAACAACACCTACTGTAACAGTTTTTTTGCTTAATCTCCTAGTCCTTATGATAAGGCCAAAGCCTTCAGGAACTCTTTACATTTGTCAAAATTTCCTCGTGAGACCACTCAATGGGGATGCCCCTAGCAATACCCATTTTGCAAATGTTAAACGCGGGTATGTATACCTTGAAATTACCTTTTGGTAACTTCTCATTTTGTAGAAATGAGTTTGCGTCTTGAATGTTTTTGAACCTTATCTCCAGTCTATTCCTCCCAATCCTCTTGATGCCATCATCAAGGATGTTTTTTTATGTTATTTTGGTAAAGGAATCTTCCAAATTTAACAGGATGAAGTGTGCTATTGTCGTCTTGGGGATTGGCAGCTACTAGCTCGACATAAACTATGTACGGGCCAGGATCACTCAACAAATATTCCGACCGAAAAGTTAAGTTGTGTTGCGTATGAGTTTGCTGGGTGGTCGTAGCAGCAACAGAGCTGAAGCCATTTTCTGGTATTGGTTTTAACAATTGCGCAGTATGATCCATACGATTAACCTCGTTAGATATAATTCCCGCCATAGCAGTATGTACCGGTTTCACAAGCCGAGGCTTTACTTTGTTTTTAAAATTAATAGTCCGACTAGAATTTGATTTTTTGCTCTTTCTTCCGTGAGAAACTGTTTGAAAATCTATAAAGTCTATCATTTTGGCTGCTTCTATCAGAGAAGAAAACGGAGGAGGATCGGGAGGATCCGGAGGTTCTATGGAGACATCAGTCTCCATAGTTAAGAAATTTTCGCCCCTTTCATATAAAATATGTATAAAAACTTACCTAGGATAATACTATGATACACTAATTAATACGAGGTACGTAAATTTTAAAATTTATACAAAATTAACTATAAGTGAAAAAAATTATGACCGCCCTGTTGAAAAGCCCGCCAAAAAGTCCTAGCACGACGCTGTTATCGGTTTTTAGGAACGATGCGAGTTGTTAGACGATTAATTTGCATTTCTCATCAAAGGAGTCGTCTTTGAGAGGATATGTTCGTTTTTTTAACATTACTTTTTACACGTTAGGTACCATTTACCATTTTGGCTCGGAACCCTAAAAACTAGGTTAGACTTAAATTTTTGCTGCAAATGACCCTAAGAATTATTGACGCTTGCCAGCCTAAAAAAGAGTTTTGCTCTTAAAAAACAGCGCCTTCAAAAGTTCGTCTCGAATAGCGCAATTACAATACAATAATTTGAAGACTTTTTAAATTATACTACAGAAATTACAAAAATTTTTGTTCGATTATCAATTTTGGCAAAATTCCATTAAATTGTCAGAATTCCTGCATGTGATTGGAGGAAGCTGGCAATTAATATTTTTTATCAGCTTGTCCTCGTCCAATCAGCTCGCGAGTCCACAATAAAGACGGACTCATCGGCAGCATGGCTGTCAGTATATATTTGAAGCTTGAACGATGCGCTTCCTCTCGTTACGTCGCTTTTTTTTATTTGTGCATTTTGACGAAAATGTTATCGAACGTGATTTTCAGTGCGATGAAATATGGAAAGATTTGGGTGCAGTGACTTGAGATTAGGCGTATTTTGCAAGGTGAGCGTCAAAATACAAAACAGAAGTGTTAATAATGCTGTGAAATATTGTTTTTATTCGTTTACACTGGAGGTCTGAGCGAAATTCATGACACCAAAAAATCAATCGGAAAGTCGCTACGCGTGTGCCTTTCATCGTAATTTAATTTTGACATTCCAAGGTCGATGCTAGAGGCCTTTAATGTCTCTGAGATGTGACGAGTGCAATAATTGGAGTAATCGGTATCATTGTGTTAGCTCGGCCATATGTTATGCGTGAAAGGGTCATATTACTAGTACTTACCGTTACTATTTCTAGACAATAGTAATGAACCTATTTCCGTTTTATTGGATACCGAGATATGAAGTGATGGCGTATGTAGTCCGAGACGGAGACAGCCGAAATTTCAACTGCTTGGTGATCCAAGTAAATTAGATAACACTGCATTCGTCTAGGTACCTACCTAAACCCAGTATTTATCATGACATGAAGTTATCACAACAAACTTTGGCCTATCGTAACAGTTAGGTAAATTGTTTATTGACTTGTCATATTAAAACTGTGTACAAATTAAATACAAAGTTCTCTGCTTGAAGTTTTAAACCATGTTTGTTTACATTTTAGTAAACACACAGTTGGGTGTGTTTCTATTGATTTATATTTTTAATTTGGACAGGGTACTTACATTACTAAACTTATTAGTATTTACTATTCATCTATTCAACGAACTTCTAACAGATACATACCTACTTATAATACCTATACATAAAAAAAAATAAAGGGTGCAAATGAATCCTCAAGTTATTACTTATGTAAAACGAATTTATCATTTTAAGGGATACCTAGTTCTGTTTCTATCTATACATAGGATTATATTTGCTATCAGGTAAGCAGATCTGAAATACTTAGGTTTTGTCATTATTGGAATTCATATACCTACACCAAATGTTTTATCAATCTCATAATATTGGCAAATAAATTATCCTAAAGATAAGTCAAAGGTGCTCAAAAATTCAAGTACCTACCTACCTAGAGATGAATGTGGGAATGTGTGTTGGTTGAATGTAGAGTACCTATTGTTCAAGGAAAACCTTGCCTTTCTATTGATTCTATTGGTTTTTATTTTTATGAAGAAAAAGTACTTCATAGTGCTTAAAAGGCAACATACTCCAAAGACAATTATATTATACTACTATCCTCCTCTTAGTAAGCCCGATTTTCTTTGCTACACAATTGACCACATATTTTTGGTGTTTATTATCATTGACAAATATAAACAACATTATTTTTTTATAATATGTTATTTATTTACATAATAAAAGGAATTTGCTATGACATTAAATCTAAGCTAAAAGTAAATAAACTAAAACTTAAAACTAAATTAAATCTAAATAAGGCCCCCATGGCATGGTGCCCAAAAGGCTGGCAGCTTTGCCTCGCTGAATAGCGATGCTGATTCTTTGAGAGAGTAAACTGCCAGCCCTTTGGTCACAAGTTCCATCGACTAAGCACTTTTGCAACTCTGAAATAATCTTGTAATTAATTATGTAGGATTTGTGCAACAAATGATTTCCTAATAATAATATTTTTCTGAAATTATATAAGACAAGTGGGAAGTACCTGCGACGGTCAAATACATAGATACACAGTCATGGTCACAAGTATATGGATGTGTATGAAAACACATCACAAGGGGCATGTATGACTCAAATGAAATATTTATGAGCTGTGAAAGAGTTTGAGATAAAGTGCAAACCAGTTGACGATAGAATTCTGCCGACTTCCTATTCTTGTAAATTTGACAGAAAAACCACAATAAGATGGATCCTATCCTTGAAATGTGCCCTGATGGTGTGCCCCCCTTAGCCTCTATATTTATCTCAAACAAAGGATAAGTACTAATTAAATTCATATTGTTAAAGGTACAGTAAATTTGGGCATTAACTCTTTTAAGTATTTTTTTTGTTACACTTTTATTTTGCGATTTTACTTAGTTTTTGTCCAAACATTTTTATATACATTTAGTAGGTATAAAATATAGATCACAAAAATAATTTTAACAATTAACAGTCATATTGTTTTGTTAAGTACTTTGTGTGTCATAGATTGTACATAGTTGTGGAGTAAAAGTTGTTTAACTTTAATAATCCAGATTGCAGTATCAAGGTTCTAAATGGTTTAATAATAAACAAGATGTGGAAATTGTGGAATGCCAATCAACAAATTTTGACCTTACCCAATAGTTTCATTTTTGATTGAAGTTTTTGCTGACTACTTTTTGTTGACTAGGTTGATAGTATTGTTATCCAATTTACGTGTCCATGCCAAATTTCAAGTCAATCTGACTGATGTAAGTGGATCGAAATTCACTTGCAAGATTTGAGACAAAGCCAACCAAACAAATTCGTGCCTTGAGGATGAAA
This sequence comes from Clepsis dumicolana, assembly GCA_963691665.1. Taxonomy (NCBI): domain Eukaryota; kingdom Metazoa; phylum Arthropoda; class Insecta; order Lepidoptera; family Tortricidae; genus Clepsis; species Clepsis dumicolana. The sequence continues at coordinate 3,195,874 of OY829516.1, read as the reverse complement.
ACGACACAAAAAAAATCGGCCAAGTGCGAGTCGGACTCGCGCACCGAGGGTCCCATACAAATTTGTAGGTGTGAAAGCAGGTCATTTAACACGGGAATCGAGTCCCAAAGATTTTTTCCTACTTTTCCCCAAATGTTTTAAAGTATCCGGTGTTAGGTAACAGAGCCCTGCTCCTAAGCAAAAAATGTGCCTACCCAGAGTGGAGTAATTTTATATTGGTCTGTGACATAAATTTAGGTTTAGGTAGGTACTACGGCAATTTGTATGGAAACACCCTTTTAATAACTTCTATTATTTTGATTGTTGGCTTAGAAATTTGTTTTGTTTTACATCTTCAAAGAACTGCAGGCTTGAGTATTGGATATTAATTTCAGCATGCTACCTCCATGCGTTCCAGAGTTGGTCTTGACAGACAAAGTGATCCTGTAAAGGTTCCGTTTTTCCTTTTAGGTAGGTACGGAACCCTAAAAAACGAAAATTGAGTTATGTTATGATTATGTTCGTAAAAAGACTTCATAGTTCATTCCATCATTCTTTAAAAATTTAAATTCTACATTTAGGCCTGAACAGGACAAAACTGTAATGTCGGTCTCTTTCTCGCGCGGAGAATTTCAGACTCCTGTCGGTGCGGGAGGGGCGCATTCAATGAATTCAATCCAGTCATCCAATCCAGTGCACAGAGTACCTTTTTATAACTGAGATAGAGATGTCACTTCAACGTTTCGCACACAGCGACATCTGGTGCTGTGTGACGGCAAAATATGCGATGACGTCATTGACGTCTAGTTTCCTAAATGTTAAAATAATTTACTTTGAGCAATTGCTATTACACCATGTTCTATTATATACATTAGAACATGGTGTAATAGAAATTGCCCAATTTCCCGTTTTGATGAATTTGATAATCATTCAGTGCTTTATTTTTTACACATTTTCTTTTTATCAGGCATTCCAACTCCAACTTAGACACCTGGTGAATGTGAAAAACCACAGATTAGAGAGATAATCGCGGCCATTATTTATTCGTTCCGTTCCACTTATACCTTCACTGTACGTTGTTTTTAGTAAATAAAAAAATCTAAATAAATATCAAAACCTCCTAAATTACTAAAAATCTAAGTTTTCGCCCCATTTTATTAGGGTTTATTTGCAGAATGATCCGCTAACTCAACCAGTGTCCATAGAATATTCTATATAATATTCTAGCGTAAGAAAAACTGATGCGTGTAATGATATTTTAGATAAAACATTACTATAATTAAAAAACGTCGATGTTACCAATGCTCACAAAATAATTAATTAGCATAAACGCATTTTTAAACAAGGAAAGATGAATGAGAGCATTTATTAAGCGAAAATAAAATATTTATTCAAAAATTTAAAACTTCAGTATAAATTATATTGATATTAGTACCACCTATCGACGTGTGACAACAACTTCATGTCTATAACCCAACGAAATAGAATATTACTTAAGTATATACTATACAATGTAACTTGAGTGACTACTGAAATTAGCTGGACAACCAAGTGTACATTTTGTTCTAAGTTATACCACCGTGATCCAGTGTTCCGTTGAAACTGCCGGAGGAAGTACGCTACGCGGACGAAACAGTGGTCACCTAAAACCGATTCAGTAATTTTCGTTCACTATTAGTAAATTGAAAGCTAGTAAAGTTTATGACAAATAGATACACAATCACGAAACAGTCAACAGCTTTTTATACCTATCTCATTAATCAACATTAAAAGCACCCTAACTCTTAAACAGTAAATAAAGACTTACACCGTAAGCGGTCTAATGGCGGTATATGTTAATAACTTGTTACATCATAGTTCTATTTACTTTTTAACCGGCTTCAAAAAAAGGAGGTTCTCAAATTCTCAATTCGTCGGATTTTTTTTTCTTAACTAATTCATAGCTAACTTTATCTATTTCAATTAAGTATATTGCTAAACTATCCCAATAAGTTGCTATTTTGACTTGAGTTGTATTCATCCTAAATACCTATGCAAAATATACGAAGTAAAGCTTGTACTGTTTTGTGGTTTTCAATAAAGAATATTTATATTGTATTGTATTGTAAAGTTAAATAGCTCTCTTGTAAAATTTGACAAAACTATAAAGTTCGTTATATATCTGACATTTCCTCTTATTTATTTCCCCACCCCTGCTCTATTGCAACTTCTCTTGCGTTTACGGTCAAACCCAATTGATAACAGTTATTAATAACTTGGATAGTGTTAGTGCGTAATAAGTAAGTCATTCACTTACTTTCGCACCTACAAACCTACCTACCTCTATACATGTATGTATGTATGTATATCTCTTTATTGCACATAAAACAAAAAAATACAGATAACAGAACAAAAGCAAATGTACAAAGGCGAACTTATCCCTTAAAGGGATCTCTACCAGTTAACCTTCAGTTACATATATCTTTAATAAAATAAAGATAGATAAATCTGTCCACCACACACACTAATACACACACACACACGCACTTCACACACACACACACGACACACCTTGTACCTTCTAACATTTTTACGATTTCATTTATCTAACTTATAAATATAATTTCCGAGCGCGAATTTAAGGCTGCGCCGAGCTTTTGACGCGGGCAAAGATTCGGTATTTAGCGCGGCTGCCACCTGTGTGCGTTGTCACGCACACTACTGTCAGCTTACTCGCCAGATCGTTACGGCCGATGCTAAATGTTAGTAACTCATTATTCTGTAATAATGAATCTCAACTACGGACAATAAGTAGGTAATGAATATAATACATAATGCAATTAAAGTTTTTGTTTAAATTTGTTGCTAGATCTATTTTGAAATCTCAAGAAAAATATTATAATAGGTAATAAAATAATAAATAATGAGCCCTAGATACTAAAGTTTTTATACAGTAATTAGACAAATTAAATTCTTGGGTAAGGAGGTTATTTATTATTAGCCGTCGTCCAGTATGCGCGAATCAATGATGTGATCATCACACGGTTCTCATCCCATTCGCATCCCATGGCGCAAGGCGCGACCACTAATAATTAGACCACATGTTCGAGATTTGTGTTGAATCGGAGATGCGGCGACGGGTAAAGTTCGCGCGAGTAATCGTGTTCAATAGGGTTGTTTCCTCTTAGTCAAATCAGCAACTTTTTATGAAATGTCAAAACGATCCGTTACTCCGTTAGTATGAAGTTTGTATTGAATTACTAGGGGCGGCTGATAAGTAATCTCCTTGGTCAGAAATATATACAAAAATATTGCTTGCTGGTATGGATTTATATTCGTTTGTTATTCTATTTTCAAAATGTATTACATTCATTTGTTTATTGCATCACGTTTATTTGTCTCCTACAATTGTTTCAAACATGTCGGTAGAAAAAGTGAAAATGGATAAAATCGAGCAGCGTGCGGTGATTAAGTTTTTGACTAAAGAAGGGAATACGCCTTCGGAGATCAGACAGCGTATGTTACGTGTGTTTGGCAGTTCGTGTTCTTCCGAATCTGTTAGAAAGTTTTGGTCAAAGCAGTTTAAGTTAGGTCGTGAGAGCCTGGAAGATGATCCTCGTAGCGGAAGACCAGTTTCGGCCGTCACCGATGAAAATGTAGCCAGGGTGAAAAAAATTATATTAGAGGGCCGACGAGTGAAGCAGTGGGAGATAGCTAGAGATGTGGGCGTCAGTAAAGAGCGAGTCCATGAAATAATTCATGAGCATTTGAACATGTCCAAGGTTAGTGCACGTTGGGTCCCCAGAATGTTGACTGCATTTGACATGGAGAGGCGTGTCAAATGTTGCGAAGAGTTTTTGGACGAGTCGAGGGAAAGGGGAAGAAATAATTTCTAGAATTGTAACATGTGATGAGACTTGGATTCGACAATGGGACCCGGAAAGTAAGCAAGAGTCGTTACAGTGGAAATTTAAGAATGAGAACCCGCCTCGGAAATTCAAGGTCTGTCCATCGGCAGGTAAACTTATGGCTACAATCTTTTGGGACACAGAAGGGATTTTGCTCATAGATTATTTACCGAAGAAAACTACAATGAATGCTGATTATTACTCAATCTTACTATATCAACTAAGAGAGACAATAAAAGAAAAACGGCGAAGTAAACTAAGCAAAGGAATTCTGATTTTGCACGATAACGCACCAGTGCATACCGCCCGCACAACGAAGCTAGCAATTAAAGACAATGGCTTCGAAACCATTGACCACCCCCCTTATAGTCCAGATTTAGCCCCCTGTGACTATTTTCTGTTTAGACTTCTCAAGAAAGACCTCAGGGGACGAAGGTTTATGACCGATGACGAAATGAAGGCTGCGGTTACTGACTTTTTTGACGACCAACCGAAAGATTTTTTTTTTATGGTTTAAATTCAATATTTGAAAAATTTTATAAGTGCATTTTACTAGCAGGGGACTATATAGAAAAATTTAGCCACGACAGTCTTTTGTTTGATTGTTAGGTAGATTACTTTTCAGCCGCCCCTCGTAAGAACTACTGACGTAATTATTTTCAGTGATCAAACTGCCTCCTTAAATTAGTTTTTGTTAAATTAAAATAAATGAAAATAATCGATTTATTGATTATTTTTGTTTTTATTTTTATGAAACATTCATAGGATGAAATTCAACATACAATGACAATGCAACGAAAAATCCGTTAAGCAGCTGGACATGAACCAGCAACCTCGGTAATCCGTACCACGCTCCACCAATTAAGCTATACTTAACGTTGGTGTACCTAACGAATTTTTCAATGCCTTGTCATATTTTTATTTGGAAGATCTCTCCTCAGCGCCATCTATGAGTAGCTTAATCAAGCGGCTCACCCACTACGGAACGGAACGACCAGCTGCTTAACGGATTTTTCGTTGCATTGTCATTGTATGTTGAATTTCATACTATGAATGTTTCATAAAAATAAAAACAAATATAATCAAAAAATCTATTATTTTCATTGATTCAGAAAAATAGTTCCATCTCTTGCCACTAATGCGTAACTGTAGAAGTTCCGTAGTGGGTGAGCCGCTTGATTAAGCTACTCATAGATGGCGCTGAGGAGAGATCTTCCAAATAAAAATATGACACAAGGTAAATTAAAATACATAAAATACATTCTTAGTGCACCTCTGGGATACTCAAGGTATATGTTTGCCAAATTTCAAGTCTCTAGCATTAGTAGTTTAGGCTGTGCGTTGTCTGTCAGTCAGTCACGGTACTGTTTTATAGGTATATAGATTGGATGGCAGGATACAAAATAGTGTTAAAAAAAAACATACAAAATAGTGAAAATTTACACACAAAATTTTGTGTATCCAATTATACACGAGGGTCCAGGATACAATCAGTCACCAAATTATACAGTTTTTGTATCCAATTATTATCTGGCAGTCCTGGTTAGCATTAGCAATATCGTGAATCGGACCGGACCGGACAACGACGATATGTTTGACATGACACCATTGTCATGTCCTGTCAAGTGGGTGCTTACCCGAAACCAAATACCTACCTAAGTTTTTGCATTTTTAGGGTAGGTATGGAGTCGTAAAAACTCAAGAACTTGATATACCTATAAATAGATTTGCATCGTGTATTTGTTACATATTTATGTTAATATGCAGCATGGTTTAAAGACCACACAATCCATAGGCGACTGCGTTCATACAAATCGCGTAACTCCACGAATATTGCAATAAGTGACTTAGGTTACTACGAGTACCTATCTTTATCTGTTGGGTTCATTACCTACTGAGCCGATACAAATATCAATGGAAAAAGTCAGGGGTATTAAACAAGTGACTTAGCACAGATGCAATCGTGATGATGTTGCGATGCAGACATAGTGTCGCTATGCATCTCCATGGGTAGAAGCACTATCTAGCAAGTGGGTCACCTGCGCCGTGTTTTATAAAGCTACAATTTACAAGCGGAAGTCTCTTTCTAATAAAAGGAATGAGACTTCCGCTTGTAAATTGTAACTTGTAGCTTTATAAAACACGGCCCTGATGGTAATAAGTGATCACCGCTGCCCATCCATAGACAACCGCAACACTAGAGGGATTGCAGATGCGTTGTCAACCTAGAGGGCTAAAATTTACTGCCGCTTGTGGCCGAAATTTCCTCGGCTGTCTTACTCTCCACACCGAAACACAACAGTGCAAGCTCTGCTGCTTAGCGGTAGGATTAGCCAGTGAGATAGTGGTAGGTGAACCCTGCACAAGCTCCATAAGGTAATTTCGAAATGTGAAAATTTCTGAGGGTGAGACATTTTAAATTTAAACACGAAATGTACCTAATGAATCCCACGCACAACACGTCATACCAGGATTACAGGAGGCGTGGGAAGGGGTCGTGCGTTTTTGAGTAGGAGTAATTTGAATGCTGATATTCAATATTATTTGTTTCCTTCCTTTTCACACCTAGTCGAAAAGCTGGACTTTAAAAAGCCGCAAGTCCGGACATTTGGACCGATGTTAACTATTAAATTCCTGCTGCTCTTTTTTATGAAAACTCATGCCACATGTCTTGCGGAGACAATCTTACAATACCAACAGAATTAATAACCCAAGGCTCACGAAAAAACATAAGAAATAATTGACGTTTAACTTTCTGTGTAAATAAAGATCTGTCAAGAAAACAGCATGTAAGTAATAGGCTTCATCAAAAATATATGCTGACTTAACTTGAAATATATGTTTGTTTTTTTTTTTTTATACAACGAGGAAGGCAAGCGAGCAAGTGGGTCACCTGATGGTAAGTGATCACCACTGCCCATAGACACCCGCAACTCCGGAGGGTTTGCAGATGCGTTGCCAACCTAGAGGGCTAAGATGAAATGCCTCTTGTGCCCGTAATTACACCGGCTGTGTTACTCTCCACATCGGAACACAACAGTGCAAGCACTGCTGCTTAGCGGCAGGATTAACGAGTAAGATGGTGGTAGCGTTCCGGACGGACCTCGCACAAGGTCCTACCACCCGCGAATGTGCATGTTCGATCAATAATTAAGTACTAGATGACGGATCTGAGCGTCGAAATCGGCACGGCAAATTAAGACTCATTTGCAGAGGGGGATCTTATCTATTGCACCCTTATTGCACCGCACAAGGATTATAATAGATGAAAATATTTAATACAAATCTGACACTACAACGCTTTGGGCTTATAACTACTAAATTGCATTATAGCTCTTTATCAATATTGCCAGATATCAAAACTTCTTGGTCTCAAAACACCTAAATTGCAGAATGCCTAATTTTTTTTCTTAAAACACCGGAATCTTAATATGGCCGAATTTCGAAATAGCTATAGTCTCATAATGCCTAAACTCAAAACACTTTCACGGCATAACAACATATGCTTAAAACAACCAAAGCTCAAAATACCTAAATTTGTATTACACGGAGATTGTAAATTTTTACATAAGATGAATGTTCCTTTTTCTGCCGCGACGGTAATCTTTTGTGGTACAAACTCTATAGTTAACCATTTTGATACTCGTGAAAAAAATTTGGCATTTTGCCATTTAGGTGTTTTCAGTTTAAATTATTTTAATATTTTGTCATTTCTATCATTCGGCATCAGCAGGCATTGTGCATTTCAGTCTTTAGGTATTTAGAGAATATGACGTTTTAGGTCAAAGTCATAATGAATTTCGCTCATTTTAATGAGACAATTTGAAATTTTAGGTATTATGAGCCCATGGTAATTTGAAAATTAGGGGTTTAAGTTAATAATGTATTATGAAATTTGGTGGTTTTAAGCCCAAACCACTACAACTGCGCTATACTTTTACTTGTTCTCGACCCGCAATTCATAATCGCAAGTTGTGCATATCTCGCAGAAAATTAGCGTGAAGCAACAGCACCCCTGTTCCGTTTCGTTCGGTTAGTGCGAGTGCCGGAGGCCCGACCCCCCCCCCCCCCCCATTCCTCTATCCCTTTTCCTTCTTAAAAGCTGGCAACGGACTAGTGAAGTGACTATCTTGGGGTTGCTGGTTCTCATGGGTGGCGGTGATCGGTTACCATGAGGTGACCTGCTTGTTCGTTTGCCTGCCTCTTTAAATAAAAAATAAAGCCCTCTTCCTTGCACTCATCCCGTCGTTTCGTGATCCGGAATCCGACGCGCAATTGCCAACGTGTCGCTGTCGCCCATTTAGCCATTACCTTCCACTTTGTCCATTACGAGCAATCTGCCTGATTGTCTTCGTAGTCAATGCCGTTTGCTAGGTGATGCCCTAGATTTTGTAACCAAAGAGATGATGCTTCCATTAAATGTTTAATCTTAACTCTTTTGTTTCAGATAGTAATACATCTGAAAGGATTTAGATAAAGATCACGCCATGACGTCGCGGTAAGTTGAAGAATGAGAGTTGGTTTAGTCATGAGTTAACGATAAGAGGTCAATTATATTCTAAGATTAGGCAAAGGTTTATTCAGTATAAGCTATTTTATTGCCTGACAACATTTATTAATGGCGCTGTCTTGTGACGTCATCGTTGTAGATCCAAGGCGGTAGCCGCTTATACCCTTTAATAAAAATAGCTTGCATCTTTGAAATGAGGGCGGCTTCTCCAGCAAATTGTTTCCAATTAACATGCCCTATAGATTACTTCTAATTGGCCTGTTGCCCACTCGCTTGGCTTAGCTATTGTTTGCCTTTCTTATCTTTATCAAGCTGCAGCCGTAGGTAGTTTAGCTTGTTTGCTCGGATGAAGCTTGTATGCTCGAGATTATTGGGACACTGTTACGTCTGTGGTTAGAACTGCAAGGCGTTAAGTAGATTTAATGGATTCACACAGACCGCGAATTTATCATGGTTTTGTAGCAAGGTATTCGTGATATGATTGCATTGCGTGGTCTGTTAATGTCTATAGCCACTTGTCAAACACGTAACGTTTGAGCGTAAGGTAATTGATGATAATATAATAAGCGTAAGTTTTTAGATATGTTGAACCGCATACCGCCCATCACGGTTTGAGATTGAGCGATCGTCTACATGTATGTATTTATAGTTTCATACGCAAGCTTCAAGTGTGGAGGCTTCCTCCCATTAAACGTGCTGATTGTCTAATGCGCTCGCAATCGCCATCACATTCACCATCTTTTTAACCCCCGACGAAATAGTCTGCGTGTCTGTGTATCTGTCTGTGGTATCATAGCTCCCAAACAGATGGACCGATTTCGATGCGGTTTTTTTTAACCGAAAGCTAGGTTCTTGGCTAAGTTTAATTAAAATAGGTTCACCTGTTTTTGAAATATTGAACTGTGAAATGACAATGTTCGGGGGTTTTTCAACTTTTCTAAGTAGGTTAGGTTATTCACTTTCAATGAAACGTGATTAGATAGTGGTAGAAGGTGATGATGAATGCAATGGCGATTGCGAGTGTGACAACAAGCCTATACAGAATAATACAGATACAAAATATTTCCTTCTGCTCTCTCAAGAACCGTTTCGGGGACGCGAAACCAAATGCACCTTTTGCCTATTATAGCTTCCATGCAGTAAGGTGCAGCATGAAACATTAAGGATGTGATCGACAGGCGAGCTTTGCCGCGGTTTTATGGGTTCGTCGGCATAGCTCGTGCTTGGTTCACAACAAAACCGCGGTCTTGTGAGAGAGCGGCCAGGCTCTTTAACATCGGCATCTGTTGGCAGCCTTGACCGACTGTTCGTGCTGCTTGAGTCGAGCACGGGCACGGCGACGCGGCGCGCGGCGGCGCGGCAGCTCGGCGAGGTGCAGCGCGCGCACCCCGAGGAGCTGCACCGACTGCTGCACCGCCTCACCAAGCACCTGCGCTCGCCGGCCTGGGAGACCCGGATCGCGGCCTCACAGGTATTTTCTCAAACACAGAAGTTAATATTCGCATTACTTTCAAAAAAAGAAGACACCAAGTAGTACATTTATGGATAGCACAGGTCTTTGCCGGCCTAAGGTCAGCAAATATGTATGAAAATCCATTACTGGCCGCTGTTATCTACACGCCGACAACCGCGTCGCCGCCCTCCAGGTCCCATTTCACCAACTTTACAAATGCCAGTTTTCAATGACAATTCGGTGTCAATTGCTGCCTTGAAGAGCTTTTGTTTTAGCGCGCTTCGTATTGCCAAAGAACTGTAGTTCGAATTGTCATTCAAAACTGACATTTTGTATAGTTGGTCAAATAGGGGCCAGTCGGCCGGGACAGAGTCGAGGCTTAGGGGACAGCTGCAGATCACTGAAGGAGGCTAGTCGACTAGCAGACTGTTGATAAAACTATTTTTTTTTCATACAATGTTTGAGAAGGGATTTAATACACTTTTTTGGCAACAGCTTAGCCGTTCTTCTCGATTCACGCTGACGTCAGTTGTCATTAAAAATAAAAATTCACCCCCACCCTATTTAGGCCGCTATTTCGAGGTTTTACGCAATCCACAAGGCATTCTTTCCCGAAATAGAAGCCCTGCCTTACAGCCTTTTTAGCGACTTTGAAAAGGGGAAAATTACTGTAGCTATTTCGAGTCCGGCGGGCCTCGCAATGTTTTTTTGGGAATACTTATGAATCACACTTTCGTTACGCAAACACTTTAATTCCCGAAATAGAAGCGTGAAATTAGACCTTTATGTAAGTCTTTCAGAAATTCATAAAGAAATGAGGAGTTTCGCAATTTGTTTGCAACGACCAAACGAACTCTATTGGAACATGGAAGAATAATTGCTGAAATTTTTTCGGTTCAGTAAAAATACATTGACCAATTACGATTGTTAGGCAATTGGAACAGAAACACGGGATGTCGTATCGTCTCAATAATATCCAGCTTAATCAATCTAGCTATAAGATCGATCTAACCTTAGTGCATGCTATTTTGGGAAGTTTATTTCATATTCGTTCGTTCTGGCCTTAATTTCCTGTGGGTTGTTCCCGTTGAGTATAAATTGGAAAGCTTGTTTCGGAGCCATTTTTTTGTTTGTAGTGACCACAATGGAACCGCAACGCAACATCTCTGCACCCGTAGCGGTAGCGCCCTTACAGCCTTATCACACTGGCGATTTGCGAGCGAGTTTTGTATTGAGGCGATCACGCAACGTGTTCGCCGCGAGCGATGTAAGTATGAAGCACTCGCTCGCAAATCGCTAGTGTGATAAGCTGATAAGGCTGTTAGTTTCTCGCAAACATACCTAGTGTCTCCCTTTAAAAAGGGATTAAAGGGAATACCCATAGCATTCCAGGCCAATGTTAATGTATATCAATTAAAAACATACAGACAAACTATTCTCCGTGAAATATTAATAAGTAAGTACAAAGGAAATGACCAGCAAGTTTATGAAATGAAATGAAATATTTTTATTCCGGAAATGGCTTCCATAGTTAATTGAATATAAAAAAAAAAAAAAACAACGAGTAAGTGTGACTATTATGTCGCTAAATAATTGGTTTAAAGTTTAAAGCATAATTGAGTAGTTGGGTGACGTCAAAAAGTTTTTTAACCCCCGACGAAAAAGAGGAGTCTTATAAGTTTGACCTGGCATCTTAGCTCCCAAACGGATGAATCGATTTCGATGCGGTTTTTTTTAATCGAAGGCTAGTTTAATCGAGATGGTTCTTAGCTTAGCTTCATTAAAATCGGCTTAACCGTTTTCGAAATGTTCAACTTTGAAATGACAATGTCGGGGGATTTTTAACTTTTCTTTGTGCACAGTAAAAAGTGCATCAATCAGCTTTGTCACTATGCGCATATCTCTCTTTAACAAACACAGTAGGAAATATTAGGTGCATACGGCAGTAAGCGACTAAGATAGGTAGACAAATACTTAGTCGAGTGGGCAAGTCGGATTTCTATATACTTACAAGCCGTATTTGCGTATGAGATATGAGAAGTTGAAGATATATATTGGTTACATCGACTTTTCTAGGCATTCAACACAAAACCTGTGTGTGTTTTATCTTAGATAAATGCAAGACTAATCGTTTCGGTGGCTTAAGTTAACACAGATTGAACAATACAGACTATGTACCTACTTCTTTTTCACAAAAAAATAATGCTTTGTAGAAAATGCGAGTTAGGTAGGTATTTAACATTCCAATAGCAGTATGGTATTCATTATATTTAGTAATCTATGGTAGGTATGTATAGTTAAGTATCACGTAACGCGTATGTTGCTCCTGGCATATGCCAATTTGTGTTGTCTTCCATTCGTTGGTGCTTAATGACCCATGAATCGGAATCGACGGGCCATCGCAGCCATTACGCAAAATATATTTAGACAAAACTCATTAACTTTATCGCGCGTTATATAGGGTAGTTTCGCCAGTTCGCCGACCGTTGCCAGTTTCCAACTTTTTCATCGACCTGTTTTACTAATCGGTATAAAATAGGAATATTAACAAGATCACAAACTATATAAAAATACTGTGACAACCCCAAATAGTTTGGTTGAACGCACACACAGACAAAATGCATGTTTGTAAACAGAGGACGGAACAAAAAAAATAGGAACAAAAATATTCGCAAAGAACACGTCACAACGCGTACTTTAGTGCGAAAAAAATAGTGAGGAGCCCCACAGTTTATGATAAGTTTCTAAATGTAATTTTGTTTTTTTATTTGTTTGTTATTTGTATTGATAGACAATTAGTTTAACTATTTATTAAAAACAAATGCTATTCTATTTTTTGTTGGAAAAAGTATAAAAATGAACAGTCGGTAACTGGATACCTCATTTTCGTAGAATACCCAGTTCTCGACCGCTGCGGTCGAAAACTGGCGTCGCCGAGTCCAGTAAAGTTGCATCATTTTCGATATATTATTAAAGAAATTACTGAACCTAATTATTGAATTCGAATCTTAATAACACCAGAATTGTGTCAGCCAGTTGTCGTCCGGATTATTTCAAATGTCTTAAAGATAACAAGCATCAACTTTCTTGGTCGAAAAATAGGATATGTAATAAATATATGCCATATTCAGACTACCATATACGAATTAATAGCCAATTGCCTAATGCCTATTTTGTGATTTTGTACAAGAATCACATAAAATTCATCACACAGTGTATTTTGTGTCGAAATCTCCTTAGCTGCTAAAAGTAGCGTTGGTAAAAAATTAGACTTTAATTTTTATAATTAGAAATATTAATAAATAAAAGATTGACCTAGTTACGTACTTTATTTTGTTGTCATAATGTTGTATACATTTTATATTTTAACAAAGAACGGGTTTTTATTACATAACGAATTTATAGTATTAGAGTTCTTCATGTGTTTTTCGTCAAATCCCATAGTCGAGAACTGGCGAATATAAAGTCGAAAACTGGAAATTTCGGTCGAAAACTGGTAAAACTGGCACTTTCGGCTTTATTGTTTTTTAATTAATTATTTATAGGTCTTACTGGAAAATAAATGGCATTAAATGAAAGTAGACTATATTCACTATAAGCATTATTTTTTCCATTATTTATTCATATTAATCCTATTTTTTTTGTCGTTCTGAATTTGACAACTCCACTAATCGGTCGAGAACTGGCGAAACTACCCTACATATATTACACATATGTTGCATAATTATTAGATCATGACGATTCGACAAAATAATAACCAATAGGTATAATCACATAATCAGTAAGGAACCATAAGGTGCATTGCAACTTAATATGGTTTTTGTTTATCAATTCTCGTATTGCGTTGATTGGTTTGGTTGTAATGCTAATCTGGAATAGCTTAGATTAGAAGTAAGATTCTTCTTAGAAAAACTGAACGAAACAAGTAACAGATTGAACGACAACTCGCAGTACGGCTCAGATAAAAACCAACTCTCTTATGCGTAGTTTACTGGGAAATGGATAAATAAAAACCCACTTTATGATAGAATTATTCATAGCCGGCTTATAAATACCAAATTTCTCAGTGTTTTGGCTCTCGTAACATGTTTTTGAAGGCTTTGGATGTAAACTGCGCAAAAGAACTTAGCATTACTAAGCTATACAACATGTTGAGATGCTGAACTTTTTAACAACTATTCCACTAAGTTTAGTTGAGGTTTGTGCTGAATTATTGTCATGAAAAACACTTATTTCACAAACTACTAAATAGACACGGCGTGTAGCTCCTTTCCCAAATAAATAGGGTGCCTTCAAAACTGCAAATTTGACGGCGACAGTATTTGGGTTGACTGATATCATCGATTTTATACTATCGTATCACTTAATCAAACTTTCGAAAATACTGGATTGGATGGAAATTGACACCAATTGACCTAGTCACAAACTAGGCAAAGCCTGTACTATGGGTACTAGACAACGGATAAACATACTTATATAGATAAATACATACTTATATACATATTAAACATCCAAGACCCGGGAACAAACATTCATATTCATCATACAAACATCTGCCCCGACCGGGATTTGAACTCGGGACCTCAAGCTTCATAGTCAGGGTAGCTAATCACAAGGCCATCCGGTCGTCAACAAACAGAATCCTCACTTATTAATCAAATTCAAACGCCTTTTTTTTTTATTTAAGAATAACTAATTAAAAGCCAGTCTGATCATTGACAAACAATTATGACCTCATAGTTGAGTAATTCAATACAAATTTCATACTGAGCGATTGTTTTGATATTTCAAAAAAGTTGCTGGTTTGACTACTTAACTAGTCACCATCCCCATTAGTACCTTAATTTTTTCAGGTTCTCCATCCATTTCAGTCCGCATCCGGTCTTTATCGGTTTTTAACCCCCGACGAAAAAGAGGGGTGTCTGTCTGTCTATCTGTGTATCTGTGTCTGTGTATCGAATCTCGAGTCTTCTCACACGCCTCCCCGCGCGAAGCGCGGGGGGGTGTGGGGGGGACTTTTCAGGGCTCCATGCCCTTTAAGTCGGCTTCAGGCGCGTCCCATAACAATGGGACGGTCTCTTTGTGCCATCTTGTGGCTTGGCCTCTCTGCGGCTTTTACCCGATTAGCCTATCTTTGGCGTTTCGGTTGGGATGCCTATCTGCGGCTTTTATCCCGTTTTGCCTATCTGCGGCGTGACGGGATCGTTGGCCTTTCAGCGGCTTTGAAGTTGCCTGTCGTCACCACGAACAGGAGACTCGTCGCGGGGCACCAGCTCTCTGGGCTGAGCCAGTGCGCGGCGATCCGGGGGGCGCGCGTGGAGCGGCGCGATCCCCTGAAGCGACGGGAAGCTGGAGTTGTCGGCGCGGTCGAACATGACGCGCGCGAGGTGGCCGATGAACTCGTCCAGACTCTGCCAGCGGAGGCTGCGACGGATGTCCTCGTTGCGCACGTAGCGGGGAGCGGCGACGATGGTGCGCAGGGACTGGGACTCCTGCACACGAAGACGTCTACGGTTGGACTCGGCCACTAACGCGTACCAGGCTGGTGCCGCGTATGTGAGCCGGGACCGCACGTACGTCTTGTAGATCCCCAGCTTGGTGCGCACGGGGAGGTTGCTGGCGAGTACTGGACGGAGGCAGGTGCGCGCGTACTTGGCGCGCTGTACGACCTCGGCGACGTGATGCTTCATCGTGAGTCTCCTGTCAATGGTGACACCCAGGTACTTTACGGTGCCTGACCAAGGCACCTCCTGACCGTGTAGACGGAGGGGCGGCGGAGGGTTCTTCTGTCCCATGGCGATGGCCTGTGTCTTCCCTACGTTCACCGACAGTCTCCATCGGGAGAGCCAGTCGGGAAGAGCGTCAAGGGTCCTCTGGAGCTTCTTCGCCGCGTGGGCGATGTTCATTGAAGAAGCGAAGTATGCGGCGTCGTCGGCGAATAGCCCCAGCTTGACGTTTCCGATAACCGGGATGTCGTCGGTGTAGAGGGCATACAGGGCCGGGGACAGGCAGCTTCCTTGAGGGACGCCAGCTTGGATGCGGCGCTCCGATGAGGTGGCGTCTTCTACCGCCACGACAAACCTCCGTTCGGTCAGGAAAGAAGCCAGGACGCGGACGATGCGCCGAGGAGCTGGTGACGTCGACAGCTTGTACAGCACTCCCTCGTGCCATACGCGGTCGAACGCCTTCTCCATGTCCAAGAGTGCTGCGACGGCGTGCTCCCTCCGGTTTCTGGTCGTCGCTAGGAAGTGGAGCACTCTTGTTAGCTTCAGTGTGGTGGAGTGGCCGATGCGGAAGCCGAACTGCTCCGGACGCGGTGTGATGTGTGGCTGCAGGTGGCTGAGCAGCAGTCTCTCGAACACCTTGGAGGTCGTGCTGAGGAGAGTGATCGGACGGTGACTCTCCGGTCTCTGAAGGTTCTTGCCGGGTTTGGGTATCATGATGACCCGGCCAAGCTTCCATGTCTGTGGAAAGTGACCCGTTCGCAGGATCCCATTGAACAGCCTCGTCACCGCCGCGATGGAGCGCTGCGGCAGGTGGCGTAGGGCCATGTTCGGGATCGCATCGGCGCCCGGGGCTTTCCTCGGGTTGCAACGTTTCAGGGCTCTGCCCACTTGGCCGGGTGTGAAGACGACCGGATCGTCAACCGCCTCGATGGGTGCCGCGAGGTATCTCTCCAGGTGTCGGTCCACTGCTGCGATGTGCTCAGCGTCGTCCGAAGCGTTCGGCTGGAACTGCCTTTCGAGGCACTCGGCGAAGATCTCCGCCCTGTCCTCCGCCTTGTACCTCAGCTGGCCGTTCTGGTCCCGCAGGGGCCTCGTGGCCGTCGGTGTCGCGCCGAGTTGACGGCACAGACGGTGAATGGAGGGGACGTCACCGTCGACCGACGCGATGTGACTCTCCCACGATTCTGCAGCGTTCTTCTTCAGCTCCTCCTTCACCCTTTCGACCAGTGCGTTAAGCGACGTCTTCAGGGTGGGGCATCTCGTCCTTTGCCATTGCCGTCTCAGTTGGCGCTTGCGCAATATAAGATCCTGGATCCGGGTTGGGAGTGGATTCCTCCTCTCTCTTGCCGGAACGGTGTGCGCAGCGTGGTCAAGCGCCTCCTGGATGCTGGTGGTTACGGCGTTGGCGGCATCTTCGACGTCCTCAGCTGTGGTGATGGGCCTGGTCTGGGATTTCTCCTTCAGGGCCGCTGTGAACGCCTCCCAGTTGATGCGTCGTCCCGGCTTCTTTGTGATGCTTGTAGCCTTCGCTTTGAGTGTCAGGAGGACCGGCCGGTGGTCAGACGGCAGGTCTGGCAGAGTCTCCTGCACCATTGCAGCTGTCACGCCCTTGCTGACCACGAAGTCGATGACCTGCTCGGACCCGTGCGCGTCGCTGTAGTGCGTCGGCTCCTCGGGCCCGGAGACATCGAAGTCATCTGCATGTTGCAGTCTACCCTCTTTTTCCTCCTCTCTCTCCGGTGCGGGGTTTGTTGATGTCCGGGGTGCGGGGGGATGCGGAGCCTTTGTTGCGCTCGTTGTGGGCGATAAAGGCGCTGTTGGTGGCTTTTTGGTGGGTACACCGAACTCGAAGCGCTTCGGTGTACCCGCAGATTGTGGCGACCGGTACGACGCCGGTGGCGGGAGGATTACGCCGCATTGTGTGCGGCTACCCGGGGCTGTGGTGGTGGTGGCTGGCTTTTTGGCCGTGGAGGGTAGGCGGTCGCCTTGCGGCTTACGACTACCCTCTCGACCTTTCTGCTCCATGGCGGAGCGGACTCGTCGGAGGGTTCGGTGGGGGTGCGTCGCTTCAGACCGGCGACGCCGAGCCCCGCATTCCCTACCCCGGGGCTTCCGCTTGAACGGGACCGGGTTGGAAAGGCTCCGGTCGAAGGCGCTAGTGTGGAGACGTTCCCCGCCGACGGAGTCGGGCGCAATCGCGGCGACTTTTCACACGAAACGCAACGCGACGATTGCTGGAGACGTTGTGGCGACCGAGCACTAAGATTGGAACGCTGGCATACACCGAAGGCAGTCCGTGTCTGTGTATAGGTCGCGCGGCGAATTAAGATCGCTTGTCAAAAGTGGAAGGGGCATGCGCAGAAGTCAATTCTTAGGTCTATTTGGTTGCGCAGAGGGGTGAGGGGAGGGTGCGCGCTGGCGCCGACACGTTATTGGTAGATCAAGTCGTTCTTCCCCTCCCTCGCTTCGTTCACGCGTCACGTGTCTCTTGGGTACTGTTGCGTACTGATTGTTTTACTGTATTAGAAGTACGTTATGATGTCGTAGTTAGTGAAAAAAATGCCCAAATATAAAGTTTGAACATGGCAAGCCAAAAAAATGGTTACGGAGTGAATTGTTATGTTAAAAAAGGAAACTAATTAAATCTTGGGTAATTTAAAGCAGGTAAAAAATACTACCAAGATTCTGAATAAACATACAAGCAAAATAAGTCACAAGCAAAAACGAGTGGTACATGTTAGGTGACTATAGGTACAAAAAATGCGAAATAAGAAAAATATATTTCAAAGAAATACACTCAGAACTTAACAATATTGTGCGCAATTGTACAGCTGCGCCAAATTGCCCCCACCAGTTTCGACGAGCGATCTTAATCCATTACGCGGCCTATATCTGTGTATCTGTGTGTGGCATCATAGCTCCCAAACGGGTAGACCGATTTCAATGCGGTTTTATTCAGTCGAAAATTATTTTAATCGAGATGGTTCTTAGCTAAGTTTCATTAAAATCGGTTCACCCGTTTTTGAAATACTGAACTTTGAAATGACAATGTCGGGGGTTTTTCAACTTTTCTAAGTTGGTTAGGTTATTGTATAGTCTCTGTGACTAACAAAAACCCGCTTAATGCAGCGTGCAGGTAAACGTTATACATCTGCATAACATTTTTTAAAACCTAAATAACTTTTTAAAGTCACCCTGTTTGACCTACAATGTCCGATTGGACTGTTTCGCTCGGGCGTATGAATATATTCTACTGTTCATGAATTATTTGCAATTTTACCTTGTAACAGGAAAAAATACATCAAACATCGCAAGTCGATTTCAATATCGCTTACTTAGTGTTTGTTTTTAAGAGGCATGTAGTGATAGATGGAGTGGACTACTGCATATAATTCCTTTGTCCCTACCAGTGCTTGTTTACTTAATTTTAAGTTCTGTGGTACGTGATTGTGCTTATTATAATAAACTAGCTTATGCCCCGTCGCCTTGCCCTCGTGAAATATTTCAAAATGGGCTAGTTCCTTATCCCGTGGGAATTTCGAAAAATCCCTTACTGCACCTCTAGGCTAATCCTAGCCTAGACAAACATATAACATATAGACTGAGTATCCACTCAGGGTAGGTATATGTTTGCCAAATTTAAAGTCTCTAGGTCCAGTGGTTTAGGCCGTGCGTTGTCTGTCAGTCAGTCAGTCACTGTACTGTTTTATAGGTATAGAAGACAAATACAAAAAGGTTATTAACTGATCACTAAGTTTTTTGAGCGGTAAAGAATTTTGACAAGACGGCAGATTGCTTTCTCGCCTTCTCGCTCTATATCTATAGCATGACTTTATATGATAATTTTGTGTTTGTTTGCAGGCAGTCGAAGCCATACTAACCAACGTCCCGGAATGGCATCCCTCGCCCTTCAACGGCAAGAAAGGTCAGTCCAAACTACAACAAAGCTACTTACATATTAAACCTTACTCATTAAATCTTAAGACAGACAATTGAGTAATTCCAGCTCAGTTTGAGAGACCATTGATACGTTTTTCATTAGTCATTCAATTGATCGTCTCTTGTTTTGTTTTGATTCGTTCATCGTGCATTGGTTGCGGTTTGGTGGTTTAGTACAAATAACGCTTCAAATAGCGCTTTCTGACGGATTTACGAGCGTAACACACCTGTTTTACTACCGTCGTAGTAGCTAGCATGTATATCTCTCAATCTTCTCAATAGGACACGATATATCTTTTATTATTAGACTATTGTAATTCGCTGTACCTATCTCTTTTTATCAAATATCGTCTCTAGTGATCTATTAAATATATTGGCTGTAATTATGTTATAGATAGTAGCCTAATAGAAATAAAGTAAAACAGAGTTAGCGTAAATAGAGACTGAGAAGAAAGCACTTAAAATACATAGGTAAGTACCTTGAAGTAAGAGTTGCAATATTTCCATGTATGAAAACGTAGGCGCATAACTACCTAATGTCGATCAATCGTCCAATTTTAACTAGTTTGCATTAATTATTCGCAAGAAATCGATACGAATCAACAATCCGGTCGAATTGTAGCGCGGCGGTTGCACAAAGACAATGCGAATGTAATTTACATTCCAACGTATGAATAGTGCGCGAGCCTGGGCAGGTCTACAGTCTTTAAACTGACCATTCCTGAACCATTATTACAAGCGTTGGCTTCGCAGTGAATTAGAATTGAAACGGAAAATATTTAAAGAAGAGATTGACTTCACGCATTTAAAATGTTTGGAAATGATAGAACCTGTAATTGTGGATACGTGTGGATAGTGTGGATGGGCCCGCGGTTTGGGCTCCTAAAACACACTTTATATAATGGCAGGGTGTTTTAAACTGTACCTCTATGCTGAAGCCAAACGCTTTTCGGAAATTTCGGGCATACAGCAGGCCATTATTTCACCAACTTTACAATTGTCAGTTTTCAATGACAATGCGGTGTCAAACTGCTGACATGAAAAGCTTTTGTTTTAGAGCGCTTCATATTGTCAAAGCAATGTAGTAGTAATTGTGATATAAAAACTGACAATTGTAAAGATGGTGAAATAGGGGGCCAGCTGGTGTTTTACTCATTTGTGTATGTCAACTCTTTCTTACTTTACAAACACATAAGTGTGGCGACAAAACAAAAAATCCATTAGACTAAGTTAGTGTCTAAAATGAACAAGGTAAAAGATTTCGTTAAACATTTCACAATATTTTCTCGCCCACCATACCGTACACCGTACTAAATTACCAAGTCAATCAGTAAACAGGAAGTTCAAATCAAACTTGAAATATTTGACGTAAATTAAACATACAGACAAGTAGGTATTGCTAATAGTAAAATAGATAATAAAAGAAAAAGGTTTAAGGTTTTTAGGGTTCCGTACCTCAAAAGGAAAAAACGGAACCCTTATAGGATTACTTTGTTGTCTGTTTGTCTGTCTGTCAAGACCCTTTTTCTCTGGAATGCGTGGAGGTAGCATGCTGAAATTATTATCAAATACTTAAGCCTGCGGTCCCTTGAAGCTGTGAAAAAATCAACCTTCTATGGAAAATGGCACAAGTATTTAGCATGACATACCCCTTTGTTCGGTCCTGCGCACTGCATTGGCAGCTCGACCCAGATCTGGAACACAGGCGTATCTCTCCGACCTTGCACCTCTGCGATCGCACTGACGTGATAGCGCTCTATACCAATCTCATTTGCAATTGACGTGTTGACAGATTTGTTACAATGATTAGTAGCTGACAGTATTTTAGGTTAAGGCGTTAGTGTGTGTAAAGTTTTGATTGCACATAAAATGTTAATAATGCAATGCTAGATTGAAATTATTAAATACAAAAGCGAGCTTATCCTTCAGAAAGATTTTTACCAGCATTTTCTCGTTTCCCCCTCAATGTTCCTCTTTTTTAGGGTTCCGTACCTCAAGAGGAAAAAACGGAACCCTTATAGGATCACTTTGTTGTCCGTCAGTCTGTCTGTCTGTCTGTCTGTCAAGACCCTTTTTCTCTGGAACGCGTGGAGGTAGCATGCTGAAATTAATATCAAATACTCAAGCCTGCGGTCCCTTGAAGCCATGAAAAAATCAACCTTCTAAGTCGACGCAATCAAAAGATTCAGTCATTAAAAAATCTATTTTATACAAATCGTCGTACTGAGAAAACCTAAAGGGTACTTCCAGTTGTCCTAGAAACTTGAAATTTGGTATGAAGGTAGCTCTTAAAGCACAACCACTCCAAAAAGTCTCAAAATCTTAATTTTTTATGTCTGTCTGTAGATTTCGCAGACCAATGTAAGTTGACCCCACACTGCGTACATTTTGCTTAGGAGCAGGACTCTGCTAACACTGGACTTCTTAAAACACTGGGGAAAAGCGTTGAAATCTTTCTACGGAACCCTCGTGCGCGAGTCCGACTCGCACTTGGCCGGTTTTTTCGAGTCAGTCAGATAAGAACGCAAAATTAAAAAATCATGAAAATTCATGAGTCATGATCTCTCAGGGGAAGGACTACGAATCACTCCGGAACATGACGGGCTAAACTAGACTTATATACGCGAGTGATCCGTTTATTTCACTACAACCTACCCTACATAGCAATACGGGCGGCAGTTCCACCAGGAGCTCAGTATTGTCAAAGAAACGTCAAACAAGCAGACGAACAAATGAGTGAAATTTTATAAACGAAAAATTATAAAGGTTCTCATTTTTAAAATGCTTTGAAAATAGTTATTAGATCTTTGACTGAAAGCGTTGACTCTACAAACTGTACATCTAAGTTAAAACAATATGGCTTGGCCATTTAATGTTCTTGAATCATGGAAGTATTAAGTGACATCAGACATCACATTTAAGTACATCAAGAATACCTAGTTTGTGCCATAATTACGAAACGGACAAGTCATACTTTTTGAGCAAGATGAGTTTGTGTTCAAAGTCATTGCTTTACTAGGGTTTTACTTAATAACTTTTTAACAGTAAAAGTATGTATTATGAACTTGTGAATCTTGGCAGCCAGATTTATATGAAACTTTTTTGGTGGCATTTCATCTTGTTACGTCAATGATTGAGCGACGAAGTCCATTTAACTTCATCGATCTATATCCTTTATAGTTAGTTTACATATGTTTCATTGGATCTTGTTACAATAATAATAACTATTTCGAGTTACGATAAACAGCGAGGCCGGATATCCTGACATAAAAGTTTCCATTGATATGCAAGTAATAATATATCCCCTAAATAAATTATTCATGTTCGCGTTATGTTGGCTGCGATTGCTTTTAATGAAATGTCCTTTATTAACTGCAATAAATTGCATGATATTTTTAACAATCATTTTGTTATGCCTACTCTCTCTTGGTAATGATGTTTTTGCCATGATAGTAGCTAGTATTGTTAGATAAATAGGTAGTTCCGTTACAATAATAAATGGTTCCATTCGTGATAGTTCAATTTTTTGTTAAAATTTGCTGTAACTGTAATTGTTGCTATTTTATATATAAAATGAGATTATAATAGTAGTCGTTTTCGATAGATCTGAAGGAAAATGCGTTTCAGTGGTAGATAGATAGATTTTTACTATCAGCTCTATATATATATTGCTGGTTTTTTTCAATCCAAATTCATTTGATATTAAATACCATATTTACGAATGATAATAAAATGATGTCATCCATCCGATTTCGGTTACGGTGCGATGTTCTGCGTCCTAATTAGTAATAGACCGTTGAAGACGTGGCTACAGGCTTAAGTAATGGACTCGGCTCGCAAAGCAAACCGCTAGCCTATTTCAAGCCACTTCTACTCACCAATCATACAGTGCGTTAAAAAACCTGTTTATTCATTTAAGTTAGGATATAAGCTGTTACTAGCACGTTTAAAGTTTATAAATAGAATAATAGCATGGAATAGTCCCGACGGGGTGACTCACGGCTCTCCGCTTATTGCCCCGATGGGCGGGTCACCTTCCTTCCACTACAGTGCCACCAATTCGGCTTGTTTACAATATGGATCCATTTAATAATGTTTGCATCAGAAATACCTCGCCGGATCCATGCCAAGATTGAAGTGGTTTTTTGTTTCACCTTCGCAGTTAAATCTGCGAAAGGTCGGCCAAAAGCGCAAGCGTTTGATGGGGATGCGCAGTCATCTGTTTATAAGTTGTAGGTATATGTATACAGATCAGTACTGATTAAAGCTTTAAATAATCCTTATGAAGGATTTGCAAAGAAACGACAGTTACGATGAATGGTCCGTTTATTCCTGACTGCGTAGGCGTAGAGTCATACGAACGTACTATCGAACCAACTGAATCGTGCGTGACCCACCGTGGAACCTTTTTGTAGAAAATGTCATGGTGACATTGCATCAGCTGACAATGAAGATCATTATAACACTTACAGTGAGAACGTTCTACTTGGGGTCAGGAATCAAATGGTTCGGCCGAGGGATAAGTTGAAACAAATGAAAAAACTTATGAAATTAATCAATCAATATTTACTACTACTAGCTGTTGCCCGCAACTTCGTCTGCGTAGATTTCAGTTATCGCTATCTAGTTATATTTTACTGAATAAAAAGTAACCTATTTATTATTCCTCAATGTTCAAACTATTTTCTTGCCAAATTTCATCTAGATTGTTGCAGCGGTTTTCCCGTGAAGAGGTAACAAACTGACAAACAGCCAGAGAGACAGAGTTACTTTCGCATTTATAATATTGTTAAGTCGGGTTTAACTGTGATTAACTGTTAGAGATCCCTTTAAGGGATAAAATCGCCTTTGTACGTTTGCTTTTGTTCTATTATCTGTTATTTTATGTTTTATGTGAAATAAAGAGATATACATACATACAATACTGTAGTATGGCAACTGGCCACTTTCGGTGTTTAGCAGTAACACAATAGTTTACTGCTACATAAACGCACATTGCTTGTGTCAGCGACAACCCATGATTATAAAAAAGATGTAAGTAAATAATAATAGGAATTCAACTTGAACTAATCTCGAGATATCATTCCACCACCCATAAATCTCTCTCACCTATATTACAATACACATTAATATAGAAGTATATATGATTACAACCCTAATTACCTACTCATAAATATTATCGCTAACGTGTGTTAGGGTTTAACTGATTCGTTTATTTCATCCCGCACAAATGGGTTGGCAAACTGTTAGTACCTTTCATATCCTAATAGAATCTCACCTCCATTGTCGACAGAGGAGAAATTAGAATGCGACGGGCGGCTGAGCTGTGAGACGTTTGACATAGAGAAGGTGCTGCGCCACGGCGCCCACCTCATGGGCTCGGAGGGCAACGAGTATGACATCGACGAGGAAGCCCTGCAGGCCGCAGGTGAGTGGCCGACCTCTGTCTAAAGTGTCATTCTATGGAACTAGCTAACTATGTAAACAAACCGCCATAGTAAATTCATAATTCAGAGACAATTTCAGTATGGCGGTTTGCTTACATAGTTAGCAAGTTCCATAGAATGACACTATAGCCAGTGTCGATGCTAGAATGTATACGTCCACGCTCGACGACGTCGTCTTTGACAACCCTCTTAAATTATACTTTTAAAATACTCACTGAAACATGAATAGGTACGTAGAAAAAATCGGGACAAGTGCGGACTCGCGCAACGAGGGTTCCGTACCATTTTTTTCCTGCTTTTCTCGTGTTTTAAGTTATCCAGTCTTAGCAGAGACCTGCTCCTAAGCAAAATGTATCCTGTGTGGGGTCATCTTATATTGGTCTTGGTCTATGAAATCTACACACACATAAAAATTTGAGATTTTGAGATTTTTCTGAGTTGTTCATCTAACTCTATATAAGGTATAATTGCGGTCATTATCCCGTTTTCATTATGTCTAAATAATGCGGTAGCTGTTACTAATAACATAATGGACTACGCCCCATGACCTGAGCCGTACATATGTGCCATATTTTGATATTTGCCGGCAGATATAAACGAGCGTCTGCTCCGTCAGCGGCAGGCGCTCAGCGCGCGCTTAGGCCTCGACGCCGCGGCCACGCTGGGCGTAGACCTCTCCTCCATGATGTTCACCAAAGAGGACCTGTATGGGCCTACACCGACCACCCCTGTCAAGGTCGAAATCAGGGTGAGTATATTTAGAAAAGATGCGAGTTGAATGTGCTGGAAAAGCTTTAAGTTTCTTGTGCTTTCCCTGTTTTCGCTATTAAAATCTCATTTTATTCAGCTTGCAAGTTATAAATCTCCAGGATCCTCGAGTAAGCGATTGATTGATTGATCTGCTAATTTGGCTAGATGCCAACAACTGACATACCTGTCATTTTTGAAAAGGAATATCGTTGGTAATTAATGTTAATTGACCTCTCTGAATGCGGCTGTTAACTCCGATATTCCGTGAACATCACTTCATTAGTATTCTCTCTCCAGAGGCCAGTCCAAGAGCTAGTCCCATCGTCATCCAAGCCCCTAAGCTCGCGCGAGATGAACCTGGCGAAGCGTCGCGCGCGCCAGGCCGCGTTCTGCAAACAGAAGTCGCGCGACTGCGAGGAGCCCACGCCGCCGCCCACGCCGCCCGCCGAGCCCGACCGCAAGAAGATCAAGCTAGAAGTCGACGAGTTCAACTGTGAGTTGACTTCCGTGTGTACAGTCGTTTATCGTGAGGTGATAAATATTAACAGCTGTGGTTCGCCGGCAACGAACGACCGCTGTTTTCCTGCGTTCAATGACCCACCGCTAGCTATTTTCTGCCTTACCGACTTGGTGTAAATGTTGTTCGTATTTGCAGTGGAGCCTTCGCTGGCGGTCCCGGACTGCTCGGGCGCGTGGGGCGAGAGCGCCTCGTGGCCGCTGGAGAGCTGGTGCGGCGCGCTGCAGGCCGGGCTGTTCAGCGCGGCGTGGGAGGCGCGCCATGGCGCCGCGTCGGCGCTGCGCGAGCTGCTGCGCGCGCCCGTCGCCGCCGCCGCCGGCAAGAGCGCCGGCACCAGCCCCGCCCAGGTAGGGGGGGCCCGGGGGGTGCTTCGGGTTGCTAGCATCCTCTACCAAGAATCGGCGTACATCTACATTGGCCTAGGGCGGGCCAGAGGCCGGCATGTTTCAAGAAAGACGCACGGGAAAACCGGAGGTACAATGTACAAAAATAGGCTGGGATTGAATTTAGTCCTTGGCCGGGTGGCATAGTCCACGCCACACCACTTTCATTATTCAAAGAGCTAAGGAGAGATTAAAACGCAAGATGGTTTGTTTATGTGCTAGTTTGACTTTACCTTTTTTTTGCAGATGGAAGATGACCATCAAAAGTGGTTGGAAGACATGGCGCTTAGGTTACTTTGTGTATTGGCATTGGACCGTTTCGGTGATTTCGTTTCTGATCAGGTAACTAGATTTTAAAGGGGTGTTCTCTAATTTACACAATGAATGAGGTGCCAGTGTCATTGTCTTAAATCTCTAACTGTGTTATAGGTGGTGGCGCCAGTCCGTGAGACATGTGCGCAAACACTAGGCGTGACGTTGGCTCAAATGCGGGCCGAGCGGGTGCGGATGGTGGCTGGCTTGCTGTCCACGCTGGCCCAGCAGCAGCAGTGGGAGGCGCGGCATGGCGCGCTGCTGGGCTTCAAGTACCTGCTGGCGGCGCGGCAGGTCAGTCTCGCAGGCACTAGTGGGCTAGGAGGCGCGGCGCATGGCCTAGCACTGTAACCTTGACCTGTTGTAGGACGTGGCGTGCTCCAGCGGCGCGCTCGAGCACCTGATCGCGGGGCTGAGCGACGAGGCCGAAGACGTGTCGGCGGTGGCGGCGGGCGCGCTGGCGCCGGCCGCGGCCGCGCTGGCCGCCGCGCGCGCCGCCGCGCTGCCCGGCGTCGTGGCGCGCCTGTGGCAGCTGCTGCGCGACCAGGTCAGTATAGACGCAAGTCAAAATCTAACTACTACTTCTACTAATACTTCTAAGGCGCACTAAAAAGTCCTGCTTCAACCGTCGCGTCCACAGGAAGGTCGTAACGTCAGACGGTAAAATTACGTCAAGTTAACCCCGGGTTAGTGTCTAACCCAGGTCGGTGTAAGTCGGTCTCCGACGTTTATTGATGCATTAATTTATACTTTAATTTCAGGATGACTTGGCCGCGCCGGCTAACAGTTACATGGCGTTGCTGGCGTCTCTCATGGCGCTCCCGCAAGCAGCCAAGTTGCTGTACCCCATCGACTTGGCGGACGTCCTTCCGAGGCTCTGGCCCTACCTCGACCACAGCACCAGCTCCGTCAGGAAAGCCTCCCTCCAAACACTGCGCACCCTCACCAGGCCGCTCATCACAGCTAGTCCCACCAGCGGAAACAACGGGTGCAGTGCACAAAGGACTGAAGAAACCAACGGGGATAAAGTTAATGCAGAAGAAGCCAAAGAAGCGACCGTCACCAACGGTGTGCAGTACCTGATGTGGACGCCGGAGT